>CM053771.1:439514034-439569610 GCA_028658325.1 Potorous gilbertii | reverse complement strand
GAAGAGAGGGCAGATTGGTGATATGGGTAATTAGAATGTCCGGTGTATTGGGGAGGGGGAGGGGACAAATGGGGGGGACAAATGGGGAGAAAATTTTGGAACCCAAAATCTTGTGAAAATGAATGTAAAAAGTTTAATAAATTAATTAAAAAAATAAAAAGAAAAGAAAAAGAAAGAAAAAAAAAGAAAAAATTCGGATAAATTTTCCCCTCATGTCAGAGAAGCACACTGACTAGCATTTTAACTATCTTATGCCTCACCCAAAAGGAAAAACAAACAAACAAGCAAACCTTTTTGTTTAATTGGAAAACAACCAAAAGTTAGTTATTCTGGTCATATTTTAACTGAAACCTGTCACACATGTCACACATAATTGGATGTTTAAGACAGGTCACAATTTGTTATATTATTTAGCACTAAGGCAAATTGGGAAAATGCATAGCTCAGAAAATAAAAGGAGACACCTCAGAGATAAAGGTTTGAACTCTCCAGCAGAGAGTAGGGGACTAGCTGCCACTGGATTTTTTTTTTACAGAGAAAGTAATTTTTAATCTAAATTTTGTGGTAAATAAAAGATGTTGGGAAAATCTTGTAAAACCAGTTACCAGCTACCAGTCTTACTAACCTTGTTTTATAATGTTTTGTAATTGCCATTTACAAAATCAGGTATTTTCACCTTTCCCTGTTAAAGAGGTTAGAAGTAAAAATTTTGGTTATCATTTATAAAATTTGTAAGATTGTTAACTAAGTTTTTGAAGTTACTGTTTTAATGCTAAATCTAAAATTGTTAATTGATTACTGTGTGGGGAAAGAAATAAATGGAGAAAAAACTTTATTTAGATTGATTCTGTCCATTCAGAACGGTCCTCCTGTATATTTGGGAATTGACAGGCCTGATATCTGTACCAATTCCTTTTATTTTGTAACACTATTAAAGACCCTGGAAACAACCCATGTGAGCAAGATCATCAGCCCTAATTGTTTGGGTTATATAATTCATAAACAATGAATGTGACTTGCTCAAAAGTTTCCATAGATAGAAAGGATTTTCAACAATTGACTTTTACATCAGGACAGGCTTTACATTTAAGGAGAGATAGTACATGGAGTCCCTTGTGCATGTGAGACCTGTTAATCTTTATTGCTTTTTGGAACTCCATGGCTCTAAGCTGTGATTAGTGAAATTTGCTGTATAAGGTTAAAGGCATTTTAGACCATAAATATATTTGTTTTGAGTTTGAATTTGGGTATAGGTATCTGCATTAAATCAGTATCTGAGAGAAATGCCACAAATTACTCAGAGGGCACATAATTCTGTATCCTGTACTGTTTACAGGTGAAATTTGTATCTGGAGAGGAAAAACCGAGGGGACAATTCTAGAATCAATCTAGAATGGGATCCTCCTTGTCAATTTCCCCATGGTGTCTTTTTAAAAAGGAATGTTTCCTACCTGACTATTCCTGAGACTGGCTATAAAACAGACACAACAAGATTGGAATGTTTTATTCTTATCTGAATTCAGACAGCGTCAAAGATGTTTTATCCTGTCATATTTGGTATGTCACATGTCCCTATTTGTTTCCTTCTATTATAAATTTCTATGAGCAATAGCAAGTGACCAACAAAATATGTGAGCCCTTTTGTGTAAAGCTAATGTCAGATCTAATATTATTTTTATCTGAAGTTAGAACATGTTCCAAAATTTACGTAAAAGACTTAAGACGTCCACATTTCTTAAAAGGATTTTAAAAGCAGTAATGCTTTTTCTGTAATCAGTCTCTTACTGTTACCAATGTGACATTCCATTATGCACTTTTATTAAAGCATTTTGTGATATCTAGGAATTTTGTAATAGCTAAGAATTTGGTTTGTTCTAATACTTTGAGGATTTATATTACCTAAAGACACTTTTATACCAACTAAGCTTTAATGAATTTTAATTTTATTTTTTTATTTTTATTTTTTTCATTTTTGGCACAGTTCATATCACGTAAAACAATTCCAGCCTTTGGTCAGTTGATATTTATTTTAAACCATTTACAATATAGACCACAAACAATGTTTTTTTGACATTATCCAACTGAGGCAGAAATAAAAACTACGTATGCTAACTTTATAAGCCCTTGACCTAATTGTCTCCATGCTATCACTAAGAATTAGAGTACCCTAACTTATTGTTTTTGCACTAAAGTCCTAAACTTCATAGCTTCATTTTAGACTTGACCTCAGATGTTTCCCTACCAACAATCTATAATTTAATTAATCTTGTATTGAGCTTACAATCCTTTTGACTATAGTGAATTGCCACTGAGTAGAGACATTGCAGGGAAACAACTATCTCCCCAACTTCATGTCAGTTCCAGGCAGGAGTAGATTATCAACTTGCATTCACTGAGGCTTAGAGTCTTCCAGGTGTCAGTGGGAAAATTGAGTCAGGAGAATCCTACCTCAGCCCAGGCTGAACAGCTTATCTCTCACCCTTCCCATGACGTCACCTTTTTCAGGTCCTACCAGCATCTTACAGGCTTACTGGCATAATGGATTGGAGGCTCAGACCACTTTTATTGTTATTCACACTTGGAGTTAGAATCAGAAGAACAGTCACTTAATAGCCCCATAGCATCTTAAAATAGCAAGTTCCAATAACCAGGTTTCAGATATGACTATAATTTCACATTGGCTAAGGAACATCTTTTGAGGCAAGTCTTAAATGCCTTATATGCCTTTCTATACTTGTTCTAGTTCCTGCTTAAATAACAATAATAAAATCAAATTTACCATTAAAACTTTAACTTTTTCATCAATGCCAAATTTTACCCGAAGTTATCTACCTCTAGGAGATTGAGACTAAAATTTATTTGCCCAGTCTAAAGAAGTCTCTGATTTAGTCTCAGTAATTCACTTGATCGTTTTAACTCTAATTGCTTTTACATAACTTTGTAACATGTCCAATTTTTCTCCCCATCTCTCCCCTCCCCCCACTCCCTAATTCCTTGCATTCTGATTACCCCTGCCTTCAATGAGCCCTCCCTTCTATCACATCCCACACCTCCCTTATCCTCATCTTCTCTCTTTTCTTGTAGGGCAAGATAAATTTCCGTACCCCATTATCTGTGTTTCTTATTTCCCGGTTATATGCAGTAATGATTCTCAGTATTCGTTTCTAATACTTTGAATTCCACCTTCTTTCCCCTCTCTCTCTCCCTACCATCCCCACTGAGAAGCCAAGTAATTCAATACACCTTAAATATATATCGTTTTGCAGAAAACTTCCATAATAATCATGTTTTGTAATACAAACTTTATTGCCCTCTATCCTATTTTATGCCCCCTTATTTCTTTTATTCCCTCATTTGACCTTGCCCCTTCCCAAAAGTGTTTATTTCTAGTTACTCCCTTCTCCCATTTGCCCTCCCTTCTATCATTCCCCTCTCCCCACTTGTCACCTCCTCACCTACTTTCCTCTAGTTTAAGATAGCTTTTCATACCAAATTTAGTGAGGATGTTATTCCCTCCTTAAGTCATATGTGGAGAGAGTAACTTCTTTTTTCCCCTCTCCTCTTCTTCCTTTTCTCCTCCATTGTACAGTATATTTCTTTATTTCTTTAATGAGTTATAGCCTTCCCCATTCCATTTCTCCCTTTCTCCTCCCGGTATTTTCCTCCCTCATCTCTAAATTTTTATTTTATTTTATTTTTGTGGATACCATCTCTTCTGATACAACTCCACCTATACTCTGTGTGTATGTGTGTGTGTGTGTGTGTGTGTGTGTGTGTGTATGTGTACAATCCCTCCACTTACCCAAATACCAAATATAACTAGAGTTATAAATATTTTCTTTCCATGTAGGAATGTAAACAATTCAACTTTAGAAAGTCTTTTATGATTTCTCTTTCCTGTTTATCTTTTCAAGCTCCTCTTGATTCTTGTATCTGCAAGTCAAATTTTCTACCATTTTAGTCTTTCCAACATGAATGCTTGAAAGTCCTCTATATCATTGAATGACCATTTGTTCCCTTGAAAAATTATCCTCAGTTTTGCTGGGTAGGTGATTCTTGGTTTTCATCCTAGTTACTTTGCCTTGTGAAATATCCTATTCCAAGGCCTTCAACCCCTCAATGTCGAAGCTGTCAAACCCTGGGTTATTGTGATTAGATTTCTACAATATGGAAATTGTTTATTTCCAGCTGCTTGCAGTATATTCTCTGAAATTTGGCCACGATATCCCTAGGAGTTTCTCCTTTCGAGTCTCTTTTAGGAGGTGATCAGTGGATTCTTTCAATATTATTTTACCCTCTGGTTCTAGAATATCATGGCAGTTTTCATCGGTAATTTCATGGAAGAAATTGTCCAGGTTCTTTTTTTGATCATGGCTTTCAAGTAGTCGTATAATTTTTATATTGTCTCTCCTGGATCTATGTTCTAGATCAGTTGTTTTTCCAGTGAGATATTTCATATTATCTTCTGTTTTTTCAGACCTTTTGTTTTGTTTTCAAATTGCTCAGTTCATCTCATTGTCATTCACTTTCCTGAACTCAATTCTCTCTTTCAGAGATCTGTTTTGTTCAGTGAGCTTTTGAACCTTCTCCTACATTTGACTAATTCTGCTTTTTAAATCTTTCCTCTTCTTACTGGTATTTTGGACCTCTTTTTTTTTTGATTGAGTTAGGCTCTTTTTAAAGGTGTTATTTTTCTCAGCATAGTTTTGGATCTCTTTTAGGAAGCTGCTAACTCACTTATAGAGTTCTTTCATTACCTTAGCCCAGATTAAGTCCAATTTGGAGGCTCAGAAGGAAAAGTGTTAACTTCCTGTGACAGTTAGCTTTGTTCTTCCTCATCTGAAAGGATGAGAAGAGACACTTGTTCACCAAGAGAGTGACCTTCTATGGTCTTATTTTTTCCCTTTCTTGGGCATTTTCCCAGCCAGTTACTTGACTTCTTAATCCTTTTTCAAGATACTAAATTCAGCTGCTCGGTTTCCCTGAGCTTTGGGGGGGGATGGGGCCATCATTCAGGGCTGTCTTTCTACTCCTCCATCTTAGCTCCTGATAGGAATTTTAATTTTAAAAGGTTTATTTTTGTTTCAAAGTGGTAAGAGAATTTTCATTTTAAATGGTTTCACCAAATTTTCTTTATGAAAGTTTAGTGACTCTCTTAACATTAGGATAAAAAGTCAACTGGTCTTAAAAAAAAAGAACAAGAAATTTTTAGAAAAAAATGTTTTTCAAAATAAGAATAAAGCTTACTAAATTTTTCATTTTTAAGATTATGTATTGCTAAATTAATATGTAATGATCTATAAAACAGAAAAGATCTTGCTGTTTAAATTTGAATTTTTAGTCATTCTATGGCCTAACAAAGAATTAAAATTCGTGTTTCAACCCATTAACTTAATTTCTAAAGTTTCTCTTCCAGAGTGAATATAATCAGAACAGGATAAACAAGCCTTTGAATCATCAGTGTACATCTATTCAATTGTGAGATTCAAGTTAGAAATCTCTTTTGTTTAAGGCAATACAGTTAGGCTAGTGAACAGTAATAACTTATGAACTATCTTGTCCATGGTAGAAACAGAAAGGAAAGAGAAGTA
This sequence comes from Potorous gilbertii, assembly GCA_028658325.1. Lineage (NCBI taxonomy): Eukaryota > Metazoa > Chordata > Mammalia > Diprotodontia > Potoroidae > Potorous > Potorous gilbertii. Next base: position 439,564,019 of record CM053771.1, on the reverse strand, counting down.
GTCAGAATGATCATTTCCAGATATTTGGAAAGATAAATACAAGCTTGATCAAAAAATGTATAAAGCAGATAAGGAGGTTGGAGACAAATGGAAATCATCCAAGCCCCTGTTATCCCTAAATAGTTACTAAGTATGTTAAGAGAGTGTGAGGAAGTTTGACAGTATTCTCACACCACCTCACTTCTAGTTTCTTCTTATTCCTTTTTGGTACTTGTTTGTTTCATCTCTGTGGCAGATTTGTGTCTTTTAGGTTTCTTTTTCCAAGACCGTCTCCCAACACCCTCTGAACCACCAAGTTCCCCAGACTGACTAAAGCCTCAACTCCTCCTATCTTGGGACTCTGTGAGGCAGGGTCAGTTCTATGTCCAATCTCAACAGGAAGCAATTTCAGAAGCTCAGACCTTCTTCCCTTACCCCAAAATATCTTAGGTCCTATCTGTTTAAAGGGGGAAATAATGGGGTGCTTGGATACATGTACTTGGGCGTCATATCTAAAATTATATTTTTCTTTACAAAATTCATTCATATTACAGGAATATCGTATAATTCATCAGGTCAAGCAGTAGCAGAAAGAAGAAAACAAAGACATGAAGATAATTTTAGAAAGATAAGAAGGGGGAAACACGCTACGTGTGCCAAAATATAGGCCAGATCAAGCAATATATACAATAAACTTTTTAGCACCAGATCATGAGGGCTGTACTCCATCTCAAAAACATTTTAAAGAAGAGAAAGAAAAATTAAGAGGAAACATACCAAATATCGTGGTCATGTGGATGGATCCAAAGACAAGGTTATGGTCTGGAAAAGCAAAACTACTAACTTGGGGGTGAGGAGAAGCTTGTATTTTTCCAGATGGAGATGACAGACCAATATGGATCCTGGTACAAAACATCAAACTATGCGAGTATTTGGAAACCCAGACTTAAGAAAAACAGGAGAGTAGAAAGAAGAGCACAGAAGAACAGACTGAGGAGAAGGAGACCAACTAAAAGAACATTGATTTACCTGTTTGCTATGATGATGATCCCGAATGTACAGGAGAGACTTAATTGGACATCTTTCCCTAATCCACCTTGGGTGAGAATCTTAACGTGGGAGGATCAACTAGGAATACTTACTAACAATGCTACAGTTATAATCGGGGGAAAACATCATGAGGTAAAGAAAAATGTGAATAAATGTGTCAGTATCAGTGAGGCTATAACCACCAGAATTCATCTGCTTTTATCATTTAAAATTAGTTACTTATGTAAATAAAACAAGAAACTGGAATTGAGAAAATATTTCAAAACAAATCCCAAGCTGTAGAGCACTATACAGTCACACAAAATAAGGCTAAAGAGACAGAAATTCATTGGAAAGTCAACAAATTATTTTTACACACTATAGAGTACAAATACAACAGTAATGGAGGTAATCTCATTTATCTATCAAAATCTCAGCTCATTAGACCTCCCCTCTTTCCCTGCAGAAATCCACCAATACATTGGATAGACAAATAACCATGGGATAAATGCATCAGTACATACAAAAACTGTTCACAATCAGAAGAAACAAAATCATACATTTGGTCAGGAGGAGTGTTGAAACTTGGAACACATCTATTGGGAGTCTTATAAATGATGTAATCGCAACAGATAAGGGATTTAGTTCATAGAACTGTGGAGAGCAATGGCTGCTCTGGAAAGAGTCAGTCATAGTGCATGTGCAGGAAGTTAGGAAGGAGGAATATTTGCTGAGGCAAACTAAACCTATATACAGGTGTGTTTACAGTATACACAGATGTTCCTTACAACATAAAACCTAAAATTAGCTAATGAAAGTCAAATGGATGGAATAAACATTCAGCAAAGGAAAGCAGTACATACTATAAATTGTATAAATTGTACTTTATCTCAGTGTGTCAGTACTCAATCAGACCCACTTGTAATGACTGTACAACAACCTACATGTGCTATGTTCCCTGTGAAGGTAAATCATACTGGGTATCAAAGTAAAGGAGAGCAGACATTGAACCTGCTTCAAACTGAAATCAAAAAGCAACAAAGGGGATTATGAAAAAAGAGATTTGTAGCTATGATGATTCTTGGCATATTAGCTGCGGTTACCCTTATTGCTTCTTTTGCTGCATCTGTTACAGCATTGCAGCAACCAACACATACTGTGTCTTATGTAAACAAACTTGTTCAAAATGTATCTTAAGCAGTAAAAGAACAAATAGAGTTAAATAAAAATTCAATTAGAACTGGATTTGTTACAACTGTCATTGTTATATGCAGGGGATCATTTAAAAAATTTGGGAAAAAGATAACTATGAAATGTGATTTCAGCTATGAGAAATTATGTGTAACTCCATCCTTGTGCAACAATCAGATTTCTCATGTAACATGCGATCAGATTACAGTAAAACTTAAAGGGGCTTGGCATGGTCATAACATGACATGGCAAATTGTAGAATGGAGCTTATTACAAATGATATTGCTAATAGTTATGCTCAAGAAATTGATTTGAAAGAAATTATTAATTTAATTGTAAATTTTATGAAAAAACTCAATCCCATGCAGAACATTGAAGCTCTTACGAAGCAATGATCATATACCTCCTGGTTGTGATCATTCTATGCCTTGGAAGTATAGAGATGTGTAACTTTTTTGAGATTGGCACAGATCTACATGGACTGAAATTACTTGCAAAAAAGAAAAGGAAGAATATATAGGGCCAGTGGTGATGTAGTCCAGATTGTGAGGTACTGTCCAGGTTTTCCTTGAGACTTGTACTAACATGAGTGGTTAATTTTTTCAGGACAATTGGCTCATCATCCCCACTCTGTAATAGGCAAGGATGAGAAAGTCACATCCAAGGCCATGCCTCCCAAGGCTGTCTCATCAGGAGGAACATGATTAGGGAGTATAAGAAATAATCTAAAAATGTTCTCATGGAAATGACCTTGGTTGCTTGAATGTTCTCACAATGAACAATTCTGCTTGCTTACCTGTAATAACTTATGTAAATCTTGGCTATCTGGTTAATAAATGAGAGCTGTTCGTTACAACTCCTTGCCTGGTCCTATGTCTACTTTTCTTTCACGATCTCTCAGCAATCACATTTGGCAGCCCCTGCATGTGGCCCGTGGCATTGAGGTCCTCCAATATAGTATAGTTGTGCTGTCTATTTTTTCCCTTAACTCCCTTAACTTTTCCTCTAAGAATGTGGATACTATACCAAGTGATGCATATAAGTTTAGTAATGAAATGGATTTGTTTTCTATGGTGCCTTTTAGCAAGATGTAGTTTTCTTCCTTATCTCCTTTCACTAGAACTGTTTCTGCTTTTGCTTTGTCTGAGATTAGGATTGCTACCCCTGCTTTTTTCTTTCATCAGCTGAAGCACAATATCGTCTCCTCCAACATTTTACCTTTACCCTGTGTATACGCCCCCTGTTTCAAATGTCTTTTTTAAACAAGATGTTGTTAGATTATGGTTTTTAATCCATTCTGCTATCCATCTCCATTTTATGGGAGAGTTCATGCCATTCACATTCACAGTTACGATTACTGTCTGTGTCTTTCCCTCCATCCTCTTTTCCCCTTTTATGCTTTTAGTTCTCCTTTGCTCTCCACAATAGAGTAGTAGTTTTTGACCACTGTGTCCTTCAGTCTTCTCTCTCTTCTTTCAACTCCCTTCCCATTTAATCCCCTTTTCTTTTACTACTTGTTCCCTCCCTTTCATCTGCCCCTCCCTTTTCTTTCCCACTTACTCATCTACTTGCTTTAGATCTGCTGTATTTCTATACTTAACTGAGTTTGTTGTTCCATACTTGAGTCCAACCAGATGAGAGTACCTCTCAAAGAATGTTCACCTCCCTTCCCTCTTTCCCTGTACTGTAATATATTTTTGGACTTTTTCCTGTGAGACCCCTGGAAAGACTTATATGATCTGGTTTTGAGTGAAAGGAGCAGAACCAGGAGAACATTGTACACAGGAACAATCACAGTGCATGAGGAATTTTTCTGGTAGAACTAGAACTTCACTACAATGCAAGGACCTAAAAAAATCTCAAAGGTCTTTTAAGGCTAAATGCCTTCCACATTGAGGGAAGGAACTATGGAATTAAATTGCAGAATGTAGTAGATCATTTTCTTTTGTAGTATGGTATGAACTGTTATATGATTCTTCCCATTCATTTTAATTCTTCTATGCAACATGATTATGGTGAAAGTTATTTAATAGGAATGTATGTATGCAACCTATATAAAATTGTATGCTGTCTTGGGGGGCAGAGAGAAGGAAAGGGTTGGAAAGGGAGGGAGAGAAAAAATGCTATGTTATATGGTAGTGTTTGTAAAACACAGAAAATAAAATTATTAAATATGTATGTGTGTGTGTGTGTGTGTGCGTGTGTGCGTGTGTAAAAGAATCCTGAACTAGATCATTAGGAAACATAATGTTTTTCTATTGTCAAGACAAAGTTGGTGAAAACAGGGAGACTGCAGACTGAATAGAGAGAGGTTGAAAAGGAAGGATTTGAAAGATTTTATATTTTATTTTATATCGTGCACAAAGAGCAAATGTCAAAATGAAACCAGTTCAGTGCCTTGGTGACAGCTTCATCTAAGTCTCAAAGTAAGCAGAAGAAAAGTGATAAGATTAGTCACGTACAAGTGTAAGTTTCACAGTCTCTTTAAGGTTTATCCTAAAGAATCATTAATGATGGCTGGGGTGAGTTGTACAAAAAACTCTGTATTGTCAAATGACCTCTGTTACCATTGTTATGGATGGACATTTTGCTGTCTATTATGAGTAGAAAAAGTACTTTTTTATAATATAACCTGCTAAGATAGATGTTTGAGAAAACATAGTTTTCAGGTGGAAATTGGCCAGTTTTGAAGAAAGAATTATCTATAGTGTAAAGGGTTCAGGACTTCTTTTCAACACTGTGGGGTGATAAGTCACTTATTTGGAAATACTTTCATATTGTAAAGAGGCAGAGAATTTTAACTTATTGAAAACTAACATGTGAGTGTGAAGAAACTAGATTACCGTGTTTAAAATTTCAGAGAGTTCCAACGCATGATGATATGTGAGGTATTCTGCATATATACATACACACACATATACATATATACATGCATGTATACATATATACGTATATGCATGTATATATACATATATGTGTGTGTTTTATAATGAGCTGAGAAAATAATAAATCATATAAATATTTATAATATATATTTGTGCCTTCTCCTGTAATGTAATTTATTTTTTTCTGCCTCCTCCTGTTCACATCTCCCATTTCAATCCCTTTGCACTCTTATAACACATTTGTTATCATCACGTCATTTAGTTAATACACACTCCCTCTATCTATGTATAGCCCTTCTATATCTAATAATAAATATACAATTCTCAAGATTAACAAGTACTATCTTCCCTTATGGGGGGGATGGGTAAGCAGGTTGACCATATTGGGTAGCAAGTTTTTGTTTGTTTTCTTTTTCCACTGTTTACCTTTTGATACCTCTCTTGAGACCTGTGTTTCATGACCAAATTTTCTATTGCATTCTGACATTTTCATCAGGAAGGTCTGAGAATCAGTTATTTCACTGAAGGTCCACCTCCTTCATGAAATATTATGCTCAACTTTTCTAGGTAATTAATCCTTGGTTATAGTCCTAGCTTCTTTGACTTACATAATTTCATACTTCAATTCCTTTGATATTTTAAAGTAGAAGCTTCAAGGTCCTGTGTGATCCTAACTGTCAATCCTCCATATTTCAATTGTTTCTTTCTGGCTACCTGCAGTATTTTGTCATTTACATGACGGTTCTGGAGTTTGGCAATGGTATTCTTTGGTGTTTTTAGTTTGGGATTCCTTTAGGTAGGTGAAAGGTGGATTCTATTGAGGACTATTTTGCCCTCTGGATCTAGGACTTCTGGGCAATTTTTCTTGATGATTTCTCGGATGATATTGTTCAAGCTCTTTTTTCATTATGGCTTTCTTTTAGAGGAATAATTCTTAGATTTTGTATCCTGAATCTATTTTCCAGGTAAATTGTTTTTCCAATTAGATATTTTACATGTTCTCTGTCCCATAGTTCTTGTGCCTAAAATTTGAGGCTTTGTGTGTTGTGGCCTATGGGTCTTTCAGCTAGAAGCTAAAATGCTGCAGCTTACCTGGTACCAAGGTGACTGATGTTGGAAAGGAGCAGTCACATGAAATATTTATGGGATTCCCAGAAGTTTCCCTGCTCATTAAGTGTAAGGGAGGGGTGTTCATGCCATAGAAGATCTCCTCTGTTGGGCCAGAGAGTAGGTAATCTCAGTGGTTGGTGATCCCCTCTGCACTATGGTCTTTCTGATTCCCCTGGTGTGCTGAGGCATGCCTGGGTCCTGTTGTTGGTAGTTGTAGACTTCACCCTCCTCCTTGCTCAGGACCTTCTCCCACTTTACTGGGTTAGGATTGTCTGAGACAGCTCTTGTCTTGCACTGAACCACTTCAGCCTCAACAAGGAGGACCTTCCTTAGTGATTTTTCTGGTATCACAGGCTAAAAGATTGTTTACCCCTCCTGTTTCTCCCACAGCTCCAGAGTTTTTCCCAGGTAGATATTCTCTGGGCTTGTCAAGGTCAACAAGGGGAGGGAGATGGCAATTACTGATCACTCCACCATCTTGGCTTCATGAACCCCAGAATTTGTTTAAAGCAATTTTTTACAGGTATTTGACTGGGCTTGGTGGGGAGCGTGTTCTAGAAAGTCTGTGCTGTTTCTCCCCTATCTTCGTTCTACCATCTCGATTTGTATTCATGTAAAGTATACTCAGTTCTCTATATGTTTTAGAAATAAGGTATTTATCATAGACACTAGTTGTAAAAAATTCTTTCCCAATTTTCTTCTTTCCTCCTTATCTTGTTAGGATTGGGTATATTTTTGCAAGGACTTTTCAATTTAATTTAATCAAAATTATCCATTTTGAACTTCATAATGTTCTCTATCTCTTCTTTGGTCATAAGTTTATCCATTTCCCATAAATTTGACAAATAAAGTATCCATTGCTTCCCTAATTTGTTTCTATCCACCTTTTTACCAGATTATGTACATATATTGACTTTATTCTTGTGTACAGTGTCAGGTATTGTTCTATGCCCGGTTTCCACTGTACTATTATCCAGTTTTCATGGCAGTTTTTGTCAAAAATTCAGTACATATCCCAGAAAATGGAGTCCTTTGGTTTGTCAAAGAGAATCACTAATTGAACAAAAGTCCAAAATAATTCCTGGAAGAGAATTTTTTAAGTAGTCACATAAAGCTTAAATTTTCCCTCTTTGATCTATTTTCTAGGTCAATACCTTTTATTTTTTTTCTAATGTGATATTTCATATTTTCTCTTCAATAAATTTTCTTGATTTGTGTTTTTACCATTAGACTAATCTAACTTTTTAAAATATTATTTAATATATTTGTGTGCTTCCTTAACTAAGCTATTGACTTTTTTCATCATTTTCTTGCATTACTCCCTTTTCTTTTCCCAAATTTACTCTGCTTCTAAAATTTGACTTTAAAACCTTTTATTGACCTTTACTTAGAATTCTTTTTGGACCTAAGATCAATTAATATCACTCTTTGAGACTTTGGATATAACTGTTCTGTGGCCTTCTGAATTTGTGTGTTCATCTTCTCTATCAGCATAATAACTGCTTGTGGTCAGATTTTTGGTTGTTGTTTGTTCATTTTCCCATTCTATTTTTTGACATTTAACCTATATTAAATTTGGTCTGTCTCCCCATGGTGAAGAAAGAAATATCCTAAGATTCACATTTGTTTGTCTTTCCCTGCTGCTATTTTTAGAACTAGTCCTCGAGTCTCTAAATTTTCACTTACTTAAAGGTTGTCCAATATAAGTAGATGTGTGGTTGGTGCTCTCCTACCCTGTGCTCTGGTCTGTGAATGATTGTAAGCACTGTTTTCCACCTTGGAATTGTAAGCACATTACCTGTTATGTGTGACCACATGTTCTTAAATTCTATTTTCTCAACTTGGAACTGTGACCTGAATCCACTTATGCACAATGAAACATAGTTTTGAACCCAGTACAAGAAAAGGATCTCTTATAATCTCCTTTAAACCAGTTGTCTGACCCCTTTAACTTCTGTGGTCTGGAAGCCCACTTCCACTTCAGTCACCCTCAAAGCATGCTGTTTTCTTACCTGACTTTTGACTACACTGAAACATTCTGTGTTAGTCTATGCTCTACTCTAACCCCAGTTATACAGATCTTTCCTCCCAACCTTCTAAGTTGTCTTGAGGTGGAAAATTGCTTTACCCTTTCTTTTTGTTGATTCTGATGTTCCAGAATTAGATTTGAGGCATTATATTAAAGTTATTTTAAGGAAAATTTAGAGAGTTCAGCAAACTCCCTGCTTTATGCTGTCAATTTGGCTCCACCCACTATGTTCTGTTTTTTCAACTAATGAAGGATTCTACTCCCTTCCCACTGTGGGAGTTAGTACCCAGGAACAACTAAAGAATTTTTTGCATCATTTTAAAATCTTACATCCTATTAGTCCTAGGGCCATTATATGGCCGAAAGTAGTCAGGGACTTCATCATGTCTAAAAGAATCATATTTGGAGTTTTATATGTTCCTCTGGAGTCTAGAATTTTCAGGGAATCTGTAGATATGTGTTCCTTAGCGTAATCTCTATGGGCCAATTCAACTACCATACACAAAAATTTTCAAATTCAAGAATTGGTTTCTTCATTTGAATAAATTAACACAACTCTTCATCAACCATATGAGTACTTCGTGCTCAACTGGTTTGCCATTGTTCCCACAAGTCACTGCTTTGCATGATTATATATAACTTACTCAAAACCTATAATGGAGTGTGTTCACATATACATATGTTGCATATATAATATGAATTCATTGATATTGCCCATCACTTGAAAAAAATCTGTTTCAAAAATTTGAGGAGAGGGTAAATGAATCAAAAGTACTTTTTCTATAATGTAGGATAATAAAAAAGTATTGAAAAAATCATTTGAAGAAAGTACTGATCTGATTCCAAGGATAGAGAAAGATATTTCTGCCTAAAAGGAAAGGACAATATGTATGTCAAACAACTTCATTTCTCTCGGACAATCCCCTATTGAATGCAACACAGGTGAGTTTCGATTGAACCAAACCATTTTTCAAGTAAATTAGTAGTTTTTTTTCTTTTTAACTTCATAGTAGAAAATGTTTTAATACGTTACTTCTCTATTACATAGTTGTTTATGATTCTATGATTAAGAAATATATCATTGGTTTTGCTCTGGGTTTGATTCTCCCACAAAAGAACAAAAACCTAAAATCATCATCTCCATTGTTTTGCATTGCCTAAGTGATGCCCCAGCAAAAAAAGAACAATCCAGATAAGAGTAATTGATATTCCTAAACTGATGCAAAATGAATTTTTCATTTGTTTCCCCTACTAATTGTTTCTTTTTGTGCAATAAAAGTAATTAAACAACATCCAAAATGTACATTGACATAAATTATTTCGACTGAGTTGAAGTAAAATCAAAGAATGAATCTGGTACTTATTAGGTTGAATTCAAAATAATAGAATTTCTATTACCTGCTATGCTCTCTCCCTAAAACCTGTCCTACATTTAGATCAATTTCACCCTATTAATACTCGTATTTTTTGAGGGAAATTAGATGAGGCAATATGATTAACATCTTTTCTGTAACACAGAATAAGGCCTGGGTGAGCAACGATAAAACATAAAAATAGAGTAAATAGAATGAAAAAACTACAGACATAAGAGTTCAGTACTTTTTTTTAAATTTTGATTTATTTTTTATTAAAATTCTGACATTGATCCCTAGAACAGATATCCCTTTTTCCTAAGATTTTCACCAATAAATTTTTATCCACTTCCAAACTGTTTCAAAATTATGCATGACTAGAATAAATTGTTGACTCCACTTTGAAACTTGAATTAGCCAGAGATAGATTACCAAATGTCTTATTTGATTCCTATGATGAGTACTCATGAATTGATGAAGCTCATACTTGAAGGGATATTTTTAATGGTTTTCTTATTGTCATCTTTCAAGAAGCACCCTACCAATGATGTATATGACAGTATTATAGCCAGTCATGTAGGTTCTTTTTTATGTGTAATAGTATTTTTTAAAATTATGTTTGAAAATAGTTTTCAACACTATTTTTTTTGTAAAACTTTGAGTTCCAAATTTTCTTCCTCCCCACCTCTTTTTCTCTCTTTTGAAAAAAGCAAGGTATCCAATATGAATTATCCATGTACAATCATGCTAAACATAATTCCACATTAATCATATTGTAAAAGAAGAATCAAGGGGCAGAGTAAAGATGGCAGAGTAGGAAGACTCATATATGCTAGCTCCGTATCCACAGCTTATGGATCTCCTGTAAAAAGAACTCCCAACAAATTCTGGAGAAGGGGAAGTCTTGCAGAAACAGAGTGAAGGAGATTTCCATTCCAGAGAGCCCTGCTCCACAGACAGGAGTGGAACACAGCCCGGCCTTGGACACAAGGCACTGAGAGAAGCAAGCAGATCAGGGCAGGCTTCAATGACGGAATCTCCAGTGGCCGTGAAGGTACCTCCACCCACAGACACCCAGGTCAGTGAGAGAGACGTCTGGACTGGCTGAGAGAAGAGTGGGGTGTCTCCATGACTCGGGTCCCCTTGGGAGGCAGCAGCAGAGGCAGAGGCAGCAGATGGCCAGAGCCTACTGGAGCAGGCAGGAGCTCAGCAGCAGCTCCATTATGCAAGGTCTCTGCATAAAACCCCTGAGGGAACTGAGCCTGGGAGGAGGCCCTGTCCTCACCTGAGCACCTGATTTAATCTTACCCTGAATAGCAGCCTGCTGGTCACCAAAATCCCTTAGGCTGGGGAGCAGTATTTGAATCTCAGACCACAAGCACTGCCTGGGAAGACCTAGGCAGGGGGGGAGAGGACTCTCAGAAGTCAAGAAACTGGCTAGGAAAATAACCAGAAAAGGGAAAAAGATAAGACCATAGACGGTTATTTCTTGGTGAACAGATGATTCTGCCATTCCTCTCTGACAAGGAAGACCAATGCTTACCATCATGGAAAGACATAGGAGTCAAGGCCTCTGTATCCCAAACATCTGAAATAGATATCCAATGGGCTCAGGCTATGGAAGAGCTCAAAAAGGATTTTGAAAATCAAGTTAGACAGGTGGAGGAAAAACTGGGAAGAGAAATGAGAGAGATGCAAGAAAAGCATGAAAAATGACTCAATACCTTGCTAAAGGAGAACCAAAAAAAAATGCTGAAGAAAATAACAACTTGAAAAATAGGCTAGCTCAATTGGCAAAAGAGGTTCAAAAAGCCAGTGAGAAGAAGAATTGCTTTCAAAAGCAGAATCAGCCAGGTGGAAAAAAAGGTTCAAAAGCTCATTGAAGAAAATAGTTCTCTCAAAATTAGAAGGTAACAGATGGAGGCTAATGAGTTTCTGAGAAACCAAGAAGTCACAAAACAAAACCAAAAGAATGAAAAAATGGAAGAGAATGTGAAATATCTCACTGGAGAAACAACTGACCTGGAAAATAGATCCAGGAGAGACAATTTAAAAATTATGGGACTACCTGAAAACCATGATCAAAAAAAGAGTCTAGACATCATCCTTCATGAAATGTTCAAGGAAAACTTCCCTGATATTCTAGAACCAGAGTCCAAAATAAGTATTCAAGGAATCCACCGATCACTGCCTGAAAGTGATCCAAAAAGAGAAACTCTTAGGAACATTGTGGGCAAATTCCAGAGTTCCCAGATCAAGGAGAAAATATTGCAAGCAGCTAGAAAGAAACAATTCCAGTATTGTGGAAATACAATCAGGATAACACAAGATCTAGCAACTTCTACATTAAGGGATCAAAGGGTGTGGAATAAGATATTCCAGAAGTCAAAGGAACAAGGTTTAAAACCAAAAATCACCTACCCAGTCAAACTGAGTATAATACCTCAGGGGAACATAAGGTCTTTCAATGAAATTGAGGACTTTCAAGCATTCTTGATGAAAAGACCAGAGCTGAAAAGAAAATTTGACTTTCAAACACAAAAATGAGAAGAAGCATGAAAAAGTAAACAGCAAAGAGAAGTCATAAGGGAATTACCAAAGTTGAACTATTTACATTCCTATATGAAAAGACAATATTTGTAACCCCTGAAATTTTTCAGTATCACGGTAGTTTGTGGGATTACACACACACACATACACACACATGCACACACACATGTACACACGTGCACACACGTACACACATGCATGCACACACAGAGACAGAGAGCACAGGGTGAATTTCATAGGAAGGGATCATATCATAAAAGAAATCAAAGTAAATGATGAGAGAGAAATGTAGTGGGACTAGAGAGGGTGAATTGCAGTGGGCTAAATTATCTCTCATAGAAGAGGCAAGCAGGAGACTTTTTAGTGGAGGGAAAAAGAGGAGAGCTGAGAAAAAAAACCATGAAGTTTACTCTCATTACATTCGACTAAAGGAAGGAATAAAATGCGCACTCATTTTGGTATGAAAACCTGTCTTACAATACAGGAAATTGGGGGAGAAGGAGATAAGCAGGGTGGGGCGGATGATGGAAGAGAGGGCAATGGGAGGAGGAAGCAATCTGAAGTCAACACTTGGGGAGAGACAGGACCAAAAGAGAGAATATAAGCAATGGGGGGCAGGATACGATGGAGGGAAATATAGCTAGCCTTACACAACATGACTATTTTGGAAGTCATTTGCAGAACTACACAGATATGGACTATCTTGAATTGCCTGCCTTCCCAAAGGGAATGGGTGGGGAGGGAGGGATGGGGAGAAGTTGGAACTCAAAGTTTTAGGAACAACTGTTGAGTATTGTTCTTGCTACTAGGAAATAAGAAATACAGGTAATGGGGAATAAGAAGTTATCTGCCCCTACAGGGCAAAAGAGAAGATGGGGACAAAAGAGGAGAGGGATGATAGAACAGAGGGTAGATCGGTGATAGGGGAAATTAGAATTCTCAGTGTACTGGGGTGGGGGGAGGGGACACAAAGGGAGAAAATTTTGAAACCCAAAATTTTGTGAAAATAAATGTATAAAGTTAAATAAATTTATTTATATTAGAAAAAAATAAAAAAAGAAAAAAGAATCAAGAAGGAAAAAAATTATAAATAGTATGCCTTGTTCTGCATTCATAATCCATAGTTCTTTCTCCAGATGTGTCTAGTTTTTTCCATCATGCCTTATTAGATTCCTTTCCATCCCCGCCTAGATCTGCCCAGCTAGTCCTTGGGGTCTGAGATTCAAATGCTGCTCCCCAGCCTCAGGGCTTTCAGCTTTGGCTTGGCTACTATTCAATGTGACCTTAATTCTGGTGCTCAAGTTGGGGCAGGGCCTCCTCCTGGGCTCAGTTCCCTCAGGGGCTTTATGCAGAGACCTTCGGTAAGGACCTGCCTGCTCCGGGAGCCTCTGGCCACCTTCTGCCTCTGCCTCTGCCTCTGCCTCTGCCGCCACCTCCTGAGAGGGCCTGAGTCCCGGAAACACCCTGCTCCCCTCTCAGCCCGTCTCTCTCACTGACCTGTGAGTCTGTGGTTGGAGGGACCTTCGTGGCCTCTGTAGATTCCATCCCTGTAGCCTGTTTGGATCTGCTCCTCTCTCCCAGTGCTGTGCGGCAGGGAAGTGCTAGGCTCTGTTCAGGTCCCGTGTGCGACGGACCTTTGGTGCCAATTCTTCAGGGCTCCCTGGAACAAAAATCACCACTCTGTTGCTGTGTAGCTTGCACTGCTTCAGAATTTGTTGAGAGTTCCTTTTTACAGGTAATTCTTGGGCTGTGGGTTCGGAGGTAGCATATGTGAATCTTTCTACACCGCCATCTTCTCTCCTCCCCCTATACTTTGGGTTTTTCAAGATCAACAAGGAATGATGGGAACACCCAGAATTTACTCCAACATATTGACTCGTGGAAGTTCACGTAGGACATCAAACTTTTAGTCTCTGGGCTGATAGTTCCAGGAATACCAGCTGTTGCCATGGGCCCTGCATTTTACTCTCACCTACCTCTACCAGACTCCTGTCCTTTACAAAGATGCTTGGGAATCAAAATTGGTGACTCATTCCCCAGGCTGCTCCTGGTCTTCTATGCCCAAGTCTGCACTAGTGCAGCCCGCACACTCTGCACTCCTCAGTCAGGTCTAACAGATCCTTTCTGCTGATCTTTCAGGCTGTTCTGGGCTGGAAATCTGACAAAAATCTATCTCCTATTTGTTCAGACTAACTTTTTAAAAGAGCTTATGGAATCTGTAGAAGAGCTCAGGTGAATCTGTTTTCATTCTTCCATCTTTGCTCCCAACTTCCAGAGTTACCAATTCTGAACTCAGAATTGTAAAAGAAGACCACAATTCACTGTTTCCTAATTCTAATTTTTTAATTCCTTTTCCATGTGGCCAATTCTACCTTTGGAGGCAGCTAGGTAGTAGAGCGGATAAAGCACCAGTGTAGGAGTCAGGAGGACCTGAATTCAAATATCACCTCAGACACTTGACCCTCACTAGCTGTGTGACCTTGGGCAAGTCACTTAATCCCAAATGCCTTATCCTGGGTCATCTCCAGTCATCCTGATGAATATCTTGTCCCTGGATTTACATGGCTCTGGAAGAGACGTGAGGCTGGTGACCTGCACAGGCTTCCCTCACTCAAAACAAAGTCAAGTGCAAGTTATGTCATTACATCTCTAATGGTATGGTCTCCTTCAGCCATGTTGAAGAATTTCAACAATAAAAGATGAATACAAACAATTCTATCTCTAAAGGAACATTCTTCAGTCATTTTTTGCTTCCTTTGTGTAGCTCTTGACTCTTTTTTTTCCATAATTCTACTTCTTCCTCCTCCTTTTCTCAGTTTTTTGCTATCTTACTCAGTTTTTAAGATTCTTTCTGAGCTTTTCCAAAATAACTTTTTAAGCTTGAGATCAATTCACATTCCCATTTGATGTTTTGTATTTTGGGATTTTGACATTGTCATCTTCTGTGTTTGTGTTTTGATTTTCCATGTTGCCATAGTTTTATTCTGTGTTCAGAGCTATATGCTCTTTCTTACTCATTTTTCAGCCTATTGCATGACACTTAACATTGAATTGTTTTCCTGAGGCAAAATAGACACTGTCCTAAGTTTCTTATGCTTGCAGCCAGGGCCCTGATCAGTATCTTTCACACCAGTGTCTTAGGATCTTGCAAATTGTTCACTCTGTGGGGGGGAAGGGGAAGGGGAGGGCTGAATTAGTTTAGCCTATTGTGTTGGCGTATCTGCCCTCACAATTTCATTTTAGGTTCGGATTGGAGCACTTTTTTCTGGCTGGCTGAAGTAGTACCAAGGGACTTTGTCTATTTATCTGTGGTGTAATTGAATGGTTTTCTATTGGCTTGCCTGAATGTGTCTGAACTGTGCTTCACTGACCTTTTACCCAAGTTAGATCTTTCTTCAAGTCCTTCCAAGTTTTCTCAATGTGAGAAATTTTTTCACTCTCTCATTTTGTGGGGTTTGCTATTCTAGAATTCATTTAAAGACTTGATTTAACGTTTTCTGAGGGAATTTGGGGAGAGGCCAAGGCAATTCCTGGCTTTTCTCCAACATTTTCAGGTCGTCTATCTTCTAAATATTATATGACAAAAACTGAATTAGAGTACCTACACCAATTTTGTTCCAACCTTATATTTTCTAGAACATTAAATGTTGTGGAATAAAAGAGTGAAGAATATAAAGCAGACTATATTATCATTTTATTATAAATCCTCTAATAATGCTTGATAGCACAAGCTAATATAACATATTACATACTGTCATCAATAATTCAGTAGATCTGACTTCTATTTTTGAAAATAGATTAACATTTAAGGTATGAGAAAACTAGTATCTTCTTGGATAGCATTTTTGAATAATACACTTTACTACCATCCCTTTCACCTAAACATTTTCTAGAGAAACACACATGTCTTATAAATTGCCTAAATAACATTCCATTCTGCAAAAGTTTTAAAGTAAACTCAGCTAACCTCAGAGATGGAGATAAAAATATAAATCCTCTAACTTGATATCTATATGTTATATGTAAAAAAAAAAACAGAAGAGAAGGAAGATTACATGAATTATCCAAATTCATTTGTAAATAGCAAAGCCAGGGTTTGAACTTTTTATTAAGATCAATTCAATTCTTTGTTCACTGTAAAACACCTGAATCTTATGTTAGTGCATTTTAAAGGGCTAATGAATATTTCCTGCTATTTTGAGAAGTGATACATCACAAACTGGAATTTTTTTCCTCTGGGAACAGTTCTGTAAATCAATGTATATTCTTTATGAAGAATTCTAAATCTATTTCCAAGAAAAATCTAATGTCTTTGGCCCATTCTACTCATTGTTGTGGCATTTACTGTATCGCTTTAAAATCTCTTAATATAGAGAGGAAAGAGCCAAGATGTTGGAGTGACAGTAATGACTTACCTAAGTTCTCGGACAAACTCCTTCAGATACCTCTGAAAGAAGAATCTGACCAAACTTTGGAGGTGCAGAAACCAGTGGGAGAGAGACTGTGACAGATTCGGAGCCCAAGTTGGACTGGAAGGTCCACGGGAAGGATCTGTTTCATGGGGGTGGGCCCACAGCACACAGCACAGTTGACCAGCACAGCAAAGGAGAAGGGACCTGAGAAACCTGAGAGCAGTGGGCAGAACTGGTGGAGTGGCACCGAGGGTAGGACAAGCCAAACCAAGCCAGTGAGAGCTGTTGAGCTCCAGATATCTGAGCACAACAGCTCCTGAGACGTTCAGCCTGAAGATTAAACTTCGATAAGTCACCTACTTGAACTCCCAGGAGCCAGAATGGCAGAGTGATCAGTGAATGCTCTCTCCTCCCCTCTTGATGATTGTGCAAGAACCATAAAATATTTCGCCAAAAGAATCCTGGATCAGTGGAAACAGCAAAGGGACCAATAATAGTCTCATAATACCTGAGGCTAGGAAAATAGCTAAGTGGGATTCCTCCTACTGTGCTGGAGGCAAACCGGAAGCACAGAGGACCCAGGGCAGAGAAAACTTGCACTAGGACCCAGACAAGCCTCAACACCAGGAATGGAGCACCAGAAGAGGTGGCAACACACATTAGCATCTAGGCGTGCCTTACCACTCCAGGGGAATCAGAAAGACAATAGGGCAGCTGGAATCCCCAGCCCCTGAGCTTGCCTTTGCCTCAGTTCAGCTGAGGAGATCTCCTGTGACCAGACCACTCCTCCCCCACACTTAACAAGCTAAACCCAGGGCTGATTGGGGAAACACAAAACAAAAACCTGCTTTTAACTTTTTCACACATTAACTCAGCAAAAGGTTCTGTAGCTTATGACTGAAAGAACCAGAAGTCACAACTCTCAATCAACATCATGAACAAGAAAATGCAGAGGGGTGAAAGAACCATAGAATCTTTCTGTGGGGATAAGGACCAAAACACAAACACCAAAGAGGTCAGAGCCGAGACTATACTTCCACCTGAAAATTCAGAAGGGTCTAGGAACTGATCGCTAGCACAAGCAGCTCTGCTGGAACAACTGAAGAAGGAAATAGAAGATAAACTGACCAATGATTTTAAAATTTTAATAAAGGAATTCACTAATGAGAACATATCTTTGAAAAGGAAAATTGAACAAATGGAAAAGAAAGTTCAAAAATTTCCTGGAGAAAATAGCTCCTTAAAAGATAAAATTGGGCAGATGGAAAAGGAGATACAAAAGTTAATGGAAGAAAATCTCTTAATAAAATATCCGAATTGATTTCCAACCTCCAGATGTAGTTTCTCCATGCTATTTATGCATGTAATAGTTTTAAGCCACTTCTTATCTAGAGATAATTCTTGCTAACAATTTGTAGCTAGCTTGAGTTTTCAGAAAATTTCTCCACTGGAATAATGCGTTTCACACTCAAATCAATTCATGATCCAGTTTAAAATCTGATGTAATTAATCCTGTGATTTGGTAAGATGTTAGAAGAGGTATTGGGACCTTCAGTAAAGATGGGAGAAAAATAACTCGGCATCTGTAATGATATTCAAGGCAGTGAGCTGACTTTCAATACTGTTATTTAAAGTTGTGGATAAGTATGGAGTCATAAAAACCTAAAAGAACACCACAAGTTATCTAGGTCCAAATGTAGATATTAATTCCACAAAACCTGTCATACGTGCATACATACATACACACATATATGTCTCTTTGTGTGTACACTGAGAGACAGAGAGAGAAAGAGAAATATAAAGACAGTGCCTTATTAGCACATTAGTGCATAGTCCTCTTCTGACAATCACACTTCTTATTTGAGGAGCAAGAAATTGTTACCTCACGTCTGTGTGGTATTTTTTTTGAGCATATTGAAATATTAGCGTTAAAGAACAATGATTTATATTCATCTTACTACATTAGCTCAAATAAAGTTCTCAATACATTCTTGTAGAATACTAGAAAGTAACTTTTGCTTAGTGATTTCAGCCTTCAATTACCCTTATTTTTGCCCCATGGATGAGGAAGCAACTCAACAACAGCTGTTATTTTTGAAATAAAATACATTTTTGACATGTCGAATAGTTCAACAAAATCAGAGTCTTTTAAAATTAAATTTACGTCATTTTATTTCGCATAATTTATATTTCCCAGTGTATATACCTCATAGAGAATACTATTTTATAATAATACAGTAAATCTATTGGATACATCAAAAAGATCTGAAATTATAAATTGTTCCAGATACATTATCCTCAAACTGTGCCAAAAATAGATGGATATGCTTTCATTTATATCATATTAATTATCTTTGAGGTAAACCTTGGTTATATAATTGTATATCATTCAGTTTCTATTGTTTGGTTAATGATTTTTCCATTTTCATTTTTATAGGTATTGTATATATTATTTTCAAATAATTCCAAATTATCCCAGTATCAGTTTTCTATATTCATCATGCTACATGGTTTTTTATTTCTGTTTTTGTTGTTGTTTTTATGACAAGAATAGGTTTTCATCTCAGGATAATCTTAATTATCTGGATGAAGTTCTTTCCAAAAGAACACACAATTGGTCACTTAAACAGAACCAAGAGACATGTGTCCTTACACCTTACTTCCTTTTGCAAATTAAGGTAAATGCCCTTGTCTCAGTTTCCTAACTGACTTGAGGTTAGAATTTACTCCTTTAATTTCCATCAATTTATGTTGTTCATCTTTATACCTTCTTTGAGGCTGCTTTCATCAAATTGCCAAGCTCTTTCTAAATCTTAATCCTAGTACTTTTTGCTTTGTTTTATTTACTTGCCCCACCTCATATCTCCAAAATGTATTTGTTCTCTTATGAACATGGAGGAAGGAGAGCAAGGAACAAAATAAGTCTGATGGAGTCACCATAATTCATAACCCACCTTCCACCTAAATCCTTTAGTTCATATTCTTACCTATATTATATGCATTTTAGTGTATCCATGTGTGTCTGTGTGGAGAGAGAGAAAGAAAGAGTGAGTGAGTGAGAGAGAGAGAGAGATACAAACACATACATACATACACACATGCAAATATTGATGAGGTCATAATTAGTCTTCTACATTTTACACAAAATAAGGAGAAAAAAAATATGGTGAAATCCTGAGAATAATCAATCAAAGAGAAATATTCACTTGGTGGTAAGGGTAATGGTAGATTTCTAGTCCAATTTTTAGTGATACCTGCCATTGTGTGTTCTATTGTGATGTAGAATATTTTTTGCAACAAAGTTTCACAGTAACAGATTCATAAATAATTTTCTTTTAAAGCACAGATAGGGTTTTATGTAGGCATTATCCTAATTATATTTTCAATACTTATAACAATATAGCCTATATTTATTCTATCTAATAGATATAACAATATAGCCTATATTTACTCTAATATATATTTTACTAAACATAATAGTTTGTCATGTTTAATTCAAAATTCATGTTGTCTTCCATGTTTAAGTAACACTTTTAAAATTTTCATTTACATTCTGTTTCAATCCATATAGGGAAAGATTCAGCAAGTGCTAAAATAGAAGATTTTTGAAACTTTAAAAAGACAATGATCACAAGATTCACATTAGATTGCATCATGTAGAAAGAAAAAAGAAGGATGTTTGTAGAACTCAGTTTAAAATAACTGTTGAGTTCATAAGAGTTAACCTAGCTCACAAATCAGTTGTATTAGATGATTGATGGTTCTGTGTGAGGACATATTTAATACATTACTTCTTCCTAGTACCATTATAATTTAATTTCCCTAAAATGAAGAAGTAATCATAAGAACACCTGTTCTTCTGTTAAAATTCACAGTTGCCTCCTGGGCTTTCAAGAGCAATTTACTTAAAGTCAATTGGTAGATTAAACATGGCATCTTAGAATTATTCTCTGTAGATTTCCTTCTAACTATTCAAGTTGAATTTGATCAATCTTTGAAGAAGTTATGCACAGGTAGTGTTGCTAAATGCTATAGGATTATAAATTTCTGCCATCCTTAAGACAAAAAAACCCTAACATTTATGTCATTTATTTTATATATTATAAAATTAAGTAATTATATGGTTCATAATTATTTTATGCAATACATATTTCATGTATTATTTGCCCATTTTTACACTTCAAAGAAAAGATAAGCTTTTTAAATGACTTTCCCATGACCACCTAGTTAATTTCTAACAATTTAAAATCAAGCCTTCCTGACTCTATGTTGTTCATCCTAGCTCCCATTCCATATTGACTCTAACTGGGTTATAGAACAATTTAGTCACAACTATGTACTCAGTTTTATGGAAATGAAATGGAAAAAAGCCAGGTCTCTGGGGCCCAGCAACACTCTTACCTCCTCAAGTATCTTCAGCTGAGAGAATCTAAATTTTTCCTTTTTTTAAAAAAAATACCAGTTATAGGAACTGACCAGAAACTCCCTAAAATCTCAGAAAATAGAAAACGGCTAGGTTTCCTACTTAGATATTTTTTCTGAGAAAATAACTTCCTTTAGAGCTTCAGACAATTCTTTAATCTTACAGTGGCTCCGATCCAGCCTTCCTTCACTCAGCTATTAAGTAGGA
The DNA here is from genome assembly GCA_028658325.1 of Potorous gilbertii. Taxonomy (NCBI): domain Eukaryota; kingdom Metazoa; phylum Chordata; class Mammalia; order Diprotodontia; family Potoroidae; genus Potorous; species Potorous gilbertii. Next base: position 439,542,852 of record CM053771.1, on the reverse strand, counting down.
TGACATCTTCCTTATGATTCTTTTGGAAGAGAATGCTACCATGAAGCTCTTATTTAAGTTACTGTTTAAATAGTAGAGAAAAGTAAATGGAGATAAGAAAGAAACAAAAAGGAAAGAAACGGTTTACCATTATCATTTAGTAAGGAAATATTTCTGTACCACTACTTCACCTCCACCACCAAGCAATTTACAATAATAGTTCTTCAAGAAAGTATGAGAAAGGAAAACTACATATTTTACATTTTTTTCCCTTCAGATTGCAGTTTAAAGCACTGTACAAATCCATTTAGTTCCCTAAGCACTGAGCAATGGTTTTTGAAATCTGACTTAAAACTAGATGAAAATAAACAAAGATTTCAGGTTTTTCTAAACCCAGTGAACAGCAGAAAGCTAACAAAAAATAGTATTCAAAGAAAGACTGTTGGACTTTGTTGAGAAGTAAAGTCTGAGCTTCAAGGTATTTTTTCTTTCTTTCCAAGCACCTCCTACTCCCCAATCAAGTCCACCAACTCCCACACTTACTCATATGCTATGAAAGTCTTACCCCATATATTGCCTTCAAACCATGCTCATCTTCATTGAAAGTATTTGACAACATGGCAGAAAACATCGCTCTAAAAAGCATGAGAGCAGGCACACAGCCCTACTCCACTCCATTGCTGACTGGGAAGGTACGAGACCATTGTCCACTATCCAAAACCTGGCCAAACATGCCGTCATGAAATTGACGTAAAACACTGATGAATTTCTTCAGGCAACCAAATTTTGATGTAATTTTCCACAAACCCTCATGGCTGACAGTGTCAAAGACTTTGGTTAGACTGTAAATGCTGTGTATAGACCTGTGTTCTGCTCCTGGTATTTCTCTTGTAGTTGTCATAGAGCAAACAACATATCTACTGTTCATCAGCTCTTCCTGAAGCCAACTCTGATGGACTGGTCATGTTATTTGAATGCAAAATACAGACTTTCCAAAAAGACCATTTTGTGGAGAACTCACAGGGAACAGGCAATCACATGGTGGTCAGAAGAAGCAATACAATGACACTCTTATGGTCTCTCTCAGAAACTTTAGACTTGACTGTATAACATGGCATGTATGACTGTATGACAATGGCACAACACCACTCAGCATGGTGTGCCCACAACATAAACAGTGCTGTGCTGTATGAGTAAAGCAGAATTGAGACAGCACAAAGTAAACACAAGATGCACAAATTAAAATAACCACCTCAAGTATTCACATGGACTATCTGTGCCCAACTTGTGGTAGAGCATTCCAAGACTGTGTTGGTATGATAAGGCACAGTTGGAAACACTGAAATTTTACTTTATGGTGGTGATGCAATTTTGATCCTCTTCGAGAATGAAGGACAACAAACAATATGTATATATGTATGTATGTTAAGCACACATATATGTATATATAAATGGATACTTATGTACATATATGTACAGGCAAATCTATATATTGCACATTGAACATACATCCATATTTATGTATTTTCATTTATTTTTGTGCATTTATTTATTTTTCTTGGACAATTCGTGATAGAATAATATCCCAATGAATTATTATACCACAAGTTGTTCATCTACTTAACATCTCCTTGTTTTATTTTTATCTTTTCATATAATATGCTAACAATTTCTGTGCAGATTTTCTGTTTGTATTTGTATGTGCATGAGTGTGTCTGTTATTTTCTTTCTGATCCTTCTTAAGGTATGGTTTTAGCAGTGGGATCATAAATATACTAATGAAATGATTTTTAATTCTTTTCAGAGGATTAAATATTAATTTTAAGTTGAATATTAATTTTAAGTTTAATTTAAGTGAATTTTAAGTATTCCAAAACACTTCTCCCCTCTTAACCTCACAATATAACTAACTAAATAGAAAGCCTAAAAATACAACTTTTTGTCCTAGATAACGAAAAGTTAAAAAAGAAACCCTCTCTCACTCACCTTATGCTGATTTTGACCTTTGCTTAACCTTAGTATTATTCATTGCTTTACCCTAAGATAACTTTTAGTTGTGTTTGTGTCATTACATAATTTCACATAAATCAATATTGTTTAGGATAACTTTAATTCTAGTTTTTAAAGTTCATATCATAAATATTTAAAGCAAGTACCTAAATCTTGCCAAGTTCTGCAGCAAAGCAAATATTCATAGTGATATTTCTTTTGTCTCTGTCATAAGTGGAAAATATATAGATACCTAGAGATAAAACTTAAAGTATAATAACTTTTTAATACTAAAATTAAATTCAAAAGTTTATATTGATTTCATTAATAAATTAGTAAAATTTTACATTCTTAATTCCTAAATTTAATTTAATGCAATACGTTTTAAAATAAACAGTTGAAAATTTCTTTCAAATGATTGTTAGAATTTTATGACAGCTTATGGACTGAGGGCAACCCTGATTGGTTTAAGAAAACTTTGTGGAATGTAGAAAGAAGGAAAGTAGGACAATGCTTTGATTATGTGGGTAAAATATAAGAAATTCCATAGCTCTATATCTGTCTCCTGATGTCTAACTGATTGTAAAATTCCAAAATTTTGCCAGGAATTTAGGTTTAGTCATTGTTTTCAGAAGACCCTGTTAAATATGCACATTGCCCAAGAGAAGTAATACACTGATATATGTTGGCAACCTTTTGTATACTGCATGCCAGTTTTTGGAGACTTCCTTTCAGAAAGTTAACTTTGTCCAATTGATTTCTTTTATGCGTAGGAACTGTGAAATCAGTGAGATTAAATAATTTTCCAACATCATGAAGATAATAAATTACAAAAGTAGCTATTGAACCTTTGTCCTTAATCCTACACCAGTGCTATTCTCACTATACAATATGAGCAAACTACTATCATTTTAGCTAAATGCTATGGGTGGGAGTTTTGCTCAAGGGTGTAAGAGAAAAGGAGGGTAACGCTAAAGCAACATTTCTTAAATGGAGGTCTGTGTACTTGACTTTTTTTTTGCCTTTGTGTTTTTTTATCCTTGACTTTTTTTTGGTTTTGTGTTTTTGTTGTTTCTTTTGATTGTGGTTCAATATAATTGATTTGCCATCTTGAGTGTTTTATGTTTTTAAATACAGATTCTGAAAATGTGCCCATAGGCTTTGCCAAACTGCCAAAGGGGTCATCAAATTAAAAAAAAATAAGAATTTCTATTCTAGCATATGGTCACTTCAGCGGGCATTGAATGGATTTGGGGGAAGGGAAGAACAAAAGAAGGAAACCAATTAGACAATAAACATTTACTAATTGCTTTCTATGTGCTAGGCACTATTTGTGGTATTTTCTTGTCAAAGATACTGGGATTGCTTGCCATTGCCCCACCTGCTTCTTTTTACATTTAAGGAAATTGAGGCACACAGGGTTAAGTGACTTATTTAGCATCTCAGAGTTATCATCTAAAGTAATATTTGAACCTAGGAAGATGAATTTTCCTGACTGCAAATGAGCTTTCTACCCACTATGTCTCCAAGATGCCCCAAATATCTTTCTATTACATTTTATTCTGTGCACTTCAACGTATTATGAAATTGTTGCAAACATTGTCCTGTTTGACCATATGTTTGACACCTCTAATATAGGTGATAAAATGCTTATAAAAGTTTTAAGAATTTTTTCTATAAATCTGTAAAAGCCTGAATTATGGTGAATAATAAAAATGGCACTCTAGTAAAATACAAACCAACAGAGAAATTCTGATCATTGTGTCTTGTGAGTTGGAGGAAGAGAAAAAAGAAAGGAGTAACAGGAAGAGTAGAAAATTATTCTTTAAATAAACTTTTTCTATTATAGTACTCACAAACACCAAAACTCCAACAACTCAATACTCTCCTGGCCCATCCAACAATATGGTCAAAGTGCAAGCTCAGGTGAAATTAATTACACATATTAGAATGGTTTTTATTTTAGATGAGAATATTTTGAATATGAAAGATATAGAGATTAAGAACCTTATATCAGTTGTTCAAAGAATTTTGAAGTGTAAACAAAAAAAATGTACTAGAGTATCTCTATCTCTCTTCTTATGACCTGCTCTGCCATAAAGTAGGTCAAATTATGCTTTCAACTGTGATCAAAAAGCACAAGTAAACCACCTTAAATTTGATTTTTGAGTACTGTGTTAAGGGAGGGTTGGCATAATAGCTTAGAGCTTTCCAGCTCCATATGTGTGACCAGAGATAAAACTCAGCAATGAAGAAGGAAGAGAATAGAATGAAAGTAGAAGTAACTGAAATAAGAGTAGAAAAAAAAGGAGAGTAAAAGGGGATCAAAGATATATTTAAATAATTTTAATTATGTAATATAATATGTCAAAAGGAAGTCTGTCTTGTGTGACAGTAATACATGGTGTGCCCATATGAATCAAGAAAAGCAGGGAGTTTTCCTCTATTTTGGAACGTGTTGGGAGATTCCCTGTTTATGTTATGATTAGGTGCTACAGAAATACAATATACATTTTTATTATTGTTGTCAGGTTGAAAAATACCTACCTCAGCATCCTTGAACAACAAACAAACAACCTCCATTCTTTCTGTCTCTCGCACTGTATGGCCTGGTTCTTGGTCAATGAAAGGTCTCCACCTTTCCATTAATGACCTATTCCACCTAAGAACAACCAGCACTCTCCTATTTTGGAAGAATATCAAATCTCTATTTAGGTTTGAAATCCAAAAGGACCTGAAAAAAAGGAGAAGTCTCTCCTATTCTGCCTCTGATCCCATTGTTTAATTTAGGCTTGTTTTTTTTCCCCATTTGAAGAATTTATTTCAGTAACAAATCCTTCAATACATCTGGTTACCTGGGATATGTAAGGAAATGAGTCACTTCACCTTCTTCTCCAGGACAAAGATTTGTCAAAACACAAAAATGCAAACATCTATCACTCTTTTTGCCCTGTACTACATAATATTTGACATTTTCAAGCTTGTTTCTTGAAAATTCCCTGTGGATGTTTATACATCAAATTTTAGCATTCCGTTAATACCTTTATTTGTAGTCATTCATCACTTAATAATTTGACAATCTCATTCAAATTCCTTTCTTTGGCATCAAAAAGTCTACAAATTCTAAAAATGTGTTTTTTCACCAATTTCACCCGCCAATCAACATTGTCTATTGATTTACTGAGTTTTCTGTTTACGTTTTCTCACTTTACCTGTCATAGCTTGACAACTATCCTTTTCTTACCTTTCCTAAATTTATTTTTTTCAGGATCTACTCCCTAATATTCCTTAATACTTTTTAATCTTCTGAATCCTTTTATGTCAAACTTAATGGTCAAAAATACTTATGCTTTTACAACCAAAAAAAAGAAGGATATTGACTATTTTCTGGTCCTGGGGATTTTTCTTCAAATTTTATTCTATATCTCATATTATTTTCCTATTTTTTTCTTTTCTATTTCAGCCTCTCATGTATTTGCATGTCAATAAAATTCTATGAGCTCAATTTTTGTATCTCATCCTTGAAAATGAGTGATTTTGAATAGGTCAATTCTGAGGTACCTTCCATCACTTAAATGATGATGACGTGTTCCTATTAAACAGACAGTTTCTCAGTGACACACATTACAATAACATATATGTTTCTTGGTCATTTTCTTCATAGTTATCTTAGAAATAAGGGCAAGACTTTTTTTCCCTGTTGTGATAAGGAACTCTCAGATGAGAAAACTCTCTCTACCAAAACGTATCTTTACAAACATCACATGTTTGTTATGTTTATGAAAGTCATAATCTTAGAGAGTTTTCCAGTGCATAAAGATTCAGTGTGAAATACCTTGAGACGCACAGTCAACCAATATATGTCAGACACAGGATCTGAACCAAGATATTCCTGCCTTCTAGGCTGGCTCTCTGTTCTGGCATGTTACCTCCCTAGCACCATTACATTTAACTTCTGGAAAACATACAAGTTGTCCAAATATTGCCATATTCCTCTGCTGAAGGATCCCCACTCCTCCCATTAGATGTTAGAAAGCAGACATTGTAAGGCAAAGTCTACTGTACTCAGTAATTGGCCAAAGAATTAGTCATATCACTTTCCAGATGTATAGTACTCAGTCTCCAGGTTTGGGATAATATTTTACTTTATATAATACTTTTTAAATTGGAATTGCATTATATATAGAGAGTCGCTAATAAGGGTCTCAATAATAAGGACATTGCTATGAACATATGCACTTAAATATTTTTATCTGTCATCAGTTAAACAGTCTCAGAGTGAATTCTCAGTGCTGTTCATTGTGGAAAGCAGGCATGACACTGCATTCAACTCTAATTTTGGAAAATGACATGTTTTTTGGGAAATGAAAGTTTAAACTTGGCTCAACTTGGATACGAGCCACTATTTGGACTAGCAGCCTGCATATCCTGTAGAATATGAACAAACTACTAATAAATTCCTAGACTCAGAGTTCTAGGAAATTACTTCATGTCAATATTATTCAATTAAATATTATATATTCATTTTAAATATATACTATGTGTTTAAGCATTTCTGAGAAAACGAAGAATAAAGAAAAAGACTGAAGAATAAAAGCAAAATACAGAGTGGAAAGAAAATTGACCTCTGATTCATGAGCTTTAGAAGCTCACTTCACCTCTTGACGTCATGCATTGGAAATAATCTCCATCGTTGCAGTCTCTCCTTCTAGTTGGCTGGTTTCCACAAAACCTTCAGTTATAAGGAAGAAGCTCATGTCAGTAAAGACATTCTACTTCTTCACATTGGCCTCCCAACTCTCATGGACTTTCTCTACAATGCAACACTCCGACTTTTTGACTGCCTTTCATTTGTGATCTTTCCCAGTTAGAATATAAAGTATTTGAGAGGAAGGACTATCTTTCTAACTATATTTCTATTTTTGTCATTTAGTAAATATTGTGGGACATACAGTAAATGCTTGAAAGTTCCTAGTTAATTTTACTTGAATGACTGACTTTTCATGGAAAGGAGAATGTGTGTAAGAAAATGAATCTGAAATAAAACTGGAAAGGGACAGAGAGACCTGACAGTATAGGGTTTTCAAGGATGGAGTAAAGAGTTCACATTTTATTCAATTAGCAGCCTAGATCTCTCAAAAAATTTTATCTAGGAAGATGGCAAAAGCCGATAGATATTTTATGAAAGACATTTTGGTAATCATTTAGAGGATATATTGGAGAGATAAAAGATTAAAAATAGAGAGACCAATTAAAAGGTCATTAAAATAATTTAAGTTAGAAGTGATTAAGGATTGAACTCTCCAACAAATTTCAGGAATGGATAGAATGAGAAGATACATTGTAGCATTGGTATTGATAAAAGCTTATGAAAGAATGAAGAGGATTGAGAGAAGGCATCATATAGATCTCACCTAGACATACACACACAATAATATCAGATATTAAAAAAAAGATTAAGAAGACTTCAGAAGCAATCTATCCAACCACTTCATTTTAAATATGAAGAAACTAACACCAGGAAGGTTATGGGAGTTATTCTAGTTAATCCCTGTTGTATATTTCAGAAATGGGATTTCATCACAATATCTCTGACTCCAGAGATAAAGTCAATGAAATAGTAAAAAGTGGAATCAGTTCATCAACTTAAATAACTGTTATGAAGGTAGATCTTTACCATAAGTACAAATTGTGGAACACAGATTGGTTTGGGTTGAGTATTTTGATCTTTAAAAACCAGCAGGAATATACAGAATAGTGTTTAAGTAATATGTTTTTTCCTGGATCTATAATTTGGAAGTCATTTGCATAGAGCTGATAATTGAATCCATAATAACTCACACCAAAAAGTGAAAATTGTAGAGAGAGAAGGGAATAAGGGACCAGTTTAATTAATTGGGGGTTACCTTATCTCAGTGGACAGGAGGAGGATTATAAAAATCGCAGAAAAGTAGCCTGAAAAGGAACTGAGACAAATTAGATGAAATACAAGGGGAATAGTGTCTCAGAATTCAAAGGATGGTTAGCAGTATGTGAGAGGCTACCTACACTATCAGTCATAAACTGCTGAGAGGTCAGGTAGAAATAAAGATGAGCAAAGGCCTTTGGATTTAATGTCGATGAAATCACTAGTAGCCTTGAAAAGAGTCATTTCAGTTGAAAATTACTATCTTTATTTCCACTTTGCTTAAAAATCATAATTTCCTACTTTGTCTTATTAATGATTCTTAAAAAGTAATGCTATCAGTTTTACAAAAAATGTCAAAACAAAACAGTTTCTCTTCAATTTGTATTGATTCAATACACATTTTTTATGTTAGTCTTTCAGATTTTCCCCAAGACTGTTCTTCATATTGACAGACATCTTAAAAAAAAAAAACACAAAACACTGCATTTTATATTCCCAAAGAATGCTATAATTTTCTATGGTTGAAATAAAAGGACTCAGTATGTAAATATTGGGTATAGCATAACAACCAACAGATTTAGTCACATGACTGGTGGTCATTTTTGGGGCATGGAAGAAATGCAATATATTTGGGTTTTAGTTTTCTCTTATGAAAAATTCTTGCACTGCTTACCTCAAAATTTTGTTATCTATAAAAATGAAATATACCACATTCCATTAATATTAGCTCTTCTTGATATTTTTAATACCTGCACAGAACTTCATACATTTCAGAAAGTTGTAGGAGGCTACTTTTCTTCAATAATCACCCTCTTTTATGTGATAAAGAACTGCATATTCTCCCCATATCACCTCTGGGAAAGGATATCCTTTCCTCCTATCAATTCATTGAAGGATAACAATTTGGGGTAATTTGTGTAGTCCTTTCAGGTTGCCATTGGGAGAATTTCTGGGACAGGAGACAATTAGGAAAAATTGGGACAATTTGTCAAGAGTCTAAATTAATGGTCAGAACTCAGTCAAGTAAGAAATTAGACAGAAAGACTGGAAGGGCTTGTGTTTTGTTAATCTTAGAGAATAGGTGAAAAGAAGAGCATCATAGGTAAAAATAAGGAGACGTATAGATAAATTCATCCCACATGAGCAAGATATATAAATAGAACTATATACAAATAAGGAGAAAGTTCACCTAATGTAGTCAAAGCAGGGAAAAAAATAAACACTCACAATTTGGAACAGAAATAAATTTAATCCACAAGCAAATAAATGGGAAAGGGGAAAATGAAAAAGGGGGTAATGAGAGAGAAGGTAAATTGTAGGAGTGGTCAGTTCAAAGACTAATAAACTAAAAAATTCTCAGATTAAACAAATGCATTTCTACTTTTTGTGTTGGTAAAATACTGAGAACTGAGGTGATATCTTTTTTTTTTTTGGAGAATGACTAAATAAGACACAGTGTATAAATGTGAAGGAATACTATTGTCCTGTATGAAATGAGAAACCTGAGAAGTTATAAATAAATTGATGTATAGTGAAGTGAGGAGGACCAGGAAAAAAAATCTTTAATGGAGACATCAATATTTTAAAGTCAAATCATTTCGAAAGACCAGGAACTTTGATGAGTGTGATGTGATCATTCAGCAGAACAATGATAAACATGCTATTTATCTCTGAGAGAGAGGTAAGAAAATTATAAAGAAAAATGAGGAAGGAAATGAAATATATAAACATACCAATATGTATGTGTCCACACACACACACACACACACACACACACACACACATAAATATATATATACACATATATATACACACACACACCTATATATGTGTGTCTGTATATATATATATACATGTGTAGGTGTGTGTACATATGTGTGAATGTATCAATGGAAGGTATAATACATGCATAAAATGCATAGGTCATCTGTTACGAGTGATTTATGCACTGACACATGAATATTCATGACCACTCATATGCATAGACATACAATGTGCACATTATGATACATGTTCACACACATGCATAATTTACTCTACACATATATGCATATGCATAATGTATTCTTTGCATATATGTATCTTTGTATGCATATATAAAAATATATGCCTATAGGCTCATTACTATGTATATTGCATATGTATGCATATGTGTCTAAATAATTATAAAAATACATGCATGTATGCATCTAAGGAATATATGTATGTATAATTTGTGTGCATATAGAAATTCCCTACATTTTTAATTTAGATATAATTTTTTTCAATTTTAAATTTAAAAATAATATAAAAAATTATTACTATGTACACAGCAGACTACAGGAGATTACTCAATATAAAATCATAAATTTCCATTTAAAGTAACATACAAAAATATTACGTATGTCTTGAAAAACTACTCAGTTTTTCTTTGCTTCATTGTTGGTTTTCTTTTTCCTCTGCTAAACACTCTTTTTGTCTTCATTTCCTCCATCCCTCCCCCTACCACCATAAAGAAGGCTACAATTAAGCATGTAAATGTGTGTATGTCTGTGTATGTGTGTATTACACATGTATGCATCCATACATATACTTAGAGATCTATAAATATGCACACACACTTGTATATATATATATATATATATATATACACATATGTATATACACATACACACATATTCATTTACATATGTAAGCCTGTATTGTGCTTATTGTCAGCTAGTTTCTGTGAGGGTGGATAGCTTCTTCCTCCATAGGTTTAAGCCTTTCTACGGTTTTTTTCTACATGTACCAGCACATCATTTCCTACACCACAGCAGTATTCCAACCCATTCACATTCTATCTGAGAGACTGTCTATGAAAGGTTTTCCCTCAATTTTCGGCATTTCTTCTCTTTTTGAGAACATAGGTTTTATTTATACAAGAAATTTTTAATTTTAGTTAATCAAAATTATCCTTTTTACAGTGCAACAATGCTATTCCTTATAGTATAGTTAAAGATCTTTTCCTGCTGAATCTATTTTATGGCTTTTTTCCTGATTTCTTTGTAGTTTCTTACATTTAGCTCTTCAAAATGAACTGTGTTATTATTTTTTTTCAAATTCAGTAAATTTTTTTTAGAAATTCAATTGCAAAGATATTGGACAAATAGATTAGTTAGGTAAAATTGTCTCTTTAAAAATGATTTTGGCTTTACCTATCCAGGAAAAATAAATATTACTTCCTTTCATGCCTCATTTGAATAAGATAATTATTCCTTTTTATCTTTCTCTAAACAGATTTTTTTGAGGGGTCAACAATCACTTTAATCAAGCACATGTATCATTCCCTTAGTTCAAGGGTAAAAGTCAACACCTCGAACTTCAGGAAAAAAATACAGAGAAACCTAAATCAACAGATAGCACTGCCAAACTGTTTGATAGTAAGCAACACATTCATCAACAGACAGGCAATTGCCTGACTATATATACACAGTTACCAGAGAGGGAAGCACCAACTTCTGGGTTTTCAAAGTCAGGTCGTTACTTAGTGGCTTCACAGAGTCTCATCTGGCACACAAAGTTTCTTCCAAAAACTAATACCCACCACAAAGACTTTTTTTAAATAATCACTCCATCATACTCAGTTCAACCCATGACTACCCAAATAATGATGACAAGCATGAGTATAACTAATATTTTCATATGTACAAAGTAAACATTTTGATCTTAATGTGTTCCTTATAACTTATCTTTAATGTTTATCTTATATTTTTTTCCTGGATGTTATACATCAAATTCTCCCTTAAGTTCAGGGTGTTGTAGCATAAAGCCTTGAAAGTCTTTGATTTCATTAAATAAACATTTCTTTGTTTTTTGTTTTTTAATTCAAGATTGTACTTAATATTGCTGAGTAAATTAACCTTGGTTTCAACCACATTTGGGTCTTTTGTAGTCCTTATTGTGGTTCCATGATAAATAATTTTTTTTCTTATTGTTTCCAATATTTTCTCCTTAATCTGGGGACTTCGTAATTTGGCTATGATATTCCTATAAGTTTTCCTTTTGCTGTATCGTTCAGGTGGTGAAAGGTAGATTTACAGACCAAGATCAGTCTTTTTTTTTCTTGTGGAGGAAATTTGGAGAGTTGAAGTTTTCTGAGCTACTCATTTCCTAGCATCCTCTCTCATTCCAGACATATTTTAAAATTTTGCATCTTGAGTCTTTCACGACTTTATAGAGAGTTAAGTAGCATTTCATAAAACATACGGGACATCTGTAAGAATTTGAAGGAAGGCTTAATTTATAGAAGAATAATTCAACTAATTTACCTGACCTGCACAGGCTTCATAATTGTTTTTTCCTAAATTTGCATGTATAAGAGGGGAATGTAAGGTGGACAACAACTTTCCAACAAATATCAAAAAGTACAATGTGATATTTTAGGAACTAGAAGGCTTTCCTTTCTTCTTGATCTTCACGCAGAAATTTACAACTTGTTGAGATGATTGTGGAGGAGATTCCTTCTCAGATTAACAATTAGATTGGAATGACCACTGAAGTCTCCTTCCATATCTGAGATAATATGTTTCACTACTATCCTAGGAGCATTTTGCAGATGTCAGTGCTTGGGGGAATGACTGACTTGAAGGTATACTATCTTATTCTTGCTATTCCCACAAATTTTCTTGTTGACAGAAACTATTTTCAATGGTTCTTCTGACCCACTCACACTAATCAATAATAATCATAGACTCCATTTGTCAACACTTTGAAGTGATTCACCAAATTGTAGCTCATGAGGTGATCTTTGACAGGAATGCTATTTTCAGTACAATAAATCCAATGGAGAATTTAGAAAATTCATTTCTGTTTCTTTCCCATATATCGTCTTCTTTCATGAATCTCTTTATCTTTACATTAGAACTGTGAATAATTAAATTATGAAGTAAACTCTGCTGAAATGCATGAAGTATTGTAATATTAGTTTTTTATATTACTTAAGTAAATATAATTTTATAAATTAATCTTGTTGAAATTGCCCTAAGAAATTAATAGTCAATATATCATCATTCATATTCCATTGAAACTGATAGCATTATTTTCAAATAGTAAACTGATGAAATGTACCCAAATTCAGAAAAAAAAACATAATTTCCCACAAGAGGTTGATATCTGGAATACGTTTTAGAGTCAAAGAAATTTCTGATGGATGAATTTATTTTTTTTTCTTTTTTGCTCTATCTAGTAATAATTGCATAATGAATACCAATGATGAAAATCTCTGAAGGGATGTGTGAGTATATGATTATCCCTCTATGTAGTCATCTTAGTATGACATTATTTAAACCTTCCTATCTCGACATTCTATTGATGATATTGACATCAGCTTTGAAATATTAATTCATTCAATCAGTGAGCAAGCACTTAATAAACACCTAGTCTTTTCTAGGTAGGATATTACTCACTAAAAATGCAAAAAAATGAAACAATCTTAGCCTCCAGAAGTTAGCAACCTATTGAAGAGATACTATGTATGTTTGTGGGTACAAAGTTGAACAAACAAATCCCCAAAGGGAAAAAGAAGAGCAATACTGGTGCGTGTGAATAGGCGTTCATTGGGGTTAACTGCTTAACCAGAAAAAAATCCATAAAACCTTTATGGAAAAATAATTTTGAAGGAAACTGGGAATTCTATAACCTAGGGGTAGTGTATTATAGTTGTATCAGTTAATCAGTATAAAGGTATAAATATTGGGTAAGGAGGATTATGTGTGTGTGTAACATCAAAATTTTGGCTGAATTACAGAACGTGTGAGGTGGGAAAATTTAGAAATATAATAAGTCTGGAAAGATAGATTGGTTCTCAGTTGTGAATAGCTTTAAATGTCAAATAAAAAGATTTGTATTAAAACGAAAAAGGAACGGTGTTTAATTAGATGAGGATTAACATGTGCTTTAGAAAATCATTTTGGTGGCTGTATGAAGAATTGATTAGATTCAAAAGAGACATGAGGGAGACTGGTTAGAAGGACATTAAAATAATCTACATAAAGAGATGTCTTTGTTTTGTCAATAGAAATACATTGGAGGCTTATTGTACTGTAGTAGGAGATATGGGTGTAGTGGATATTAAGGAATTTTTTTTCAGTAAAGGAAATAATTTTGTCCTTTATAATGTTACTTTAAATTTATCCTAACAATACTGGGAAAATAATGAAATTAAAAAAGTACATAATACACATGTACCCTGGAAGAGAAGAAGAGGGATATGGTGTTTTGAGTAGTGTTTAGAAAAAAACAATCACTCTTAGTAACTGTTGCTGTTTCCCTCCCAGCCTGATATCGTTTTTAATTTGCCTCATTAAAAGGGCCACGCACTGGCTACTTCTTAAACAAGCCTATTCAATGAATGGGCATTACCTCATCCTAAGTGAGTACCTGCATACACCATGGCCTAAAGGGGCCAAGGTTTCCCTGTGCATTCTGGGCCATCTCCAGTCAACCAGATGAATATCTGGTTACTGGATTCAGATGATACTGGAGGAGAAGTGAGGCTGGTAAATTTACACAGCCCTCCCTCATTCAAAACAGCATCAAGTTCAAGTCTTGTATTTATTTCTGTGATGGTATTGTCTTCTTCAGCAACAGAGGACAGACAAAACAAAATTATAAGTTCCAATTGGATTTATATCCCATGAGCTATGTGACTGTGGACAAATCAAATAATCTCTCAATTCCAAGTATGGAAGTGGTGTGTGAGAAGTGTCTTTTTAGGACCTCCCTACCTAAGAAGAAAATAGAAGCCCAATAAAAAAAGTAATATTGTGGAAATATACAAAAGTTATTTCAAATTAAAAATTGGCATATTAATTTACAAGAGTTTCCCACACTTTAAGGATTTTGTGTTATAAATTTCTAACATATTTAGAAATAAATCAAAATATTCACATATAAGGATATTTTAACTGATGGAAAGGCAAATCTTTGGCTGGCAAAGACAAATGAATCACAACTACACTGAAATTACCTTTCAGAAACAAATTAATCAACATGGAATGGAAATGAAAACTTTAAAAGGATGGAAACAAGTATACTATGGGACTAATATTTCATACAATTATTTATACCCAGAACACCCTACCTTACCAATAGATATACCAAAAGTCTAATGGACATAAATAATATTAGAAAATAATATTCACCACAGTGTATTTTGATGCAATGTATTGCTAGTCAGGAAGGAATGTGGTTGATCTTACAGTCATGGGAACACCAGCTGTTTGTAATAACTTTAATAATTACATTGGCCTCTCTCCCATGCTAAATCTGCATGTACATAGCAGATAAAATCAAAACCAGCTTGAGTAGTTGGACTGATGCTAAATATATATATTTACACATACACACACATATATAAACATGTATATACATATATTTAGCTAATATATATAACATATATAATATTAGCAGAACTATCAGTTTTGTCAAGTTTGAAACCAAGAAATCCAGATGTGTCTTTGAGGAAAATCATTGAAGCTTTGAGGGTTATGGTTATCCGAGTGTTTTTCCCAATGTTGTTCTATTTTCGTTGTTATCTGATTTGTTCCTGGGAAAAATGCTAAATTGGGCTCTTTTAAGCCTGAAGCTCAGAGTATCTCCAAGAATAGAGAAAAGTGACTCTATTGGATGACCAATCAATGCGAATTTTTTTTAAATATTTCTCAGTCATTGTATTTTTTCAGAAAATACATTTTCAGAATCATGAGATTGTGGAGAAAAGAAGATACATGTCAGCTATTATCAGTCATCAGTGGAGGCACACAAACATTAACATAGTTGGAGGGTTATCCAGATCTAAGATATCATTGTGTGGGCTTTCCTTGCACTTATACTAATCAGTAAGTTGTGTAACCTCAAACCATCAAGAGTTTTATAGAGTACTGAATTGTTCAACGGAGTCGAAAACACATTTCTCATAGGCTGCACATCGAATGAATGGAAAATCATGGTTAATTTTAAGTTCTGACTAAGGGTTAGTTATAGATAACATTTTAGGTAAATGAGACTGTGAGGCACAGAAAATAAATTAAAAAAGAAACAACTAAGAATTCATTTCTGAAAAAATGAGGTAAACACCAAGCAAAAGGCACATTATGATTTGTTTTGAGATATTTGAGTTCAAGCAATCTGGTAGAGATATGATATGAATAAAGTATCACGAAATAAGATATTTTCTTGCTCTTAGGTGTATTTTTTGAATTGAAGAGTCATCGAGAAAAACAAAATGAGGAGGGAACTAAAACAATAATTAGAAATTACCGTGCCCACAAATTCAACAATCTAGATGAGATGGACGAATATTTTTAAAAATATAAATTGCCCAGATAAACAGAAAAGAAAGTAGAATACTTAAATAACCCCATTTCAGAAAAAGAAATTGTACAAATCATCAAGGAAATCACTAGGAAAAAAAGATCTCCAGGATCGGATGGGATTAAAAGTGAATTTTATCAAACATTAAAAAACAGTTAATTCAGGGCAGAGCCAAGACGACAGAGTAGAAAGACTCACATGATGCCAGCTCTGAAATCACAGTCCAAAATTATCTTTAAAAACAACTCCCAACAAATTCTGGAACAGTAGAAGCCACCCAGTGAAGGGAGAAAGGAGATTTCCATTCTAGAGAGCCCTGAAAAACCGATCCCAAAGGTCCGTCGTGCACCAGACAGGAGCAGAGCCCAGCCCTGCCCTAGACATGTGGCACTGAGAGGAGGGAGCAGATCCCAGGAGGCTTCAGGGATGCAACCTCCAGTGGGTGCGAGGGCTCTCCACCCACAGACACACAAGCCAGTGAAAGATGAAAGAGACATCTGGATGGGCTGAGTGGGGAGCGGGGTGTCTCCATGACTTGGGCACCCTTGGGAGGCATCAGCAGAGGCAGCGGGCAGCCAGAGGCTCCCAGAGCAGGCAGGAGCTCACCAGGAGCTCCATTACAGAAGGTCTCTGCCCAAACCCTCTGCCCCACCTGAGCACCACAACTTAAATTCCCATTGAATAGCAGCCAGGCCTGCTGCTGAAAGCCCTGAGGCTGGGGAACAGCATTTGAATCTCAGACCCCAAGCACTAGCTGGGCGGATCTAGGTGGAGGTGGACAGGAATCTCAGAAGTCAAGTAACTGGCTGGGAAAATTCCCAGAAAAGGAAAAAAAAGAGATCATAGATGATTACTTTCTTCATGACCAGATGATTCTGCCATTCCTCTCTGACGAGGAAGACCAATGCTTACCATTAGGGAAATGTCAAGGCCTCTGTATCTGAAACATCTGAAATAGATATCCAATGGGCTCAGGCCATGGAAGAGCTCAAAAGGGATTTTGAAATTCAAGTTAGACAGGTGGAGGAAAAACTGGGAAGAGAAATGAGAGAGATGCAAGAATAGCATGAAAAGCAGGTCAATATTTGATAAAGGAGACCCCAAAAAATGCTGAAGAAAATAACACCTTGAAAAATAGGCTAACTCAATTGACAAAAGAGGTTCAAGAAGCCAATAAGGAGAAGAATGCTTTCCAAAGAAGAATTAGCTAAGTGGAAAAAGAGGTTCAAAATCTCACTGAAGAAAATAGTTCTCTCAAAATTTTGAATGGAACAGATGGAGGGCAATGACATCGTGAGAAACCAAGAAATGACAAAACAAAATCAAAAGAATGAAAAAATGGAAGTGAATGTGAAATATATCATTGGAAAAACAAATGACCTGGAAAATAGATCCAGGAGAGACAATTTAAAAACTATGGGACTACCTGAAAGCCATGATCAGAAAAAGAGCCTAGACATCATGGTTCCTGAAATTATCAAGGAAAACTGTCCTGATATCCTAGAGCCAGAGGGCAAAATAAGTATTCAAGGAATCCAGTGATCACTGACTGAAGGAGATCCAAAAATAGAAACTCCTAGGAACATTATGGCCAAATTCCAGAGTTCCCAGGTCAAGAAAAAAATATTGCAAGCAGCTAGAAAGAAACAATTACAGTATTGTGGAAATAAAATCAGGATAACTCAAGATCTAGCAGAATCTACATTAAGGGATGGAAGGGCGTGGAATAGGATATTCCAGAAGTCAAAGGAACTAGGAGTAAAACCAAGAATCACCTACCCAGCAAAACTGAGTATATTACTTCAGGGGAAAATATTGTCTTTCAATGAAATACAGGACTTTCAAGCATTCTTGATGGAAAGACCAGAACTGAAAAGAAAATTTGACTTTCAAACACAAGAATGAGAAGAAGCATGAAAACATAAACAGCAAGGAGAAGTCAAAAGGGAATTACCAAAGTTGAACTGTTTACATTCCTATATGGAAAGACAATATTTGTAACTCCTGAAATTTTTCAGTATCTGAGTAGTTGGTGGGATCACACACACATACACATACACACACATGCACACACACATGTATATATGTGCATGCACACAGACACATAAACGCACACACAGAGACAGAGAGCAGTGAGTGAACTGAATAGGGTGGGATCATATCTTAAAAGAAACCAAGGTAAACAGTGAGAGTGAAATGTAGTGGGAGGAGAGGGTGAAATGGAATGGGGTAAATTATCTCTCATAGAAGAGGCAAGCAGGAGACTTTTTAGTGGAGAGAAAAACAAGAGAGCTGAGATAAAAAAAGAAACATGAAGTTTACTCTCATCACATTCGACTAAAGGAAGGAATAAAATGCACACTCATTTTGGTATGAAAACCTGTCTTACAATACAGGAAAGTAGGGCAGAAGGAGATAAGCAGGGTGAGTGGGATCATGGAAGGGAGGGCAATGGGAGAAAGGAGCAAGGGAGAAGGGCAAGGACAGGATCAAAAGAGAGAATAGCAACAATGGGGGGCAGGATAGGATGGAGGGAATTATAGTTAGTCTTACACAACATAACTGCTATGGAAGTCATTGGAAAACTACACAGATATGGCCTATATTGTATTGCCTGCTTTCCCAAAGGGAATGCTTTGGGAGGGAGGGATGGGGAGAAGTTGGAATTCAAAGTTTTAGGAACAACTGTCAAGTATTGTTCTTGCTAGTAGGAAATAAGAAACACAGGTAATGGGGAATAGAAAGTTATCTGGCCCTACAGGACAAAAGAGAAGATGGGGACAAGAGAAGGGAGGGATGGTAGAAGAGAGGGCAGTTTGGTGACAAGGGAAATTAGAATGTTCAGTGTACTGGGGTGGAGGGAGGCGACAAATGGGGAGAAAAGTTTGGAACCCAAAATTTTGTGAAAATGAATGTAAAAAGTTAAATAAATAAATTTACATTAAAAAAACAGTTAATTTCAACACCATATGGATGAATTGGGAAAACTGGTGAAAGAGTCCTACCAAATTCTTTTTAATGATTCAAATATGTCTCTGATACCTAAACCAGGAAAAGCTAAAACAAAGAAAATTACAGACCAATTTCTGTAATGAATATAAATGCAAAAATTCTAAATAAGATAGGAGCCAGAAGAATGCAGCAACTTGTCTTGAGAACAATAGATTATGTTCAGGAACAGTTTAAACCAGGAATGCAGGGCTGGTTCAATATTAGGAAAGCTATCAGCATTTTTGATCATATCAACAACGTAACTAACAGAAACTGCATGATTAGCTTAATAGATGCAGAAAAAGCTTTTGACCCAACACAACATGCATTCCTATTGAAAGCCCTGTAAAGCACAGCAATAAATGAAACTTTCCATGAAATAATAAGGAATATCTATCTAAAGCCATTGGAAAGCATCATATGCAATGAGGATAAGCTAGATGCATTTCCAGTAAGATCAGGGGTGAAACAAGGATGTCCGTTTTCACCAATGTTACTCTCTATAGTACTATTAAAGTTAACTTTAGCAATGAAAAAAAAAAAGAAATTGAAGGAATAAGAACAAGTAAAGAAAAAACTAAGTTATCACCTTTTGTAGATGATATGATGATATAGTTAGAGAATATCAGAGAATCAAGTAAAAAACTACTTGAAATAATAGACCTCTTCGGCAAAGTTACAAGTTACAAAACAAGACCACATAAATCATATATATTTCTATGTATTATTAACAAAGCCCAAAAGCAATTGGGAAAATTGATTGGGAGAGAAAATCAATTTAATGCTACTGTAGAAACTATAAAATATCTGGGAGTCTCCCTGCCAAAACAAACCCATGACTAAATGAAAACAATTACAAAACACTTCACACAAATAAAGTCAGATCTAAGTAAGTGGAAAAACGTGTTGCTTGTGGGTAGGCTGAACTAATATAATATAAACTACAATTCTATAGAAATTAATTTACTTATTCAGTGCCATACCAATCAAACTGACAGATATTTATTTTCAAGAGCTAGGAAAAATAATATCAAAATTCATCTGGAAGAACAAAAAATCCAGAATATCAAGGGAAGTAATGAAAAGAAATTCTAGGGAAGGTGGCCTAGCCCAACAGATCTAAAATTGTATTAGAAAGCAAAAATCATCAAAACTACTTGATACTGGCTAAAAAGTAGAGGGGTAGGCCAGTGGAATAGGCTAGGTACTCAAGACACAGTAGTCAATGAATATAATAATCTTTTGTTTGATAAACCCAAGGATCCCAGGTTCTGGGATGAGAACTCACTGTTTGACAAAAATTGCTGGGAAAACTAGGTGGCACTGTGTCAAAAACTGGGCATAGACCAATGCCTGACACCATACACAAGAGTAAATTCCAAATGGATATATGATCTGGGTATAAAGACTGATATTATAAACAAATTAGGGGAGCAAGGAATAGTGCATTTGTCAGATTTATGGAGAATGGAGAAATTTTTCACGAAACAAGAGATATAGAATATTATGAAGTACAAAATGGATAATTTTGATTACAATAAATTAAAACGTTTTTGCACAGACAAACCCAGTGCTACACAGATTAGGAGGGAACCAGAAAAATGGGATTTTTTTCAACTCCTGTCTGTGATAATGGCGTTATTTCTAAAATATATAGAGAACTGAGTCCAATGTACAAGAATACAATAATTTTCCAATTGATAAATGGTCAAAAGATATGAACAGGCAGTTTTTGGATGAAAAAATTAAAGTTATCTGTAGTCATATGAAAAAATGTTCTAAATCACTGTTGATGACAGAGATGCAAATCAGAACAACTCTGAGGTGCCACATCATACCTATCAGATTGGCTAACATGACAAAACAAGAAGATGATAAATGTTGGAGAAGACGTGGGAGATTTGGAAAACTAATTCTTTGTTTGTGGAGCTGTGAACTGATTCACCCATTTTGGACAGCAAATTGGAACTATGTTCAAAGAACTGCAAATATGTACATACCCTTTGACCCAGAAATATTGCTTCTGGGACTGTATACCTAAGAGATCATAAAAATAAGAAAGAGTCCCGCATGTTCAAAAATATAGCAACTCTCTCTGCGGTGGCCAAGAACTGGAAATCAAGGTGATGTCCATCAATTTGGGAATGGTTGAACAACTTGTGGTATATGAATGCAATGGAATACTACTGTGCTATAAGAAATAATGAACAGGAACACTTTAGAGAGGCCTGGAAAGTTTTGTACGAACTTGTGCTGCATGAAAGAAGCAGAACCAGGAGATCTTTATGCCCAGTAACAACTACAGTGTGTGAGGAAGTTTTCTGGTGGACTTAGTCCTTCACAGTAATGCACGTACCTAAAAGATTTCAGTGGACTGTTGAGGCAAAACCCTTTCCATATTCAGGGAAAGAATTTTGGAATTGGATTTCAAAGTGAAGCAGACCATTTTCTTTTATGTTATGTTTTGTTTTGTTTTATGGTTTTTTCCATTTATTTTAATTCTTCTATGTAACATGACTAAGGTGAAAATGTATTTAATAGGAACGTATTGTAGAACCTATATAAGATTACACACAGTCTTGGGAAGGAGGGAGAGAAAGAGGAACAATTTTCTATCAATCAGAGAAAATAGATATTTTTATTAACTTATGTGTAATCAGAAGTCCAATTAGGTGTAATAAGGAAATGCCCCAATTACTGATATGGAGATAATTAGTTGTCAATTAGTATTATGTAAAACATATTGAAGCTTGTTAAATTAAAAAATAATAATAGCACATATATATGAAATACTAAAATAATTTAAAACCATAGGAGAATTCATAATGGAATAATCTCTGCTATATTTTGATTAAGTGAGGAAAAAGTGTTGCTTCTTTTTGTTAATTCTTAACCAAGGAAAAACAATTAATGATAGTTTTAATGAGTATCTTTAAGTTCATTATTATACTAAAAAGATAGTTTCATTGTTTACATTTTTTTCAAAAATCTGCTGTTAATTTCTGATCATTTCATTAAGGATGACATTAATATGTGAACTGCTCATATTCATGGAAGTTTTTAAAATAGTGAGAAAGTAGAATATCAGTTATTAATGACTGATACTATATGACTCACTGAAATGATTGCAAGATTTGGCCCATTACTATCTCTGTGACCTTGAGCATGTCACCCTTTAAAAGTCTCCATTTCCTCAATAAAATAATTGAACTAGTTGACCTTAGGATTTCTTTCCTCATCTAAGTTGGCTGTTCCACAATTATCTCCATAACTTTTATTTAGCCAATAAATATTACAAGCTATTTACCACTCCTCTACTCACCATCATTTTGGGTATTTTCTCCTCTTTGTGATAGCTTTAAAACTGAAACTTCATTACTTTCAACATTTTGCCACGTTCTATAGAGGTTTTCTACATGTAATTGTGTGTGTGTGTGTGTGTGTGTGCGTGCGCGTGCATAAGTACATTGCCTGGTATAGATATTTTTCCTGAATTTCTTGCCATATCAATTAGGTCTGCTTTCTCATTCTGTACAGTAGATTAGGGCCAACTGGAATTAATGAAAATATATTAATAGGCACAGATTGGCAAATCTGTTCAATTTTCTCATCTGCTTTGTATTCTTCTAATTTAATTTGTCAGCACTTTTTGGACAATTAAGCTTCTTTAGTACATATGCCATAATTCCTGCCCTCATTTTTAACTCAATGTTTTTGGCTATGGAGTGAGGGAATACTATTCCTATATATCCACCTTACTCTGAAATCTATCTTATCCATCTTATTCTGAAATATTTTACAAATGTGATTACACACTTATTTATTGTTACTTTATTTTTCCATATCTCTCTTTGAAAGATGGAGAGTTTGGGAAATGATGCAGTGTCTGGACTCTTGAGCCTTTTTGTAGCAAAAAATTTCCAATGATAAAAATTTGTAGGAAATTATACTTACACAACACAAACACACACACACATTTCCACTATTTTCTATTTCTTAGGACGAGATTTTTGAATTGCTCAGTGAGACACTGCTGCAATTTTCATATACTACCTTATAATTGGTGATGAATATGATCTTTATTTTAGGAACATAAGGCAGTGTTTAGAAAGATTTGGGGACAATGGAATACAACTTTCTCACTTCGAAAATAAGGAAGCCTAGCTTCAAGATGTCAAGTAACCACTATGGTTAACATAGTAAGTATTTCTAATGGGTTCTACACCAAAAGGACCATGTATATAGATTAATATAAACTTTTATTTGCTCCTTTAAGGTATTATGGAATTACAATATTTATCTGTAGTACTTTGTTGCACTTTTATTGTCTACAAAGAACTGATTTCAAATGTGATTTTCATGTTAAAGGTTAGTCATTTCCACCTTGCTAACAGTAGATAATTTCATTATCATTGGGTTTTTCTTCATGAAGTTTAGTAATCCTTCCAACTCTCTTCTTGAAGACAGAATTATATATTCATACTGTTAAGGTTTGTGCATAGTCTACAAGTCTTTTATGTCTTTCATTGCTTAATCCTGAACCATATTTTCTAACATGTATTTTATTGCTCTACCCTATGCTAACTTTTATGTTGATTTTCATGAATATTGTTATGTGGTGACTGAGTGGAAGATTAAGTCCTTAGAATTTACCTACTTCAGCTTCTGAAATAGAATTTGATAAAGTTTCTACATCTATTTTGAAGTTGATTTTCGAAATTAATGCAAGTTATCCAAAATTACAAAGTAAGATAAGCAAATATCCAATCCATATTTTGTGAAATAATATTTTATTTTCTCTTGAGGAGAGAGATAACATAAACCCATCCACTCTTTTATGAAATTTCAAATACTATTCAAAATAGAATTGTCCTCATTATTGATTGTTTAAAAAAATTGATGACTGAAAGGGCAGGTTTTCTTCATGCATAGTACAACAGGAATTTTAGATATGTAGCTTTTACAATGCCTGTGTACTCTAATGTACAAGAAAAAGTAAAACTGGAACTCTCGATCAGCTAAGGATATGAATGTGCATGTGTAGGTAAACTTATACATATTGCAACAGACTAGAAGAAACAACACTTTAACATCAAGATATTATGTGCAGTAATGCTATTGTAAGTTTACAGAAACTTCCATTATAAATACATAATAACATAGGGAAAGTTAGTATAGAGGGAGATAGCCTGATATTCCTCAATAATTCTGAGCCTCTTAGTAATCTTTAGCAATTTGTGCTCACATTTACTACTCAAGCTCATCAAATCTAAGAGTCAGAGAGTTGAATAATTTGAGCTCTTCATTTTCCAGATGAGTACATAAAATAATGCAAATATATTAATCATTAATTAGATATATCAGGCTATAGCTAATACATATTTGTATATATGTGTGTGTTTATATATGAGTACATATACATATGCATATATGTGTATATGTGCATATATGCATAGGAAAAACATACTTAGAATTTATGCCTAGAAGAAGTATTAGAAATAACTTCTTCTCATGCTGATATTTTATATATTAAGAAATTGAGGCCAGAAAAAGGAAATGACTTGTCCACACGCATACAGGTAGTAAATATCAGTCCTTTGAAAGCCTTATAAAGAAAATATTAATAACCATGACATCTCTAGGACTACGTAAATGGCATGATTTCAGAGAAAATGATTTCAAGTGCAACTGACTGATTATAACTGATGAAAAAATCCCTTTTGCTATTTTTTGAATGTAATGTAAGATAAACATTAGCAATTAGCATTTATGTTGTGCCATGTGGCTATATTATGAATTTCTGAAAAAACCTTCATCCTATACCAGAAAATTTACCCACTCTGCCCAATAACTGTGCACAGTATGCACAAGGCTATCCAGATTGAAAAATCTCGGAAAGGTTAAGTGAACTGCTCAAGATCACATTTCTAAAAACCATGAATCTGTCTACATTTTTATAACACCAGGGATCTTTCCACTATACAATAACAGTTATAAGAGTACTTTACTTGATTAATTACTTCGTAAAGACATACCTTGCCTCTTCATATGTATTATATACATATTTGAGATAATCTCACTAATTTAGTAGGTATTTTTCAAACTACTATTCTATGAAAAATTTGAGGATTAAAAAAACAACTAAATGAAAGTTTTTAATCAGACAAAACTTCTGTAATAAATGTAGAAACATATGTCCTATTCGTGAAGGCAAAGAACATGTTGAACAACAAAAATTTGCTAACCTAATAACACCTTTCTTTTCTAATCGGACATATCAAAAAACTAATTTTTTCTTATATTTCACTTATATCATTTTCCATTGGGAAAAGTGACATGGCTTTGTAACCACCAAAGACTTTCCCTTTACATGAACACTATGAAACATGCACTGCGAAATATTTATTTTTAAGATATCCAGAAATGTAAAATATGGTAGAGAGAAAGAACTTTAAATGTCTGAAGACTGGAAAGAAAATATGCCAATAAAAGAGGATCATGCAACATTTCTTTTTCTCACTAGCCTATGTTTTCAATCTTTATGGACTCTTCATTACAAATACTTTTTGTGCCTTCTCATTTCCTTAAAATTTTCCAAGTAAGGGATTATCTTTATTTTCCCTTTCTGTGAATCAAGCTAAGAAGTCCATTCACTAGCCTGCATTCAATAGATATTAAATTATTAAAGTATTTATTAATCCTATGCCTACAATTTTAGAATTAACATCAGATGTTACCATATTTGATTGCTCAATTTTTCTATGTTTGGATCTGTTTTCATTTGGAAATATACTTGACAATAACAAAATGTAATTTCTTCAAAAATATCACACACCTTAAGCTTCATTACTAATTTTGACATCTACTCACCTCTTCCAATTGCTTCCAAACTAACTAAATGCAGGTCTGATGAACTTGAAAAAAAAGTTCAAAGAAAAAGGGAGGAAAAATATGTTACTATTTAATGAATTTGTCTAAAAATGCTAAAATCAGAAAATGGGAAAAATATAGTTCCATAGCTTTAGTTTGTATGGCTATCCTATTTATGTAGCATTTATCTTTCTTATATACCACTGGCAAACACACTGTAATTTGGTATGAAATAAAAATCTATAGGCTATACTCTTGATTTTAGTAACTGAATCATACATCTAGAGCTGGAAGAGTCCTTGAGTCATGTAGTGTAACTCGTTCATATTACTAGTGAGAATATTGAGGGCCAGAGAGATTACATGATTTGGCCAAGATAATACAGATGGAAAGAATCTTCAGAAGAAGGATTTGGTCCTCTGCCTAAAGAATTACTTTTTTCTAATTTACCACGATTTTTATTCTCAAAATATATTGTGTTTGTCTTTCCCAAGAACATCCTGAAGGAGACCTTATTTCAACATGTAGAAAAGAAAGAAATTTCTCAATTGAGTGGGAAAGACACTCACACATTCAATTATGTTAATGATTTTACACTGTTTGTTATTTCAACAGCAAGTAATAGATTGTCCTGTACGATTTTTATGAATGAAGTTTTGAAAGCTACATTATTCCACACACATCTGTAAATATTTGAATTAGTGCCAGCAAATTCACATTGATATCACATAAGAATGTACGTTGGGCAGAGTAAAGCAAATTTATTTTTTTTCCCTAATTCTTTCTTTGCAGCAAGTTGTCATGAATAGGAAGATTTACTTTCTGCTAGCACATATTATATGTAAAATATTCAAAGACTTTATCACAGAAATGAGGAGTCTCAGGGTTTTTAGGGAGAAAAAGATTTATGTTGTTTGTTGTCTAACAAGCACCACTCTCTAGACACTTTTAATGGTTGTTTTTCAATTTGGTTGCTGACAGACCACAGGTTTATGAGCTTTCATTAAAACTTTTTTGGAAAGATTAAGCATTCTGTCCTCTTGAACTGTGACTTGCAGAAATATGGCAAGGCCCTATTGCCTATTACTGAAGTAATGCAAATATTTTGCAACTTGCTGTAAAGCATGCTTTCAAAGATTAAATCAGTGTCACCTACCTGTTCTGACAGGTATCTACCCATCATCCTTTCTGCTTCCAGGCTTCATTTGAAACAGCAATAGAAGGAATTGGTTAGGATGATAGGATTTATAATTGAATTGAGCCTTAAAGATCATTTAACCCAACCCCTCACATTTTAGAAATGAGGAAAATCAGGCTGAGGACAATGACTTTGAATGACATAATCCTGAAAAAAAAGAGATATCCATTCTTTCTGATAGTACAAATCCAGAATCCAGCCTAGGTAGAAAAGTGTGATTTAAAGTTTGTAAATTCCAGTGTTTGGGTGTTATTAAGTTTGAGGGTTTTAGGACTGAATCTTTGAAACAGAATATGGCATTTCCCGATCAACAAAAAAAGTGACTTTGAGAAAGAAGAGGGTTATTTCTATAGTTCCTCAACACTGTCCTGCTCAGAGAACAAGGCTAATGAGGTTTTAGGACTGTGCAGATTTAATGAGAAGAAAATTGTTTACTTAGCAACTCTTAGCTAAATAACACAGTCAGGCCTGGAGTTCAGAAGACTCCTCTTCCTAGGTTCAAATCTGGCCTCAGACTCTAAGTAGATATTTGACCCTAAGAAAATCACTTAACTCTCTTTGTCTCAGTTTCTTCATATGTAAAATGAGCTGGGGAAGGAAATGTCAAAGCACACCAATATCTTTTCAAGAAAACTCCAAATATGGTAATGAAAAAGCAGACATAACTGAAGACATGACTCAACAACAACAAACCACAAGTTATTCTATGTATTTTGGAAGATTTGTGTAAGAATAATAGGGCAACATGGACTACATAAAATATCAAAAGTTTAGGCAGATAGAAAGGTCTTGTTTCATTAGATTTTATAGCGAATTGATGGGCTTTTTGAGCACATAGCGTTTCATCTTTTCTATTGTCTGGGTAGTAAAATAAAGGTTGTTCCTTATCTCATTTGCATGTTCCCTTTAAACTATGTTTGTTGAAACTCATATGATGACTCCTTAAGATTTTTCTGTAGCTACTGCAGGTGGAAATAATGAGTTAAAAATGAAGTATATGTCTTGCATATGTGTCTATATGAAAGATTTCTATGAGGTCTTGCATCAAGCCTTTAGAAACTGCCTGAGTCTGTAAGGTTTAGGGGCTATATATCATTAAAGTTCTGGTTTGACAGCATCATTCCTCTGCTAAATAAGCTTCAGTGGTTCTCTCTTGAATGTAGATAAATATATGACCTGTTTCCATATCATTTAAAGCACTTCACAGTGTGAGTACAAGATTTACAGATGAGAAAACAGAAACAAATAGGTGAATAATATGTTACATCATTTCACTTTTTCTACTTTCTTTTTTTATTTTCTTTTTTATCTTTTTTTAATATAAACTTATTTATTTAACTTTTTACATTCATTTACACAAAATTTTGGGATCCAAAATTTTCTACCCATTTGTCCCCTCCCCCCACCCCAATACACTGAGCATTCTAATTTCCCCTATCACCAATCTGCTCTCTCATCTATCATCACTCCCTTCCCTTGTCCCCATCTTTTCTTTTGTCCTGTGGGGCCAGATAACTTTCTATTCCCCATTACCTGTATTTCTTATTTC
>CM053771.1:439491134-439513534 GCA_028658325.1 Potorous gilbertii | reverse complement strand
TGGAACTTAAAGTTTTAGGATCAACTGTTGAGTATTGTTCTTGTTACTAGGAAATAAGAAATACAGGTAATGGGGAATAGAAATTTATCTGGCCCTACAGGACAAAAGAGAAGATGGGGTAAGGGAAGGGAGGGATGATAGAAGAGAGGGCAGATTGGTGATATGGGTAATTAGGATGTCCAGTGTATGGGGGAGGGGGGAGGGAACAATTGGGGAGAAAATTTTGGAACCCAAAATCTTGTGAAAATGAATGTAAAAAGTTAAATATATTTATTAAAAAAAAAATAAAGCATAAAAAAATAATAATAATAAAAAAAAGAAAGTGTTTATTTCTAGTGACTACTTTCTCCCATTTGCCCTCCCTTCTAACATTCTCCTTGCCCCACTTGTTGCCTCCTCTCCTATTCTCCTGTGTTGTGATGTAAATTTTCATATCAAATTTAGTGAGCATGTTATTCCCTCCTTCAGCTACATGTGGAGAGAATAGCTTCATTTTCCCCTCTACCCTTCTCTCTTTTCTCCTCCACTGAACAAGAGTTTTCTTATCTCCTTTATGAGTTATAGACTGCCCCATTTCATTTCTCCCTTTCTATTCTCGGTATTTTCCTCCCTCATCCATTATTATTTATTATTTTTTGTGTGTGGTTATCATCTCTTCTGATTCAACACACCCTGTACTCTCTATCTATATATGTCTGTGTGTGTATGTGTGCATGTGCAATCTCCATCTACCCAAATACTGAGAAAATATTCAAGAGTTACAAATATTTTCTTTCCATGTAGTAATTTAAACAATTCAACTTTAGAGAGTCTTTTATGATTTTTCTTTCCTGTTTACCTTTTCATGCGTCTCTTGATTCTTGTCTTAGGAAGTCAAATTTTCTATACAGATATAGTCTTTTCCTCAATATGAATGATTGAAAATCCTCTATATCTTTGAATACTATTTATTCCCTTGAAGTATTATACTCAGATTGGCTGGGTAGGTGATTCTTGCCTTCAATCCCAGTTCCTTTGACCTCTGAAATATTCCATTCCAAGCCCTACAATCCCTTGTGTTGAAGTTTCCTGATCCTGTGTTATCCTGATTGTATTTCCAAAATATTCAAACTATTTCTTTCTAGATGCTTGTAGTATTTTCTTCTTGACCTGGCAACTCTGAAATTTTCCCACAATATTCCTAGGAGTTTTTCTGTTCTAATCTCTTTTAGGAGGTGAATGGTGGATTCTTTATTTATTTTGCCCTCTGATTCTAGAACATCAAGGCAGTTTCCCTTGATAAATTCAAGAAAGATAATGTCTAGACTCTTTCTTTGATCATGGCTTTCAGGTATTCCCATAACTTTTAAATTGTTTCTCCTGGATGTATTTTCTAGGTCAGTTGTTTTTCCAATAGGATGTTTCACATTATCTTCTATTTTTTTCAAATTTTTTTTGTTTACTAACTGTTTGGTATAACTTATAGTCATTCATTTCCCTGAACTCCGTTCTCTCTTTCAAAGAGTTATTTTGTTCAATGACCTTTTGAACCTTCTCTTCCATGTGGCTCATTCTGCTCTTTAAAGCCTCCTTCACTTCATTGCTTTTTGAACTTCTTTTTTCAATTGAGTTAGCCTCTTTTTAAAGCTGTTATTTTCCTCAGCATTTTTTTGTTTCTCCTTTAATAAGCTGCTGACTTGTTTTTTTTAAGGTCTTCTATTTCCTGATCCCAATTTAAGTTCCCTTTTGAGGTCCTGGAGGCAGAAGCCTTGACTTCCTCTGACAGTATTCCTTGTTCTTCCTCATCTGAAAGGATGGGGGGGAGACACCTGTTCCTTAAGGAAGTAACCTTCTATAGTCTTATATTTTCTCCCTTTTTGAGGCATTTTCCCAGTCAGTTACTTGACTTCTGAGTTTCCTCTCGACAACCACCTTGCCTCCAGTTCCACCAAGCTAGCACTTGGGGCTGAGATTCAGATGAGCTGCTCCAAAGCCTCTGGGGCTTTAGGAAGGGGCAAGGCCTTTATTCTGTGTGAGATTAAGATCAGCTGCTCAAGAGGGGAGAGGGCGGCCACACAGGGCTCGGTTCCCCCAGGAGGTTTAAAATGAGAACTTCAACAGTGGATGTGGGCTACTGCCTGCCTTGGGAGTCCTGTCCACTGCTGCCTCTACTGCTGCTACTTGAGGAGGCCCAAGTTACGGAGACACCCTGCTCCTTTCTCGGCCACCTGAAAAAACCTTCTCACTGACTTTTAGCACCTGTGGTTTTAGGGATCTGTGCTGTTGCTGGAGATTCTGTCCCTGAAGCCTGCTCTGATCTGCTCCTCTCTGGGCTGTGTGACCAAGGCAGGGCTCTGCTCTGCTCCATTTCTGGTGTGTGACAGACCTTTCCTGTCCATCTTTCAGGTCACTCTGGGATAGAAATCTCCTCCACTCCCTTGTTCTGTGTCTTCTGTTGCTCTAGAATATGTTGAGAGTTCTTCTTTAGAGGTATTTTATGGACTGTGGGGTAAGAGATAGCATATGTGCATCTATCTACTCTGCCATCTTGCCTCTGACCCCTGTTTATGATTATAATGAAATATTAATTTCCTCCTGTGCTCTCTAGTGTGTTTAAAAGAAATAGGTGCTGTGATTTTGTTGAATGCATTTGTTGAGATAGTTGTATGATTTTGTTGTTGACATGAGCAATCATGGTGAGAGTTTTTCTAGTATTGATCCAGCTATGCATGCTTATTATAAATTTCATCTGACCCAGACTGTATTATACTGGTGATAAATTGCTGTTTTCCCTCTGTAAATATTTTATGTAAAAATTGTTATTCAATAATCTTTAGGAAAATTGATCTATAATTATCTTTTTGTTCCCTGTTTGCTTCTTCCTGGTTTATGTATCACCACAATAATTTGTGTCATAAAAAGTATTCCATAAGAATGAAACTATTTTTGCTAATAGTTTATACAGTATTGGAATTAAATGCATTTTTTTTGATGTTTGGTAGAATTCACTTGTAAATTCATCTGACCCTCGATTTTTTTTCTAAGGGAGTTCATTGTGGAGTTGTCCAATATATTTTTTTTCTAAACTAGTACTATTTAAGCATTTCATTTCCTCTACTATTAATCTGGGCATTTTATATTTTTGAACGAATTCATGCATTTTACTTAGATTGTCAGGTTCATTGTCATACAGTTGGGTGAAATATTTCCTAAACACTCTTCATTGATGATACATTCATTCACCCTGTTCGTTTTTGCTACTGCCAATTTGTTTTTCTTTTTCTTTTTGTTAAACCAACTTAACCAAAATTTTCTGTTGTATTGCTTTCTTTTTCATAAAGCCAGTTTTTAGTTTTATTATGCCAATTTTTTTAACGTTCAATTTTATTAGTCTTTTCTTTAATTTTCAGAATTTCTATTTTGATATTTAATTGGGAGTTTTTATTTGTCCTTGTTTTAGCTTATTTTGCTTGCATGCTAAACCATTGATTTCTCTTTTTCTAACTTTTTTTTTTAAATATAACAATTTAGAGATAGAAAATTTACTTTGACAACCATTTTGGATGAATCCCATAAGTCTTATTATGTTGTCTTTTTGAGGAAATTATCCATTATTTTTGTGGTTTATTGTTTGACCCCCTCATTCTTTAGGAATAGGTTATTTAGTTTCTAATTAGCTTTTTGCTTATCTTTCCATGACTTTTTATTGCTCATGATTTTTATTGCATCATCATCTGAAAAGGATATATTTAATACTTCTCCTTTTCTTTATTGGATTGTGAGATTTTGAAACTCTAATTAATGCATGGTCATTTTGTTTATGGGTGCAAATTACCTCTAGGAAAATGGTATATTTCTTTCAATTCCCCTTCAATTTTCTCCAAAGGTCTAATATATCTAAATTTTCTAAGATTCTATTCACCTCGGTTACTTCTTTCTTGTTTGTTCTGTTGTTAGATTTATCTAGTTCTTAGAAGAGGGTGAGGTTGATGTCCCCTATTAGTATAATTTTGTTATCTATTTTTTCCTATAACTCATTTAACTTCTCTAAGAATTTCAGTGCTACAGCACTTGATGCTATTATATTTCGTATTGATATTACTTCATTTTCTATTGTGTCTTTTAACAGGAAGTATTTTCCTTCTCTATCTTGTTTAATTAGGTCTATTTTTGCTTTTACTTTGTTTGAAATCAAGATTGCTACCCCTGCTTTCCTTACTTCATATGAAGCATATTAAGTTCTGCTTCATCCATTTACCTTTATTCTGTGTGTATCTCTCTGCTTCAAATGTGTTTCTCATAAACAATATATTGTAGGATTCTGGTTTTGAATTCGTTTTGGTATCCACTTGCATCTGATTGGAGAGTTCACTGTATTTGCAATTATAATTACTGTGTATTTCCCTTCGTATGATTTTGTCTCCAGTTTATATTTTTCTCTCTCTTTTCACCCTGTTGTTCCTCACCAGTATTTTGTTTCTGAACATTATTTCCCTTAATTTGCCCTATTATCAGCCCCCATTTTCTTTTCCTTTTCCTCCATTTCTGCCCTCCTTTCTGCTCTTCAGCCTGCTCCCTTTTCCATTCATTTTCCTTTCTCCCCCTAATTCCCTATAGGTTAAGGTAAATTTTTTATCTCCAAATGAGTGTGTATGTTATTCTTTCTTTGAGTCAAATCTGATGAGAGTAAAGTTGAAATGATATTCACTGTCTCCCATCTTTTCCTCTACTAATTTTTTCACCTCTACATGTGATATAATTTATTCTATTTTGCCACTTCCTTTCCTTTTCTCCCAATATAATCCTTTTTTCACTCCTTGTTTTATGTCACATCAAAGTCTACTCATACACAAACCTTCTTCTGTTTATGTAACTGCTCTATTAGGTAGCAATTGCCAAGATTATAAGTATCACCTTCCCACATAGGGAAAAAAGTTTAAATCTTATTGAATAATGTGTTTTGCTTTCCTGTTTACCATTTTAATCTTGAAACTTGTATTTAAAGATCAAATTTCTGTGCAGCTCCAATCTTTTCAACAGGAAATTTTGAAAGTCCCCTATTTCATTGAATTTGCATCATTTCCACTCAAAAATGATGTTCGGTATCGTTTGGCACATGATTTCCAGTGGTAATCTTAGCACCTTTACCTTGAACATATCATATTCTAATTCCTATGATCCTTTAAAGTAGAAACTGCAAAGTTCTGTGTAATCCTGACTTTGGGTCATTGACATTTAATTGCTTTCGTTTATCTCACTGATTGACACATTTTCTCTTTAACCTGATAATTCTGGGATTTGGCTGCAATATTACTTCGAGTTTTCATTTTTGGATATCTTTTATGAGGTAATTGGTTGCTTCTTTCCATGAATATTTTACCCTTTAGTTCTAGGATATCACTTCAGTTTTCCCTGATAATGCCTGGAAAGATGCTGTGTAGGGTATTTTTTCATAGCCTTCAAGTTGTCCAATAATTTTAAATTATCTCTCCTGTATTTTTCCATATTATTTGTTTATCCAAAAATTCATTTTTCATTTTGTTCCATTTTTTTCAGTTTTTAAAATTCTTTTTGACAAATTCTTAATGTTTCATAGAGTCATTAGTTTCCACTGGCCCAATTTTAATTTTTAAGGAATTATTTTCTTCGGTTATTTTTTTATTCAATTGGCCAATTCAACTTTTCAAGGAGTTGTGTTCTTCAATTATTTGTTTCCCATTTCGACATTTATATTTTTTTAGAAGTTGTTTTCCTTAGACAATTTTTTCACTTCCTTTTCCAAATTATTGATTTTCTCTTCATACTTTCCATTATAACTCTCATTTCTTTTCCTAATTTTTTTCTTTCTCTCTTACTTGATTTTTTAAGATCGTTTTTGAGCTCTTCCAAGACTATTTCTTGGACTGAGACCAATTCATATACACCTTTCAGGTTTACATGTAGTCACTTTTACACTGTTGTCCTCTTTTGAATTTGTGTTTTGATCTTCCTTATTATCATGGTAGTGTTCTATGGTAATGATTCCTTTCCAGTTTCTTGCTCATTTTTTCAGACTACTTCCTGCTTTTTAAAGTTGAGTTTTGCTTTTGTGGCACAGGAGATATTATCCTCAACTTCTTAAGCTGGAAGTCAGGGACCAGTTTATTGGCTTTCCACACAGGAGGTTCAGGTACTTGTAGCTAGCACACTGTACTGCATGTGGCCAGGGGTAGTCATGCTTTTTTTGCTGGACTTCTGGAACTTGCCTTTTACACTGGGGCTGGAAATCTCACAGCTAGCCTACAGAGTCATGAAAAAGAGATCTCAATTTTTGATCTATTTTGTGGCTTAGAGGCTCCCTCAGATTTTCCTGGACACAATCTATCTTAGGCTGTGCTCCCCTTTAACCCAAATTAGACAGACCTTTCCTGAAGTCTTTCCAGTTACCTAAAGTTGGAAAATGCTCTTACTATTTTTTGTGGATTCTGTAACACCAGAATCTATTTATATGCTCAATTTAATATCATATTCTGAGGACAATTGTGGAAAGCTCAGGCCACTTTCTGGCTTCTCTCGACCAACTTGGTGCCATCTCCAACATTATCTTTTAGAAAATTATTTTTTAAATGCTTCTGATTATGCCCTCATCAAGGGGTACAACATTATGAGGTGCTTTTACCTTTAAGCTAGCCCCTCAATATGGATGTGGAGCCCAATATTATTAGACCATTCCTAATGATTACTACCACTCCTACTCCTACTCCTACTGCTGCTACTTGTCCTCCTCCTCCTCTTCTCCTCCTCCTACTACTACTGCTATGACTACGACTATTACTATCACCACTACTTTTTTTATGCAGATTGAAGAAAACTTTAATTTTTTCTCCTTCCATTAAACTTAATTTTTATTTTACTTTAATTATTTAATTAATCAATTTAGAGTTTTCAACAATTATTTCCCTAAGATTTTGAGCTCCAAATTTTCTCTCCATGTCTACCTTCCAAGTCACCCTTAGATGGCATATATTTTAATTACCCCTTCCACCTCCCT
Organism: Potorous gilbertii; assembly: GCA_028658325.1. Lineage (NCBI taxonomy): Eukaryota > Metazoa > Chordata > Mammalia > Diprotodontia > Potoroidae > Potorous > Potorous gilbertii. The sequence continues at coordinate 439,506,525 of CM053771.1, read as the reverse complement.
TTTATGATGCACCCCTCTATTCTCTTCCCCTTGCCTTTCTTGAAGAGTAAGATTGATTTCTTTAATCCATTGCCTGTATATCTTATTTCACAGTTGCATGTAAAAGCAATTTTTTAACATTTATTGTTAACATTTTGAATTCCAAATTCTCTCCCTTCTTCCTTCCCCCCACGCTCATTGAGAAGGCAAACAATTCAATATAAATTATTCTTTCATAGTTATACAAAACACCAACATAATAGTCATGTTAAAAACCAACTATAAAACCCTCCATGCTATCTGATCCCCACTTATTCTATTTTTCTGCTTTGACTCTGTCCCTTTTCTAAAGTGTTTTCTTCTGAATATTCCTTGCCCCAATCTTCCCTCTCTTCTGTCACCCCTCCATCTCCTTTTCCAGTACTTTCCCATAGGAAAAGATGCACAGTTGAATGTGTGTTATTTTGTCCTAAAGCCAAATCTGATGAGAGTAAGGTTCACTCATTCCTTTTCAACTTCCCCCTATTTTTATCCATTGAGAAACCTTTTCCTTACCTCTTGTATGTGAGATAATTTACACCATTCTATCTCTCTCTTACTCCTCCTAATATATTCTCTCATCCCTTAATTTTTCCTTCATATTCAAATCATCATGTGCCATCTATCTATCTATCTATCTATCTATCTATCTCTTCCAACTACCTTAATACTGGAAAAGGTTTCATGAATCACAAATATCATTTTTCCATGTAGAAATATAAATGGTTCAATTTTAATAGGTCTCCTATGATTTCTCTTTCTTGTTTACCTTTTCTTGTTTCTCTTGATTCTTGTATTTGAAAGTCAAACTTTCTCCTCAGCTATGATCTTTTCTATGCCACCATGAATATGGCAAACTACATGAAATCACTTGAACTGTACCCAAAGAAGACTATATTGAATTACTTTTGGATTTATCACAACTTAAAATAACACAAAAATTGACAATTGTGCACTCAATTTTACATTTTACTAACAAAAATCTAGACCTTTAGGCTCAATAAAATGCTAACAGCAATGTGAATGACTTAAATTTATATAATGTTTTAAGTTTTGCAATATGCTTTGCAAGCATCATCTCAATTAAGCAATGCATGAAACATTATATGAAGAGGTCCTTATGAAGGAGATATGCGTAATATTTTTTACCAGTTTTTGAGCTAAGAAATGGAGCTTCAGAGAAACTGAGTCATTTAACAATGAAAACAAAGCTAAGTGTTTGAAAGTGGTGGTATTTGAACCATGTCTTGATTCTAATTCCAAAGCTGAGTTTCACACTTCCTGGGTAGATATTTTAACATCAGGTCCTTAAGTTGGAGTATTGATGCTTTCCATAACCTGTCCAAATAATTTTCAAATTATCCTTCACAAAGGTAAACAGCCTCCATGTAGATATCATACTTTTTATCAGTTATAGAAATTTTTATTTATTATATATTAATTCAGATGTCCTATTTCCATTATATAGTGGATAATAGAAAACTTCTACTTCTTATTTTACATTGTGTACTAACACTTTCACCTGAAGATGTAAAGAGTAAAAAATACCTTGAAGCTAAAAATTTCTTCAATTATCTTCATGAATGCTTCTTTGATCAGCATTGTTGACACAGACTGATACTGATAAAAGTCACAGTGCAACTTCCAGTTTATTTTTCATCCACTTTCTTAAAACCCTGTCTTCTTAACTACTATTGGATATTTGATATTTTGGAATCATGGTAAAAACTTGCCCTTCCTCTTCTTGGCTTCAAGCAGAAAAATAGCTTTTGAGTATGTGGACAACAATTATTGGTGTATTCAGTTTGAAGAATGGGCTTTACATTTTCAGCACAAGAAGAGCTTCTTCATTCCAAATCAATATTTTTCTTGAAAACTAGGTGTTCCATAGGAAAGTCATTTACTCACCCATGCAGCGCCTCAGAAAACTCTTTAAGATCACAAGTTTCAAAGGAGTTACAATTCTTCATTGTGAAGCATTTTCTTCACAACATTGTTCTTATACCCATTAAAAAGGAAGTCCAGGAAAAGAGAAATAAAGAAAAAAGGGAGTTAGAAAGGAAAGTAATGGAAAAAGAAATAAATGAAACATAGAAACAAAAAATCTCCTAGAAAAATAGTATAGTAGAAAGAACAATTTATTTGGAGTCCAAAAACCCAGGTTCAAATTTCATATTTCTATTGTCTCCCTGGGTGAAGTTGATTAAGTTATTTAGCCTTATGAACTTTGAATTCTTTCTCTATAAAATTGGAAGAATGAAATAAATGACATTTACTGAATTTTTCAGCTCTCTATATATGAATTTATGATCATATGGACCCTTTAGTCTAGTCCAGCTTAGAGCTTGTTATTCTGAAGGTATGGAGTATGGACATGTCTAGATTTGAAAATGATAACTCACAAATCTAGGATTTTTGCAAAAGCAAGGGTGTGGAGAAGGTGTACTAAATTATTATATGTATAACATGAGTCAGGCACAGGAGAGAGAAATTATTCCCATCAACAAAAGGAATGATGCGCACACACACGCGCACACACATGATTCACAAGCACAAATTCGCACAACAGAATTGAGAAACAACTTATAACTATCATTACAATCTACTGAGGGAATGATACTTCAACTTAATTAGAGCAGAAACCAGTTTGTTTAACTTCTAATGAAGTATTTACTTTCATTTATGCTTACCACTGTCCCAGCCTCTCCTACTACATATTTGTTGTTTAAATGGCTAGGTTTAAACCAACATTTGATGGAGAGGCTTCTAGGCAATATATAACAATATTTCTTTTCCATTAAATATTTATACCTGCTTCTCAATCCCCCTCAGGAAGAGTACAAATATCTTCCTGAAATAGTAAATCACCAAAATTTTGTAGCTAATGGGAGGATAGGTTGTTTACATTTCTCTTTGGCCAAGATTAGTGACTCAGAAAACTTTATTCCATTAACTCTGTAGTGTCTAACTATAACTCTATACTACATCTGGGAATCACAAAATCATAAGATTTATGACCTTTGGGACTTGGACCTGGAAGAAACATTAGAGAAAATCTAGTCACATTCTCTCATTTTACAGATGAGGAAACTGAAATCTAGAGAGGTTGTAACTTGTCAAAAATCACACAAGAAATACACAACAGTTGTATGATCTGATTCATCTGAGACTAAATCCATTGCATTGAGTACTGCCACTCCTGAAACTTCATGTTGTTAAGTAAACAGGCTACAACAAATCACCTCTAGTAGACAGAACTTTTCCACTTCCTCCCTCTTCCTTCTCTGCCCCATTTGCTTCATTTGATGGTAATAACTGTACTGACAATGCAATATTCACAGAGCCAATGGCATTTCTGAATATGCTGGTGCAACTCTGAATTGCAAAACAAAACAAACTCACCACATGGAAGACAGAAGCAAAACACTGATTCAAACATCAGAAAGCCAAATCTCAATATCAAAAAGTCAAATCCATCATAGTAACAAAGAAATTTATATGCAATAACAATAAAGAGGTCAAACTATCCCCAAGCCTTCCTTCTGTTACGGTTCCCACAAACCAGCTCACTTAAATAAATCATAAACAGACTCCCTTAAACAAAATCACAAACAATCTCTCCCTCACACTATCCAGTTGCCTACTTTTCTCTCTCTCCCTTAGTTCTGACTGTTCTGACCAAATTTCCTCTCAGCTCTTCTCTAACTCTGACTCTTCCTTTTCTGTCTATTCAGAAAATTCCTCCCAACAGAGGCTTCATGTGACTCACAGTCTATTAATGAAAGGGAAAAATCTTCCCATTTTAATTACCATTATATAAGCCCAGGCATGTAAAAGTTAGTTGACTTATCTAAGGTCAACTGAGGCCAATCTAGATAATTAGGCTATGCTCTTTCATTTTTCATGTTATTGTTAAAATATGTACTTTACTCATGAGCTACAGAGTGAATTGGGATTAAGACTTGGAATTGAGCAAGAGATCTAGGCAGTAAACCCAAATGAAAAAGGGTAGCTTTTGACCATTGAAGTGTACCTTCTCCTGGAAAACCAGCCAAGATGGGAAACAAGAGGAGGGAAAGGAGAGGAGAGGAGAGAGGAGAAGTTGCCACTCATTCATTCACTCAGAGGTTATATTTGTCATTTGTTCTCAAAGAGGACCATGATATCAAGATGATTATATGACTCATAGTTGGCTTTGATTTGAGAAAAGGAGGGCTGTGCAGGATCACCAGACTCACTTTTTCCTCCAGAGTCTTAAGCACAGTTCACTCTGGAGCTCATAGATTGGATAATAGGTCCCCCATCCCCACCCCCAGTAGAGAGCTAATGTAAATACTAAAAAGTAACTTTTTGTCTTTTACCCAGAAACCCTAGGAGTCTTCCACTCCCAGTTTGATTTTTTTTAATTAAGGGTGCTATACCTTGAGTAACTATTTAAAGAAGTTTATTCATTAAATTAGTGTGTCTCATTCAAAGTGAGAAACTGACAATACCTTAGCCTAAAATGGCCAGCATCTCCCATTGCATCCTGGACCGTCTCTGGCCATCCTGATGAATATCTGACTACTGGACCCACATGGCTCTGTAGGAGGAAGTGAGGCTTGTGACTTTGCACAACTCTCCCTCATTCAAATCAAAGTAAAGTACAAACCATATCATCGTCTTAGAGCAATGATCCTCCTTGAGAATGAAGGATAACCTGGTGTTTAGAAAAAATCAAGTTATGCTCATGACACACATTTGAGTTTAATTGGCATCATTAAAATTTTCTCCACCACTTTATTAAATATGGAAAATTAACAAACAATGCATCAAGTCCTGACTGGTAATACTTACTGATTCCTTCTCACACTGAACATTGAATAATTAGCTCATAAACTAGTCTAACCTGGGTCCAATATACACATGGTTGTCACTCCAAATCTCTAAATGAAACAACAGATTTCCAAAATTTTGTAATCAATGAGTACATAGATTGTTAACAATTGTAACTGACCAAGATTAGGGATTCAGTAAACCTTAGTCCATTAAAACTACATTGTCCAAGATGAATTTAAAGGATGATATTTTTAATATATAATTTATTTTCAGTTCTTAACATTCACTTAAACAAGAATTTGGATTTAAAATTTTCTCCCCATCACTCCTCACCCCTTACTCTGGGACACCCCATCCACCCCTTCCTCTAGTCTCTCCTTCCTTCTTATTACCCACTCTTCTTGCATACCCCTCATCTCTATTTACTTATAAGGAAAAATAGATTTCTATACTCCATTGCCTGTACAGCTTAAATTCTAGTTGCATGCTAAAACAATTTTTAACATTTGTTCTTACAGCTTTGAGCACCATTTTCTCTCCATGCCTCACCACCCACCCTCATTTAGAAAACAAGCAATTCAATATAGGTCACACATGTGTAACAATGAAAAGCACTTCCATAATTGTTATGTTAGAAAAGACTAAACACATTTCCCTCTCTCCTCTGCTGCCCTTCACTTATTCCATTCTCTCCCTTTATCTGTCCTCCCAGATTAGGTTTGTTTTTGATTATTCCTTTCCCCAATTTGCTGTGCCATCTATTCTCTTCCCTCTCTTATCCCCTTTCCCTTGCCTTCCTGCAGGATAACATAGATTTCCATATCCAATTGAGTAAATGTTATTCCTTCCCTAAGTCAAAACCTGTGAGAGTAAAGCTTAATTACTTCCTTTCATCTCCCCACTCTTCCCCTCCACTGTAAAAGCTCTTCCTTCTTTTATGTGAGATGAATTGCTACATTCTAACTCTCCCTTTCTCTTAATACTGGTATATTCCATTCCACAATAAATTTTATTTTTTTAGGCATTCTTCCTTTATATTCAGCTCACCTTGTGCCTTCATATATATGTATGTGTGTATGTGTGCATGTATATACCCATAATCAGTGTATATGTATGAATATATACACATATATATATTTATTCATACACATACACCCGTGTACATTTATATATATATATATATATATTTACATGTATAGGATTTAAACATATGTATACAGCCATACACACCTACACACACGTATACATACACACAAATTTGTGTCTGGATGTATGTATATATATATATGTGTATGTATCTGTATGTGTATGTATATATATGTATAAATATGTGTGTATGTATGTGTACATATATATGTGTATGTGTATGTGTAGATATAATATATATACACCTTCAACACCTTTCCATGTAGGAATGTAAACAGTTCAACTTTAATGAGTTCCTTAAGTTTTCTCTTTCCTGTTTACTTTTTCATTTCTTTTAATTTCTTTGGATTCTTGTATTTGAAAGTCAAATTTTCTATTCAGCTTGGTCTTTTCAACAAGAATGCGTGGAAGCCCACTATTTCGTTGAAATTCCATTTTTCCCCTGATACATTATATTCAGTATAGGGTAGATGATTTTTGGTTTTAATCCTATCTCCTTTGACCTTTGGAGAATCATATTGAAAGCACTTCAGTTCCTTAGTGTAGAAGCTGTTAAATCCTGTGTTACCCTGGCTGTATTTCCATAATACTTGAACTGTTTCTTTTTAACTGCTTGTAATATGTTCTCCTTGACCTGGGGATTCTGGAATTTTTCTGAAGTATTCCTAGGAGTTTCATTCTCGAATTTCTTTCAGGATGTGATTGGTTAATTCTATTTCTATTTTGCCTTATGGTTTTAGATTATCAGGGCAATTTTTTTTTGATAATTTCTTGAAAGATGATTTCTAGGCTATTTTTGTGATCATGATTTTTAGGTAGACCCAATAATTTTTAAATAATCTCTTCTATTCTATTTTCCACATCAGTTGCTGTTTCCAAAGAGATAGTTTACATTGTCTCCTATTTTTTCATTCTTTTAGTTTTGCTTTTTAGTTTCTTGTATTTTCATAAAGTCATTTGGGCCTATATTGTCCATTCTGATTTTTAAAGAACATTTATCCTCCTTTTCCATTTGGTCAATTCTGCTTTTCAAAGCATTCTTCTGCTCATTGGCTTTTTGGACCTCTTTTTCCAGTTGGATTAGTCTATTTTTAGAGGTGTTATTTTCTTCAGCACTTTTTTGGATCTCCTTTAAAAAGTTGTTTACTCACTTGTCATAATTTTCTTGCAGTATCTCTCTTCCCAATTTTTCCTCCACTTCTCTTATTTGATTTTCAAAATACTTTCTGAGCTCTTCTATGGTCTGAGGCGATTGGATATTTATTTTGGAGGTTTTGGATGTAGAAACTTTGACTTTTAGGTCTTCCTCTGATGGTGTGCTTTGTTCTCGATCAAAAGTACAGAAGAAAATACCTTTTCACCAATAAAGTAACCTTGTATAGTCTTATTTTATTTTTTCCCTTTTTGGGGGTATTATCCCAGTCAGTTACTTGACTTTTGAATTCTTTGTCAAGTGGACAAAGAACTCTAGGGACCTGTAAGCTTTCTGTTCCTCTGAGGTGGCATAATTAATGGCGATAAGTTTCCTCCTCTTTTGGCCTGCATTTTTGTCTATGAGCTACCACCAGCATTCTTTTCTGCCAAGCATATGTGAGTAGGTTTTCCTATCCACTTTCACCACCAGTTGCACCAGCCAGTGCTTTTCCTCATCCAGGACCACCATTCAGGACTGAGATCCAGATGAGTTGTTCAATTCCCCAGAGTCCTTAGGCTGAGGGCTCCAAAAGTCAATGCTGCCACAGTAACTGCTACCTCCCTGGGGCCAGGGCTTGGGCCAGACTCATGCTCCCCTTAAATTCAGGTGAAAAAATTTTCATATTGAACTTTGAAGCTATCTTTGGTATTTTTGGTTTGAAAAATCTGGGAACTACAGTTGCTACCCGCAAGTCTGCACCCTGAAGTCTACTCCAGTCTGTCCCTACCCTGCTGCAGGGCCTAAAATGGACTGTGTTCTGCTCATAATCCAGTGTGATAGACCCTTCCTGTTGTCCTTCCAGGCTGTCTTGAGCTGGAATTCTCTTTCACTCTGTCGTGTTGTGGCTTATGCTGCACTAGAATTTGTTTAGAGTCATTTTTACTGATATTTTATGGACTGTGTATGGGGAGAGAGGTAGAGTAGGTCTGACCTCCTACTATCCCATCTTGGCTCCACCCCACAATGATGATATTGCTTGTTATATATTTGCTTGATTTTTATCAAAGTTCATTATTAAGTTTCTTCACTTAAATATTCTCTGTAGCTGCAGTATTTTGTGTGTGTGTGTGTGTGTGTGTGTGTGTGTGTGTGTGTGTGTGTGTGTATGATGGCACGGTAAAGTCAATAGAACCATCAAGTAAAAATCAGTATGTGAGTAAATTTCCATCAGTTTTGGATCTCTCATTTTTAGGTGCTACAAGAAGACATCCAATGTAGTCAAATGATATATAGCATTTGTAATCTTTTCACTTAACCAATTTGACTGTGGTCTGAGCAGGGTTCATAAACAAGATGGATTTCACCTATGTATCTTGTGTTTAAGGATGTCAACATATGATGAATTCATCCACTATCAGATAAAACATTTCATTCTATCATTATTTCCATTGAGAAGGCCACTTTCCATAATTCACAAATATACATGGAACACAATATTCTTTGCACACATTTAGATATATTTTTCCCTGGATGCCAGTACAGTATTTGTTTCTGCACAGACATGGTTAATAAGAAGAGCTTGAAGTTTCAGTGGAGGAGAGTGATGATAGGGTGAAAATTACCTGGTTTTTCTACATATCATTTTTTCTATCAGAAACAAGATAGTCCTTAAAATTTTCTAAACATGAAGAGTCAACTGTGGAGATAGTAACAGGGACCTCTCTGTAAGTCCTCTGCCCAATGTGTTTTTTCTCATTTTATGGAACTTTTGTGGAATTGCACATTTACTGAACATTTTTTTCAACAATACCTCATATTAATTGCTACAAGCACATGACCTACATGACAAATACAATGTGTGAAATGCCTTCCCATTAGATCTTAAGTGCCTAATGTATATTAGAAGAATGTGAAAATCAAAGAAATTGTTGGAGACATCTTAACATGTATTAGTATTTTCTTTTTCTTTTATCAGTACAATCTTTAACAGCAAAAGATCTCACTGTACCTCTTTCAGGGTATTCTCTTAGTCAATTTTTGGAAGTCAGTTCTTCCAAAATTTCATTAATTCTTTTAGAACCTACCATTAGACAAAATAAAGGGGGCTTTCATACTAGACTTTTAAATACAGATCATAGACATGCTCTTTAATTATTTCAAGTAAATATTTTAAAAAACAAAGAACTGAATAAATTTCCTTATTCAAATTGTCTTTAAAATCGTACATGGCACTCTCATTCATTCTGTAATTCAAGCAACCTAGAAAAGGTAATTACTTTATCTGGACAATTTTCATTAATGAATTGTTGAAACAGATATGTAACAGACACTTATTGGGTGTCTGCGTTAACTTTACAATGTCATCGCTCACATGAAAAATACAGTGGCTACAGAGGGAATTTAAGCTAAGAAACTTAAAAATAAACCTTGGCAAAAAAAACAAACAAGCAAATAAATATTTAAAAATGTCCCCATATTATGACTTATACAGTAAAGAGTTAATGGAATAAAATTTACTGTCACCAATGTTGTCAATGAGAACAATCATGTTAAAAAAGATTTTCTTTATTAATCATTGTCATGGGGATTCAGAGCTCCTACCCTCATAATCTTTATTAAGTCCTTTAGAAGGACTTTACTGATCAAGAATTTGCATTGAAATTTGCTCAGGCTAATATAAAGATACATTATTCTGCTTTGGTAACCCCAGTCTGGGAGTGCTCTAGTATAATTAGAAGGTGGACTGAAAGAGCAGATGCTTCCTCTGTCCCTAAGTAAATGATAATGGGTTGATATCAGGCCCTGTGAAAAGACTCCAAACTCCCAAGTTGAGCCATTTCTGGACTATATAATGCAACTCATTTCACCAGCTTGTGAGAAAAATTAAAATCTGGACATACAGTCTAATAGGTTTATCTCTTATTTAGAAGAAACTATGAAAGGTTGACATGTGACAATGGTGCCATGTGACTTGAATTTGGAGTGGGATTTGGATACTGGTCTGCTAGCTCCAAAAGTGCTAGAATATGTGCCCACAGGATTCTTTTCCCCTGAAGTCCCAGTCCTGAAAGTGGATGAGTATTATGCACCAATCCTTTCCCCTTGTTTCTTGGACTCTCCATATTAGGCTGTAGTTAACTTTTCCCACCAAAAGGCTGGGGCCAGAGACCTCAAGACAACTTTCCTGAAAGGGAAGGATATCCTTTATAATTTGACTATAGGTCAGTCTAATGAGTATAAATATTGCCAGCATTGGTATTGGTGTCAATTTGATGATATACAAGGCCAAGCCAAGACCTTTTCCCCTTGGATCAGGACAACTTTTGTCATATTTGTCTGAAGCATCCTGGAAAGTCTGACCAGGGGGTGGGGGGAGTCCTTCAGTTCCCAGACCATTTCTCCCAGCCAGGATACTCCCTATCTGATCACCCTTTAGCATTCCTTTCCTTTAATTCTAGCATCCTTTTGATATTCCTTACTACTTAACATTCTCTTGAAGTACAAGTTGCAGGCCTGGATTGTGGATTGTTTGGACTATCCTTCACTCCCATCAGGATACTCCCTGTGTTTGTTCTATCAAGACAATCCCTGGACCCCAGAATACCTGGAAACACCTGGATACTTCCCTTAGTCTTTTTCTTTATTTAAGTTCAATCTTGCCTCCATGAAGGCCCTCAGATTCAATCCAGCTCAGACTCTGTCTAATTGAGATTCTATCTGGTCTGCTCATGAATACAAGTGTTACAAATGCTGAGACTCCTTAAGAGTCAACCCAACATGGTGAATATTTAATAAATTTTGTTTTCCTTTGGCTCTAGGAAAGCTTTAGTCAAATTAATTCAAGTAGGACCCAGTGTGTCAGTATTTTGGGGTACAGGTGCCCAACGTCAACAAATTGATTAAAGATAATCTTGAATTATTTTGGCCCAACTGGGGCTCCTCTGACCATTCCAGATTAATATATCTCAAAAGCAAGTTACTTTGAATTTCGAGCAGTCTAATTCAAGTTCTAAATTGGTTGATCTTTAGACAAGAAAGCAAACCAAGATTTAAAAAAAGACAATAAAATCTAAAAAGCCAATGAGAAAATGACATTCTTTCTCTCTCTGCCTTTCTATTCTGTCCATGTCTCTGTGTGTGTCTCACTGTTGTGTTTCATGTTCTTGCTGAAAGATTTAAAAGGCAGGGAGAAAAACTTTTATGGAACTTCTAAGGTCTATAATTAAAGACAGCATTTTGAAAAAAAACACCTCCCACCTTAGGCTTTCAGTGGGAGTTTAAAGCTTTTGTTGGGGAGTCCCAACACTGGTCAGGTTGGGATATATAAATAAAGTTATATAACAAATAGTAAAATTGTAAAAGCAGGGCGAGACTCTCCCAGAAGTTAGCTGGTAGGGGAAATTATCTAGCAAGCAGTTTTATACTGGTAAGATCTAAAACAGGCAGCTGAAGATAGGAAGGGCTGAGAGGGAAAATCTGAGAATTTGAATTCGAGTTTAACTAGATCCCAAAGTTAAAGTTTGTAGATCATGTTTAGATTAAATTTAGAAAACTATCTTTGTACCCCTTCTACCAATCTCTCTGATATTAAGGCAATGTGTTTAAACTGCAAAATTAAGCTTTTGTCTTTAAGATAATTTGATCAGGGCTTTTCTATCATAGCCTTCAATGCAATCACTTGAAGATTTCAGTGATTTGTTTAAATTGCCTATTAACATTGCAAAAGCTCTTTGTAAAGGGTGTGAGAAAAATTGGGCTCTCCTGATTTGTAGACAAGCTGGACAAAATTGGAGTGAGTGATGTTTTTTTTAATTTCGAATGTAAAAGCAAGAGGAGGTAGTCTGAATAGTGTTTGAAAGATTAAGAAAGATAAAATAAGGGCTTAAGCAAAAATATGGAAGGTGGGGAGAATCATTTGGTGACTAATAGGATGATGGGGTGGGCAACAGCAATCCCATGTGCTCTATCTTTGCCTCCCCCATCCTTAGATAGTTGCTCTGAGTACCCTTGTGACAGCTTCAGATAGTTTGAGCATATTGAGATAGTGTAAATAAGTTTGATTTTGTTTGAAGTAAAAAGAAGAAAATGAACATTTTGTAGCTTGATTTGAAAATCAGTAGAAAAAGTTATAGTGGGTAAGAAAGAATTATTTCCACCAGCCTTTCAAGATAAATCTCTAGGAAGGCCTTATTAAATTTAACATTACATAAATATTGGTTGTGGTAAAGATATTGGTTATTGCAATTTGAAATCATCATATAGAATCTTGAAATGTTTCCTTATACTGTTCAATTGACTGCTGTTGACTCTGGAAGTTCTGGGATTTTATGCCTGAGGAAATTAGTCATGCCCTATCAGCACTGAATCAGACTACCGAAATCTGATTTGCCTGGGTCAGGAGCAGCAGTGCAGCCTGGAATTGGAGTGTCAGCCCAGCACATTTTGAACTGGCCTGGTGGTGACAGGTGTGATTTCAAGATGTTTATAGAACTTTACATGCATTTCCTAGTATACACATCCTGAAATTCCCAGGAGAATGGGAATGGGGAGTTAGAATGCTTAGGGCAGCTCTTTATCTGAGAAGTCTCAAAGGCGACAGAACTCCAGCTTCTTAAGTAAACAAAGGGGAAAAATATTTGGAGCTGGGAATTGTCACCACCTGTCTTTTTAACGGAATGTATGAATATATGAATAATATTTTCTTTGAAATGACCAAAAGTAATGGACTTTAAAAAAGTTAAAATATTTATATTTAACTATTATAAATGCAAATTTGATTCAATTTAAGTCAAAATTTGTCTTGATGGAATAAGAACAGCATCTGAGCATCCTTTTCCTATCAGGATTAAATGCAAAGATATTGCAGTTTACTATTAAGAAATGTATTAACTAAAAGGATAATAATGCAATCCAATTCCTATGATGATCACATGAGTGTAAAAGACTTAGCATAGGAAAATACTGAGTAGGTGATTCTTGATTTTAATCCAATCTCCTTTGACATCTGAAATATCATATTGCAAGCCCTTTTATCCCTTAGTGTAGAAACTGCTAAATCCTATGTTATCCTGATTATGTTTCCATAGTATTTGAATTTTCTTTCTACTGACTTGAAAATATTTTTTCCTTGACTTGGGAACTATGGAGTTTGACTACAATATTCCTAGGAGTTTTCCTTTTGGGATATCTTTCAGGAGGTGATCAGTAGATTCTTTCCATTTCTATTTTACTCTCTTGTTGTATAATATCAGGGACGTTTTCCTTCATAATTTCTTGAAAGACAATGTCTAGGCCCTGTTTTTGATGATGGTTCTCAGGTAGTCGAATAATTTTAAAATTATCTCCCCTTGATCCATTGATCAACCTACACCTAGAGGTCAGTTACTTTTCCATTGAGACATTTCACATTGTCTTCTATTTTTTCATTCTTTTGGTTTCATTTTATCCTTTCCTGATTTCTCATAAAATTATTAGTTTCCATTTGATCCATTCTTATTTTTAAAGTATTATGTTCTTCACTGAGCTTTTGGACCGCCTTTTACATTTGGTGTGTTCTGCTTTTTAAGGCATTCTTTTCCTCAATTGCTTTTTGGATCTGTTTTGTAACTTGGTTTAGTCTAACTTTCAAGGTGTTATTTTCTCCAGAAATTTTTGGGTTTCATTTAGCAAGCAATTTACTCATTTTTCATGATTTTCTTGCATTACTCTCATTTCTCTTCCCAATTTTTCCTCTACTTCTCTTACTTGGTTTTCAAAATCCTTTTTGAGCCATTCCATGGCCAGAGACCAATTCATATTTTTCTTAGAGTCTTTGGATGCAGGAGTTTTGGCTTACTTATCTTATATTTTGATCTATTTTGTCAGCAATGATATAAGAAAATACCTCTTCACTGAGAAAGTAAAAATCTATAGTCTGTTTCTTTTTCACTATGTTTGCTCATTTTTCCAGTCAATTATTTGCCTTTGGAGCTTACTAAATTTAGGTCTCCAGAAGATGCTTTCACTTCAGGGGCAGCTGCTCTAGGACCAGGGCTGGGTCTGGATCTAGAGGTGTACCATGCTCCTTTCTCAGCCAGGTGCTTCCCACTGACCTTGGAAGTTCTTTACAGTGTTTGTAGGTTGAAAAGTCTGTGATCTAGAGCAGCCACCCTGTGCAATACAGTCCACTAAGTCCTGCTCCCACTTTGTCCACATTGACACAACAAATGCTGAACCAGTGCAGTAGACTTTTCCTGTCAACCTTTCAGATTGTATTGGGTTGGAAATTTGCATCACTCTGTCATTTTTTGGGTTCTGCTGCTCTAAAATTTGTTCAAAGTCATTTTTACAGGTTTTTTGAGGGGGTTAGAAGGAGAGCTGTAGCTGCTCCCTGCTTCTATTCTTCCATCTTGGCTCTGCCCACCCCCAAATTAAAACTCTTAAGTAAATTATTTGGTGAATTTAATTAGTTATAGAAACATCATGCCTGAATGGGAACCTAAGCTAGGTGAATAACCCAGCTCTTCCTCTCCCTTCTGTCTCCTCTCCTCTCTTTGGAGCTTTGGGGTTTACGGACTAGATGTTTTTCCTTCCTTCCTTCCTTCCTTCCTTCCTTCCCTCCTTCCTTCTTGTACCTAAAACCTTAAACCAAATTCACTCTGAAGCCCATGGGTGGAGAACAATAGGTCCCTGCCCAAGTTCCATTTCATGGCTGGCTAAGAAAGCTTATCACTAGTAACTAACAGTTGCTGTTGATTTAGTTATTTTTTTCTTTTGTTCCTTAAGAGGACAATTCCTTGACTACTTCTTAAAGATGCCTATTCATTCAATGGAAGTTACCTCCCCAAGTAAAGGCCAGCCTAAAAAGACCAAGGATTCACATTGCATCTTGGGTCATCTCTGTTCATCCTTATGAATATCTGATCACTTGAACCAGATGACTGAGGAGGAGAAAGTGAGTTTTGTGGCCTTGCACAGCCCTCCATTATTCAAATCAAAAGCAAGTGCAAGTCATGTTGTCATTTTTCTGATTTCATGGTCTTCAAAAAAGTACAAACACTGACAGTGACATCAGGAAAAGTTCTAAGCTTTTTTTAAGAAAGCGAAATAATTTTAGGAAGAAATGTTTTGCAAAATATTTTGTGTGATTTTTGGGGGCGGAGCCAAGATGGCGGAGTAGAAAGACTCACCTGTGCTAGGTCCGAACCCACAGCCCATAGATTTCATGTAAAAAGAACTCCTGACAAAGTCTGGAACAGTGGAAGCTGCGCAGCAACACAGTGAAGGAGATTTCCG
>CM053771.1:439473299-439490634 GCA_028658325.1 Potorous gilbertii | reverse complement strand
GGGTGATAGAAGAGAGGACAGATTGGTGATATGGGTAATTAGAATGTCCAGTGTATTGGGGAGTGGGGAGGGGACAAATGGGGAGAAAATTTTGGAACCCAAAATCTTGTGAAAATGAATATAAAAGTTAAATAAATTGAAAAATAAAAAAAAATAAAAAAAATATTTTGTGTGATTTTTGGAAGGCCCACTAAGTTTCTATTCACATGGTAATTTGTTGCAGCAATAATTTGATACTGATAACAATTACATCCAAGATTACTGTGTACTTTGAATTTTATTTCTGGTTTTATTGTGTCCTTGGACAGGCCTCAAATGGGTACTTTCAGAGAAACATTGTCAGAGTCAGAAGTTTAATGGAAGCAACCTCAGAGATTTAAAGCTAGTGATTAATACTAAAGCCTCTAAATAACTGAAATGAACTATAAGGGGGAAAGATTTTGCTTTTTAGATCTGAATTCATTCCAGAGGTGGAGCTACGGCACAGTCGAGAGAAAATTTGGTGAGAGCAGTCAGAGCTAGGAAGGATATGGGCTGCTGGCTAGTCTAAGTGAAAGAGTTGTTTGTGATTTGTTTTGTGATTTTGTTTGGCCTTCTTGTGATTTGTTTAATGGAGCTGGTTTGTGGGAAGCCTAGCAGGGGGAAGGATTGGTAATGATGCTGTTTTTTGCATTGTTATTATATATAGATTTTTGTTACTATAATCAATTTGGCTTTCTAGTGTCTGAAAAAATATTTGGGTTCTATCTTCAACATGGAGAGTCTGTGGTATTTCACAATTCAGAATTGTGCTGAGATATTCATGGCCAACATGGACACTGTGAACATTTCATTGGGACAACAAACCAAACATGTCATTGACATTTTTTTAATTATACCAATTACCTTGATCTGTAGATAAAGAAAATAAGGCAAAATGCATGATTACACTTAGCCAAGTTCATGCAGTTATCAGTAGAAGAATTGGAATTCAAATTTAGCTTTCCTGAATTTCAGGTGTGCTGAATGAAATTTCAACATACAAAGTTCCAAGAATGATTAATCAATTTATTAGTTAGGCTCTCAATTACCAACAATTGAGGTCACTCATCTCTCTTGTTTACTCTGAAGACATCATCTGAGGATCACAGGGTCCTTTAAATCAAAGTATGTCTTCCTTCTTATTGACCTAATAGTGCATCATTGGGACCTCACCTGACAAAGATAAGGCAACCCTGATGGATTGATCTTCAGAAGTCACAAATTATGCCCCTTTTTGACACTCAAGGAAGGCCAGTTGCTCCCTGAGAGACCGCTGCCTCCAGCAATCTTGACTCAAACTTGTTCCCCCTGGTTTTAGCTTCTCATGGGAGACAAACTTGCTCCAAATCTTTGTAAAAGAAAAAGCTACTACAAAACATTCAATCCCTGGGCAGGGTTTTAGATACAACTGGCATGTATTTACATGGTAAATTAAAGCAAGTGGACCTACTCAAGTTAATTAATGAGTAGGTACCTGGAAGCTCTTACCTTACTCAATTATGCCCTTCAGAAAAATGTGTGGCCCTAAGAAATGGGGTCTGAGGAAATAGCATGATTCACAAAGGTATTGTTTATTAAGTAAGACATCTTAGTTTTTCTTGCAGGTCTAAAAAGATAAAAATAATGTCTAGTCTTGCAAAAATTAAAATGTGAAATAAGCTGTTCAATTATATATAGTCACTTTAAGTGCTAAATACTTGAATACAATAACTCAGAAGGTCTTTAGTATTGTGTATGCACAATATGTCCATATACTCATATGCATACATAGATGGAACTACATATACAGATGTATATAAAAACACAGTCCTACATATGTGCATATTATTGCAATGCTTTAAACAAGGATGTATATAGTTTATCTCATTATGTGAAATTGTCTTTTTATTTGATTATTTTAATCTAAAATTATTTTAGGTATTATTTTTATTATATTATAATGAACTATCCTTCAATTAATTTACCTCAAATTCATTAGCTCTTCCTTTGTTTAATGAATAGTATCTTGTAGTTTTAGTCATTCAGTACCTTTCTGATAGGTATTGATGTATTTGTTATACTTGTACTTACTTTAATTGGAATTTTTCTCTCTATTTTTTGAGGTTTTATAAGTAATAATAAGAAAGTCCAAAATGTTTTTGTTGCAGATCTAATATATATCGTTTATTCAAGTTATCAAATTTTTTTTGTTTTAGCTGAACTTCTAGGATTTTCCACAACATATCATTATCATCTCTAAAGAGCAATAGTATTGTTTTCTCATTAGTTAGGCACTCAGCTACCTTTCTTTCTCTTATTGTTATAAATAGTATTTATCATTTTAACAACTAATTATGTTTCAGATGGATATCCTTGTGGTAGCTCTGATCCTAATGGAAGAGCCACTATGGTATCTCTATTGCAGGAAATACTAGTTTGCATTATAGACATTGTTGATTATATTAGAGAAAACCTAATTTATTATTTTTTGACATAAATACTTTTTTAATGTATCCATTAATAACACTATGTAATATTAGGGGAAATTGGTGAGCACAGTAGATAGAATGTTGAATGTGGAATCAGGAAGACTAATCTTCCCAATTTGAAACCTGGTCTCAGATATTTACTAAAATTCTGTAAATAATTCATGTAGTTGTGAAATTATTGTTTGTACAATCAATATAACTCATTTTAAAAAGAATTGGCTCTGCCTCTAACGCAACACTCCCTTCTCTGCCCTTAGGTATTCATTTCTGGTTAGTTTAAACTCTACTTCCCCCTTCTCAAGATTGAGTTATTTGAATTCTCTTCATTGTTGTGTAATTCTAGGTATTTTGTATATGGTCCTATTAATTAATTCAACTTACAAATCTTGTCGGCATATAACTGGACAAATTAGTTTCAAACAATATCTTTATTTTCTTTTCTTCTCTTGTGAAATCTTTGTTTTTCATTTTTGATGTTGGAAACTCTATTTTTATCAATTTTTAAATCAAATTTACTTAATATCTATTATACTAGTTCCTTTCTACTCAAATAATATAGCTCTTACTTTTATCAATTTGATTTTTAAATGTTCAGTTTAACTTGCCTACCTTAATTTTTAGAATCTCTACTTGAGCATTTTAATGTGTATTTCATATATGTATATATATATAAAACTTTCATATATGTCATTGATCTGTTCCTTGTTTCATAAACATGTATTTACATGGAATAGTTCTATTTTTGATTATTCCTTTAGTCATATTTTCCATTAAACCAATGATTTTTATTTCATCTGTCAAAATATTAGGATA
This sequence comes from Potorous gilbertii, assembly GCA_028658325.1. Taxonomy (NCBI): domain Eukaryota; kingdom Metazoa; phylum Chordata; class Mammalia; order Diprotodontia; family Potoroidae; genus Potorous; species Potorous gilbertii. The sequence continues at coordinate 439,487,332 of CM053771.1, read as the reverse complement.
ATTTTAGACTCTTCAACTTTAAAAATATTTTTCCCCTATGGTATTTATTGATTATAGTTTCCTACGATGTGGTTAGAAAAGAATGTTTATTTTAATTTGTGCCTTTATTAGGTTTTTATTCTCTAAAACGTGGTTAGTTTTCATTTGAAAAGTGCCATGCAAACTTGGGAAATATTCACTACCATTTTTCCCACTCAGTAATCACCAAGGGGTTATTATATGTGTTTCTAAAATTTATTTTGCTTTTAAATTTCATTCTTGTTTATCATTTAAACAGAATTTTCTAGATCTTAGATGGGCACATTACTAACCCTTCCTATTCTAGCTTTGTTATCTCTAATAGGAATTCAATTAGAATTTTTCCTTAAATATAAACACACATATACACACACCACACACACACACACACACACACACACACACACACACACACGCATACGTGAAAGCAGACCAAAAGAGAGACAGAGAGGGACAGAGACAGAGACAGTTTCTGAGACTTTTTTTTTCAGATTAATATATTTATTTTTTCAATTTTCAACAATCACTTCCTAAGTTTTAAATTTTCTCCCCCTCCCTCCATAAAAGGGCTTGCAGTTTTATGTGGGCTCTACATATACATTCTTATTAAACAGATTTTTATATTAGTCATGTTGCATAGAAGATTTAAAATGAATGGAGGAATCATTGAAAATCTAAACAAAACTAAACAAACAAAAAAGAAAATAGTCTCCTTTATTCTGTGTTCTGACTCCATAGTTCTTTCTCTGAATATAGATGGTATTTGGTATCATGAGTCCTTTGGAGATGTTTTAAGTTCTTACCTTGCTGTGGAGGACTAAATCTATCAAAAGAAAAAAAATTTTTGTACACTCTGGCTGTTATTGTGTGTAATGTTCTCCTGGTTCTGCTCACTTCATTCAGCAGCAGTTCATATATGTCAATCCAGTTATTTCTGAAGTCTGCCTAGTCATCTTTTCTTAGAGCATAGTAGTATTCCATCACATTCACATACCACAATTTCTTCACCCATTCCCCAACTGAAGCAAATTCCCTCAATTTCTAGTTTACCACAAAGAGTATTGCTATAAACATTTTTGTACATGTGGGTCCTTTCCCCATTTTTGTATTCTCTTTGGGATACAACTATAGGAGTGGTGTTGTTGAGTCAAAGGGTATGCACATTTTTTACAGACCTTTGAACATTGCTCCAAATTTGAGTTCAGATTTAACCTCAAGACTTTTTGACTCCAGGCCCACAGTACTATCCATTGAGCCATCTAGCTGCCCTGACTTTCATATGAAACTACTTTTGTGTAGGTGTTCAGTACTTCTTTGCCTAATCTATGTAATAGTGAAATCCATGAGGTTCCTTTAACTCCATGTTTATAAATATACTTCACACACAGTACAATTATTAGAAATAATACATTCTCTCCATTCTTCATTACTTCCCTACTATATCTATATCACTCTCCTTTTTCTTTTATCTCTTAAAAGCAATAATACACAGTCAAGCCGTTCACATACTTCATATTTGACTTAGTTAATAGCTCTGTGACCCTTGAATCCAGTAGAATTCTGAGGACATATATTTGGACACATTATACCTTCTTTTATCACTAGATATAGGAATCTCAGAATTTTCACCCCTTAGACTTGTGCTTCACAATTAAGCAGTATCATTAAAGTGAAACAAATAAGTGCATTTGGCAACATTTGGTTATATAAACATAATCAACGTTATGGATCTCTTTTTTTATAAGATATGCTTAAGAAATGGTGATTTGATGATTGGGTAGAAGAGGAAAAAGCTAGAATCGAGATCAGGATCTCTTCCTTAATTCTTACCTATATATACTTAAATTATATTTGCAGTAGAGAACCTGACCAATGAGTGTTTAAGACTGGTCAGAACCTAGCTAAGATTTATCAAATAAATTTCCATGTCAGCTCACAATTTATTCTGAGTAGAAAAAGCTTATACATGCATAAATATATATACACACACACATATATATATACATATATGCACACATATATGTGCATGCATATATAATACATTCATAATATTTACAGAGATTTGCCCATGTACATATATGTAGCTATAAATATATGTGTATACACATATACATGCATGGATACATATTGTTTGTCCAATACATATTTAGAGTCCTTTCTGATTTGGGGACTCAATCAGTAGCACTGGAGAATTACAGAATTAAAAAGAAAATGTTCCTGTAATGTGGATTCAAAATATTTTCTAAAAGAAAATGCAGGAATATGTATATACATACATGCATGCATGTATACATATATAACCACATATAAATATAACATGCACACATATGCGTATATATACCAATATATATCTATAGCCATACATTTGCATATAGCATGTATATGTGCCTGTATGAGTTGAGATTGTGTTATTTGCACATGTGAATGTATATACCTATATATGTATATACATGTAGGCATATGTAGCATGTGTATGTGGGTGTATACATACTATGAATCCATATATGTGTGTATATTGTGTGCTTGCATATGTTTTCATATATGATAATCATATACATATTTATATCTACACTTATGCGAGTTTAGTGTTTATGTGTATTCATAAAATTCTACTCTTTCTTCTTCAGAAGACATTTTGAAACCTTAATGTAGGATATTATTTGTTTCCAAGTCCTGTGATTGCTCCAAACTACTCTAGTTAGATTCCTAAATCAGACTGGCCTCTAAATTCTTATTTTTCTCTGGCATGAAATGGAGTGACTCAATCAGACTTTGTAGGTGGTATGGATTGATTTGCCTCAAGCATTTTCTCATTTTATGGTAACAAAAAACAACTCTGTTATTTGTATGCTAATTTTGAAACTATTCTATATCCTTTACATAAATAATAGAAATACTTCCCTGAAGGGCCTTTTTCTTATTTCATTTTTCCTCCACAGGACTTTGATGATCAGGGAGGAAAAAATGAGACTCATGGTTTTGTGATGCTTTGCCCCATTGATATCCAATTCATGTACAAATCAAAACATCACCCTCATGATGTCATTGCTTAACAAGGATACTGAACAACAGTAATAAAGACTAAGCTACAAAGTCATTAAGAAACTGTCTTTTCTGAAGCTCTCCCTTTTAGCCTGGATTCTAGCTATTTACGCTATATTTTATTGCATCATCCCTTTCCTATGACAATTCCATATAGTACTGTTAAGCAACCAAATTCGATTATAGAGCACAAAACAATGATGTTTAGGCTATGTTGCTTGAATGTCAAACTTAGCTTTTTCCTGAAAGACTATTTAATGGAGTGCTCATGAAAAACAGGTGTTCACATGGACGTTACTCAAAGTCTTTCTGAAGAACTTTGGCATCATTTATGAAACTGGGGAGACAATGGTAGAGGACTAACAAGCATTCCATGCTAGCATCAAAGAAAATGCTGTGTTCTCAGAGTAAAGCAGAATTCTGGTAGCTCAAAAGAAACATGAGATGTCCAAATTTAGAGAAACATCCTTTCCTGAAGGTCATATAGATTACTCTCCCCAACCTATGATACAGCCTTCCAAACTTTTCTTGGTATGGTCAGCTACAGCTAGAAACATTGTACATGGACCTAGATATTGTTATGTCATTTTGGTCCTCTTCTGACATGAAGGACAAACAACAATACTCCTCTTCGATATATGTTTGTGTTTAGCTATAAAATACTTGAATTTTATGGAAACATCACCATTTTGTGTATTTCCTTCCACTCTTACCATCTAATATCTGAAGTAGTATAATAGCTTCATAATTGATATCTTTTATGCCTCTGCCTTATCCAATCTGTCACCTAGACAACTTTCAAAATGATATTCCTACAAAGCAGGTATACAATTATTTAAATCTTATTTTATTTCTATATAAGTTTTTTTTTTTAATAATTCTGTTTATATAGTTCCTGGGTTTGTTTTGGCAGTTGTGCTCTCAGTCATTTTATATGCCATAGAGATATTTTAAATGATAAATTTTTTTGCTACTTATTCTGGAAGAGTTTTGTTGGTGATATGTAACAATACTGATGATTTATGTGAATTTAAGTTATATCCTGCTGTATTGCTAAAAGTATTAATGATTTCAACTAAATTTTTAGTTTAATCTCTGGGATTTTCCAAGAATATCTTCTCATCATCTAGAAAAAGAGATAATTTTATCATCTCCTAGTTCCCTAATCTGATTCCTTCAATTTATTTTTTTCTCTTATTTAGTATTGGTAAGTATTTTCAATAAAATATTGAATAATATTGGTGATAGTGGACACTCTTGTTTCATATATGTTCTTACTGGGAAAGCTTCTAGTTTATCCCCATTACAAATATTGTATGCTAATGTTTTTAGATATTTTTAATGAATTTGTACCAATATTTTAGTATTTAATGGAAATGAATTTTGAATCTTATCAAAACGTTTTCTACATCTATTGATGTAATCATATACTTTTTTACTTTTAGTATTCATGTAAAATATATTAATTGTTAATGGGGAGGCTGGGTCAATTTTAATAAAAATTGCAATTTTGTCAAAAGTACTTTATGTAGTCAACACTATCCCAACTTATTTACCAAAATTATTTTAATGAATTAGAAAAAAATTACATTGAAAACATAACAAGTCAAGAATACCAAAAGAAATAATGGGGAAAGGTACAAAGGAAGGAGGTTTATCAGTACCAGACTTTAAACTGTATTATATGGCAGTAATTATCAAAACTACTTGTTATTGGCTAAGAAATAAAAAGGTAGGTCAGTGGAATGAAGGAGACACACATTTTAAAACAGGAAATAAAAATAATAACCTTAATTTGACAAATATAAAGAGTTAAGCTTTGGGGTTAAGAATTCATAATTTGGTAAACTTTATTGGGAAAACTAGAAAGCAGTTTAGAAGAAATTTGACATGGATGAATATCTCACACTGTTTACCAAGATAAGGTCAAAGTGGATAGATGACCTAGATATAAAGAGAGATTTTACAAGAAATTTAGAAGAAAATGGAACATATTACTTAACAGACTTATGGAGAGGTCAACTATTTAAGAATGAACAAGAAATAAAAAGCAATGTAAGGTATAAAATGGATAATTTTGATTATATTGAATTAATTAGGTTTAGTACACATAAAACAAATATAGTGAAGACTAGAAGGAAAGATGGAAATGGGGGAAAATTTAAAGGGCTTATCAGATAAAGTCTCCTATCTAAAACATGTCAAGAAATTTGTCAAATCTATAAGAAAATGAATCATTTCACAACTGATAAAATGGTCAAATATAAGAACATATAATTTTCCAAAATTAGTCATTTAAATAGTCATTTTAAAATGGTTGAAATCCCTATTGATTAGAGAAATGCAGATTAAAACAATCTGGAGATAGCATTTTACAACTATTACATTAGCTGAAATGATAGCAGGTGAAAGTGACAAATATTAGAAAGAACGTGGAAACAGTGGTCCATTAATTCTTTGTTTGTGGAATTGTAAACTGATCCAAACACTTTGAAAGGCAATATGGAATTATGTCCAAAGATTTATTAAACTACGTATATCCTTTGACCCAGTAATATCCATTACCTAGGTCTATTTTCAAAGATTACTACTGAAAAAGGAGGAAGAAAACAAAAGCTCTATGTGTTCTAAAACATTTATAGCAGCTCTCTTGGTGGTGGCAAAAACTGGAAGTTGCAGGGATGCCCATTAATTAGGGAATGAGTGGACAAATTGTGTTATATGATTGTGATGGAATACTATGGTGCTATAAGAAATGATGAGATAGGTGATAGAGTCAAGATGGCAGAGCAAAAGTGGCAACTAGGCTGAATTCTTCCCAAAACCCATCTAAGCACATTTAAATAATGTTATAAACCAATTCTTAGAGGAACAGAACCCACAAAAGATGGGGTGAAATGCTTTTTCAGTCAATTACAACTTAGGTCAGAAGGCATGTTCTTTTTCACTTGGGTGAGAGTGGAGTACAGTACAGCACAGGTCAAGCCATCATACCCAGCCCCCACCAAACTAGGATCAACCCTTGAGCACAACTGAATCAGCAGGGGCAACAGCTACTTCTGAAATTCTTAGCCCACAGACAGTAAGGAGGTCAAATAACTGGTCAGAATGAGATTACAGGGGTCTCTTTACAAGCCCAGAGAAATGACACTGTTTCTTTGCTCAGATTCAGATTCAGGTCATAGTGCCAGGGGGAAGTCCCAAGGAAAGGAGAAGGACTAGCGCACCATAATTTGAGGCCACAAGTAGAGCAGGGAATGATTGTTGGTGGTCACTCCTAGACTATAGTACAAGCAGGAGAGTAGCAAACACAATTCTCTTTAGATCAAATCACCATGAAACCACTGAAAACATACATGTCCCTAGAAGTTTCTCTTAAAATAGTTGAACAAAACTATTGATGCTTGGCACAGTGTGTCCTCTACCCTGGCTGCAGAACCACAATTTAGCAAAGAGTTAAATTCAAGAAATAACCTGGGAAAATAAGCAAACATAAAACAAATCTGACCACAGAAAGTTACTATAATGATAAGGAAGATCAAAACATATACTCAAGAAGATAACAAAGGAAAAGCTTCCACATTGAAAAACTCCAAGAAAAATATGAATCATTCTTATGCCATGGAAGAGAAAGAATGCTAAAAATGAAGTAAGAGATGTAGAGGAAAAATTTGGAAGAGAAATGAGAGTCATGTACAAAAATCATGAAACGTGTCTCCAGCTTGCTAAAGAAAAGTGGAAAAAAATACAGAACCAAAGAAAAAAAAACACCGTAAGAAACAGAATAGGCAAAATATTAAAAGAGATTTAAGAATGTAATGACAGGAAGATGTCTTGAAAAGTCAAATTGGCTGAGTAGAAAAAGACAAAAATTTCACAGAAGAAAAGAACTCACTAAAAACAAAATAAAGTTGGTGAAATGGAAAAACAGGTACAAAATCTCACTGAAGAAAATAATTCCTTAAAAATAAGAACTGAGTACACAGAAGTCAATGATACTATGAGAAATCAAGAAACAATAAGCAAAATGAAAGAATAAAGAAAAAAGGAAGACAATGTGAAATATCTCATTGAAAATAAAACAACTGACTTGGAAAATAGATCTAAGAGACAGGATTTTAAAATTATTAGACTACTTGAAGGCCATGATCACAACAAAAGCCTAGACCTCAAGTTTCAAGAAATTTTCAAAGAAACCTGCCCTGATATTTTAGAACCAGAAGATAAAATAGAAATTGAAACAATCTGTCAATCACCTCCTGAAAGAGGTCCTTAAATGAAAATGCCAGAAAAATTACAGTCCCATTCCAAAGCTCCTAACTTGAGGAGAAAATATTGTAAGCAGAAAGAAAGAAACAAATTAAATTTGATGTATCCACAGTCAGGATAACTCAAGATTTAGTGACTTCCATTTTAAAAGAAGCATAGATCTTGGAATTTGATATTCTGGAGAGCAAAAAGGCTAGAACTGCAGCCAAAAATCACCTACCCAGTCAAACTGAGTATATTTTCAAGGGAAAAAATGAATATTTAATGAAATAGAGGACATTTTAAGGATTCTTGATTAAAAGACCAGAGCTGAATAGAAAATTTGGCTTTCAAATAAAAGGATCAAGAGAATGCTTCTTTTGTTGCATAAAATAAAAATACAATTTTAAAAATTATGTCTGACCATGTCACTTCCCTACCTCATAAGGCTCCAGTGGCTCTATTGCTTTTAGAATCAAATAGGTATATTTAGCATTAAAATTCTTCACAATGTGCTTTTGATTAGTCTTAAGGCTACAAGAAACAAACAGAATAAGCACATAGGCAGCAACAACAACAACTGAGGCACACAGATATTAAATGACTAATATGGGTTCACACAGCCAGAAAATGTCTTAGAAAGTATTCGAACTCAGATATTTCCTGACTGCAAAGCCAACAACACTATATTCTATGCCACTTAGCCACCTACTGTCCACATTCTTACCCCTGAAGGATATCAGCCACATGAGTACAGCTATTGTCTTGTTTTTCTTTTTATCTCAACTTCCCACACAACGGATGCATAGTAGTTTCTTTAATAAAAAAATTCTCATCAATATTGGTTATAGCAGTTTCTCCTATATCCCTATAACTATAAACTTTGAAGTTAGACTTGCATTCTTACTCTAATATCAGTCGTTTTTTTTTTTTAATTTTCTGTCCTAATTAAAGTCTTCTTTTCTTTTTCAGGATGTGATTGCAAAAAACAAAAAAAGCAAACTGTTTAGTTCTTAAGAAGAGTATGTTGGATTTTTCATTGACAAAGAGATAGTGAATTCACTTGTCTAATTTAAAGAAAAAACTGTAGTACCTTGGAAATATTTGAAGGAAGAAAAGAGAAAGTCATGCTTCTATGGGTGAGGGAATAGAATATTATGTGTTATTATTTTAAAGTAGACAGTGTTGTCCCTTCTGTTGTAGATAACTAGGCTGACAACATAAACAAAGGTGAAAGGAAGACATAATCAGGAAAAGAGAAGAAAGGTTCTCCTATTTTTTATCATTAAGATGTCCTTTGTATAGAACCTTCCTAAACTTAAAAGGGAGACTTTGAATTAAAGGAAAATATTTTAAGAAATAGAGTAAATGGTACTAGGTGGCATTGCAACTATTCATAATGGGTCAGAGAAAACTGTTATGTCCTTCCTTCTCCTCCATACCTTTGAATTTGATCTACTGTTTCACCAGTGTGTAAGAATTACTCTTGTGGAGTCTGTGCACCAATGTAAAAATTTTTGAAGATGCCATAGGTTATTAATCTTAGGAGTTCACTATAGCCACTTAGAGCTTATGTGACAACCATGATGTTACATTTAATATGTATCGGAGACATACTTTGAACTGATTCATAAAATTCACTATACCAAATTGCCTCCCCAAAGCCATAAACACCATCTTATACTGGCTCTAAACAGATATTTCTAAAATGATAGGTGTACAGTCTATGACATTCCACAAATAAATGAAAGATTATCATGAAGAAAGTGTTTTCCATTTCCGCTAAGACCAAAGCCAGAAAAAATTTGCTTAAATTATAGCTAGAATTTTTCCATCTAGACATAAACTACCATGTTCCCAGTGAAATGAGAAAATGAAGGATTTTTTTTCTCTTTTTCTTTACTATTTCTATGTTGAAATATACAAATATCTTGTATATGTATATATATATATATATGTATATGTGTATATATATATATATATGTATCAAGAATTAGCAAAGTTAATGAGATTGTATCTTTGATTTCATTCATGGCTCAAAGATGTCCTTATCCATCCAATGTAATTGCTGAAATATCAGTTGACTTCTAATGATGGAATAAATAAACAATAATTAAAAGAGAAAAAAATTTAGAAATGTGATCTGCTTTGTTAGGAAGGATTATATTTTCAAATGCCCCACAGCACAGTGAATTCAGACATAAGAAATAAAAATTCAATATGGGTAACCATTCATACAATTATTTTTTCACATTATTAATGTGCATGAAAATATTGGGTGTAATGTGAGCAATATGAAATGGGTGGAAATGTTGAGTGGACTGACAGTAAAAGGAAAGATAATGCAGGAACCTCCTGAGGAAAGATAATATACTTTGTCGTACATATATGTGTGTGTGTGCAAATATACATAAATACACATGCATACATATAAATGCATACATATATATATATATATATATATATATATATATATATATACATATGTCTGTATAAACTTACTCTGCTTCTCTGCAGTACCTACCTACAGAATTGCCTGTCAATTAGTAGAAATAACTCAAGAAGACTTCTAGCCTAAAATATAATACTAGTTAGCCAGAATACATAAGAATTACATATATATTATTAGACTTGGTTTATTATTTATGATATGGAAACTAACATGAATGCAAAGTGAAACAACAAGAACAGTCTGAGTTAGAGCACAAAAGAGTGCATTACTATTTTTTTTCCCAGAAAAGACATGTCCTTAAACAAAACAAACCTCAAAATGTCTAGATAGATTAATAGTAGTCTAGGAAATGGCAAACACATGTCAAGGCTATTGAGAGGGTTGACAATTTGGAAGCTGATACTCTGACAAGTAAATGAACAGCTTCTTATGGGTAGTGGACATCTTGATTTCAAAAATGAAATAAATGCTGCTATTTTTACTTGTGAATATGAAAAATATTTTAGATCATCTCCCTTATGGAAGACAATATGAGTTATTTTGAAATGTTCCAAACTCTAATTATGATATCAATATGAATTATTCTCACATTAATTATCACTAAGAAATTTTGTGACCAGAGATTCAGTTAGGTAAATCAATAAATGCCTTTTAAAGTGCTCCTGTGTTGTAGACATTGTACCACACTGGTGATACAAAGCAAGGCAAAAAAAAAAAAAGGAAGACTTCACTATTAAGGAAATACATTAAAATTAAAAGGAAGATTGACAGAGAGATGGGTTCAATCAGGTATAATCTCAGAAGGCAATAAGGTTAAATTAAATTAAATAGACATATGCACACACACACATATATGTACATATATATATATATATATACACACACACATGTACAGGATAAATCAGGTATAATCTCAAACAGGAGGTACTTAGGTTAAAATTAAGATGACAAAATACTGGAAATGTTTTTTGCAATGGTAGGACTTTAACTGAGACTTGAGAATTTGGAGTCAGAGATGAAGAAAGAAAGAATTTTAAGCCTGAGGGATAGGTAGTGAAAATGTCCAGTTTTGCAAGATTAGAGTTTCTTGTCTAAGGAAATGAAAGTAGACCAGTGCTACTGGTCACAGAGTTCACTGAGGGGAATCAAGTATAAGAAAACCAGAAATGTGGGAAGTGGCCAGGTTTATGAAGGTCTTTAAAAGCCAACCATAAGATTTTGTATTTGATCCTGAGAATGAAAGGAAGTCTCTGAAGGTGATTGAATATGTATGCGGATGAGATCTAGAATAGGCTCACATAGTCAATTCTGAGCTTCAGAAAGTTGTTTTAGAGTTGGCGGGTTGATTTAGTGGTTGATGTAGATGGAGGAGAGATTTGAATCAGGGAGACCATCCAGCAGGCTATTGCAAACACCGAGGCTTACAGTGATGAGGGCCTATATTGGAGCAGAGGCAGTGTCAGAGGAGAGAAGAGACCAGAAAGATCGCTGAATCTCATACAGCATTGAAGAAGAAAGTGCTCTGCTGTGTAACTATCAAACTTCCTTATGCTCTGAGACAGGGCTGCCTAGATCCCCCATAGCCTTACCCTCTAAGCAATTTAGGGAATCTGCTCCAAATGTTCACATGGACTATTTGTGCCTTACCTTCTGCAGAGCATTCTGAGCTGATGTTAGTCTGATCAGCCATAGTTGGATACACTGTAACTTGACTAACAAAATGAAGTTCTTTTGGTCCTCTTTGAGAGCATATAACAACAAAACACCCTCTAGGTGTGCTATGAATTTTCTCTTGATGGTGTAGGGTTTGGTAGTTATTATTCAGATAAATCATTGTTCATCTGCCCACATGCCACTCTGGGAATAGTCTTCCTTATTCTTATTGCTGATGTGTTTTCTAATTACTTAAACCTCCAAACTTAGTTAGAGTAAATGCTTAATTAAAGTAGTAAATATAACAATACCAAAATAGCAATGAGGGTCAACATCAGATCTATTTTACTTCTTAATGAAACAACAATTTTCAGTTTCCCAACTCAAACTACCTTTTTCTGTTGTACACCACTTGATGGGATCTCAGTTTCCCTGGATCACTTTTAAGAGCTGAAATTATCACTGCACAAGTTCTTACTCTAAATCCTACTGCTACAAGAAGAGTGATGCAGTAACCAAGCACAGAGTCTACACATCTTGTAGTGGTAGCTATATTTCCAGGCTCTTTTCTCAAACATCATCAGGAAACTTGATCCAGATCTATGAAATCTATACTCTCTTTGTTACTGGCCATAACCTCACTGTCTGTATTTTAGGACTGCTAATTTCTCTATTGAGGGAACTGCAAAAGTCTTTGAAAATTGTAGAGATGTCCGTTGACTCTAGGGTACTTAGATACCAAACCAATGTTGTACAGGAGAGAAGGGGAGAGGGACTAGCAATCAAACATGTTACCAGACAGATAATTGAAAATCACTGTGTGTGTATGTGAGTGTGTGTGTGTATGTGTATGTATGTAGGTGAAGTGAAAGTATTTCATGACAGGGCTGGGGGTACCCAGACCCTTCTTCTCATATATATTAGTTGTATATCCATGGACAAATTACAAAATGTAGTCAATACCTGAAGACTATTAACTATAGAGATAGTGTCAGTCTTCTTTGATACAGGGAATTTCCTACACCAGGAATATCCTATAACAATTAAATCGAAGGTCAGTCTCCATCCCCTAGCCTTGAAGTTATACTGGCTACGTATTTCTCCTTGGACACACGCAATTACATTTTATTTTTTGAAGCTATCCCTGCGCTACTCATGGTAAACGAATTTCATCATGTCTACTTTTTCCCAGTGGATTGATTTCTTCTTTGTATGCCATCATGACACCAAGAGCCAAACACCTAAATTCATACCTTTAGCCACCTCTGTATCTTGAACATACTGATCCACACCTTCTGTATGGTGATCAGCTGTATAAAGTTTCTTTTCTTTTTTTAAAAATATTTTTCTTCATTTTTGGATGCAATGGCCAAAATACAAATAAAGAATAGAGAAAAAATACATATAATCTGAAATATTGGAACTTAAGTAGAAGGTAAGATAGAAGAAACAACAGCACAAAATGAGCACAGGAGAACACCAGAGGATTCAAAATATCCTCTCATTTTTCATTTCAAAAATGCATGTATAATGGATAATTCATTTTGTGTTAAGAATTGTTCATCAACATTGGGCGGAGCCAAGATGGCGGAGTAGAATGACTCACATTTGCTAGCTCCGAACCCACAGCCCATGGATTTCCTCTAAAAAAAAACTCCTGACAAATTCTGGAACAGTAGAAGCCGTGCAGCAACACAGTGAAGGAGATTTCCGTTGCAGAGAGTCCTGAAAAGCCGACCCCAGGGGTCCATCGAGCCTCGGAAGGGAGCGGAGCCCACCCCTGCCCCGGCCGCGCGGCACTGAAAGGAGCAAGCAGATCCAAGCAGGCTTCAAGGACCGGGAATCTCCAGCAGCTGTGAAGGTCCCTCCACCCACAGAGGCACAGGTCAGTGAGAGAGACGGACTGAGAGAGGAGTGGGGTATCTCCGGGACTCGGACCTCCTTGGGAGGCAGCCACTGCGGCAGAGGCAGCTGAGGCCAGAGGCTCCCAGAGCAGGCAGGAGTTCAGCAGTAGCTCCATTACAAAAGATCTCTGCATAAACCCCATGAGGGAACTGAGACTGGGAGGCAGCCCTGCCCCCACCAGAGAACCAGCAGATAAGCTTCCACTGAATAACAGTCAGGCCTGCCGCCAAAAGCCTTGAGGCTAGGGAGCAGCATTTGAATCTCAGACCACAAGCACTAGCTGGGCAGATCTAGGCCAGGGTGGGGAGGAAGTCAAGTAACTGGTTGGGAAAATGCCCAGAAAAGAGAAAAAAACTAAGACCATGGAAGGTTATTTTGCTGAGAAGATGATTCTGCCATTCCTCTCTGACGACAAAGAGATCTGCTTACCATCAGGTAAAGACATAGGAGTCAAAGCCTCTGTATCCCAAATATCCGAAATAGATATCCCATGGGCTCAGGCCATGGAGGAGCTCAAAAAGGATTTTGAAAATCAAGTTAGACAGGTGGAGGAAAAACTGGGAAGAGAAATGAGAGAGATGCAAGAAAAGCATGAAAAACGGGTCAATACCTTAATAAAGGAGGCCCAAAAAAATGCTGAAGAAAATAGCACCTTCAAAAATAGGCTAACTCAATTGGCAAAAGAGGTTAAAAAAGCCAATAAAGAGAAGAATAC
>CM053771.1:439457443-439472799 GCA_028658325.1 Potorous gilbertii | reverse complement strand
AGATCTAGCAGCTTCTACATTAAGGGATCAAAGTGCGTGGAATAAGATATTCCAGAAGTGAAAGGACCTAGGTCTAAAACCAAGAATCACCAACCCAGCAAAACTGAGTGTAATACTTCAGGGGAAAATATGGTCTTTCAATGAAACTGAGGACTTTCAAGCATTCTTGATGAAAAGACCAGATCTGAAAAGAAAATTTGACTTTCAAACACAAGAATGAGAAGAAGCATGAAAAAGTAAACAGCAAGGAGAAGTCACAAGGGACTTACCAAAGTTAAACTGTTTACATTCCTATATGGAAAGACAAATTTGTAACTCTTGAAACTTTTTAGTATCTGGGTAGTTGGTGGTATTACACACACACGCATACACACACGTACACACACATGTACAGGCGTGCACACACAAACTTTCACACATGCATGCACACACAAAGGCAGAGCAGAGAGTGAATTGAATAGGATGAGATCATATCTTAAAAGAAATCAAGGTAAACAGTGAGAGAGAAATGGAGTGGGAGGAAAGAGGGTGAAATGGAATGGGATAAATTATCTCTCATAGAAGAGGCAGGAAGGAGTCTTCTTAATGGAGGGAAAAAGAGGAGTGCTGAGAAAAAAAAATACATGAAGTTTACTATTATCACATTCAACTAAAGGAAGGAATAAAATCCACAATCACTTTGGTATGAAAACCTATGTTACAATACAGGAAATTGGGGGAGAAGGAGATAAGCAGGGTGAAGGAGGGGGATGATTGAAGGGAGGGCAATGGAAGGAGGGAGAAATTTGATGTCAACAGTCTTGGGGCGGGACAGGATCAAAAGAGAGAATAGAAACAATGCGGGGCAGGATAGGATGGAGGGAAATATAGTTAGTCTTACACAATTCGACTATTATGGAAGTCATTTGCAAAACTCCATAGATATGACCTATATTGAATTGCCTGCCTCCCGAAAGGGAATGGATGGGGAGCGAGGGATGGGGAGAAGCTGGAACTTAAATTTTTAGGACCAACTGTTGAGTATTGTTCTTGCTACTACGAAATAAGAAATACTGGTAGTGGGGAATAGAAAGTTATCTGGCCCTACAGGACAAAAGAGAAGATGGGATAAGGGAAGGGAGGGATGATAGAAGAGAGGGCAGATTGGTAATATGGCTAATTAAAATGTCCAGTGTATTGGGGAGGGGGAGGGGACAAATGGGGAGAAAATTTTGGAACCCAAAATCTTGTGAAAATGAATGTAAAAAGTTAAATAAATTTGTTAAAAAAAAAAAGAATTGTTCATCAATTCTTTGATTTCCTGTGAGTTTTCTTTTGCTCTCTGCTGTGCACATTTTTAAACGTTTTTCTTCCTCCCCCTACCCACAAAAGGCTGCAATAGAGTTTAGATATGTTTCTCTATAGCTATAGATATATAAGTACACATATACATGTACTTTCCTAAAAATATTCTTCTCCTAATCTTTATTTCTATGTTTGTACATATCTCTTGTTTCCCATGCTTCCTGCGTCCTCTCCTTTACTTCTGCCCATTACCCTGGCCTCTTTTTACTTGCCTACTCCCCTCCAAGGATCCCTCCCCTATCCTCCCACACCCGTAAATCCAAACATCTTTCTAGACCTCCTTTTAACTTTTCTTCTTCTCCTCTCCTTCCTTGTCCTCTCCCCCCTCCATATGCCACTACCATTTAATTTCCTCTGAATTTACAAGATTTTTATGTTTTTCTAAATATATAAATATTATTCCCTTTCAAACCCATTTCTGATGAAAATAGGTTAGTGAAACTACCAGTCGTCCTCCCCATCTAATTCTTATATATCAGTTCTTCCTCTTACACTGCATTTGTATAAAATAATCCCTCTTTTTAGCTATTCCAAATGGTTTTTACACTATCTTTGCTATGACCTATCCAATTATTATTAACAGTCTTAGACATACATTTCATATATGTAAAAGGCACATAATCTTTCTTTACGACTCCCTTATAATCAGTCATTGGAATATCTTATATTTCTCTTGATTTTTGTATGTTGCATCTTCTATTAAGTTCATTATTTCTTTTAAAAATGAAGTCTTGAAAGTCTGAGGGTTTGTCAGATGTCCATTTTTATTTATTCAGAATAATACTTAACCTTGCAGTTTACAATATTTTTTGAGTGGATCCCCAGTCCCTTTGCTCTTTGATATATTGTGTTCCAAGACATGCGGTTCTTTCTTGCCTCTAGGTCTTGTGTGATCCTAATTGTGGCTCCATCATATTTAAATTGCTTTAATCTTGATGTTTTTAATATATAATCCTTGATCTGGGGTTTTATAATTTGACTAAGATATTCCTATGAGTTTTCCTCATAGGATCTCTTTGAAGGGGTGATCAGTGGATTTTTTTTTCTATTTCTACTTTCCCCACTTATCCTAAGACTTCATTAAGTTTTTCTTTAATTATTTCTTAGATTATTGTATCAAATTTTTTTCTGATTATAACTTTCATTTAGTCCAATTATTTTTGTATTTGCTCTTCTTGATCTATCCACAAAATACATTGTTTTTCTTGTTTAGCTTTCTCTTCTATTTTTTTCATTATTCATATTTTGTTTAATTATTTTTTGATCTCATAATTTCACTGTCTTCACGTTGCTCAATTCTAATTTTCAAGGTGTCATTGTTTTCCATAAAATTTGGAATCTCCTTTTCGAATTAGTTGACTCTCACTACACTTTTTCTCTTTTTCTTGATTTATTATTATTATTTTTTATTTTTCATCCATCTCTGCCATTTAATTTTTAATGTCTTTAAATTTTTTTAGGGGATGTTACTCTTTGGTGGTTTCTTTACCTCAATATTCTCTTCTGAAGATCTCTGGTAATCTACATTCGCAAAATAGCTTTCTATTTTTGGATTCTTCTCCGTTGCCTGTGCGTTTTTCTGTGGTAATAATTTAATTTTTGTAATCGCCTCTACCCTGGAGTATGGGAAATGATGCCTCTCACCCTAGATATTCAGTTCTCCCCTCTAGTTTGGAATCAAAGTCAAACCTCCTATCTCTTGCAAGTGCCCACAGCCAGGGGCTTTCTGCCCCACTGCTTCTGCATGTGCTGGTTCCTTATGTCCCCCATCACTCTTCCCAATATATCTGGGTCTGGCAGTCTTTATCAGCAGAGGTTCCCTCATTCTTCCCTGGGCTCAAGCAAGACTCCCTCCACCATCATGGGGTAAAACTTCTCTGTTCTCATGGGGTAAAATTTCCTATTGCTGGGGTCCATGCAACCTCCCAAACCAAATAATGGCAGGGCTTGCCAGCCACTTGTTTAAGTGGCTTGGAACATTTTTTAAAAATAGAACTGACCCTGGAGGTGTGTGCTCTTCTCAGGGACTAAAGCTAGTCCTGAGATTTTTCTTCTGATCTCCATGAATTGTCCCTGGAAGAACCTTATTCTGCTCAGTTATTATTTATCTCCACCCACACTTTGCTCTCCCTCTGGGTGACATTTTTTAAATTCTTTTCTGGGGGAAAATGTTGACACCTTGGAATTTTCAGATCTACTCTTTCATTCTTCCCAGAATTCTCTCTCCATAAAGCATATTTTCAACAACTGAAGGATGATTCTTCCATTAGACACTGGGGAAAAATGAGTGAGGTAGAATGATAAATATTATAGAACAGAGGAAAATAATAATTCCTTCATCAAGAAGGGATATTATAATTCTATTCTATATGCAAATATAAACAAGGGACCCAGGGGGAACTGAATTGAATTTTCTTCACTCCAGCACCAGATACCATATAGGTTATTGTAGTCTACACATGTATGCCTTCCTAAAATTCAGCTGACGTTTTGTATGTGTAGGCACATTCTACATTTCAATTGCATGTTTTAAATCATGTAGTACCTACAATTTACAGAAGAATACTTCCTGCAAATGGGCCTGTAGTCATGTTTATGAGAAGCATAATGTACCATAAACAAGTGACAGAAAAAGAAAACAAAGGCTCATTAGGGTGATTTCTATGACTTTATAGAAGACAGGAATTTTTTTATCCCCAGTGGCGAATGCCTTATCAAAGGCAGCGCTGCAACTGTTGTCTCATTTTCCCAAATCATAGCTTGTGAAACAATGTTACTGAGTGTCTGATTGGCCTCCAGCATTGTAATAAAAAGAATGGTTTTGCAGGCTGTTCCAAATGAGTTTTTGTCTTGGAGAAGTATTTTACCTTCAATTTTGTTAGTTCATCCAACATCAAATACATAGCATATCCTCTGCTCCTTCAGCAACATTACCCAAACTACTAAAAATGCTAAGATGCTGAAAACAGTATACTATGACTTCAAGTAGTAGTAGTAGTAGCAGCAAAGTAAACCCCATTTGAGCTTCTTGCTTCTGAGTTGTTTCATTTTCCTTATTAATCAATAACTGCTTTAGGAAAGTAGGCTTACAGCTTTATTTCTGCTGCATGAGCAATTTTTGTCTCCAACTCTCTGTATTAATTAAAGCCATATTTACATGGTTTTTCCCCAGTACAATGAAATTTTAACAAACTGCCGCCTCCCAGAAAGTTCCTCACTGCATGTGATTTTTTTTTTACAACCTTAAACAGAAGATCCAGAACAGTTTAGGCAATTTCAAGAAAATACAAATCAAAATATAAATTCATTTTGAAGAAAGTAAACCTACCTGAAACATCTTTGAAAATTTATATGCGAGCACATTTCCTTCAACTTTCCAGGGGTTTCATTTGCTTTATTCTTTCTTTTCCCTCTGCTATCTTGAATGTAGGTCATGCTGTTCTTTTGTAGTTGGCTTAACTTACACACAAAGATTTTATTTTAATTGGATATAGCCAAGCCCAGACAGCATTTTATTGAAATCTTAGTTCACAGGGATTTTCTTCTTCCCAGGGAATCATGCTGGCAGTTAGTATCTTTAATTCTTCTTTATTTCATGTTCCAAATAATAAAGAGCTTTTGTCCATATCCTTGGATTTTATCATGATCTAAACCAAAACATCCCTTGATATCAAATGTTGCTTAAGCAGAATCAAAAAAATAACAACAAAATTCTGCACTAGTAGCTTCCTGAATATCCCAAGATCAAATTAAATTTAGTGTAAATATTTGGTTATATGTTCTTGTATTATACATGTATCTATATATCTATATATCTATATATATATATATATATAGTGTTGCATATATATATTGCATATTAACATGTACATACGTTATATATCAATATAGCTTAAATTTGCCTTTTCTTCCTAGTCACTTTAAATTAAATCTATGTATATGCATAAATACATGTACATAAGTATTTATATATTCAATCTATATATGTTCCTTCTGACTCTCCTGTCCTGTGGTATATAAACATACTCAAGGTTCTATCTTCCCTAAAAAAAGAAACCTTTACTTGCCCCAATCATTTCCTCAAGGGAAAGTCCTATATCTCTCTTCCAAGGTACAGTCATGCTCATATGGAGGATGGGTCAGGGGGCACAACTTAATACTTATTTTCTCTGTTTCTTTTGTTCTGTGTCTCAGCCCCATGAAATTAGGCTTCCAACCTCATCACTTAAATTAATCTACACACGCAAAAGTTTTTAATCATATATTTGCTTTATTAGATGGTCATTTCTCATTCACCAGGGCTCTTGATCTCTTTGTAGCATTTTTGTTCTCCTGGATGTTTTCTCTGCTTAATTTCTGGATACTTTTCTTGGTTCTATTGTTTCTATGGCCCATGTGGGCATACCTTACTAGAGAGGAGAGGGAGGGAGTAAAGAATAATAATTTGGTATAGTGACAGGAACAATGATACACATTAATTGTTCTACTTGAATTATATAATGAAATATTTTAGTTACTTGTGCTTCTAAATGCAGGTATCATTTTGTATTGTCAGGTATTTTTATTTTTTTTAAAGATTTCATATTTTGGCTTCCTTGCATTTCAAAATATGCTTTTGAACTGTAGGGTCTATCAGTTTGGTGTGTCACCTATCAACCACCTATTTTGTTTTTTACATTTATTATTCTGGTCTGGTTGTTTTTCCTATTTATATCCTCTCCCCTTTCTAACCTGTCCTCTACACACTGCGATATTCATATTTCTAAAGCAGTGGTTTAATCATGATTGTCTTCGACCTAAAAATCTTCAACAGAGTACTATTGCTTCTAAAATAAAACAACAGTTTGACAGTGTGCAGTTTCAAGCCCTCAACATTCTAACTCCAATGTGTCATTTTTTACAGGTTTCGTTTACATTACCATCTTTGTGCAAATGTCTTTTGCAGCCAAACTGGCCAATCATCTACTCTCTAAACCTGGAAACCTTCAATTCTGCACCATGTTACTGTCCATTCCTCACATCCTGAGGAGATTACTTCCAGGCTTTACAGATAAATGTGGAAAACCTTTTTTTCCCCAACTTGATAGTCAATATTTTCAAACACAGAGCAACAAATATTTTGAGGAAAGTAAAAATTAGTGCTTCTAAATTTTGCAATGGATTTCTTTTTGTACTTGTTTTATTTCTACATACCTATAATGAAAGGCAGACATTTAACAATTCAGAAATTTTTGTCGTTATTTTCAGTAACAACAAAATGTTTTTGAAATGCATTTAAATGATTGAATTCTATTTTACTTAGATTTACATATGAGTAATGTTTTAAGAGTAATGGTAACAGTTGAATTTAGGTTGCATAAGGTAAGACTTTGAACACACTTTTGGAAAATTGACAAATAAATTAAAAAACATTTTTCCATTTCTCCAAAACTAGTTGTTTTCTACCTTGCATCATTTTTTTTCCTCAAGTATAACTTCTAGACACATTATTTTCATTAGGGAGATCCTGTTGAGAACTCAGCAGTGGTTTCTTCTCCTTTTGGGAGAGTAACCCATCACTATATATACTTATATACATTGATATGAACACACATATAGGATGTGGGTACACGTATACAGAATGGGGGGGGAGAAGGAGAGAGAGAGAGAGAGAGAGAGAGAGAGAGAGAGAGAGAGAGAGAGAGAGAAAGAGAGAGAGAAGAGAGATGATTCAGTGGAAACAGTTCTGGGTCTGCAGTCAAGAAGACCTGAGTGAAATTCTGGTTTCAGTCACTTATTGGTTATATGACCTTGGACAAGTCACTTAACATCTATTTGCCTTAATCCACTGGAGAAGGAAATAGACAGTATGGTCCATGGGATCTTGAAGAGTTGGACACAATTGAACAACAACAACAACAAAACATACTTTTATGTGTATATTTACATATATACAACATATATTTGTCCATACATGCATATGTGTAGGTATCTATATAATTTTTCTTTACTTTATTATTCAACATTCTTTTTGATTCTCAGTCTATATTCATTTTAGTGCCTCATATTCTTTTTCTTTCCTATATAGTGTCTTCCTACTGGCCTTGTGCAGAAAAATGCAGGTTCCTTACTGTATTATCAAAAGTAAAATCAGAGTGGATCACTCAGTTCACAGAAAAATCCCTATAAGCATTGCCTTCATTCAAGTTAACACTGAAGATAAGGGAACTCTGGCTAAGCTGAAAGAAATCATCAAAACCAGTTGCAATGACAGATATGATGAAATCTATCATCACTGAGGTGACAATGTTCAGAATCCAAAATCAATGGATTGTACTGCCAATATGGAAGCGGCAAAAGGTAAGAAACTTGCCACCATATTTGGTTAAATGTATATTTGATTTTTCCCTATGCAAAAATAAACATTTAAACAAACAAAAACTTGTTCTGGAGTTGTTTCAGTCTTGTTCAAATTTTGTGATCCCATTGGGGTTTTCTTAGCAAATATACTAGAGTGGTTTGTATTTCCTTCTCTAACTCATTTTTTGCGTGAGGAACTGAGACAAGCAGGCTTAAGTGAATTGCCCATGGTCACATCATTAATATATGCTTGAAACCAGATGTAAACTCATAAGGATGAATCTTGCTTATTCCAAGCCCAGTATTCTATCCCCTGATCCACCTGGCTGCCCTTCAAAATAACTATGAAATGCACAAAAATGCCTAGGAATCATTCAACCAATGCAATCAAGACGTATGTAAATAAAATATAAAATTCCTATTTATAAAGAAGAAATAAACTTAAGTAACTGAAGGAACATTTTAAGTGTACATGGCCAGTTTATGCTGGTATATTAGAAATTATCATAATACTGTGATTAAGCTAGGGTCTTATTGTTATAACAAGTAAAGTCATGAGGGGACACTTTAAAGTCCTAGACAAAATAATACTACTAGCACTACTAATAACAATTCATGTGAATGAACACATGTTCTAGAGTTCTGAGGAAAAGAATGAAGATGAGTATTATTTTCAGCCCTAATAAGCAAAATCATTTTAAAGTGTTAAAATAGAAATATAGATAGAAGGAATAGAATTGTAGAATAATAAGTGATTGAATTCAATAATCCATTTCTAAATATATCCTAGAAACTGCATTACTTAATGAAAAAAGACAAAAAATTGTTTAAAAAATGTAGAAAGCAGATTAGCAGAGATAAAATTTAAACCAACATCTTATGCCACATGACACAGAAAACTCAAAGTGAATACATGATATGAGTATATAAGGTATTATTTAAAAAAGTGGAAAAGAAAATGATCTAGTGTCTTTGCAATATGAATGTAAGGATTAAATTTTTAGCCATGACAATGATAAAGTTACAAAATATTAGAGAGAATTTAGATTATAGAGACCAGAGCCCTAAAGGATTTATAAGAAAAGAATGACACTAATATAACTATCAAAATAAGGGAATATGTCAATTAAAAGTAAATTTTAATTAACAGATCTATTATGAGCATCTGCTGTCCAAAATATTAAAAACAATAATCTTAATTTCTATTTAGTACATTAAGGTTTGCATTAAATTTTATATGTTATCCCGTTTGATTTTCACTATAATCCTGGGTGGTATTCTTATCCCCATTTTTGAGATGGAGAAACTGGGTCACAGAGAGGTTAAATAAATTATCCAGGATACCTCAGCTAGTAAGAATTTCATGTTAGATTTGAATTCAAGTCTTCCTGATAGCAGTAAGTCATTTGGGGGACTAACAAAACCAAATAAGCCTAAAACAATATAGACAAAGGTTATCAACAAATGGTTTTAAAAAGAAATACTCATCAGATAAAATATTTATCTAACTCAGCAGTAATAAGACTGATGAAAATTAAAACATTTTGGAGGTTTCAGTCATGCTATCAATGTGACAGAAAAATGAAATTAATATGGCAGCAATAGTATTAAGATCGACATGTCAGTCCTTTTGGTGGAACTACGAATTGTTTCATCCATTTTGAGAAGATATTTGTAATTATTCTAAGAAAGGGACAAAAACGTTCTTACCTTTCTAACTTAGACATTCCACTCTATGGCATATGCCACAAAAAGGTAAATATTTTTAAATGTCTCTTTTTTTAATTTAATTTTTTTGTTTTGTTTTTGATGTTCTACAATCACTTCCGTATATCTTAGATTTTTCCCCTCCCTCCCCCTCCTTTCCTGCTACTTCCCATTCCTGCCCTGAGATGACATATAATTTTATATAGGTTCTACACATACATTCCTATTAAATCCATTTTCACCTTAGTCATGTCGCATAGAAGAATTAAAATGAATAGGAGAAATCATAAAACAATACAAAACATAATACAAAAGGAAATGGTCTGCTTCATCCTGTTGTCAAATTCCATAGTTCTTTCTCTGGATGTGGAAGGCATTTTACTTTAAGAGATCACTGGAAATTTTTTACGTCCTTGCATGTAATGAAGTACTAAGTCTACCAGAAAAATTCCTTGCACACTGTGGTTTCTGTTGTGTACAAAATTCTCCCGGTTCTGCTCCTTTCACTCAGCATCAGCTTACACAACCCTTCCCAGACCTGTCTGAAGTGTTCCTATTCATCATTTCTTATAGCAGAATAGTATTCCATTATGTTCATGTACCACAGTTTATTCAGCCATTCACCAATTGATGGGCATCCCCTTGATTTCCAGTTTTTGGCCACCACAAGTGGAGCTGATATTCAATATTTTTGTACATGTGGAACCTTTTCCCATTTTGATGATTTCTTGGGGTTACAGTCCGAGAAGCAATATTTCTGGGTCAAAGGATATGCACATTTTTGTGGCCCTATGGGCATAGTTCCAAATTGTTCTCCAGAATGGTTGGATCAGCTCACAGCTTCATCAACAATGAATTAGTGTTCCAACTCTCCCACATCTTCTCCAACATTTATCATTTTCCTGTTGTGTCATGTTAAGCAATCTGATAAGTGTGGTGTGATATCTCACAGTTGTTTTGATTTGCATCTCTCTAATCAATAGTGATTTAGAGCATTTTTTTATATGACCATATAGAACTTTAATTTCTTCTTCTGAAAACTGTGTTCATATCCTTTGATGGTAACCTTTGGGGAATGACTTGTATTCTTGTACATTTGACTCAGTTCTCTATATATTTTAGAAATGAGGCCTTTATCACAGGCACTAATTGCAAAAATTCTTTTCCAGTTTTCTGCTTCCCTCTTAATCTTGTTTGCATTGGATTTGGTCATGCAAAAGTTTTTCAATTAATATAATCAAAATTATCCATTTTGAACTTCTTAATGTTTTCTCTTTTTCAGTGAAAAATTCTTCTATTCTCCATAAATCTGATAAATACACTATTCCTCACTCCACTAATTTGTTTATAATATCAATCTTTGTACCTAGATCATGTACCCATTTGGACCTTATTCTTGTGTACTGTGTCAGACATTGGTCTATGCCTAGTTTCTGCCATGCTCTTATTCAGTTTTACCAACAATTTTTGTTCAACAGTGAATTCTTATCCCAGAAGTTGGGATCTTTGGGTTTATCAAAGAGTAATTTGCTGTATTCATTGACTACTGTGTTTTGAGTACCTCACATATTCCACTGGTCTACCTCTCTATTTCTTAGTTATTACCAATTGGTTTTGATGATGGCTACTTTATAATACAATTTGAGATCTGGTAGAACTATGCCACCTTCCATAGTATTTCTTTTCATTAGTTCATTTGGTGTTTTTTTTCTTCCAGATGAATTTTGATATTATTTTTTTCTAACTCTAGAAAAATGCCTCTACTTCTGAAAAAAAAATGCACAATAGTAACTTTTGTACATTGAAGATAATGAAAACTTTCTGTACCAATCAGAAAATGACCTATTCCGTTGTGGTAATTGAGAATAATATAGTCTTATACTAAAAAATGATTCATGTAATGGAATCATGAAAATTTACTTTAAAAACGAAAGATGTTTTCAGATTTTACCTCAGACATTAGCTGTGTGACCCTCGACAAATTATTTTCTCTGCTAATATTTCCTTAAGTGTAAATCTGAAATCATAGTAACACTATCTTCCAAGGTTGTTATGAGGATGAGAAGACATATTTGTTTTGTTTTTCAATTCATTTAATTTTATTTTCACTTCTAAATTTTCACCCTTCCCCCTACCTTCCATGAGCAGAATCAGGAAATAATATTTGTAAAGCATTTACCATGGTGTCTGGCACATAGTAGCTCCTAAAAGAAACTTCTTTTCCTTCTTTCCTACCTTCCTTTTCCTTTCTTTCTTCCTTTTTTCTTTCTTTCTTTTTTCCTTTTCTCCTTCCTTCTTTCCTTTTTTTCCTCTTTCCTTTTGATCCATTTGCCTTCCCAATAAAATTATATACATATTTCTTTCATAAAAAATCTCTCAGTTTTACTTGTTTAGCCTTGGCTTAACATCTGAGCAAATATTTTTTTTTCAGTTCTGTGACAGTATGTTTGCCGATATAAAAAATTCATTTTAATAGAACCAAATGATGGTAACTAAGCCATTATTTATTTGTAAGGAATTCAACATTCATCTGAATAAAATTATTTATAACTTTCTCTGTCTCGTAAAATATTTGGGTGCTTTATAAAGTTTAATTTTCTTGCCTTGGAAGAGAGGTTATAAATGATTCTTATTTGCCCTTGTTCCTTTACTTTATTAAATATTTTAGTTATTATGTATATCCCAGTTTCATACTCAAAGTTGTAAATAAATTTCATGATATTTACAAAGTTAAACAGAAATAATAGACTCAAAATATTTCAGACATAAAAAAGCAGATCACCAAAGAAATTTATTTTTGCATGGAATGATTTTGAGCCACCCTTTTCTTATGTGTGAGAAGTGACATGTAATACTCATCAAAAGATGTTACAGAAATAACATAAGAGAGAGGAAGTAAAAGATCCAACCTCAAAGAGTCATAGTTAATTTGGTGTTGCTTATACATTAATTTATTTAATCATATTTGAAAAGACAAAGATTTTAGATATAAGGAAAAATGACATCAATATTTTTACTCTTTAGAATGTACACATTATATAAGGAGAAATAGAATTGATAGCTTCCCACTGACATCTTGTTGGAGATCTTGACTTTCTTGCTTCTTATTCTCCCATTGTTTCTTCCAAATTTACTGTTATTGGTCTCATTTTCACATTTTATTTAATTTTCTAGCAAATTTTAAAGTGTTATATAAACAGTTGTCACCCTTCATTTTATCTTAAATTCTTTGAATTTTCTTTTAAGACAATTCAAATCATGTCAAGGAGTATTTTGAAGCATCTACTATGTGCCAGGCACTTTGATAACCTCTTGGGATACAAAGAAAAGCAAATAGAGCCCCTGTGTGAAGCAGTTCACATGAAAATGAAAAAGATATCTTGTATATAAACATGCACAGATATGGCATGTATGGGTTAAGTTGGAGATACAATTCTAGAGACAGATATTACTAGTAAGAGGAGTTTGGAGAGGCTTCTTGTAGAAGAATTTAACTGAAACTTGAAAGGAGTCAGAAAAGCTAGGAGGGAATGAAGTACAGGAAGAAGAAATTTCCAGGAATGGGAAACAGCCAGTATAAATATCTGAAGTTGCAAGATAGTGTTTCTCATATGAAGAAGTATGAGGAGGTCGATGTCACTATATCATATATCAAATTGAAGGGAGTAAAGAATAAAAAGACTAGAGCGGTAAGTAGTGGGCAAGTTATAAAAGATTTTGGACCTTGAAGAGATGTTTTTATATTTTATCTTGTTCCTAAGGATTCACTGGATTTTACTCAATTTGGACGGTGTGTGCATGTGTGTGTGTGTGTGTGTGTGTGTGTGTGTGTGTGTGCATGTGTGTGTGTGAGAGAGAGAGAGAGACAGACAGACAGACACGGTGAGACAGCAGGAGAGAGAGAGAGAGAGAGAGAGAGAGAGAGAGAGAGAGAGAGAGAGAGAGAGAGAGATGGTCAGATCTTCAAATAAGTAAGATTATTTTGACAGCTTAGTGGAAGACTTTCTAAAGTGAGGAGTAACTTGAGGCTGGGAGGCCAAACAGAAAGCTATTGCAATAGTTCAGGTATAAAATGAGGATTACATTCACCAGAGTAATGTCCATGTCAAGGGAGAGGAGGTGAATATGAAAGATGCTATAGAGGTTGAATTTATTGGTGTTGGCAATAGAATGAAGACAGAACTGAGAGAGTCAGGAGTTTCAGATTATGACTAGATTTCCCACCAAAATGGGTTCTGTCCTTATGGTAATTAAAGTAAGAAGTTTTC
The DNA here is from genome assembly GCA_028658325.1 of Potorous gilbertii. NCBI lineage: Eukaryota > Metazoa > Chordata > Mammalia > Diprotodontia > Potoroidae > Potorous > Potorous gilbertii. The sequence goes on along the minus strand of CM053771.1, from coordinate 439,459,141 downwards.
AGCTGTAATCACTCTGTGCATGCATTCATGTGTGTGTGCGTGCATATATACATATATATGTTATATAACATATATATGTGTGTGTATTCATACATATACAAATACATACTTATAGGCATACATGTACATACACAGACACATACACACATGTAAAATTATTGGTGTTTTTTGTTTACATACACAATTTCAATTAATCAAAAACCACTTATTAAATCCCTATATTCTAGACATTATTTTAGGTGCTGAGGAAACAAAGACAAAAATAAAATATTTTCTTCGCTGAAGGAGCATGTAGTCTATTTGAAAAGAATATAGGAACCCAGCTGTGCCATGCTCATCTTAATCCTCTCATACATGTACTCATTCTCTATGAAATACATGTAAAACCTGTCTCCATATTTGCTCCAGTCGTGTCATTATCCATGTACAAATCAAATACTAAACACATACACACACATACACACACACGCATGCCTACTCACCATCCTAAAATTTTCTGTGCCATTTATGCTGTTTTGGGGGGGGGTGCAGTCCACCTTGAATGAGCGTGGGTGTAGTTATTTATATGCAAGCATACATATATACAGGCAGATATTTATATTTCTCTCTGATGCATAATTGAGGGTAAAGTTGTAACTTCAGTAAGCATAATTTGCTACTAATCAGAATAAGCTCAAGCACCAGGAAAAGGAACAGAGGAAATAGTTTTCCCCTTTTTTGTCAAGAAGGCTTTTTATAGGAAGACTGCATTTCAATATGAAGCAGAAACCATTGCCGATTAGTTCATTAATAATGCATTATTCACATATTTAAATTTCAAAACTGCATCACTACTGCCTAACTTTACAGTTATTTTCAATGAATACAAATCACGATGCTTACTAAACACTGGAAAATAGCATCCATTTTTTGACCTTAATAAGCGCAATCAGATCAAATAATAAAATATGGACTAAAAATTAAAAGGAAATCTCACAAAGTGTTTTTTTTTTTCTCAACACTCACAGTCAGCTGTAAGGAGTTAGCAAGATAAACATAGACAAATGTTTATCTTTCCTAAAATTCTTAGCAATTAAAGGCATTTATTGTATAGAAAAATTATTTAGATAAGTTAATTTTGTTCAGAGAAAGAAATATTTGAAATTATTTGACAACAAAATAGTTTTGTTTCTTTTTTACAACAAAATGTGGTTTCTAAGAATGATATCCAGGAGCAAGGAGACTCAAATAATTTTTTTCAATAAAAGAAAACTTGTGCCTCACAAAAATACATTGTAGACAGTTTCTGAAGAAAGATTAATTTTATTTGGTGCTCCCATTCACTTCTCTTAACATATATTCCTCTCTCAATATCTGTCTTTTTCCAGTATTACTCACATATATTTGCAAAATATTTTACAGTTACAAAAGAATACTGCATGTATTATCTAATTTGAACCTATATTATGATTACTCAAAATAGTCAATGGAAGTTGTAATTCCCCTTTTACAAAGAAACTGAGAATGAGTTCAATTATTTAACTAAGAATGCAGAGCTTTTAAGTCACAACTAGGGCTTGAATCCAGTTTTTCTAATTCCTCACCCAGTGTGGGCTTGCTGATGTATCACAACATTTTGTTATCAGTCATCCATCATCTTAAATCCTTTTCCATCATTTTTATTATCCAAGAAAACTTTATTTTCAGTCAATTACATCT
>CM053771.1:439438688-439457343 GCA_028658325.1 Potorous gilbertii | reverse complement strand
CAAGAGAAGGGAGGGATGATAGAAGAGAGGGCAGATTGGTGCTAGGGGAAATTAGAATGTTCAGTGTACTGGGGTGGGGGGAGGGGACAAATGGGGAGAAAATTTTGGAACCCAAAATCTTGTGAAAATGAATGTAAAAATTTAAATAAATTTATTAATAAAAAATAGTATGGAACAGTGAAACAAAAGTACCAATTCTATCTAAATTAATTTATTTATTCAGTGCCATACTAATCCAACTACCAACAAATTATTTTATACAGCTAGAAAAAATAATACAATTCATCTGAAAGAACAAAAAGTCCAGAATATCAAGGGAATGAATGAAAAGAAATTCAATGGAAGATGGTTTAGTTATGTCAAATCCAAAACTGTATTACAAAACAGCAATCAGAACTGTTTTCTACTTGCTGAGAAATAGATTGGAATATCATTAGAGTAGGTTAGGTACAGAACATGCAGTAGTCAGTGATTACAGTCAGCTACTATCTGATAAACCCAAAGACTTCATTTTCTGAAATACTAGCTCATTATTTGACAAAAATATTGCTGGGAAAACTGAAAAACAGTTTAGGAAAAACTAGCATAGACCAACATCTCACAGCATATTACCCCTAAAAAAGGTAAGAATAATATACAATTTAGACAGTTTGTGAAGCTATAAGCAAGTTAGGAGAGCAAGGAATAGTTTTCTTGTCATATTTATGGAGAAGGAAAGAATTTATGAACAACCAGAAGATAAAGAACATGATTAAAAATGAAATGGATAATTTTGATTACATTAAATTGAAAAGGTTTTGCACAAACTAAGCCAATGCAATCAAAATTAGAAGGGAAATGGAAAGTTGAGAAACAAATTTTTATATCCAGTGATCCTCTGGTAAAGGTCTCATTTCTAATATATATGGAGAAGTGAGTTAAATCTATAATAATCAAATCCATTCCCCAATTAGCAAATGGTCAAAGAATACAAACAGGCAGTTTTTGGATGAAAAAATTACAGCTATGTTTAGTCATATAAAAAAATGTTCTAAATCACTTTTGATTAAAGAAATGCAAATTGAAACAACTCTGAGGTACCATCTCACTGCTATCAAATTGAGTAACATGACAAAACAAGAAAATCCTAAATTTTGGAGAAGATGTGGAGAAATTGGAACACTAATGTATTGTTTGTGGAGTTGTGGACTAATCCAACCATTCTGGAGAGCAATTTGGAACTATGCCCAAAAGACAATGAAACTGTGCATCCCCTTTAATCCAGCAACACAATTACTAGGTCTGTAACCCAAAGAGATTGTAAGAAAGGGAAAAAGACCCATATGTAGAAAAATACTTGTAGCAACTCTTTTAGTGGTGGTCAAGAATGGAAAATTGAGGGGCTGCCCTCAAATGAGGAATGGATGAATGAGTTATGACATACATATGTAATGCAATACTATTGTTCCATAAGAAATTATGAACAGGAAGATTTCAGAAAAACCTGGAAAAATGGCATGCATAGATTCTGAGTGAACAGAACCAGGAGAATGTTATACACAGTAATGGCAACACTGTGTGATGACCAACTTTGTTATATTTAGCTCTTCTGAGAAATGCAATGACTTAAGACAATTTCAAAAGACTCATGATGAAAATGCTATTTCACATATAGATAATGAACTGTGTAGTCTGAATGCAGATTAAAGAATACTATTTTCTCTCTTTTTCTTTCTTGTGGTTTTTTCCTTTTGTTCTGATTCTTCTTTCATAACGTGATTAAAGTGGGAAAATGTTTAATATAATTATACATGTGTAGCCTATATCAGATTGCATGCCATCTTAGACAGGACAGATGATACTGAAGAAGGGAAATTTAGAACTCAAAATCTTATGCAAGTGAATACTGAAAACTGATAATAAACAAATAGTTAAACAAAAAAAGATTAGCCTTAGAGCCAATGCAGTACAATGAGCTTTGGGCCAGAGGACCTGATGCCAAGTCTTGGCTCTGCTACTTACTACATTTTTTAAGGCACATCATTTAACCTCTTTGGGCCTCAGTTTTCTCTTACATAAAATTAGGTGATAAGGGAAAGAAGACATCTGGGGCTCCTTTAAGCTCAAAATCTATGACATTTTGGCATTTAAAACAAGTTTCTAATTATAGAGTGATGTATTATCTCAGTATATTTGTAACTAGGACAAGGCACCTAGGACTTTGGACAAAGGTATTAAATTTATAGTGTTTGCACAGCATTTACATTCCTTTAGTATCACATTACCAACTGAACTTAGAGTTCACAAGAATGTTTATTTATATTGAAAGTCAACAGATGTCCCTCCCCTTGAATTCCAAATTTCAGTGGTTTATCCCAGTCTCAATGTCCCAAATTCTGTCCCCATGCATGCTGAAAGTCCAGGCTCTTTTCTTTAAATTCATACTTCCTTTGTTCATTTATTGAAACTATTTCATTTTCCCTAATTATATACCAAGAAAATGTCATTCATTTTAAAATGATTTTGAATTCCAAATTTTTCTCCCTTTCTTCCTCCCCTCCTCTCTTCTAAAAATGGCAAGTAGTTTGGTAGTTTAGACATGTTCTGTCATGTAAAACATATCATGCAAAATCATATAAAAATATGTCCATATTTATCATTGTTATGGAAGAGGAAACAGATCAAAAAGAAATAAAACCTTAACAAAGGAAAAAAATGCTTTGATCTGCATTCTGAGTCCATCAGTTCTTTACCTGGATATGGATAACCTTTTCCTCCCTGAGTCTTTTGTATTTATATTTTATCACTGTGTTGCTAAGAAAAGTTGAGTCATTCACAGTTAATCACAACAAGATGTTGTTGACACTATGTACAATATTTTCCTGGTTCTGCTCATTTCACTTTTTATCAGTTGTAGAAGTCTTTTCAGGTTCTTCTGAATTCTGCCTTTTCATTATTTCTCATTACACAATAGTATTCCATTACATTGATATACCATAGCTTGGTCAGTCACTCCCAACTGATAGACACCCCCTCAGTTTCTAATATTTTGCTACCATGAAGAGGGTTACTATAAATATTTTTGTACATGTAGATCGTTGGCTCTTTTAAATGATTTCTTGGCTATTCAGACCTAATAGTGATATTGCTGGATCAAAGGGTATGTGCAGATTTTTTTTTGGCATAGTTCCAAATTGCCAGAGTGGTTGTATCAGTTCACATCTCCAACTATAGTGTATCATTGTCTCAATTTTCTTACATTCTCTTCAACATTTATCATTCACATTTCATGTCATATTAGCCAATCTGACTTGTGTAAGGTGGCATTTCAAAGTTGTTTTAATTTACATTTTCTAATCAAAAGTGAGTTTAGCACTTCTTCATATGTCTACAGATATGTTTGCTTCATCTGAAAACTGTTCCTATTTTGACCATATATCAATTGCAGAATAGCTTGTATTATCACATATTTGACTCAGTTCTCTATGTATTTGAGAAATGAGACTTCCATCAGCAAAACTTAATGTAAAGATTGATACCAGTTTTCTCCTTTCCTTTAAATATTGGCTGCAATGATTTTGTTTCAGCAAAAACTTTTTAATTTAATAACAAAATTATTTTATATTTCATAATACTCTCTTATCTTTTCTTTGGTTATGAAGTCATGAATTCTTCCCATCCCAGTTTATCTGATAGGTAGATTATTCCTTGATCTTCTAGTTTGTTTCATTATGTGTGCTTCCTTTTAGCAAAATATAGTTTCCTTCCTCATCTCTTTTGATTAGGTCTATTCTTTGTTTTGTTTTTACTTTGATCAGGATTGCTTCTCCTGCTATTTTTAGCATAATACATTCTGCTTCATCCCCTAACATTTAGTCTGTGGGTGTCTCTTTGCTTCAAGTGTGTTTCTTGTGAGCAATGTATTGTAGGAATCTGGTTTTGATCTACTCTGCTATCCAATTTTATTTTATGGGAGAGATCATCCCATTCATCTTCAAAGTTATGATTACCTACATATTCACCTTCATCCTGTTCTTCCTTCTATTTGAATTCTCTCTTCTTTCACCCTTTCCTAATTTATCAGGGCTTTTCTTCCATTTACCACTTTCCCCTGATCTCCCCTCCCTTATGTCAGTACCCATCCACACTTCCTTCATTTATTTTCCTCCCCTAATACTTGTCTAGTGGATGAGAAAGATTTCTACACTCAACTTATTGCATAATTGATTTCCTCTTAAAGTCAATAATGATGAGAGTAAGGTTCAAGTGATAACCATTATCTTCTCCCAACTTCCTCTCCCCTCTAAAAGGTATTTCTCAACTCTTCATGTGAGATAATTTACTGCATTCTACTTTTCCCTTCTTTCTGTACCATTTGTACTCCTCTTTCTCATACTTTATTTTTATGCCATTCCCCAAAATTCACCTTTTGTATATTTCTCCTATCTATGCTTTTGATGATGCAATTTTTAACTTACCAGTATCACATTCTTATGAAAGAATGAAAATATTTTAACTGCATTGAATTCCCTGTTTTCTTTTTTTTTTGTTTTTGCCTATTTATACTGCTCTTGGGTCTTGATATTGGTGGTCAATTTTTTTATTTAATTCTGGACTTCTTAGGAAGACTTGAAATCTTTCTATTTTATTGATGACCATTTTTTTCCTTGGTATATTATGCTCAATTTTGCCAGGCAAGTGATTCTTAGTTGTAATCCTAGATACTTTGTCCTCTGGAATATCATATTCTATGACTTGAGGCCTAATAAATGGTAAGTAATTCAGTGTCATTGAACCAGCAATTTGTGACATGCCTGAAGTTTCCAAAGAAAGAAATCAAAATCACTTAGTCAAGATGATAAGCCATACACAGATGATTTAAAATTTTCTATAAATTGTGCAAAATTTCTTTTACATTTTCTAGATAATAATAAGTATGAGTTATGTTATGGTAAGAAAAAATGTTTTAAGGAAGCACCAGGAGAGGAGCTAGTAAAAACAATATACTTTTAACACATATAACTCGGAACAAACTGGATTTATACTGAAATGACTAATTCAAATAAGTTTATGTATTTTGAATTTTAGGTTTTTTTTTTCAATTTGATTCCTCCCATTTGAATGGTTCAATTTTACTGAATGTGCTCTTGTTCTTTTTAAAAATGCCCCTAATTAGGAATTTTTAAAGAGAAGATTATGTGTACAATAAAAACTAAATGTTTTTGAGTAGGTCCTCTAATGGAATTTTTTGGAATTTGGAATTTTTTAACTTGTATCAGTACACTTAAATATAATTCTACTAAAATAGGATATTCCCAAGATATTCATAATAAGTCCAATTCACATGTGCAACGGGGCTTCTTGTAATTGTAATTTTCCAACCATTACCTTTGTGCTAAGCTTTGTCAGCTAAAAATACTGAAGAAGATGGAGTACCTTCTCTTTAACCCTATTCAACAGGTCAAAAGAGAAAAAAGAAATAACCCAAAGGCCCATTTTACTGACACATGTGAGTAAAAAGAAGGAACAAATTCCCTAAAGAATATGTTTTCTTTATAGTAGAGAGCAGGTTTGTATATTATCCATTTGTCCATTATTTTAATAAATTTGGGGAGAAACCATAAAGGGCAATTAATGCCTTATCTTCCTTTAATTACTACTGAGGTTCAAAAGATATGAAATGTGAATGAACATTGAAAAATGATTAATATACATGTCATAATAATATATGTCATCATGATGATGATGAAAAGAATCTTTGCAATCCTTCTGTTATATACGATAAAATATATGAAGAAAGTAGGTAAACTTTCAGAGATTATTTTCTACTAGATATCAAGGTCATGATTGATTTGTTTCTACAGTGCTATTTCTTCTCAATGTCAATTTACTTCTGAATGTATTCTATAAGTTTTCATTTGCATGTACATTTTAATTGTATTGTGTCTATGTATTATGTGTATGTTCCAGTGTCATTATTGGGTACTCACTTTACTATCATACACCTTGTAAGACACTGTGGTAGGTGTTTACAGAAAAGGATTTTTTAAAATTATAAAATGTGCACTTCTTACTTTTAAAAATTAATAGTCTCTCATGTTACTGATATATTGTTGACATTTCCAATATCTGTGTAGTTTGAGTGCAGTGCACTTTGCTTCTTATCTGTTTCAGATGGAATCTGTTACAGATAGTACTTCCCTGCAGTTGTGCGTGAGAATAAAAAGATGATCCATATAACATATATAGTCTCAGGTCATGTAAAAGACAGAGTGAGGCAAAGGAAACCTGTTTCAGAAGATGTTGAAACAATGTCTGGATAAGTGCCATTTGTTGACCTTCCCATGAAAGTTTCAGCAGCGTCTTTAGCAAACCGGTGTTTAAAACATGGAAGGGTACAGGAAGTTTGTAAAGGAACGAGTGGATAGTAGAACGCAAATGTGGTAAGCCAAGATGGAAACTGTCCTATGTTATTTGCTTTTGAGATGAAAGTTGTTGGTGAGGCATTATGTGCTCTTCTGGCACAGAGGATTGGCAGGTTGTGGGTTTGGGTGGGACTAGCACTTCAGACTCATCCCAGTAGCAGCCTTGATGCTCTATAATGTTAACCTGTACTTCCATACCGTTGCAATTTCTTTAGTAATGCATACTAATATGTGTGATAAAGCCTTTCAGCTTTCATACAAAATTAGGAAAAAAATGCAAAAATTCAATGGAATTAAGTCAAACCATTAGAGATTGATGAATTATCATTTTGATATTTTTGTACCTGTATATAGAGAGCCTGGGAAAATACCTGAGAAAAGTAATGACTGAAATCAAAATATAAACAACTCCAAAAATTTCAGAAATGCACCAGCATCAAAGTAATATAAATGAAACTTTGAGTCCTACATGATGGCTTCTTTTTAATCAGGTAAAGCAATTCACAAAGATGGCTGTTCTTTGTTCAAGCATGCCCCGTAATAAGAGGTAGGTAAATGACGCAGTGAATGGAGCTCCAAGCCTAGTCAGAAGACTTGTCTTCATAAGTTCAGATGTGATCTTAGATACTTACTAGCTGTGTGACCCTGGGCAAGTCATCTCTGCAAAGTAATCTTTGCAAAGAAAGCTCCGAAGAGGATCACCAAGCAACAAATATGCCCAATGAGACACCTGGAACATTAAGAATGTGGATACTGAATTCTAAGTACACATTTTGAACCACACCTCCTAGTATTAATAATGGAAGAAATACTGGTCCTTTCCAATTGAAAGAGAAGTGCAGGATGGTTCATTACATAATAACTACATGTTTTAAAATGTCAGTAATCCTCAAATCTGATGTGTCAGTTTGTTTCATAAGTTAACTGCCCTTAAGAGAATCCCTGAACAGCGTGTCCTGAAAATTAACTTATCCTACCCTTTGGTTGGGAGAATCATCTGAACCTAGAAATACAAAGATGATCAGAAAGATTTCTATGAAACTTTTAACATCATTATAGGACTTCCTTGGCAATGCTCCTCTTTCATTACTGGTAGGCAATAAGCCTATGATATATGAGCCAATTTGAGAGCCTTAGGAGGACTCAGAAAATTAAAAAAAAAAATGGATCTCAGCACAATTCTGGAAATTAGCATTAATTATGTTAACTAATTCTACAATCTGATCAAAACAGCTCCTATTTCTGGTAAAATAGTGATCACAACTTCCTGCTACCTCCAAAAATTTGCTTTTCAAAACCCCTACCCTGAGGGAAAATGTCAAAAAAGTGGAAAAGTAATGTTTTGCTCAACTCCCCTGTTTTCCCCCTGGGGATATACTACATGTTATCTACGTGGATATATTTTGAATTCTGCATCAGTTAAAATGCACTAGCATCTCAGGTCACTGGGCAATAAAATCTAATTATACACCTCAAATTAATAAAACACCAGAATTCTTTGCTTTCAAATATTTAACTGAGAATGTTATCATGTTTTTATAAATATAGTAGATGAGAAAGCACTTTTTTCATTTTGTTATCATGTAATTATTTGACTATGACCTGATTTCCTGTTGCTGACAATGTTTGATAGTTATTCCTTAGTAAAAACTATCTAGTCTGACTAACCAGTCTACACATGTATTTTAATTGCTTTCCTTTGTTCCTACATATTGCAAAAAGGTAATATTATTAACAATTAAAATTCACAAACATAAGAGTTTGTAAGCTGTGGAATTCCATGGATTTGCTTGCTTTTCCAATGGCAAGCTAAATTTTATTGGTTTGACGATCCAAAATGAGTCATATTCTAACAAGTTTGAATTTTACTAGAAATAATATGAGTACTGATTAAAAGTCCAACTGAGTTATTATTAGAATTGGCTACATATATACATATATATATATATATATATATATACACGTATACATATATATGTGTGTATAAATATATACACATATCTATATCTATCTGTATATAAACACACTCAGATACACACACACACACACACACACACACACACACACACACACACGCGCGCGCACACACACAAGCCAACATTATGTCATATGCCCCCGATTCCTTTGGAATGTAAATACCTTGAGAGCAGACTTTAATCCGGTATTTACTTTTCTATATCTGGGAAGCTAGGTAGTGTTTTTATTGCAAATGCTTAACAAATGTTTTCTGAATTCAAATCAATTACTTTAAACTTCACAGAAGTTGAAAAAAATGAGATGTGATTATATACTGCTATATAAAATTGACATTTAACAACTATTTTATTTAATTTGTTTTATTAATATGTTGATAACAACTTGAACTTCAGAAAGAGGTAGTGTTGTGGAGTTCTGTAGACCATAGAATATCTTTATTTCAATTAAAAAAATCTATTTCATAAGTAGAGTAGCATCAATTCTTCTATTGAAAAATATCAGAAGTTGTCATTGATTTTGATGGAATCAAGTACGTGAAAGTTATGATAAAATATACGATTTCTCCAATAGGAACTGTCATTTTATTATTTTCAAAGCACATTGGTATGTGTTAATTGAAAAATGTGATAGATGGACATTCAATGAAGAATAACTTTGTGGTGTCTGGACTGATGAGTTTTCCTTGTCCCTGTCACCTTCACAGAACAATCTTCCTCTCAATTATTTCATATAGTAAACTCTCTGTAATTCACAGTAAAAATCTACCTTTACTATAAAACTTTTCTTGATATTTAGAGTGTAAATTAATTTCTCCTTGTTCTAAAGTCCAAACTAATATGACTTTTTATCAGAATAATTAAGTTATTTTAATTTTATAAAAACCGAAATTGACTATAAAAGTCCTATGAAGGAAGACATTATCTGCATCCAGAAAAAGAACTGAAGTATGTGTAGAATGATTTTACATACATACACATTCATATATGTGTGTGTATATATATTATGTATATAAATATACACATGTGGATATATGTGTATGTGTGCATCATATTTGTGTCAAATGGTAGCTATCTGTAAGAAAGGGGTGGGGAGGAGATAAAAAATGAAATTGCATCATAATTTTATTATACATTTAAAAGGAATTGCAAGTTGTACAGATTTGCAATTTCATGTGCAATATTTTTTAACTCTACAATGTATGGAAATGCTTGCGTTATTCCATAAATTAATGTTTTTAAATGTACTATCTAGTGGAATTCTACCTACAATTGACTTTAATGAATGATGATGGAATTTTTTAAATAGAATTTAAACGAATATTGAATTTTTATCCCTTGCTATTATGCTTAAAATTAGTGATCACTTGTGTTTATAGCCCATAAAACCATCTTGCATATAGGAAAAATGCAAATATTTTAGAATTTATAATGTAATAAAGTGAATGTGTACATGTATATATACACATCTTCAAGAATAAATGAATCTTAAATTTATTTCAGGATAACTAGTTTCAGGATCAGTTGAATTTAGTGAGAAAAAGATTGCATTCAAGCAAAATTATTTTCTTTGAATTATTAAACAGAAAGATGTCACCTGATATATTGGAGAGAATGTTCCTCTCTCCAGTTATCTTCTGCATTTTAAAATTTTGAAAGCCACAGAATTACCAAGAACAGCCATACATCTAATTTCTACTTCCATGGAGATGCAACTGAAGACTTTCTAGAATAACAGAGAAAACAAAATCGAAGAGTTTCAATACTGGTGACCACCTTCATTTTCTTGAAATTTGACTCATCTATGCAACATCTTATTGTCCTTTGTTTGTGACTTCTTCGATATTTGTTGATTTTTATGGGAGCTCCTCTTTTTCCTCCTCCTATGAAAAAGTAGGAATATACCACAAATTTCACACACAAAAAATTTCCATTTGAGCAGAAGACAAAATACATATGTATTCACATATTTTTTCTGTGTATCCACATGTAAATAGATATGCAGATGTGTATATATGTATGTGAATATATTATGTGTATGGATATGGATATGAGTGTGAGAGAAATAATTATTAATTGTCAATGATTTCGGGGAATCCAGTAGATAATTTTAAAGTCCTCATTTCAAAATTCAGTTTCTGAAGGTTTAATTAACTCCCCCTAGCCATTACGTTCAGAAACCAGCCAACCTTATAAAGAAATTAATCTTGTATACATAAACACACATATAAGCACAACCAACCTTATAAGGAAATTTATCTTAGCTGGAGAAGCTCATTGTGGTCTACATAAATTTGATGGGGGGTAAATTTTTTGAACAGATTGACAAAGGCTAGGCAATTTAGAAGTCAATGACACAAAGTTCGTGAGAATAAGTCCAGTCCTGCATTGTAATGTTCATTCTCTCTCATTACTTGTTAATTAATTAGAGTTGATTGTCATATTCAGGCACAGCTTCTCTTTCAAAGGCATGTAAACTGTGAGTCCTTCACATTCCAGAGAGACACAGATGCTTTTACTGATTATTTGCTAGCAATTTTAATAAAATGATTAACCAGAAACTGTTTCTTGAACGTTTAAAATGTCACATGTGTATACACATATTCATATGTGTATATCTATACACATATACATGCATGTGTATGCATGTGTACGTGCATGTATGTGTATTGTGCATGTATATAGTATATATTGTGTTTTTCCTTCATTGTTGAAGAAGATTATGCCATCAGAGTAATGATGACATGACTTGAACTTGGCTTTCTTTTGAGTCAGGGAGAGTTTTGCAGGTCACCAGCCTCACTCCTACTCCAAAACCATCTGAATCCAGTGGCCAGATATTCATCAGGATGACTGGAGATGACCTAGGATGCACTGAGTGACCTTGAGCCCTTTAGGCAAAGGTCTTTGCAGGTATACTCTTAGGGTAAGGTAAAGCGCATTCACTGAATAGGTCTGTTTCATAAGTAGCCAGAGCATGGAATCTTTAATGAGGCCAAGAAAAAGAAAGACATCAGTCTGGGAGGGATATGTATATGTGTATATGTCTGTATATATAAGCACATATAGTATATATTTAGGCGTTCATGTATGTTTCTATGTATGTATATGTATGTATGCTTATGTGTATACATAAGCACATATGCACACATATACAAATACATATGCATAAATTAATACACATACACACATAAACATATACACATATACATATTTACCAAAACATACTCATGCACATTCACTTAAACATGTCCAAACACATACACATACATAAATACTATGTGTATATATGCATGTTTATGTTTGTATATACACACATGTTTATATATACTGTGTATATATATATAGATATAGATATAGATACATATACACATTCATACACTTGTTAGAAACACTTCTGCTTTTACTTTCTTTTGCACATCCACTTTTTCCAGTTTTCTTCTGGACATTAATTTGTTTCCACTAAATCTTTTTTTATTTTTTTGGGTGATGAGGGAATTATAACTATTTTACAATTTTTTCCTCACACAGCTGCTGTTATAAAAAGGGGAGAGGAATAAAAATTGAAAATTCAAGCATAGTCAGGCAACTAAATTCACATGGTTGCTATGCCCCAAAAATATATTCCTTCTTCTACATTTTGTGTCTATTGCCTTTCTCTCAGAATGGCCAGAAGTAAAAGCATTCTTTATCATATGTTAGAGAAATGGTTTCCCATTGCATTGCTCAGGGTTAAGTCTTTCAATGCTATTTTTACTTACAATACTCTCATATAAAATGTTCTCCTAGTTTTGCTCAACTTACTCTATGCCTTCATACATTTCATGATTTTCTGAATTGACTCTTTTGTTAAGACTTATGGCAAAGTAATATGATATACAAACTTTTGTTCTGTCATTTTCCATTTGTTTATGAGTGTAAGATACTTTACATATAAACACATACATAATTGTATATGTGTCACATATATACATATATAGTTGCATGTTATATAATACATTTAAATATTTATATGAGTAAATATATTTATAAATATAAAGATGCATTATATTTATAGGTATAAATATACATATATGTGTGATACATAGATACATATATGTGCATACACATGTGAAAATATATAAATTGTCTGATCATTTATCACTTCTGTTTTCTATCTACATTTATCACTTTCCTATTGTGTACTGCATATTAATTTTTTTCTTGTTTTAAATAGTGTTTTATTTTTTCCGCATTTGCATGTCAAAAAAAAATTTATCACTCATTTTTTTTCTCCCTCTGTCCTCTCCCCTTTAATGAAAATGTTAGGTGGTTTGTTATTGCATATACATGTGATATTATATAAGAATTTTCCCATATTATTTGCAGTTGTAAAAGAAGAAATAGATCAAAGGGAATAAAAAAGAGAACAAATTAAGTGAAACAAAATATCTTTCAATCTACTTTCAGAGTCCATCAGTTCTTTATCTGGTTATTTACAGTATTTTCTTTCATGAATACTCTGTATTTTTTTATTGCATCATTTTGTTGCTAAGAAGAACTGAGTCATTCATAACTGATCATGACACAATGTTGTTGATACTGCATATGTTTTCCTGTTTCTGTTCACTTCACTCAGAATCAGTTCATGTAGGCCTTTCCAGGTTTTTCAGAAATCTACCAAATCATCATTTCTTATTGCACAATAATATTCTAATATATTTATATGCTACAGCTTGGTAAGCTATTTTCCAATTGATGGGCATTTCCTCAATGTTCAATATTTTGTCACTGTGAAAAGGGCTTCTATAAATATGTTTGCATGTGTAGATCCTTTGCCCTTTTTTATAATCTCTTGGGAATACTGAACGTGGAGTGATACTGGTCAAACAAAGGATATCCGGATTTTTGATGCCCGATGACCATAATTCCAAATTGCTCTCAAGAATGGTTGAATCAGTTCACAAGTCCAAAAACAGTGCATTATGGTGACAATTTTTTTTCTTTTCCAACATTTATACTTTTCCTTTTTTGTCATGTTCACTGATATGATCGGTGTGAGGTGGTGCCTCAGAGTTGCTTTAATTTGCATTTCTTTAATCAAAAATTATTTAGAGCACTTCTATGCCAATATGCCCATAAATAGCTATGCTTTCTTCATCTGAAAACAGCCTATTCCTGTCTTTTGATCATTTATTAATTGGGGAATGATTTCAATTCCTGTAAATTTGACATCGCTCTCTATTTATTTGACAAATGAGACCTCTTTTATAAATATTTGCTGTAAAGATGGTTTACCAGTTTTCTGCTTTCCTTCTAATATTAATTCCATTGATTTTATTTCTAAAAAAGCTTTATAATTTAATATAATCAAATTATCTATCTTTCTATTTTTTTAAGGTTCATCATCTCTTGGTTTGCCATAAATTCTTCCCCTTCCGATTGTTCTGACAGGTAGACTATTCTCTCCTTTTTTAATTTATTTATGGTGTCACCCTTTATAACTACATCATGCCAAAAGTCTTTCCTATACATCTTTTCTAATACTCTTTTTACCTCATAATTTTCTTTCTTGTTTATTTTTTATTAGCATTTTTATCAACATTTATCAACTTCTGAGAGGGGACAGTTGGAATCCCCCACTAGTATAATTTTTCCGCCTATTTTTTTTTTGCATAAATCAATTAACTTCTCCTTTTACCACTTTATGCTTCATTATCTACGATACCTTTTTGCAAGATGAAGTTTCCCACCTTATCTTCTTTAATTAGGTCTATTTTTGTTTTCACTTTGTCTGACATCAGGATTGCTACCTTAGGTAGTATTTTTTAAACTTCAGCTGAAGCAAAATCGATTCTGCTCTAGTCTCTTACCCTTGCTCTTTGGATATCTCTCTGTTTGAAGTATATTTACTGTAAAAAAACAAAACAAAACAAAACATAGAATTCTTGCTTTCAATCCACGCTGCTATCCACTTCTGTTTTGTGGAACAGTTCTTCCCATTCACATGCATAGATATGCTTACTGCATGTGTATTTCCTTCCATCCTATACTACTTCCTGTTTGTCTTTTCTCTCCATTCACCCTTTTCCTCTTTAACAATATTTTACTTCCATCTAAAACCTCTCCCTATCAGCCCTACTTTATGTCGTTTCCCCCCATCACACACTTTACTTGCTCTCTTCACTTTTTACTTCCCTTTTGGGTAAGATCGATGCCTATATTCAATTAATTTTTATTTGATTCCCTTTGAGCCAGTACCGATGAGAATAAGGTTCAAGTTCAGCTCATTTCCCAGTCCCCTGTCTTCCCCTCTACTGTAATAAGTCTTCTGTACTTCATCATGTTAAATAATTACCCCATTTTACACTTCCTTCTGCACCCATTTTCTCCTATTTCTCATCCTTAAATTTTATGTCATGCACACAAATCCATCTTATACTTGTACTCTCTTTCTCTCTCTCTCTCTCTCTCTCTCTCTCTCTCTCTCTCTCTCTATATATATATATATATATATATATATATATATATATATATATATTCCTTGTAATTGTACCGTTAATGATACAATTTTTAAGAATTACAAATAATGTCTTCTCATGTGCAGGTGTAAATGGTTTAGCTCTGTTGAATTCCTTGTTTTCTTTCCCTTTGTAGCATATTTAGGGTCTTTTGGGTCATGATATTGGAGGTTAATTTTTTGGTTTAGTTCTTGTCTTTTCCTTATGAAATCTTGAAATTCTTCTATTTCACTGATTGACCATTATTTCCTCTTGATGGATTATGTTTAATTTTTTTGAATAAGTTATTCTTAGATGTAGCTGTAGTTTTTTTTTTTTTTTTGGCCCTCTAGAGTATCATGTTCCATGACCTTTAATCCTTTAATATCGCAGCTGTCATGTCCTGTGTAATACTGATAATGACTCCTCAGTATGTGAATTGTTTCCCTTTATTCATTTATAGTAGATTTTCCTTGACCTGACTGTTCTTATGTTTGACTTTAGTGTTTCTTGGAGTTTTTATTTGAGATCTCTTTCCTAAGCTGATCAGTGGATTTTTGAATGTCTTTTGTGCCTTCTGGTTCCAAGGTATGACAATAGTTTTCCTTGATAATTTCTTGAAAGATGCTATCCAGGTTCTTCATTTGATTTTGTCTTTCAGGTATTCCAATGATTCTGATACAGTCTCTCTTTCATCAATTTTCCAAAACTTTTGGTTTTCTCATGAGGTATTTTATATTTACTTCTACTATTTTTTTCATTCTTTTGAATTTGTTTGATTCTTGACATATCATAGAGACATTAGTTTCCATTTGACAAATTCTAACTTGTAAAGTGTTGGTTTCCTTAATTAGCTTTTGTACTTGCTTTTCCATTTGACACATTGTACTCTTTAAGGAACTATTTTCTTCAATGAATTTTTGTATCTCTTTTTCCATTTGGACAATTCTGTTTTTTAAACAGATTTCCAAACTATTCACTCCTTTTTCTTTATAATTCTCTTGCATCACTCTCATTATTTTTCCCATTTTTTTCTTCTATTTCTCATGTGTCATCTTTTTATCTCCCTTTGTGCTATTTCATGCACTCTTTCTTGATTTGAGGCCACTTTCTATTTTTCCTTCAGGTTTTATCCATAGTTGTTATGACATTGTTGTTTTCTTCTGAGTTTGTGTTTTAGTCTTCTCTTTCATCACAATAATTTCCTATCATCAGATTTTTGTTGTGGTTGTTATTTTTTCTTATGTCTTTCTTTTTGGATTCTTTCTCTTTCTTTTAAATTTCAGATCTGCTCCAAGGGTGGAAAGGCCCCAGTCTCAGGCATCTTGTATCAGTGACGACAGGGCCTAGCAATTTTTCTGGTCCTGAAATGATGTTAACCTAGAGGCCCTGGGAGACTCTTGTGTCTGGTGCTGTGTTGATGAGATGGGGGGACGATGGGTTGTCTGGTTGTACTTGAGGCTGCAAGGATGTGGCAGGTTACCTGGTATTGAACTGGGGTGTTGCTGGTGGTATCTAGTGTGTGTTGAGGCCTGCGGGAATGTTTCTGCTTTTCTTCAGTGGTACACTCAAATATATATAAGTCTGGATCCTGGAGGAGGCCAATTTGCCTCAGGCTATGATGAGGAATATGGTGGTTTTCAAAGCTGGAGTCTGACAGTTCCTTTGGTTATTCTAAGGTGAATGGGGGTCCTGGTATTGATGTTTCTTGTTGTACTTCACTGGAGTTCAGAATCTCCCACTGGTTTGTTGAGGTGGGACTTATTGCTGCCTGGTTGGGATGCTCCCTGTCCTCGGATGTACTACCATTTTACGTGAGTGAGATGGACCTTTCTTGTCAATATTCCCAATTTCTTTTTCTAAAAGATTTTGCTTCTTTCTTGCAGGTTCTGCTATTCTAGATTTGATTTGGGGTGCTGTTTAATGTTTTTTTTAGAAATGAATACAGCAGAGTTACAGTGATTTACTGCTTACTCTGCCATCTTAGCTCCTGGAAGTTCAGTCTCAATATAGTAATTCCTGCTTTGAACACCTTTGCTCCCCTAAGGTTATCTATACTTTTCTCTTTCTTTGTGGTAGTAATAAAAGTATCCCCACTCTGGTGAAATGTTTTGAGTTCCCCATTGTTACTACTGATGGAAAAGAGAAGAGAAGTGGTGAAAGGACATGATAGCAGAAAATAAGAAATGTCTCAGATATTCTTTGAATAGGGGCTGATTTCATCTCTAGAAGCTTAAGCACTTTTGTAAACCAGGATGTACTTCAAAAAAGAAGGTAGTTCCAGAACTCTCTGGAATCAGTTGTTGGATTGATCCATGTAAAGGATGTGCTACTATGGTTCTCATTCCTACTAGAAAGAAAAAGGTGTTAAATGCAAACTTCCCTGTTCCAGGAATTATGGGGATGGTGAACTGTCAGAAATTCAGAGAGAGAAAATTGTTTCTACTGATCCTTTTGACATCTGTGTTCAGTGCTCTGTGTAGGGATTTGTCATTCAATTCATCTGATTTTTCCCATCAAGAAACTGATTGCTGGGAGCCAAGATGGTGGAGGAGAAAGACTCACACATGCTAGCTCCAAACCCACAGCCCATAATTATCTATAAAAAGAACTCCCAACAAATTCTGAAACAGTGGAGCCACGCAGCAACGGGGTCAAGGAGATTTCCATTCCAGAGAGCCCTGAAAAACCGATCCCAAATGTTCATCATGCACCAGACGGGAGAGGAGCCAGCCCTGCCCTGGCCCCATGGCACTGAGAGGAACGAGGAGATCCGAGTAGGATTCAGGGACTGAATCTTCAGCAGGCAGGAAGGTCCTTCCACCCACAGATGCACAAGTCAGTGAAAGAGATGTCTGCACGGGCTAAGAGGGGAGCAGAGTGTATCCATGATTCGGGCCCCCTTGGAAGGCAACAGCAGAGGCAGCAGGTGGCCAGAGGCTCCCAGAGCAGGCAGGATCTGGGCAGCAGCTCAATACAGAAGGTCTCTGCATAAACCCCATGAGGGAACTGAGCCTGGGAGGCGGCTCTGCCCCCACCTGAGCACCAGGAGATAAGCTCCCATTGAATAGCAGCCAGGCCTGCTGCTGAAAGCCCTGAGGCTGGGGAGCAGCATTTGAATCTCAGACCCCAAGCATTAGCTGGGTGGATCTAGGCCAGGGGTGGAGATGACTCTCAGAAGTCAAGTAACTCGCTGGGAAAATGCCCAGAAAACGGAAAAAAATCTAAGACCATAGAAGGTTATTTTCTTGGTGAAAAAATGATTCCAAGCTTCCTATCTGAGGAGGAAGAACAATGCTTACCATCAGGTAAAGACATCAGAGTCAAGGCCTCTGTATCCCAAAGATCTGAAATCGATATCAAATGGGCTCAGGCCATGGAAGAGTTCAAAAAGGATTTTGAAAATAAAGTTAGACAGGTGGAGGAAAAACTGGGAAAAGAAATGAGCGAGATGCTAGAAAAGCAAGAAAACGGGTCAATACCTTAATAAAGGAGACCCAAAAAAATTCTGAAGAAAATAACACCTTGAAAAATAGGCTAACTCAATTGGCAAAAAGGTTCAAAAAGCCAATGAGGAGAAGAATGCTTTCAAAAGCACAATTAACCAAGTGGAAAAACAGGTGCAAAAACTCACTGAAGAAAACAGCTCTCTCAAAATTAGAATGGAACAGGTGGAGGCTAATGACTTTATGAGAAACCAAGAAATCACAAAACAAAACCAAAAGAATGAAAAAATGGAAGAGAATGTGAAATATCTCATTGGAAAAACAACTGACTTGGAAAATAGATCCAGGAGAGA
>CM053771.1:439374927-439438188 GCA_028658325.1 Potorous gilbertii | reverse complement strand
GAGTTTCTCTTTTTGGATCTCTTTCAGGCAGTGATCGGTGGATTCCTTGAATACTTATTTTGCCCTCTAGTTCTAGAATATCAGGGCAGTTTTCCTTGATAATTTCATGAAGGATGATGTCTAGGCTCTTTTTCTGATCATGGCTTTCAGGTAGTCCCATAATTTTTAAATTGACTCTCTTGGATCTATTTTCCAGGTCAATTGTTTTTCCAAGGAGATATTTCACATTCTCTTCCATTTTGTCATTCTTTTGGTTTTGTTTTGTGATTTCTTGGTTTCTCAGAAAGTCCTTAGCCTCCATCTGTTCCTTTCTAATTTTGAGAGAACTATTTTCTTTAGTGAGCTTTTGTGCCTCTTTTTGCACTTGGCTTATTCTGCTTATGAAAGCATTCCTCTTCTCATTGGTTTTTTGAACCTCTTTTGCCAATTGAGTTAGCCTATTTTTCAAGGTGTTATTTTCTTCAGCATTTTTTTGGGTCTCCTTTATTAAGGTATTTTTCATGCTTTTCTTGCATCTCTCTCATTTCTTTTCCCAGTTTTTCCTCCACCTGTCTAACTTGATTTTTAAAATCCTTTTTTAGTTTTTCCATGGCCTCAGCCCATTGGATATCTATTTCAGATATTTGGGATACAGAGGCCTTGACTCCTATGTCTTTACCTGATGGTAAGCATTTGTCTTCTTCCTCAGAGAGGAATGGTGCCATTATCTCTTCCCCAAGAAAATAACCTTTTGTGGTCTTATTTTTTTTCCCTTTTTTTGAGCATTTTCCCAACCAGTTACTTGACTTCTGAGAGTCCTCTCGACTCCTGGCCTAGGTCCGCAGCCCAGCTAGTGCTTGGGGTCTGAGATTCAAATGCTGCTCCCCAGCCTCAGGGCTTTTGGCAGCAGGCCTGGCTGCTATTCAATGGGAGCTTAATTTCTGGTGCTCAGGTCAAGGTAGGGCCGCCTCCCAGGCTCAGTTCCCTCAGGGGGTTTATGCAGAGACCTTTTATAATGGAGCTCCTGCCAAGCTCCTGCCTCCTTTGGGAGTCTCTGGCCACCTGCTGCCTCTGCCACTGCCTCCTGCTGCCTCCCGAGGGGGCCTGTGTCCTGGAGACACCTTACTCCCCTCTCAGCCCATCTCTCTCACTGGCCTGTGTGTCTGTGGGTGGAGGGACCTTTGCGGCCGCTGGAGATGCTGTCCCTGAAGCCTGTTTGGGTCTGCTCGCTCCTCTCAGTGCCACAAGGCCAGGGCAGGGGAGGACTCCGCTCACATCCAGGGCGCGATGGACCTTTGGGATCAGTTTTTTAGGGCTCTCTGAAACGTAAATCTCCTTCACTGTGTTGCTGTGCTGCTTCCACTGTTCCAGAATTTGTTGGGACTTCTTTTTAGAGGAAATCCATTGGCTGTGGTTTCGGAGCTAGCATATTTGCGTCTTTCTACTCCACCATCTTGGCTCCACCCCTATTTTTCTTCTTTCTTTCTTGAAGCGGATCATGATATCAGGAAGACAATGTCATGACTTCCAAAAAAATTGATTTAAGTGAGGGAGAGGTGTGAAATCACTACCCTCCCTTTCTCTTCTGGAGCCATCCAGAAAAAGTCACAAGATACAGATCAGGAAAACTGGGTATGTTTGCCATCTAGCTAAAAGTGTAGCTAGAAGGAATATACATAGCCAGAATATATTAGTAAAATATGAATTTGTAGAAATGACATCAAAAAATTAAGGGATGAGAAAGAGTAGCACAATGGCTCCAAAAGGAAAGGAGAGGCCAAATGATGTAAATCATTTCCCATCAGGAGGTATAAAAGATTTATTACAGTGAGGAGAAGATGAAAAAGTAGGTGATGAGTGCTGCTTAAAACTTATTGTCATGAGTAGTGACTCCAATAAAAGTTCATATATACTGTCAGTTAAATATAAAAATATATCTTACCAATAGGGAAGGAGGAGGTGAGGAGGTCTAATAAACGGAAGAGGAACTGATCAAAGAGAGCCCAGATCAAGGGATTTCGTAGACAGTAGAAAAATACTCATGAAGAAAGAAGGGGTAGAGGAGAGAAAAGATGGCAGAGTTGAAGCAAGGACCTTCTTGAACTCTCCACTCCAAAACTCCTCAAAATACCTGTAAAATTACTCTAAACAATTTTGTAGAGGAGCAGAAGCCACAAAATGGAAGAGTGAAACAGATTTTCAGCCCAAGACAATCTGGAAGGTGAACAGGAAGATTCTGTTGTATCATGCTCAAAGTCAAGTGAAGCCTACATTACTGCCTCAGAGGGGACTGGAGCAGGCCTCAGAGCACTGAATTATTGGTAACTTTTGTGATATCCAGACATCTCATCCCATAAACACCAAAGAAAACATTAAAAATCAGTGAGAAATCTCTGTCACATGGCTGAGAGGGGAGCTTGCTTCTGCCCTCAGCCATAGTGCTGGGGTGGTGACAGTGGTATAGCAGAGACTCCTTCTGTAGCTCACAGTCTACAGATGTTGGGGGAATTGGCCAGCTGATTGTGGGTCATAGCCCTCCATGATAGTACTTGGGTGAGGAGGAATGGTGTGGTGGAGCTAGTGGCAACTGTGGAGAGGGCATCCATCTCACACTTTCAGGGCAAAAAAGAGTGTTTTTGGTTGCTCATAGATCAGAGCATAGGCCAGGAAAGTAATAAACTCCTCTGCCTTGATTATACCAGTTTGGAAGAAATGAGAACTTATATGTCTCTAGAGATACCCCTGAAAGCAGCTGCAAAAAACCTCTGAGAGTTGTGGTAGTAAAACTTCCATTTAATAAAGAGTTCAAAAGTCAAGTAATTGGCTTGGAAAATGTCCAAAAATGGGGAAAATAAACTAGAAAAGGTTACTTTCTTGGTTAAAAGCTCTTTTCTTCCTTCTTTTCAGATGAGGAAATTCAAAGCATGCAACCAGAGAAAGATACCACGGTCAAGGCTCCTACATCCAAAGAGTTGAAATATTTACATATACACAGACATATGTATATATACATATGTATGTATATATATAGATAGATACTTATATATACATATGTCTGTGTATATGTATATATACATATATGCATATGTATGTATAGGTATACGCATGCATATGTACACATATTTTATACACATACACATATATATGTAAGATAAGAAATAAAGAAAACAAAGAGAAGGGGAATTGGAGAGAGAAGAGTGAAAAGAGGAACAATATGATCAAGGGAAATACACAGCTAATAATCATAACTCTGAATATGAACAGGATGAACCTTCCTATGAAATGGAAGCAGATAGTAGAGTGTATCAAATTCTGGAATCTTGCAATACGCTGTTTGCAAGAAACACTATTGTTGTAGAAAGACACACAGAATAAAAGGGAAGAGGCTGGAGCAGGATAGATTATGCTTCAAGTAAAGTGAAGGGAAAATATCAGGGGCAGTAATCCTGATCACAGATGAAGTAAATGCAAAACTAAAAGAGATAAGGAAGTAAACTATATCTTACTAGAAGTTACCATAGAACATTAAGCAATATCAGTTCTAAACATATATGTACCAAATGATATAACAATCAAATTCTTTCTTTTTTCCTTAATAATATATTATTTTTCCAATTATATGAAAATACAATTTTCAACATTTTGCAAGTTTTGAGTTCCAAATTTTTCACTCTGTACTTTCCACCTGCCTCCCCAAGGCAGAGAGCAATCTGATAGATGGTGTATTAGAACAATAATGTTGAATATAGTTTCACATAAATCATGTTGTGAAAGAAGTATCAGAACAAAAGGGAAAATCATGAAAAAGAAAAAAGGAACCTCAAAAATGCGAAAATAGTGTGGTGCATTCTGCATTCAGACTTTATAGTTTTTGTCTGGATGTAGATAGCACTTCCTATCCTGAAATTTTTTTTAAATTGTGCGGCATTGTATTGTTGAGAAGAGCTAAGTCTATTATAGTTAACCACTGCATCATGTTTTTGCTACGTATGATGTTACCCTGATTCTGCACCCTTTACCTTGCATCAGTTCATGCAAGACTTTCTATGCTTTTCTAAGACTTTTCTGCTCTTCACTTCTTAAAGTACAATAGTATTCTATTAATAATATTTTTTTTAATGAAAGGAAAAAGATCAAGAATCCTAAAGGAATAAGTGAAAGAAGTTGAAGGAAGATAGCAGAGCAGTATCAGATTTCACACTATACAACAAAGCTCAGATCACTAATGCTATCTGGTACTGTCTAAGAAATGGGATATTGAATCAGTCTATTAGATTGGGTTCAAAATAGACTGTAATAAATAATCATAACCATCTAATATTTGTTAAACTCTAAAGTCCAAGCTTTTGAAGCAATAACTGCCATACTGACAAAACAATTTTCAAAAGAAAAAGTATAATGTAGTTTGGCAAAAACTAGGTTTAGATCATCATCCCCCAGTATATATAAAGATAAGAAAAAAATGGGTACATGAGTTAGACTTAAAGGGTGATGTCATAAACAAAATAGAAGAGCATGTAAACTTTTACCTCTCATGTTTAGAGATAACAAATTTATAACTTAATAAGAGAGAGATAGGGAGTTAAATGGATAATTTTGATTATACAAAATTTTAAAAAATGCACAATCGAAACCAATTCAAGCCAAAATTAGTAGGAAAACTGAAAATCTGAGAGAAATTGGAGAAAATTCATTTGATAGAGGACTCATTTTTCAAATATATAAACAACTGAGTTATATTTATAAAATAATTTGAAACATTTCCCAATTAGGAAATTGTCAAAGAACATGAATGAACAGTTTTCAGAAAGTGAAAACAAAGCCGTGTACAGTCAATATGAAATAATACTCTAAATCACCATTAATTATAGAAATGGAAATTAAACCCATTCTGAGATATCTTATACCTATCAAATTTGCTAACATTACAGAAAAGGAAAAGGAAAAATGATGGAGAGGATGTGGAAAAATAGTGTCACTAATGCATTATTGGTGGAGTGGTGAACTGGTTTAATCATTTCCTAGAACAAATTGGAACTATGCTCTATAGGGCTAGGATAATTACTGTATCAGCAACTTAATGCAATGGTGAGAGAGGAAGGCCCCAAATCTGGAAGATGCATCCTTCTGGGTTCAAATCTAGTCTTATCCATTTACTAGCTTTGTGACATTGGGCAAGTTATTCAACCTTTTAAGTCTCATTTTCCTCATTTGAAAAATGGATTGGATAAAAGAAATAGGATCCTACTCTAGTATCTTTAACAAGAAAATCCCAAATAGTGTCAGAAAGTGCAATATATAATTGAAAATGATTTAATATACCATAATCCCAAATCAAATTAAAATTCTACTAATAAAATGAACACTGAAGGGGGTAAGGGGGAGGGAAAAGATTTGGATTTCAAACTTTAAAAAGTATTAAATATTGTTTTTACATGTCATTGAGGAAAAATAAAATATTAAATTAAAATGCACATACACACATATATCTACCCAAAGATTTGTCTATGTTATTGGGCAATGAATGGTTTCTCACACACATTTTTATATCACACAGATTTATTTTAGTGAAGTTTTTAGAACTTCTTGGGAATTATATTTTTTAATTCTTAAAATTTACTTCATTCATTCCCTTATTAAATGGAAATTTTTCTTAGTCTTTTTTTTTCCATATCTGAAAAGAACCAACCTTAGAATAGAGAACTAAAACTACTGGCTTATAATATGTTTAATAAAAGGATTATAAAATGAAAATTTAATTAAATCATTCATTTTATTTCTCATACTGCAATGGGGAGAAGAATCATCTCAGGAATAGAGTGAATGCAGTCATTTTAGGAATATATAGGTGAGTACAATCTCATCTATGAAGTTATTATGCTACAGTTAAGTTTCCCATTAATGGGTGTGCAATAGAATATATGTACTTGGCAGTTTAATTTTTTTCTCTTCTATTATATTATGATATAAATAACTATAAGATCACTGGATAATCACTTTAGATTCTTGCATATAAGATTATAAAAGCTTTCAAAATTATACTTAAATAATTCATTGCTTTATTGGTGACAGGCTATGGCAGCCTATTGCCTTCTCTGACAATTGTTTTGGGAGTTTTTATCTGAATTAAGGTCAAATTTTTTCCAATATGTTTTAATTCACCATGGTTACCATCTTTAATATGAATTGTTTTGTTCCATACATAACATAAAATATTCTGCTTGACTCATTTAGGTTCAGATCATAGTCCGATTCTTCTGAGACCTAAAGAATAAATCCAAAATCTTTAAAAGTAAGTTAATTTGAAATGCAACAAAAACAGGTTGAAGTAGAAAATGGAAGCAGGGACAGATGAAAATAGGGTTACTAGTAAAAGTACCAAAACAGAGATGTAGGGAGTCTAAAAGGTAATCTTGTCAATATGTTCTCATTTTAGATATCAAGGAACTGTAACAAAGAAATGAATAATACTTGCCAAGTCTCTCTGTGCTCTTTTCAGAGCACTTTCATAATGAATTTGATCCTCAAGTCATTTGTTTATTTCTTCTGCAGTTGTCACCAGTTTGAGCACCATTGCAATCATATTAAACAAGTCATTGTAAAAATTAAATTTTACTCAATATTGTATAAAGGTCTATACAAATGTTGATTTGTAGTATTTTAAATTTGTCTCACTTTTTATACAGTATCAGTGTATTAATTTATTTGCTAGCATTTTCATATGGTTTAAAAATCAACAAATAACCCATATAGAATTTATTATTCAGATTACAGATTAAGATAAACGTTCTTGCTTTTCTTTCTTTAAAAATATTCATCTAAAATTATATATAATCATATTGCCTCCTCTCTGATACAATAAAACAAAAAATAAAAAGATTATGAGTAGTTAGTTTTTTAGGGTTAATTATATAAATTGAAGGTATAGTGGGAACATATGAGACATAAGTCTTACTCAAGAATTTTGACAAAACTCATGTTATGAGTGCTATATTTTTGTTTGTAACAGTATTTAACAGAAACTTGCTCGTTTTTTTCCTGCATGAGCTTATCAGAGATTACATAGGCCACATTCCTTGTCTTCTGTCAAAAGTTCATAAAAATCTCCCTAACTTAAGGTATTAAAATTTCTTCCATTATAATAAACCATAAGTCAGGAGATCTTAGAGTAGATGTCATGACTATGTTATACAACATTCTTGTTTGTTTTGCTAAAGGCTTCTTACCCTATCCATCAAGAGTATTGGGTTTGGGCTGACATACAGTTCACCAGAGCTAGTGATTCATTCAGGGTGTATTGTGGTGGTATCCAGTAGCACAAAGGGCTCCTGAATTACACCTAAACTGTGTATCTTGCCAGTAAACTGATATCTTTTGCTTAGATGCATAGCTATAAATCTGTTGCGTAGTTATTTTTTGTATCTGTATGTTTAAATTTGAACACTAATTGGCTAGTCCATAGAGCTAAAACACTGCTCTCATTAGCTCCTACATACTTCTGGACTTTAATCCAAGGAGCAGAGTTTTAAAGTGAACAGAATGACAGCTTTTTAATTTTCAAAGGAAAAACAAGATGTGAATCACACAAGCAGAAGAAAGAATTGATATTGTATTTCTTGGATAAAATTAACAGGGGAAATATGCACCTCTCATTCGCATTATCTATACAGAATTTTTATGTATATCTATGCATATATGGATGTGCATTTAAGCATGTACACATGCTTATGTGGCATAAATATATGTATATGTGGGTGTGTGTGTGTATGTACTCAATGATGAGTATCCCGTTTGGGTGCTGACTTACTATATGTCTGTATTAACTTTTTTTAAAAAAACAACCATGTATTTACTTACACACATAATAGGTGAAGAAGTCACTGTATCAGTCATTTTAAGATGGAAAATGGACACACTTTTTAAAAATATCTTGAATTTCAATAGAAAATGGCAAGAAATTGTTAAGAAAGTTATCTATGTAAAAAGCCCAATTCTTAAAATTGCTAGAACTTTGTGAACTCGTTAAAGACCAATAAAATCCTTAGTATTGAATCAAGATATGAAACCTCTTATTTTAGAAGTCATAAAACAGATACCAAAAGAGAAAAGTTTATGTCCCCAAGTTCACATAGATTAAATAAATGGCACTCAGGATTTAAATTAGAGCTTCAAACTCCAAACTCATAACTCCTTCCATTGTAACAAATCTTGATTCATCTTGTACAAAATAACTGTTGAAACATGGTAAGATCTGAGTGAGATTGAGAAGTATTGTAAAGGAGTAGCCAGAGAATCTAGATTTCAGGAGTGTGTTGGAACTAGCTCAAACTGACTCAGTAAGAATCACTTGTTTTATTTTTAATTGAAGCACTTATGCATTTGAAATTGGAAAATTATGTAAATTAGGCTTGAATTATTGTTTTGTTGATTTACAGGATTAATTGTCGTTGCAGATTAAATTTAAAAATTTCTCCTGCATATATATTTTGGAAGAGAACTTTTGTTAAACATTTTTCCACTATTTGATTAGCTTGAATCTTACCTCTACTACACATGAGACTATGAAAAAAATATATTTCCTGTTAGCATACATTTCTATATCTCTAATACAAGATATTTTCACTAAAATGAAGACCTTTGAGTTTTCTTCTGGTTCTAAATTCTATATGTAATGTACTTATTTATTTTGGGAATTCCATTAGCTCCTTAATTAGAAACAAATGCTAAGAGAATTGCAGAAGTAAGGAAATATCATGATAGCTATCATCTTTGCAGCTCTTTTGGTGGTGCTTCCCCCTTTACAACTCTGCTCATGCTCTTGGAAGTGGATGAAAGCCAGAAGCAGAACAAGTAGAAAGTGACAGAAATACCTAAATCTCCAAAGTGTCATCTTCTGGTAATCTGTCTCCTCGGTTGGGAATTAGATTTATTACTAAGGAGGTGACAGATTGTTTTTTTTTTTTGCATGATGAAGCAAAAACACAGAAGGGATTATCTCGATGCCAATTGAAGTCTCAAAAAGGAGTTACAGTTTGGAGCACAAAAATTGACTTGAAAACCAATTATCTGAAGCATTTTCTTATTGACCACGTCTAATTTCTATTTTCTGTTTCTAGGACACTGTTTAGGATGAACCATGTTGAACAATGTTATAATTTTATTTGGATGTAAAAATATAGAAGATATTATTAACATTTCACTGAAATACAAAATACATCTGGGCATTTTATTTCTCTTACATTTGTGTCACAGTATAATTATACTACAACTTTATGTTGGAGCATTATGAACAATAAATTACCCAATTTTTCATAGGAATGGATTCTTTATCTCAAAAAGAAGAATTTGGCAAGCTAGATGATTTCTGAGGTGCCTTATCTATTACAATTCTACAGTGCCTTTGAAAACCATTATTTACAATAAGATTGATTTTCGCAGTTAATTTAAGGAACTATTTTATTTGAGGAGTTTTATTTTGGTAGTAGAAATTACTATTGTTTGCTTTCATATTTTAGGAAAAGAATAGTGTATGTGCTAAAATTTGTTAAGAGACACTTTATTAATGAATGTGCTTATGATACTAGTGTCAACATCTGGTATATTGCTGCCAGCATAGTGGAACTGTGGGCATCGTGACCCAGGAGAAAAATGTGAAATTCCTATTCAACTTTCTTGTGTATGTAACCATATTTAGTAAAAATTAATATTATAATATTTCACATTAACATAATATTACTATGTTGACATTACATATTAAGACCAATGATCATGTTAATAACTATAGCAAAACTAGCGATATATATCATTGAAATAGAGTTTTGAATATTGTAGAATAATTTCTATGTATTCTCTCATTTGATTCTGCTACAAAATATTATCATTCTTTGACAGAGGAAGAAACTAAGCCTCATAATGGATTTACATGTAACAGCATAGGTAGTAACATAATTTTATTAAATCTCATGCAAAATTGTCTATCATTCTTATCCATTTTCCTGTGTAAAACTAAAATACATATTTGATTACAGAGGTTAATAGCATCATCTTCCATTTTGCTGCTGATGTGGTTTATATAGCCTGAATAATTAATTTAAATTTGTGAAAATTTATAATGCCTTTAGTTTTTGTAACCATAGTCTTTTCCTGAAACACAGTTCTTCCATTAAAGCATCCTCTGTGATAAACAACAAGGTATGCTGGCAAAGTTACTAAATTTGGCAGCTTATGTAACATTCTGCACTCACCACTTACCAAACATTTCACCTCTCTACTGAGAGAAAGAAAGTTTGTATGTAGGGACTGTTTGTGTAACTTTTTAAAAGATCTGTTCTCTGAAGCCAAGATTGATCATTGCAGATAATTAGAGCTCAGTTTAGCACATGCATCTTTTGTTTCTTTTGTTTGATATAGCCAATTCACGGCCAATCCTTTAAGTACTAGTTCAGAAAGACAAATTCCATTTTCCCATGCCATCTGCCTTCTCAACTTCTCACTTGCTACCAAATCCTTTAGAGTCTCTTTTCTTGGATTGCCTTGTATCTAGAAATTCTTTCCTTCTGACAGCATAATTAGTCCCATGGTGATTGCCAGGAGTAGGTAGTAGTCATCAGCTCTGAAAAGTATCAGGAAGCACTCCATCTCAATCCAAAAGCCCATTTTGGAAAAAGAGAACATCTAAGCAGTCAATCCAGTTGTATGCTGTCCTGTATGTTTCAGATGTGCCACTAACTATATTGTTATCATCAAAAATACACTTAAATGGTGCAAAACCCATTTACAGTTGTTTCTGCCTCTGGCAGCTTTTTCTCAGACCAATCAGGAAAAACCCAGAAAAAAAGGGATAACCCTGCTTCTGTGCATTTTCATTTTGAGAATCATTTTCTTCAGAGCATAAAATGGAAGGTTATTTTTCCTTGAATTGGAAATATTAATTTATGGAAGATATTTGAGGGCCCCAATATGGACTTAGCCTCTCTACTTCGTTAATCTTTGATGTCAAGGAAAAGAAAAAAAGAATCACATCTGACTCAATTTTCCTTAAGTGCAAATACTAGAGTATATGTGGTTTGGCAATTGATTTATAAAGATAGTTGATATTCATATAGATTTTCAAGTGCTACATAATGCTTTGTCTACACTCTCATATTTTTTCCTTATAATTATCATTAAGGTAGGTAGTGTAAATAGTAAAATAAATAGTATAAATAATTCTATTTTACAGATGAGGAAATTGAGGCAACAAAGATATTAAATGACTTAAAATCATCATCTCATATTTAGTGGGAATCTGAAGTTTGAAACTAGGTCTTCTAACATCCAGTTTGCTGTTCTTTTTCTTATGCCACATTACCTTATATATTTCTTAGTTGTAGTTATTTTTGAAAGGGATAAAAGGAAGACAGTTGAAGTTTCACTTTGATGATTTGGGATGGAAGAAAAACAAGAAAGTTAAATGAAAATGGCAGACACTTTAAGGTTTCAAAATGTCAGTCTTATTACCGCGATTGTGTTTGGAGATCAAATAAAATGTCATAAATTACAATTTAGGGCATATACACATTATGCTGCATATTTACAACATTTTTTTTCCTTTTTTGAATCTACAACAGAAATTTAGATTGATAAGTACAACTGGGAAGTTAGCGGTTTTGAGTCTTCCTTAAAAGTACATACATCCAACTCCTGTCATAGATTTTTTTGTTTATGTAAAGAAAAGACAGATATTTATGGTTTTGCACTCTTAAAATTTCCATTTTCAAATATTCAGTGGGTAAAAAGAAGTCTTAATCAAAAGCTGCTGAAATGTAATTTTACTGTTAGAGCCAGACTCTTGAACTTGTCCAAAAGAGCTCACTATCTTAAGTCAAGAGGGAAATGGAGTGAAGATGACAGTTCACATATTGGTGATACCAGAGGTTAAGAAGCAAAATTTTTCAGCTCTAACTGATGTCAAAGATAGCTCATAATTATTCGGTTACTGTGTATGCCTCTAGTTCTTGAATAATTTTGACATAAAAATGAAGGAAAATATTCTCTGAAGAGAACAGAGAAAATGTACAGGGTAAAAACACCTTCAGTACAAATTAAAGCACTACATTAAATCCACATCATTAATAAATTGTGCACATAATAACATAAGTTATGAGAATATAATACTAGAACCTCCGTAAAAATGTACCTGTATTTTAAAAAAATGACGAGTTGGATGTGCCTATAAACAGAATTTCATTGAAAGGAACCAGAGAGGTAGAAACTAAGAGCGCATATGGGAAATTTCAGGAAGGAATTTGAGGATGAATGAGAACTTATGGAATGGAGGGTCTGTAAGGAGAGCAATAAGAAGAGAGGATAGAAAACACAGGAAAGCAAAAGAGACATTGCTATTGTTTAGAAATTTCACTTTCAATTGCACAATGGATTTAAGATCAGAGAACCTATGTACATATGTGTTCTGCCGTTCAATAACTCTATATGTCTTTGATAAAGTCATATAATTTCTCCAGGTCTCAGTCTTCTCCATAAAGTACAGGTTCTGGATTATATGACCTCTCAGATTCTTTGTCTTCTGTTATGATCAAATTTACATCACTTCCTCCAGTTCTTCTTTCTACTCTTGTTATGTTTCCCTTCTACATCTTCTCCATACCTGATACAACCTATTATCTACTCTGTTACCTATTGGATGAGTATCTGTGATCCTATACACTGTTACAAGTGCAAAGAGCTACTCGTACATATTTATTCACAGAATACAACCAAACATGCTCTAAAATCCACAGCCTAAGCAATAAGCATTTATTAAGTGCTTATTATTTTCTTGACACTGTGTTATGTATTGCAGAAATTTTTTAAAAAAAGAACAATATTCATCCCTACCCCTCAAGGGGTTTAAATAGAAAGTTTTCTGTGGCAAATATTAGAATCCGTAGTACAACAAGGAGTTCAATGAAGCATGGCAAACCTAGAGCTGTACCCGCACTGAAGGCCCAGGAAAGAACTCAACTGGAAAAGTCAACCAATTTGGTGAGATAATTTTCCAGGATGAAAAGGCTTAAGGGAATTTATTAAGGGAAGGTTTAGTAAATGACTCATGGTGGTGAAGTCCAGAGAGTCAGAAAAACAGGTGCGAATGATGAAGCATGACTTGCCTGGGACTTTACTCAAAATGGGAGAAGGGGTCCAGTATGGAAGAGGGAAGTTCCAGGATGAGAAAGTTCCAGGATTTAAGGGGAGTTTCAATTTAAGACTGTAGCTGCCTTATCCATGGAGTCAAGGTGGTACATTTTGTAAAACAATGCAATTCTTCAATAGTTCTATGCCTATCCTTCCCCTAATTCACTTTGTTCCTAATATAACAGAACTTATCCTTTAATCTTCTAAATTGTATTTAAATAAAAAACAGCTTCATCAGAAATTGGATAATTTGAATGCTGCCAAATATAAGTAACATGATATGGAGAAGTTGACACTTCAAGGAATTAGTTCCTCTTTTCATAAGAACTTGAATTCCCCTTGACTAGAGAATAAAGTGGAACAAGTTCAAATATATTCCATGTAGCTATACATAGGAAAATAGCAACAGGTATGTCTGAGCCTCTACCTAGAATGAAAAGAGAGAGTAATCTTTGTCCCTACATTTAAGGTGCTAATATGCAAAAGTTCCATACCTTAGTCAAAGTTTAGTACTGACATCCTCTAAATCCAATGTTCTACTATTCATTATGGGCTTATTCATGCAATTTTAATGCTACCGAGTGAACTTGATTGAATTTTTAGATGGAATGTGCCTTTGAAATTATCTACTTCACCCTGATTAAATTACAAATAATGAAACTAGTACCAAAATAGTGAGGAACAACATCCGTATTTGAACCTCGTTTCTCCTGATTTTAATCTAGGACACTTGCCATTGAGCCCTACAGTCCATCAAAATATTTTATCAGCAACTACGTAAACACCTGCTGGTGTTGCCAAAATCATTTTTGCATTTGGTTTATTTAAACCTATAGGGGATAGAGAAAGGTTTCCTTCTTTTTAAATTATTAAGGAATATTGTTAGATTTTCCAGGTAGCACTTGCAAATTAGGCTGATTAACTGCCACCATACAAGTATACTATTGGGAGTTACTATTTGTGCAGTAATTTTTTTTATCTTCATGAAAACAATATGTTTGAGGATAACACATTTTTTAAATTTTATCAATGTTAATATGTTTTTCAATTAATTAGTTCAATTCATATGTCAATTATCTCCAAAATGTGGTTTTATCAGCAGTTTTGTCCAAATATGATTTGTGATACCATAACAACTTATATAACTCAAGAGATAGTTGTTTTGGTCAGTTTCAGTTTTAAAAAGATGAAATGGATGCTTGTTTAGATTGACTAATTGCTTGACTGACTTCCCTGATATATTTTGCTACAGTTATAATTGTTTTAAATTAATTTATCTCAAAAGTTTCTTTATATGTGCTATGGTCTGTAATATAGGAGACCAAATGGAAGAATTAATTAATTGCTTTTGCCAAAAATTGAGGACTTATTAGGGAAGAGTGAGTTGATTTGTTAGAGAGGTTAACTTCATAACTCACATTCCATATTTAAGATTATGTCATAGTATCTGATTATTTTTATGAAAGTTTCAAAAATATTAAATTATAAAATCCAATGGAATCAATATATACATCTGTAATATTGTTGACAATGTTTGCGTGTGTGTGTGTGTGTGTTTGTGTGTTTGTGTGTAGTGAAGCTGCAGTTGCATTTACATAAGGAACTGCTAGTGCGGAAATTATCTCAACCCACTCACACCAGCAATTCACCTATAAATGCTAGATTAAGAAAATTTCTTGGAATATAGAGATATTGTTATTTGTCTATTGGAATATCAGTAATATGTTAGAGGCAGAACTTAAATCCATATGTTCCTGATTATGTGAGCATCTTGGGATCCACTCTAACACACTACTTCTCACTTGGATGACACAAAGCAGAAATTACTCTGTAGTAAAGGAATGTACTCCATAACTATCTCCTCATCACAGCAAACATTTAGTAAGTGCTTTCTATGTTCCAGGCATTTTGCTAAGTAAGCACTGTGGAACAAAAATGGCAAACAATTGTTCCTGACCTCAAGGAGTTTATCATTTAAGAATGGAGACAACATGAAAACAAATATAAAGAGCAAGCTCTATACAGAAAGAAGAAGACATAAGGAGGAAAGGCAGTAGAATTAAGTGGCTTCCCATAAAAGGTAAGATTTTAATAAGGCCATAAAGGAAGCAGAGGAAGTCAGTGGTTGGAAGGAGAACATTCTAGGAATGGAGGATAGCTAAAGAAAATGCCCAGAGTTGACAGATGGATTACCTTAGTGTCTTTCTTTTTGATTTTTGGAACAGCCAGGAAGCCAGTGTTACTGGATCAAAGAGTACATAATAGAACGTATGGTAAAACACTGAAAAGTAGAAGTGAGTTAGGTTATGAAGGACTTTGAATGCTAATGAGTGTATTGGATTTGATCCTTGAAGCAATAGGAAGCAACTGGAATTTATTGAGTGTTTTTGAGGTGAGGAAGTGATAGAAGGTTGTATGAGATGATCAGACCCAGGCTTTAGGACAATTTCTTCAGTGGCTCAATGGAAAATGGATTGCAGTGAGAAAAGAGTTGAGCCAGTGATACCCACAACCTAGCTATTGCAATAACCTAAACATTAAATAAAGGGGCTACCCTAGAGAGGTGGCTGTGTCAGAGGAGAGAAAGAGGCAAAGATGAAATTGAGAAGCCTTAGCATTAGTTTAGTTGTAGGGGATGAGAAATAGTGAGAAATCCAGAATCATTCCTAGGTTATGACCCTGAGGAACTAATTGTTGCCCTCAGCAGTAACAGGAAAGGTAGGAGGTGAGAAGGATTTAGGGGGAAAAATAAAGAATTCTTTTGGGATATATCGAGTTTAAGATATCTATTTGAGGCACAGATAATGATATCTGAAACACATATGCAACGCTGGACTTCCACTATTTCGCTATAGTGTGCATTTCATCCATGCCATCCTTTTAATTATGTAAATTACATTCCGAACAATTATTTACACAATCATTACACCTTCAGTAACAATCCTTGTCAGTGGACATTTAAATGCTTTTAATATCATTGAAGTTAGTATTTCCCATCTCTTCCTAAGACAATTCATATTTGGATTTTTAAAAAAAATGTTTGAGTTACCCTGGTGAAGCAAATGTTTAACTATGCATTTCTTCCAGACACCATGGAGGTCCCCTAAGTGTTCCGGACTTATATAAAAAAAACTTGCTGGGAAGCAGGAGCAGCAGATGGAAAAACATTTGGTCAAATTCACTGCCCATACTATTTGTTTGCCAAAGTACTTTAAAGAAATGGTCCAGTTTGGAAACATTCTGAAAGAACAAATGTTTGCAACTGAAACAAACATTTGGGCTATTAGGAAGTGCCCAAATAAAACATTTTCACAACTGACATAAATGTTTTACTGAGGAAATGCTTGCCAGTATAAATATGGCATTTGAGGTAATGAGAACTGTAGAGCCAGGTCACAACAGTTAGAGCCAAAATAGAGAAGTGAACATTTCTTTTCCCCTGCGTTTAGGTTAAAAACCTATTCTATTAAGGATAAGAATATTCCAATAGGAATGCTTATTCTAATGATCTCTGATCTCATAGTTGATGCTTACACATCATCAGATTTCAACTGACAAGAATACCTGAACTGTACACAAATGACTCTTACTCAAATCTTAGGAATTTATGATTTTTGTCAGCATGGTTATGGCTTCCACAGACTGATTAGAATTTACCTTACACTGTAGTGAGATGCTGTAATGAACACTTGTGGTCAAGTTTCTTTTACTTGGTGGCCAAATTCCTGGGGTTTGATCTCTCTGAACTTAACCAGTCCATAGTCCTGTCATAAAACACACTATTCACTGCTGATTCCAGAATTAAAATCTTTCTGGCTTATTTAGATCTATGAGATTTTGTACTATTTATATCCAAGTCCATCCTCCCTTCCATGATGACTCACCCAGGTTTCTGGTGAACAGATTTGAATTTAAATTATATTAATGTGTCCACTCATCTGTTTCACAGATAAAGTAGAGAATTGAGAATATATACAATGAAGTAATGGACACTGTGGTAGAGGGAACAGAGAGCTAATGTTAGCGGCAGAATGACTTGTATCCAAATACTGCCTCTAAAATGTACTGGCCATGCAGTTCTGGAGAAGACCCTTAAACATTCAGTGCTCCAGGAAGTTCCTGAAGAATGTAAATTGTAAGAGAAGATATAGACATAATATTGATAGAGGAACTTTCCTACCAGGGAGTTCCCTATACCAGTGAAATGATATGCACAGTATTCAATTCCCTATCAAACAATACAAAGGAAAAAAATGGCCTATTACCTTTGGTTCGATCTGGCATCACAAACAATGCAGTTACCTAGGTTGGACAGGTAACTTCATTTTCACTATCTCTTGATTTCCTCATCTCTAAAGTGGGAATCCTGAGACTCCTAATATATAATTATATGGTATTTATGAGTATAAATGAGAAAATGTGGTTTATAAGAATTGGGCTGTAACTACGTTATTCATTAGTAGTATGATCCAATTATTCAAGGAAAATCACCTAAGCTATCATATATTGATCAATTAATCATCTTTTAGTTCTAAATGCAAACATTGTCTCCTCTCATTCACTTTGGTCATGGAAATTTGTCCTCCACATGCTCATGGTTGCCAGATAGACAATGTGATCTTGAACAAGGCCTTTCTCTAGACATCAGTTCCTTCATCTTGGACAGGAGGGAATATGACTAGATAGCCACAATTTGGTTGTATATGAATTCATCATTGAATTCAACCCAGATTGGAGCCATTCATTTAAAATCCAGGTCTCTATCCACTATATTTTACCTCTTGGCTTCCTCCTTGTTTTGACATTCTATGATCATTTTATCCACTTTCATTTTAAAGATCAAGATCAGAGAATACTGACTTTTTCAGTAGGGAAATGAGAAAAACATATAAATACCAGTTGCAGAAGACATTATCTGAACTTTGCCACAAGTAAAGTCTTATATCGGTTCATAAAAGAAGATAAATCATATGAAGTGTGAGATTATTGGAATAGCTATGTAAAAACCTGGGAACATTAAACAATACTTTGGGTAGTGACCTATTCTCTAGTCATGTAGTTATGTCTTCCTGTATTTATTTTTTTATTTGAATATTTTTCACTCAGTCAAAAGAATAGAATCCTTAGATAGAGATATAGTCTTAACATCCTTCTAGTTCATTTTCCACTTTAACAAAGCATAGAAAGTGATTAGATTGGAATACTTTCTATGAAGATGGATATATGAACTTGGACTGAATGTCTGTGTTCTGTGCCCTTGGTAAAAGACATGCATGATCAGAGGTCTCTAATTCTTTCTTTTGTTTCCATGATTAAAGGAAAAAGGAACTGTGCCGAAGGGAATTGGAAACTGTTCCAGAAGAAACAAGGAGAGATGTCTTCATCTCTTTCCAAGGCAGCTTCTTTTCTGGGAACCACCAATAAAATACTCTGAGCTAAGAGAAAAGATGAGAGCAGGGAATTCTATCCACCTTCTCCAGCAACTGCTAGGTGGATGATTAACATTTGTTAGTGAGATTTTCTACTTTTTTGTGTGAGCCTAATTGTCAACGTATTGCACAACAATAGTGATCCAGAGAGAGAAACATTTTCATTCCAGACAGTAGTGTTGTGAGTCCATAAGGCTGAAAGTTATATTCTTTCCTAACTAAAAAGGGAAGGGATTCCTGCAACTTCAATGCTTCTCAAAGAGAAGGAACCACATCACTAGAAGAAGCCATTAGGAAGATTCTGCCCTTCAGGCCCTAAAGATCAAAAGATGCCCTGGCTTTCTAGGAGGTCTGGACTTTGAGAATTACTCTAATGGTACAAATCTGAGTTGAATATAAATTACGTGTACAGTATCACAGAAAACATTTCTCATTTTAAAAAAAAAAAATATTAATTAACTGTTATGAATCTGTTGCATGTTTCCCTTTGTGGGAGATAAAATGAATAGCTGTCATATATCTCCTATCTACTACTTGTGTTTTGAGTAACTTTTATTGATGAAACTCTGTGATGTCTTTTAAAATTTTTTTTTCTCATTTTGAAGTAGCTGTATTTTTAAATATCTTTCAAAACACACGTTTCTTTTTTCTTTACAAAATCAAACAAAAACAAAAAAATCTGTAGGAGAAACTGACTACTAGGGCAGTTTTTTGTGTTGTTGTTTTTGTTTTGTTTTTTTGCTGGTCCTTGTTGTAGTGCCAGTCTCAGTTCTTGACATAATTGTGAGTTCATCAGAGCAGTGAGGCAGGACAGTAGGGGCAAAGGGGAAGGAATGACTTACAGAATGGGAGAGATTTCAGGGAGAAGGTGTTGTGAGGAGATTGAGTACCAGATCCAAGTGGGTTCTTGGCTTTGCTCCTAGTGGCCAGGCATGGTAGATTCTGCAGAGTGACAGTCACATGGGCTAGAAGCTGACAACCAGACTGCACTTGCCTGGGAGAGTCTTACCCTGTTTTCCACAAATCGTGCATCACCTGTTGTTGAGCTAAAATGTCCATTTATTTAATAGCAGTAATAATTTAAAATTATAAAAATCATTTCCATTGTTGAGCATTAGAGGGTGAGGTAATAAATACAGACAGGATGATGGGGGACAGGATAGCTGAAGGGGGAGTGGACAGTTCACATGTAGGATGGCAATGAAACAACCACAGTCCTCCAGCCTTCCCACACGAGAGCATTGTCTATGTTCCCTCTGGGGGGATTACAAAGGTTAGTGGGGCTCTGTTGGGGACAATCAAAAGTATCTCACACAACAATAGAGATGGCCTAGCCACATCCATTCTTCATTTCAAGCAACCTGGTACCTGCTAGGATCCAGTCTGATGAAATTCAGTTAATGTGACCAGAAGGCTTTGTGAGCCAGCACAGTGGTGGCCATCAATGGACAGGAGAGATGGCGCTTCCCTGGAACTATCAGATGGGTTGGGGACTCGCATGTAGTGAGGTGGAGGGAGGGGGGATGAGGGGGAGAATCTAAAGGCCTTTGGTGCTTTCAAAGATTGTTAAAAAAAAGAAAACACAAAGTGGGGTTTTAGAGTCTCTCCCACCATCTCCCCTTTCCCCTCACTCTGTCTCATGGATTCAGTGTGGGATGGGAGAAGATTTGTTGCTCCCAGGAATAAGTGATTGCAAGGGAACTGCTAGACGTTCTCACCCAGCATATAGTTAGTCATCTTTGCATACAGGAGATCCTAACCTGGAACCTACATGTTCCTCTATAACTTTATGGTGGGAAGGGCTTGTATTTTCTCTTTGACTGCTGGTGGCGGATGGATGTTTTCCAACTGATTAAGCTGCTGCTGTGTAATGATTGTATCCAGGCCATTAGCACCCCACACATAGTTCATTGGATTTCCAAAACACCCCAAAAGCTCAATCCCAGGTTTGGTATTGTTGCAGGTGCAAAAATTCCATTCACCAACTGCTGAATAATCCAGTTGGGACAACTTTGTGCCTGTCTGCAGCATGTGGTGCAGTGAGGGGACCATGTGGCTGCCATGTGCCAAATTGGTGGTGGAACTTGTATTCAGACTGCACCCCAGAGCCGATTGTGGGGAATTCAAAGCTGTCATCAAAAGTCCCAAAAGCAAACTGGCCATAACGCTGTGGCAAGGTAAATAAATGTTGATCCACATTCTCAAATGTTTGTCTATTCTGGTCTGTGGGAGGTGTAGAACTACTGGAACTTTTTCAATATTTCTGGACTCTTCCTCAGTAAAACAAAACCCACACCTTGGGCAGACATAATCTGGCAGCTGCGGGGAGATGGGAACAGCAGTAGCAGAAATACTGTCCAGGATGTAGAGAAGCTTCCACTATTTCCCTTCTCCACCTGTGAAGGTTTTTTAGTAGAAGTCCTACACATGGATTGTACCTAAGGTTTAATCAAATTATTTGCCATGGGACTCCAAAACAATGACAAAATAAACCAGAAAATGAGAAAAAAAGTCTGAAGCCTTTCTCTTTGGGGCCAAGTTTCCTCAAGAATAGATTGGTACATGTGAGCCTAAATTGCCACCATTTTGAGGAAGAATAATTAATGGGAAAAATCCAGGACCTACAGTGGTGAAATAATTTGCCAACATTACTTGAATTGTGGTAGAGTAGGATTCTGAATCTTAACACACACGGATGACAGTCCCTTCACTGATGAGGATCCCTTCCTTCCTTCTTTCCTTCCAATCTTTTCCTTTTTTCCTTCCTTCCTCTCTCTTTCTCTTCCTTCCTCCCTCTTTCCTTAAGGTTGCTATCTGTTCATCTTTGCTCCTCTACTTCCATATTTACTCTTTGTTTCTTCCTCTATTTCTTTCTTTCTTTTTTTTTGGAGAGAGGAAGGAAAGGCAGTTAGGATTGTGACTTGCCCAAACTCACACAGCGAGTAAGTGTCAAGTGTCTGAGCTCATATTTGACCTCAGATCTTCCTAACTCCAAAGCCAGTGCTCTACTCATTGCATCACCTAGCTGTCATTTTACTTTTTGGTTTATGCAACCTTACTGAAGAAAAATAAATCAATTATTAGCAGAGCTATTAGTTGATCACTCATAGAGTGACAATTTGCATCATTTGTTCATATAATAATACGTATTATTATTATATGAAATATATGAAAATATATAGCTCCAAGCCTCCTAACAAGAATAAATGAAAATTACAAAAAATTCAATACCCTATTTTGGAAAACAAGGGGTGTTTGAGTTCCAATGTCCTTCCTGGGTAGAGCAAAAACATGTTTTCCTTTACTGGAATGCATAAAATACATCACATTTTCTGTTCTGATGATGCTATAAATTCAGTACCAATTCTCTAACCACATCAGTTATGAATATAAAGTATATCATGAAACCTCAAATCTCTAACAATGGAATGCTTAAACAAGATGGATGCTGCTTCAGTAATGTTTCGTCCTTTGATCTGGCAATATTGCATTCATCCAAGATCTAAGATCCCATGGTATCTTCAGCATGTATTAGAATAGTGAGAAATGGTTTTACTCTCATAACCAAGTTAGAGTGAAGACATTTGTGATGCACATGCTCCATTTAAAAAAATTCTAAATCTTGGGCAATTGTTCTCTTGTAACTACTTTATAGTTTCTAAAAGCTTGTCATTCTCCAAAGGAAGAGCCTGTCTTCTCAGACAAGTATGCACATGAATGAAGGGAGGTAAACAAAAAATGAAATTTGAAAAGGGTGGTCTGATAGGAGAGCTATCAGAGAAGAAACTAAAAAAAGAGAAACAGTAATTTGAAGCTTATTGTAACTATAGTGCAAGTTATTATGACT
This sequence comes from Potorous gilbertii, assembly GCA_028658325.1. NCBI lineage: Eukaryota > Metazoa > Chordata > Mammalia > Diprotodontia > Potoroidae > Potorous > Potorous gilbertii. Next base: position 439,415,760 of record CM053771.1, on the reverse strand, counting down.
TAAGGTAGCATCATGTAGCACACTTCTGATTCCATTCTTGTTCCTTTCAACAAATATTCATTTACTGTTTGCAGAGAATTATATTGAATGTTAATGGAGGACATTTTGTACAGAGCACTAACCTAAGAAGTTGAAAAAAATACTAGAAAGCTGAATGCATTTCTGTGCACTCCATGTAAAAAGGCCATACGTCTCCTTGGAAGGTAAGGACTAAAGCTCAGGGGAGAAACTATGCCTGGATGTGTGGAACTGAAATTAATTTACATAAAATGACAATTCAATTCATGGGAACTGATGGGTTCACCATTAATATTAGAATGGAATGTACAAAACCAGGACTCTTATACCAGTATAAGATATTTTGTCATCAAAAGAAGACAGTATGGTTCTGCTCTGTCAATCAGAAATGGCACTATACAGAAGTCAGGAAAGTCTTTAAATTCTGGGAGGCATTGTTGTGTATTAGAAAGGGTACTAGATGAGGCACCTGAAAATTGGGCATCAAATTCTGGTGCATAAGCTTTACCTCTGTGATCTAGAAGAAGTCATTTAATATCTGTGAATATTAGTTTCCTCATGTGTAAAATCTGCATTAAAAACTCATCAATTTCTTCACAGGGTATATATGTTGAAAACACTTGAAAATTTAAAGCATTATATAAATATTAAATGCCATTTTTTTATCTTGCCACTAGACTTTGTTTTTCTAGTTTTTCCACCTTCACTCCCAGGTATCTAAGACCTTTAATGTTGTACTTTAATAGTTTCATCCCTATGTCCCCTGTTTTGTAGACATATGAATAATAAATGTTGGTCCTTAAAAGTAAGAGTAGAAAGGTGTGTCTTGTCTGTGAGAGAGAAGTATATTTCACCTAATAATGCAAATTGAAATAATTCCTTATTTTTTTTCAGTTTTTACTGTATAAATAAGCGTAATGAAAATAGTGCTTGGAAAAAGGAGAGAAGGGGCATTGTAACAAAGATGTTAGTACAATTGTTCATACTTTTCTTGGGTTTATGATCAAAATACCCTACTTAGATATTAGTAATGAGGTCCTATGATTCTGAATTCATTCTTTTCCCAGCTTTGAGTATTCACTTTTCATAGTAAGATATTTATAATTCTCTTTTCCTTTTCCAACCAGAAGATGTGAATTTGTACCTGTGAGGATTCCAATGAAAAATAGGGAAAATAAAGCATAGTTCTTTTTCAGCAAGTTTTCCTAAAGCAAAGCACAGACAGTAATTGGGTCCTGCAGCACTTGGGAAAGGCGCTGAAGCTCAAAGCAAAAAGGTAAGACTGACTTACAAAGTAATCCTTCTGAAAGACTTCCTGATCTAATGTCTGTGCACCTATTATTTCAACATTCCCAAAGTCGAACCTTGCTTTGGGCTCTTGGCCTCTCTGTCACTTTGTTCAAATCAACTTTTTGAATTTAAAGTTACAAAAGGAAGAGCAGAGGGACAGAAAAGTGCGATGATTTTTTTGGAGTTTGCTTTGATAAGGAATTACAATGGAAACTTCATTTATTTTGACTCACTTTCCATCCTTTACCCCTAAACTTGACTGTATCTTTGGTATACATATAAATTTTTACCCTGAGCTAAATGCTTGGGAAAAAGAGCATCAAAGGACAAACCAAGATATCTTAAAAAATATTGTGGGCTTCTCATGAGAATTTCAATGGCAATATTAAAAGAAAAATTAACATGGAATAGAAGGAAATAATGATATTATTTTCAATTAGTAAATGTTTAAAATTATGTCCCAAAATTCTTAACAAACCATACTTTTTTCTGCAACAATAGTTCTTGTTCTAACTGAACAACAGTTCAATTCCATTTATTTCAATTCATTTGAAACATTAGTGCCTATTATGTTCAATAAAATAATTTCTACTTATATTCTGATGTATGACTTACAAAAAACATGGATTGGTTGCCTTATTAAATCCCCACAACAGTTGTGTTATACAGATAATATAAACATTGTTATCCCCATTTTACAGGTGAAGTCCCTGAGAGTCATTGAATTGAATTGCCAAATAATTTCTTCCTAAGTAGCCAGCTTCTTGGTGATCATCTTCTGTCTTTAACTAGGCTTTTGCCAAGCATGTTGTAATGTTCCATGGAATGTTCCATTGCAAATGGGAATAGCATGCAAAATATTAGAAATGGGAGAAGTGATCTTGATTTAAAGAATGTCAACAGAAAAAAAAATATTTATCCAGAAGGTAAATGTGTAATCCACTTACTTAGGATAATTGATGGACATCCGTGTGCTGCATTGGTATCTATCAAGAGATTTTGAAGTAGACTGCCAACAAGATGAGTGTGTATAATGTGAAAAATTTATGGGAGTACATCTACAAAAGTTGTACAAGGTAGGCAGGATTCTCTGAGATGCAGGAGTGATCTGGTATTACCTGAAGGAACTACTGTGTTGATGAACTCACAGAGAATAATGAGGACTGGAATATTGGAATCTGTCTTTCAGAGAAGTTAAGTGATTTGACCACAAACACAGAATGAAAAAAAAAAGCATAAACAAACCAGAAGCTATTCTACCTTCAGGTTCAAATGCTCTTTCAAGTCAAGATCTTTTAAGTTCCTTTCTAATACTCTTTTTTAAAAAAATTATTTTTAATTTTCAACATTCACTTCCACAAGATTTTGAGTTGTAAATTTTCTATCCATCTCTCCTGTCCCCTGCACGCCAAGGAGGCATGAATTCTAATTGGCCCATCTCTCAATCTGCCCACCCTTCTATCACCTCTCTCCCTTCTCTTTACCTTTACCTTCTGTTTTCTTGTAGAGCAAGACAGATTTCTATATACTGTTGCCTGCATATCTTACTTCAGAGTTGCATGTAAAAACAATTTTTAACATTCATTTTTAAAACTTAGAGTTCCAAAGTCTCTCCCTTCCTCCTTCCACACCTATTCTCATTGAGAAAGGAAACAATTCAATAAAGGTTATAAATGTTCAAGATGCAAAACACTTCAATAGCAGCCAACTTGTGAAAGGTTAAATACATTTCCCTCTGTCCTATTCTGCTCCCTATTTATTCTGTTCTCTCCTTGGATCCTCTCTCTCCTCAAAAGTACTTGCTTCTGATGACTTCTTCCTCCCACTTTCCCTGCCTTCTGTCATCCTTCCCTCTCTTTTCCCCTTTCCCCCTTCTTTCCTTAAGGGTAAGATCGATTTCTTTCCCAATTGCATGTTTATGTTTTTCTCTCCTTAAGCCAAATAGGGTGAAAGTAAGGCTCACTTTTTCCCTCTCCCTCCCTCCTCTTCCCCTCCATTGTGAAAGCTTTTCTTTGCCTCTTTTATATGAGATAACTTATTCCATTCTACCTCTCCCTTTCTCCTTATTCCAGTGTATTCCTCTCTCTCCACATAATTTTATTTCTTTTAGAAATCATCCCTTCATACTCAACTCAGCCTGACACATCTATCTATCCATAATTTTTCTTTCTTTTTCTTTCTTTTTTCTTTTTCTTTCTTTCTCTCTCTCTCTGTCTAACCATCTTTCTCTCTATTTCCTCCAACTACTCTAATACCATGAAAGGTCTTATGACTTACAAATACCATCTTTTCATGTAGGAAGGAAAACAGTTAAATTTTATTAAGTCCCTTATGATTTCTCTTTCCTGTTTACCTTTCCATGCTTCTTTTCCCTCTTGTATTTAAAAGTTAAATTTTCAATTCAACTCTGAACTTTTCTTCAAGAATATTTGAAAGTTCTCTATTTCATTGAATATCCATACCCCTGCTCAGGCATTATGCTCAGTTTTACTGAGTTAATGATGCTTGGTTTTAATTCTATCATTTTTGACTGCATATTCTAAGCATTCCAGTTCCCTAATGTAGAAGTTGCTAAATCTTATGTCATCTTGATTGTGTTTCCACAATACTCGAATTGTTTCTTTCTGGCTACTTGTAATATTTTCTCCTTGGCTTGAGAAGACTGGAATTTGACTATAGTACATCTAGGAATTTTCCTTTTGGGATGTCTTTACTGGATAATCAGAGGATTCTGTAAATCTCTCTATTTTTTGACTCTGGTTCTAAAACATTGGAGCAATTTTCATTGATAATTTCTTGAAACATGATGTCTAGAATCTGTTTTTGATCATGACTGTCAGGTAGTCCAATAATTTTTAAAGTACCTCTCCTGCATTTGTTTTCTACGTCAGTTGTTTTTGCAATGAGTTATTTTACATACTCTTCTATTTTTTCATTCTTTTGGTTCTGTTTTTTATGATTTCTTGCTTTCTTATGCAGTCATTAGCTTCCATCTGCTCCATTCTAATTTTTAAAGAACTATTTTATTCAGAGAGCTTTTGAACCTCTTTTCCAATTTGGCAAATTCTGCTTTTTAATGCATCATTCTATTCTGGCTTTTTGGACCTTTTTAACATTTGGATTAGTCTATTTTTTAAAGTTTTATTTTCTTCAGCAATTTTTCATGTCTTTTAGACAACTGTTGAGCTATTTTTCATGACTTTGTTGTATCATTCTAATTTCTTTTCCAAATTTTTCTCTTCTTCTCTTACATGATTTTCAAAATCATTTTCAGCTCTTTCATGCTCTAGGACCAATTCATATTTTTCTTGGAGGTTTGGATGTGGGAACTTTGACTTTGTGGTCTTCTGGTTGTATATTTTGATCTTTCTTTTCACAAAAATAGGTTTCTATGGACTGATTTCCCATGTCCCAGTTTGCTTATTTTCCCAGCCAATTATTTGACTTTTTGGCTCTCTGTTTATGTAGATCTCTGCTTCCAGTGTGGAGAGTATACTGTACCAAGCTTCAGAGGTTTTATTCATCTGTCTGCAGAGATATTTCTAGGGACCTGTTAATTTTCAGTTCTTCCAAGATTGTATGATGGAAGGAGAGGTGTTTCCTCAATTCCTGGATTGTGCTCTAGTCTGAGAGTGGCCATAAGCACTTTTTTCTACTTTGGAAATGTGAGGATGATTCCCTCTCTAACAAGCTTCACCACATCAGCACTCCTGCTCATCCCAAGACAACCACCCAGGTGTGTAATCAAAATCCAAGCCTGGTCAAAGCAAGATAATCCTGCCTGAATGCCACCAAAGAGATCCTTACAATCCAACTTTGATCATTTGCTTGTTTCCCCTACTATCTCTGGTCTGAGAGCTTTGGAAGCAGATGCTGTCACTACCATTGCCAGTGTAACCACCACCATGTGGACCAGGCTGGATCTTGCTTCTGTCACACTCAAGTCTGACAAACCTTTCTTACTGAACTTTCTATTTCTAATCTTAAATACTCTAGCTTTGATATTGTTTTGTTGATAAGTGCTCCCCTCTACCACCAATATCAATCATCCACAATTAGTTTTTATTGGATTTTGTTCAGTTTTTGTTCATTTATTTTTAACTAGATCTTGCTTTTCTTTCATTTTAATAAACCTGTCCCACTCAGAAGATAAATCAATAACAAGTCCTCCTTCCAGCTACTGGTTCTCTATGATTCTCTTGAAATATTTTGTCAGTATTAATTATTCTGTTATGCAGCAAGAGTTTGGAGTTTTCCCTTCATTTTTAAAGCCTCTTTTCCCTGAATTTCAGTATAACTCATCCTGGTTTATTTTGAATTTAAAAAATCCTCAAAATGCTTGACATTTTCATGCCAATAGAAGATGATTTTTTAAACATCATTTAAATATGCTATTTAAAGAGGTGCAACTATGAATATTTTCTTTGAATTTCTTTTTAAAAATCAGAAAATGAAAAAATGTTAAAAAGCAATGGAATGAATTCTTGTCAAGAAAACCATCCTTCAATTATTAGAAAAGCTATCAGTTAAAAACAACTCAAGATAGTTTCATTTGATGACAGTCAGAAATTTTGTGTGGGTCTAGTCCATTTACAAGTGCACAATATGACCATTATAAACTACTTATTTATATGATTATTATGAGACTCAAAAAGAAAGAATATATAAAGATATCTGCAAACTTTAAAATACAAGAATAAATGCTAGCTACAACAATGATTGCTGTTGTTGATAACTAGGATGATGATGATCATGATGATGTTAAAGATGAGGAAGTTGGACGTAAGAAGGTTGTAACTTGTGAAATGTCAAATAGTCAAGATTTAAACCAAGTTTCCTTAGACTCTACAGACAATTTTATATTGTATCTCTATATGTGAAAAACTCTATCTCTAAATGCAAAAATAGTTTCCTCTCCATTTAAATCCATCTTATATATTTTGCTTTTCAAATTATATCTATTGATCCTCCTTTCATCTAGAGTAGGAGCCCATGAAGATTAAGAAAAGAAAAACTATATTTTTGCAATCCAATATATAGTATTAATTTTATTTTTCAAAAAAATTAAAAATATTTTTACTGAAAAATTAAAAATATTATTCCAAAAAGGTTTCGTAGGCCTCACCAAACTATCAAATGAATTTGTGTAAAAAAATTTAAAACTCTTTATGTAGAGATCGAAGAATAAGTTAAATTTCTCATAGAGAGACACCCCTTAAAATAAAGACAGCTATCCATCATCATCTAAAAATAAACTCTTCTACTGCCTATAGATCCCCAAATACTTTATCTGTCTCACGTCATCTTGTGTGAACTGCTTTCTGTCAGTTTAGCTGAAAATATCACTTATGTTTTTCCTTAATTTTCCTTCTTAGCCTAAGATGATTCTGAGACTGGATATGTCTGATTCTTATATGATCAGGTCACATATTTGTATCCATTCTAGTGCCTGTCCTTGCTTCTCTCTTTTATCATGTGTTTTTTTGAAAATCTAAGTTCTTCAGAGTATTCTATGTACATTCATGTAGTCTCTTTAGACAACTTTCCACCTTTTTTCTCAAAAAAAACATCTTTTTTAAAATTTTTTGTCACAAGAAGGTGATTCCTTTCTTTATCAAAGTTGAGCCCACAGGATGATAACTCTTCTTTCTCTAAGTCCACTGAAGTTTGCTCTCCTAAAATCACCATTCATGTAAGAATTGATATGACATGAATTAGGGAGGACTTTGATTAGTAAGTCTGATCCCATTCAGAGGAGGTCAGCTAGGATAATGAAGGGACTGAAGGGATTAAAATCACAATACAATGAGACTATGTGAAAGAAATGTCAATATCAAGTTTATAAAAGGGATCTTAGGGTGTATAGGATAGCTGTCAGTGTAAGTTTCAGTAAATTCCAGTGGGAATCACATCCAGTATTAATCAGAAAATTCTCTTTTGATCATTTAAAGCTATTAAAAACTGATTTAGCCAACATTATTAGCCGTATTATATACTGATGACCTTATATATCATTTGTGCACCGTATAGTTGGGTTATACTGTCCTCTTTGCTGTTTCTTACACATTGAGCCTCCATTCTCCATCTCCTTTCTTTAGCACATTAAGTTGCTAGGTGCTAAGTTTGCATGCTAGGAATCTACTCCTTCACTTCTACCTCTTAGAATCTCAATTTCTAAGTCTAGTTCAATTAACACCTTAACTATATGAGGCCTTTACTGATCATCTCTCTGCTCTGGCCCAGACAGCAGAATTAAGAACTGTAGTCAAAGGTTCCAAAGGCAAATTTTGAGTTGAGAATAAAGAAAAATATCTTAACAACTAGAATTGTCCCAAAGTGGAATAGACCTTTTCAGGAGGCTGTGGATTGTCTCTTTTTAGCATTCTATGATCAAAGGTTAGATGACTACCTGTCATCTATTTTTCACAGGAAATTCTCGTTAAGTTATAGCTTAGAAGAGATAGAACTCTGAATTCCTGTCTACCTCACAGAATTTATATTGCTTTCCTGAAATGGAATTTCACTCCGTGCTTGATTATGGAATGAACTGTATGCCCCTAAGCTAGCCTTGGGAACTTCTGATAACTGTTTTCAATTCCAAGTGCCCCATTGTAGACAAGATATTTTAAACTGGATGGCATCCTAAAGTAGAGAATAAGTATGTTGAGAGAACGAGAAGCTAGTCTACATGAAGAGCAATTGGGGTACCTGGAAATGCTAAATTTCAAGAAAGACTAGGTCAAGGAATGTAAATTTCTTCATCTATTTGAAAAGAAATCATGTGAAGATAGATCAAATTTATTCTGATGGTTCCAGACAATGGAGTGAGAAGCAATATATTAAAATATGGTTAGATTATATTATGTTTAATATATGGTAGATATTTGCATGAAGCAGATTTTAAATTAATTAAAAGAAAAAAAAAATACAAATTTTACCCAAACTAGATTCTTTATAATATTTTCCATTATCAGAGGACTACATGAATAGGATGATTAACTATCTCCCAGGGAAAGTATAAATTATTTTCTTGTTAAGTTTTGGGCTGGATTAGATGAACTTTGAGTTCTCTTCCAGATCTGAGAATATTTTGGACAATCTAGTGCTCTCATTGTGAGACTTTGCTGTGAAATATTCTGTCCTTGCTACTCTCCTCATTCGCATTCATTTCTCAGTTGGCTGCCCTCATAAATTTTGTCATTGTCCACAGACACTAAAGTTCTTATATGATGGCATTACCTCTGAATCTCACACTTATTTGGACCCCTTATCTCTGACTGAAGATAGTAGAGGGCAGAAGGTGGATATTTTAGAATTCTAGATCCTGCAATTACATAGGCCACCTAGGACAACCACCTTATCATACTCACCTGGCAGCAGGTTTTCATCATGCCCCTGAAGTGTACTCCCTTCCCCATCATACCCTCACTTTTCATCTTCTTTCTGTGTGTTGTATTTTCCCATTAGATTGTAAATACTTTGAGGAGAGTGATGATGTTTTGCCTTTCTTTGCATCCTTAGTAGTGACCAAAGTGCCTGGCACATAGCAAACATTTAATTATTTTTGACTGCCTGTTAGATATATTATTTTAAAAAAATCTACCTCTTCAATTATTCACTCTCCAATCTCTCTCTCTAAGAGACGTCATTCTCCCACCCCCCCCCCTACCAGAATTAAATTCTTCCCATAGTAATAGCTTACAAATGCACTGAGGTTTATGACTTATAAAGTATTTTTCACCCTATGAAATACTTGAAACATTCTATTATCCTCCTTTGACAGAAGACTAACCTTGAATTTCAGAATGTTGAAATGTCTTTCCTGGGGTCTGTCTATGAAACTCAGACTTGGAATTCTTGCCTCTGAATGGAGGGCTCTTTGCCCTGAACCATAGTACTGCCTAGAAGCATAATTACCCTTCTACTTAAAATCAAATATTGAAACTGACAATTGTGATTTGTAGGTGGGCTGAAGGAGGGGGAGGTAATAGCAGATAATCAAAACTGTAAGAAGTAGCAGAATATCACAACATAAAACAAATGCATGGTTGATTCATGTTGTGAATAAATATAGCAGCATGTAGAATTTTTAGTCTTCTCAGATTGTTATATGGTGGCCACTCTGGTTTATTTTAACAAATGGATAGATACAGATTTAGACATAGAAAAATGCCACTTTGGACTTAGTGTGATATGGAGGGATTGGTCCAGAAAGGGATGGTAAAAGGCTACCAAAGATACAGTATGACTTCAAAGTTGTAATGAAAAGTTTAAGTTTTAAAGCTCAATTATTTTTCTTTGTATATGAGAATGATGAGATTTAGAAGGCTTCAATGACTTGCCCAAGGTCACACAGCTAGTTATACAAGTGACCTTGGCAGAGAAAAGACTAATTCTTCTGAGTATATATGATGTTCTCTTCCCCATTACCAAAGTGTCTTATGAAGATTTGATCAGGTTCAGCCATGTTGGTAAAAGTATTAAAGACTATCTATTGGTCTCTCAATCAATCAATTAATCAACAAATATCTATTTAGTATTTGTTATATACTAGGCATAGTATTATGTAATAAGGATTCAAAAACAAAAAGAAGCAGTCCTTGATCTCAAGGGCCTTGAGTTCTTTTGGTAGAGACACTTTTAAATTAAAGAATCAGACTCAAAACTTAACTCAGTCAATATTGAATAAGTTAAATAATTTTTCTGCATTTCAATTTCCATATATGTAAAATGAGGGAATTCACCTTTAATGCTACTTGAAGTACAAAATATTTGATCCACATTATTTGAAAAAGATACAAGTCACTGGTAGGGGTAAGCAGGAAAGGTACCATGTCAAAAATGTTGCTTTATCTTGAAAAACAGCAACAAGGGATTCTATGTATCAATAGTTCATAAGTAAGATGATATTTCTACATCCACTTCCTATATATTTAGGATCTATTCCTCCCTCTGTCTATCCCTTTCCTTCCTTTACTCCATCCATATGTTTATCTCCTTAATATTGTTGATAAAGTAAAGTACTGCGTAGTCAATATTAGTGAATCTAAGGACAAATTCAGCTGCTGACATTTGCCCGTTACATGATTATTAAAAGATCACATAGTTAATCTAAGCCTCATTTGTTAAAATATGTCTATAATAATCTATATTACTTCTTTAATAACCCTGTTTTGAGCCTCAAATAAGACAAGGTATGTGAATCATACATAAGTTTTAACTATTGCTAATATTATAGCATGAGGCATATTAAAATGTTTTTATGAATCTTCAATTCTATCTTTGGTTTAGAACTCAGACAATAAATAATTATTAGCAAATAAAGCCATAAAGGAATTTCTCACAATAAAAAATACACTTAATTTTGTTGAAATGAAGATCTCATCCTGGAAAAGAATGAATAATTGCTTCTGACCTGATGTGATCTTTCAGATTCAAAAATTTAGGGCAGGCAGTTAGCTATTCCCAGTTGATGAAGTATTCTGCTAGATGATCTCATCTGACAAGCAGTGAGCCTTCACAATTGAGATAACTCACACGATTAATCTAATTTTAGCACAATAATATACAGATTTTGAACATGATTCTAAGTATCTTGCAATAATAAGAGTATGTTATGTACATTTATTTAGCTCTTTGAAATATACAGTGTTTCCATTTACATTCCAACATTTTATCCTCATAGTAGTACTGTAACGAAGATTGTATTATGACTACTATTTTGCAAAATTGGATACTGAAATTCAAAACTACAAAGTAATAGTAAAAGATATTACTGATACATGAACTTTTATATTCTTACTCCGAATCAAAGTTGTAAAGCTGAGGAAGAAAAATCCTGTTTGAGACTGCCTTTCTTCTTTATGCCGTTATGACTATCCCAAATAAATCCTTCTGCCCATAGCTTCACAGAATAACTTGCAACAAATTGGAGCCTCCTACTGTGAATAATGATAATGGATAAATAGATATTAAATGGTCTAATTTAACAAATATAAGTTTTCATATAATAAACAAGGTTTTTTTTAAAGAATATTAGTATATTAATTAATTTTTCTACAAATGAATTGATGTTCTAACATAATTTCCACTTATGTCAGTGTGACTACATAACATCACTATAGTGAAAATATGCTCAATAGGAAAGTATATGTGGAACCTATAAAGAATTGTATGCTGTCATGGGGAGGGAGGAGGGTAGGGGGGGAAGGTGTGGGGGTATAAAATCTTAATTTTAAGGAAGTGATTGTGGAATATTTATAAATAAATAAAATAAAAATTAAAAAAAATTCCCACTCAACAGTGTTTTAAAATGATATAGTTTTCAAAGATTAACAGAAACGTTAGGTTCCATTGTTGTTAGGTTTTTGCACCATTATCTTAAGGACAGTGACTGAAAAAACTTGTGATGTTTAATTTTGGCAGCCTTCTATCCTCCCTTCTCTTCCTCTTCCCTTGAACCCAGTTTTCTAAATTCCCAACATATCTGTCTTATTTTCAGGCATGATATAACTACTCATAAAATGTTATCTTGTGAACAATTAGTCTTTGTGTGTGTATGTGTGTGTGTGTTTTCATGTGTGTGTATGCATGCAAACATATGTCTGTGACAGGTAGAGAGGCAGAAAGAGAATGAAAGACAGAAAGAAAGAGAGCTAGAGAGAGAGAGAAACAGACACACTCACAGGGAGAGAGAGAGAGCTCACTAAATTTTAATTTTTCCAAAGGAATTTACATTTTAGTAATAACAAATATTGAAAATTCTTCAGGATCCAAGAAAATTAGTCTTTGTGAATTTTTGGGAAACTTGTCAAATGATAGAGGTTTCAGTATGTGTTTCTAAGTCATTATACCTAAATTTTACCAAGAGGATTTCTTTTTAGAGTCCAACTCTGTAAAGTTGAACATATTTATAATATTTAATTATGTTCTCTTTTCCATAACAGTGTTCAACATCGGTGGTTATAAAGAACTACTTTTTTTGCTGTGAAAATATATTAGCATGGGTATACATATATGTGTTTATGACCATTCACCAAAATTCAATGAAACATTTTGAAAACAGTTAGTGGGAGTGAATCAAAAATCTTTTAATATTTCCTTATGAAACTAATTTACGTGTGCTTAATTAAGTGAAACATTTCATTTCATAATTAGGTTTGAAGTACACACACATATATAGATATACATAAGACATAGTAAGAATAAATTGAACATTTGCGACTGTCCTATTAAAAATTCAGAAGAGATTTTGATGCAGCGTTTGTGAGCAAGAGACTCTTCTTTGAGATTCACGTTTCACTGTATTTCAGGGCCATGATAGTTCATATTCAGATGGAATCTCAGGGGCCAACTGGCAGAACCTATGATACAAAAATAATCTCCTCTACAACCTATTTGACAAATATTAGCCATTCTTGTTTTAAGCCTACAAATGATTATGGTGTGAGACGTGGGGGAATATTGGGACTAATAGTTAACTCCAAAGTCACCCCATTATACATTAGAGGAGCTATAATTATTTAAAAGTTTACGACCATTGATAATATTTTGTTTTTGTTTTACAAGCCCATTCATCAGTTTTAGTTCCCCCACTGGGTCCAAATAAAACAAATCCAATGCCTCTTTCTAGTGACAGTCTTTCAAATACCAGAAGGATTTTCATGAAATAATGTAATTATGTCAGTAACTCCTTGATACCCTCCAAGAAAACTTTTTCTCTTGAAATAAAATGGAGGGCACAGAATAAATATTTTCAAGAAGTAGCTTTTAGTAGCATATTGAAAATTACACAATCATTGCATTTCATTTCTTGTTATGACTCTTTAATAAGTCAGTATATAGTTAAAATAATGGTCAACTCCACTCCTCATTTTACTTCTTAAGTACTTCCTCCTTAGATAATATCTCCTAAAAATATTTTAATTATTAAACTATAATTTATGATCAATTTCCTTTCTCTCACTTAACAGTACTTCCGCTTTGTCAATTACATATAAGGATGGTTATGAAAATTCACTTTTACAAAATTTTGATTTCCAAATTTTACTTCCTCTCTGTCTTCATTCTCCTTTCCCACCCACTCCCCAGGACAGCAAGCAATCTGATATAGTTTATAAATGTACAATCGTATTAAATACATTTCCACATTAGTTACATTGTTAAAGGAAGGGTCAGAACAAAGGGAAAAAATCACAAGAAAAACAAACAAAAATAGTTGGCATCAATCTGCATTTGGAATCTATTGTTCATTCTCAGGATGTAGACAGCATTTTCCATCATGAGTCCCAGAATTGTCTGTATTGCTGAGAAGAGCTATCCTAGTTGATCATTGAACAACCTTGCTTATGCTATGTACAGTGTTCTCCTGGTTCTGCTTACTTTACTCAGCATCAGTTCATGTATGTCTTGCCAAGTTTTTTCCAAAATCTACCTGCTCCTCATTTCCCATAAGACAATAGTATTGCATTACATTCATATGCTACAGCTTGTTCAGTAATTCGCCAATTGATGGGCCATCCTCTCAATTTCCATTCCTTTACTAACACAAAAGAACTGCTATAAATATATTTGCATATGTGGGTCCTTTCCCCTTTTTTTGGTGATATGATCATTAATGTCACTTAATATTTGTGTTGTCTTCAGAAAATCTCTTAAAATCTCTGAATCTCATTTGTCTTTTATGTGAAATGATGGACTAGGTATTTCCAAAGTCCCTTGAAATTCTTAATCTTGTAGGCTATGATAAATTCAAATGTTATAGTTTGGTTTCAATTGGAAAGCAGTAGACAAAATAACTTTTAAGCATTACTGAGCAATGAAACATCTGTGTCTAGCATATTCAGCAACATGAAACTGACGTGTCAAGGAAATGTTTATAAAAGAAAACTTGAATAACGTCATATTCCAACTCATTTATTCAACTATTTTATCTGTCTGTATTGAATTCCAGTTTATTCTTTATTATAGTATAAACTATAAACATATTCAGTTTCATTTTTTTTAAATTTTACTTTCCAATTATACAGTTAATTAAACTAAAATGTAGCCTGAAATATATTTTAATCCCTAGAAAATAGAATTACTATTGAGCTGCTCAGAGGGCAAATTCATATTGTTTTCCTATTTGTGAACTAAAATGAAAGCATTACAACCAACAGATGGTGGTATTTTCATCAAGGTGTAATTTTTTTATGAACTGAATAATGAAGAGGGAAAAAAATCATTCAGTCCTTGAAACTTGTCATGACAAATCACATCAGATTGAAAATAGATACATCAGATAGATTGCAACATTGTAACCTAAGGATGGATGGGCTGTCTGTGCACTTTCCTTTTGAAATGTCATTGTGAAAAAAAGGATTTATGAAAGAAATACTTGAACCACAAAAACTATTTAGAACATAACTGTGAAGCACATTCTATTATCAGATAAATTTAAAATTCATTTAATGATAGGAAATTAATATTATATTGCCTAATGCAACACAGGGAATTACAAATGAATTACAAAACAGAAGCCATAAGAAAAATGAAACTATCAAGCTTCAGAGAAATGCAAGCTCTAGTATTTTAGTTGCCTAGAAAAGAGCCTGAATAAATCATTGTTGGCTAGACCCAGATGAAATCGCACAGACCCAGTTCAGCATGGCTTACTGTACTGGGCATTATGAACCATTTAGATTAAAAATCGCAGGATCAGAAATATATACCTCAAATGGAACTTAGGTGTGACAGAGGCCAACTCCCTCATTTTATAGGGGAGATATTTGAGGCCCAGAGAAGGTCAGTAGCTTGCCCAAAGTCACACAGTTGGTTATGTATTTATTTCCTGAAAGATATCTCTTATAGAAAGAGAAGTCAGTAGAGTAATAACCCTTCGGGGATTGTCAAAACTCCATACTGCCTGTGAGACTGTTGTTGTTACTATAATTATCCGCATTTTATGGAGGATAAAACAAGATAAGAGAGGTTACATGTCTGTGGTCACGAAGCTAAAAAGGGTTTCAGGCAGGCTTGAACTAAAATCCTTCTGACTTCAAGCCTAGCACTCATATAAATTCAGTGACAAAATTTTGATGGCTGTTATTTTCAAGAGGGCCTATTTTAAATTAGTCACTCTCTATATATCTACTTGTTCTATACATTTCTGTGATTTTCCTAAATTCATCAGATGATTATGAACAATGTTGCAGCTGGAAATACTTAACACCATTGAAAAGGTAGAACATACAACCAATTGTACTAAAAAAGGTGACAAGAAAAAACTGTATTTAAATTATGATGTAGTCTAACATTCAACACACAACTGTTAATGAAAGCTGTTACTATTTAACCTTGTGTTTAGTCTATATCTCTAAAGCACTTGTTACAATTGTTCTAATTAAAATTGCTTTAAGTATTCTCAAAATAGTAGAAGAATGGGTATTCTTCTTTGTTATCTCTGACAGTTATTAACTGTGCAAACTGTGTCAAGTCATTTAGCTTTACTGAGTCAGAATCCTCATTTAAAAACAGGGATAAATAATACTTCCTCCTCCACTACGTACTTAAATGCTATGTGAATACTGAAGTAATATAAAAACAAATAAATTTATTCTTGTTAGCTCCAATTATCTTGAGGTTTCCAAAGTATTTGTAAAAGAAAACTGTTTTAGTCATAGTTGTGTAAGATTCCTTACTGTATATAATCACTAGTTATAATAGATTGTATTTATCTTGCATTAAAATGTACATGTTTATAGTTTAGGAATTTATATATAAGACTAATAACACGACTGCTTCAAAAAAAAGTATCTTACTAAAAATTCTCACCAGTCCATACTTCAGTAACTCTCACTGGCCTTATAGTCTTACTTCTCAAATACAGTAATTATTAATTTTGTTAACTGATAGGAGTTATTGAACTTCTCTGAGAAATTCCACCTTTGTTAATTATGGAGGAATATGTCTGTGCATCAAAGATCTGTGCTTTCATTGGAGTCAGATGCCACTAATGTTAGAAAATTTCAGGAGCATCTAGATGGTATAGTAGATAGATCACTGGGCCTAAATTCAGGAGGACCTGAGTTCAAATCTGACCTCAAACATTTACAAGATCTGTGACCCTGGGGCAAGTCACCAGATTGCCTCAAAAAGTTGAAAAAAAATTCAAATTTCAATTGCAACAATTTCCAAAAATAAAATTGCAAAAAAACAGGAAAGAGAAGAAAACTCACGCAACGGTCTAGATCATAACATATATATGAATTAGTAAATAGTTATTTGAGAGTTATTTGAGAACTACTAAGTGACTTCCATATCAGAAATGATACAGGAATTCAGCTGCATGCTGGAACAGCTCCAACCAAAAGGTGAACCAAAATGTTAAATTTTCAGTAAGATCATTTACATTTACAGTAAAACTGGCAATCAACAAACATGCTAAATGAGGTACTGATTTATTATTTTGTTGATTTTCTAAATTTAAGAATGTAATGGAAAACATGTTAGGCAGATTATACTTAAAAGTGATTCATGAGTGAATTTTTCTCCTTTGGAGAGCTGGATTTTGGACATTTACTTGCACCCCAGCCCAGATAATATCATGAAATTACAGAATTGGAAGGGAACTATCTAGTCAAAGCTATGCGTGAACAATACTAGACTGCACTTCTGTAATGGACATGACAACTCGACATCTAGTCACCTCTTCTTGAACGTTTCTTGTTCATCTGCCACCCAATGTTATCCCTATTTCTTCTGCTGCTCCTCTGCCTATTCCTTTAATTATTTAATGCCAGGCATTTAGAGGAAAATAATCTCAGATATATTGGTCATATCCTTTCATTCCCATCCTCCTCAACTCTACCTCACTTATGTCACAATACAATACTAGCCATCCCTTTGACTATGTACTCTAAAATTTCCTTTCCGCACTGAAACACTCCCTTCCCTTTATGTTGCATCTCTTTCTCTCACATTATTCATGTATTAGCTATCACTGAGACATAGAATTTCTCTGATGACACTGAACTTCTAATATTTTTATAATACTAATTATTTCTCTTATCCTCTGTGATGCAGACAAATTAATTTTCTCTCTTTTATTCATAGGATGCTTCATCTTTTTCAGTTAATGTTTTCTCACTAACTAACCTCCATGTCTACAAATACAAGGCAGTATTCTTCACCTCTACATCACAGAGTTCCTCTAATTTTTTAAGATTCAATTCAAACACCATTTTTGCATAAAGGCATTCCTGATCTCCACAGCTGGAAGCACCCCTTTCCCAAAATCATGTATTTAACTAATTTGTATATGTGTTAAATTATTGAATTTGTATTTATGCTATATATTTCAAAAGCACATTTTGTGTCCTATCATAATATAGTGGTCTTCTGAGTATGAATTGTTTCATTTGTTACTTTTCTATTCCCCAGTGTCTAACACACAGTAATCCCCAGTGTCTAACACACAGTAGTAATTATAAATTCTTGATTGATTTGTTACAAACGAAAATTAAATTATGATGATAGAGGCAGTTAATATCACAAAATATATGTGATAAAAAGAAAGAAAAAAAGTTGTGAGTTATAGTGGATTGAATTCTTCACTTCCAAGATAGAAAACCTATGGACAAATAGTGCCTCTGACACTGGGCAAGTCAACTATACCGAGACTGTTTCTTCATTTGGAAAATGAGATGGGTTGGATTAGATAAAACATCCCTTCTAGATTTAAAGCTATGTTTCTGTGACTTTCTCAGTTCCCAAGGCAACTCTTTGAGACTATAAGTTGCAAGTGAAGTGCCAATTTTATTTTGTGTATTCTGAAAACTGATCAATCTACAAGTATTTATTAAGCATTTACTCTATGGCACATACTGCAATACATGCATAGGATAGAGGGTCAAAGAATGGAATAATCCCTATTCACAAGCAACATGAACTTTAATGGAAAAGACTCATTTTATGATGAGAAATCACAGATTTAGTTACAAAAATATTCAAAGTGATATCAAAAACTAGAAGTAAAAACCAGAGTATGTATAAATTATCCTATGTAAAAATATAGATTATATATAATTAATGTTAACATATCATACCTAATATATATGAACAATTCCTTAAAAGTTTACATATTGCATTTCAAGAAAAAAATCAGGTAGAGAGGATTTGTCCTGAAATCTTTAGCAAAATTTTCTATTCTTTTTGAGCTTAGTAACCAACCATAATTTCAATTGCTATTTTTTCCTTTTGTTGCATTTGCTTTTGTTTTTTAATAGATTTTCTTAAAATAGATGACAGTTAGCTACTAAAAATGTGTATGAAAAATCTCTTTCTCTTCAATTTGAAACACTTCTAAGTACACAAAGACAACTTTTATTCATTCTATCTTATCTTTAGGGTGTGGGTTTATATTTCATAATATAATACACTTTTTGCTAAAATTAATATCATGCAAGAATAGGGATACTTTTCTGGAAGATACATTACATTGTTTAATTTTTTTTATTTAATCAGAGAAGGAAAAAGAATTCCTTTTTTCTTCTATAACCATGCGACAATAAACATGCCTTTTGAATTCTTCTAACATTCTTAAAAATTCATTTTCCAGATAGAAATACAGGAATAATATAATATTATTATCAGTTTCCAACACAACAACACATTGTTATTTCTATTATGTTAGAATATTTGCCAATAACACAATAGCATCCACAACTTTTTGAGGTGGATAAAAATCAATGTTATTCATCTGCAGTGGATCACTTGTTTCACAGTTTCTTGCTTCAGTTTTCATTGTGTCTTTTTCAAAAAATATATTTTGTTTTCATTACTTTTATTTTCCTGCCTTTTCTTTTTCATTTAAGAGGAGTAGAACAAAGAGAAAATAAATAATAGTGGATTTAAAAAATAATTTAAAAATGAAAATCATTAATTCCATTTTACTTTGATCAAATTAAAGTCTTTTTTTTAATCCAGGGAGAATCCCTCACCAAAGGCAATAATATTTTTTCCTTCTTTCATTTTTTCTTACATTTAAAATACTCCCACACAAGAAAGGAATATTCAGAGAAGAGTCTGTTAGATCATTCTGACAGTTACATGCCACCCTGTTGGCCCCACAAAGGGATTTTCAGTTTTAGGTAACATTTGACTGCTCTCTGTGAAGATTCAAAGTGAGTATGCACAGAAAGATGACTTGTGTCCCACACGAAATCCAGTGGCATTGAAGCATGCTTGAAGAGATAACTGACAACAACACAGAAGAATATTCTGTCAGAAACTGATTGAAAATGACAAAAAGAAAAAAAAAATGTTCTGTCTCCAGGAACTGCTCCATACAGGTCAAGGTTTCTTCCCATGAGGCCAACTCAAATCCTTGTAACTTCCAACTTTGCATAACAGGACCACAGTACATACAACGATCATATTAACTGTTCCAACAGTCGTCAGATTTTTCCACACAAGGTAGAAAATTATGCAATTTTATGATATATAAAATGTTGTAGTTTTATATATGTATTTATCTATATTTGTCCATCTATCTATCTATCTATTAATGTTGAATAAATGGGATGATTCACAATTAGGAGCTGTTTGGGGGAATAATGAGGAGTCTCCTTAGTCAACAAGATCAGTGCAATTATACTTTTAGTTGCATTAAAGTCTTAAGGAGAATGCAGAGAATTGTATTACACAGGCCCTGCCTTCAACATACCAACATTCCTTCATAGTTGATGGAAAATTAGTCTAATTTCCTTTAGTTTCTAATCTTGACTGTTATGACACTAATGAAATCTCATTGACTCATAACATTAAAGAAGTGTAAGTGCTTTGAAATAGTCTTTATAGAAATTTCCATTGTATGCTCTGGCTTCAACTTTAAATCTGTGCCCTGCATATGTTCATTAACAATGCTCACAATAATAATCCTCTCTATTATTGATTTATCAATTTATGAGAAAGTCCATATGCAATTAAATATGAATAATAGAAGTGCAACTTAATGCTATCCAATCATAGAAGTGAAGCCCAGTAAAGAAGATAGAAAATAAAAACAATAGTAAAAATCTAGTTATGAGAAGTCTAACACAATGAAAATATAAGTTGGATCAAGGAAGAAACCTAAAGTTTAGACACCACTAATATGATGAATTTCAGAATAGGAGGTTAAGTGAGGTGACTGAAAATCAGGCCTCTACAAACATGAAAGCAATGATACCTCATGAGTTCCATATTAATTGCCTCAAACAAAAATGGTGCATCATTTTTCTAGGAAGAACTTTTTACTAGCTTCATATCGGATATAATTCTCATCCCATCTATCTCAGCTAAAGTCATCAGAAATTAATTATATATAAAAGAGAGAATGTAAATGATGTCTTAAAATACTAGTCAAGTATCTGTATTTCAAACAAAGCATTCACAATTTTAAATTCCGCTCATACAAACATTTTAAAATACACTATTTTGGTTGAGAAAATAAAAGAGAGTCTCATAGTGTAATAGGGTGTCTGAGAGTGATTTGTTATCAATGTGATAACATGTTCTGGCTGCCAGAAAAACCTGCATTTGGTCATTTTCACAAAATCTCTGACTTGAGTACATGTTCTTGGCTAATGCATATGATGGAGTACTAATAGAGCTGTTCCCAGTCCCGATATTCTGACTTCATTATAGACCTTCTGTGCCTACCCCCCATAATATCCTCACAGAAACAAGAATCATGGGAATGCAGTCAATGTCTCTACCTAGGCATTGACCCCAGACCCGTTCCCCACAGGTGCCACAGAAACAGCTGTGTTCTTGTACTCACAATCACATTATCCATTTAGACCAAGACAGAACCACAATACCTGACTATCTATTTTGACTGGATAGGACCACAATAGCTGGCAATTGGAGGATAGCATGAGCAGACTGTGTAACCACCGAACCATAGAGGGGACTCCACCTCCATTATCTAACCCCTTAACACATTCCTCCAGCCTTTTTAATATTAATCATATTCCTACATTGTGTGAACATTTTGAGTGTGCAATCAGCACCTTTACCCTATAAAAATCTATCTTGTTTTCTCTGAAGTTGCTGTTTCCTCTTGGAACTTAGCCCATTTCTTGAGGGGCATCAGTCTTAAGTGCCTGTATTTGGATTAGAAGTGGTCTGACTCTGAATTCTTTCAGGTGACTCCACTCTGATACATCATGAAACAGCCACAGTTTTTGGTGTCCCAGAGTTTAAACCACAACAGTTTTTGGCGTCTCTAGGTTAAACCTCAATACAGGTACTACATTAGATGTGGTGATTGCACTAGATTATTCTACTTCCAAAGGAAACTATAACCTATTTAAAACATGACATCAACAAAATGCTAGAAAGAGATCACATAAAACATGGAATTTCTTTTTAGAGAGGCAGGTTCAGTCCGTTATGGTTCTCCCTAGAATTACTACACTAGCTTCTGTCCTAAATACACTTGATCATCATTTCCAAATAAAAGGAATTGGACCAAAATATTTTATTAACCACCTGGTTATATAGATGACATATCCTTTAAAAAATTAAACAGCTCTGTCATCTTAAAGATTCATTGCTTAATGCTATCTATTTGGTATCAATAAGAAAAAATGTATTCTCAACACACATTGTATAAAAATAGACTGAATACTTTCACTTTGGATAAAAAAGACACATTTCACCATGGAAGAAGGAAATACTGAGAAATCCCTCTGTCTCTTACAGGCAAGAAATTCTGTGTATAGATATCAAAGAGAATACTGAGAATGGCATCCTGAAAGTGAAACAAAAAGGGAATAAGACATGTGAATCATTTAATACTTTGAAAATGTTAACTGTAATATAAATTTTCAGAGTAAAATAAAAGGGGCTGTAACATTCTTGAAGTACTCTAACAAAAACCTGCACAACACTAATAAATCATAGATTTAATAATCCTAAATTTACCTTTTGAAAGAGTAACACTTCCTAATAGAAAATGAGAGTGTTGCTAGACATTTTAGAGAATATCATACATAAGTCAAAACTTCAACAGAAGTAGTTTTGGAACAAGTGAACATTAGTTGAAATTAGCATCATGAGAGGTAACTGCATGTGAATTTCTTGAAAGTAATTACCTCTTGAGTCTGTAAAATGACTAAGAATCAATAATGAAAATAAAAGGCCTTCCATGAGTAAGATCCAGAAAGACTCAGCTAGCTCAACAATATGTTGACAAAGAACATTATGTTGTTATATATAAATATATATATATATATATATATATACATACATACATATATACATATATATATGTATATATGTATGTATGTATATATATATATCTGCTGATACAATATGCTGAAAAAGAAGTGGCTGTGATGCTATACTTTGTGAAAATAGAGCAGGTTATGAGAGAAACTAAGGATTAGGCTCATGTCATCAGAGACTGTGCTCAAGATACCTAGATGTAGACTTAAGTACCTAAGATGCATATGCTGCATTAAAAAGTGTTTTTTTGCTACAAGGAATGGTTCTACATTATAAAAATGTAATTCTTGTCAAATAACCAGCAAGAAATAAACCAGAACAAGGAAGTATATACCAGACGTTTGCTCACACGGACTGATAGATGATATATACCCATATTACAATTACAGGATTCAAAGTATTTTGGAGAAATCAACCAAGAAACTGGACTGAAATCAGATCATTATCTTAGATAATGTTCACAATTTCCCGAACATAGCATTCGTCTGCAGGAATTAATGCACTCTTTTTTAATTGAAGAAGACCTTATTGCGGTGAATTTCACTGCAAAATGGAATGAAAATATTTCAAAATCTCCCATTAAAGGAGATAACAGTCATTTTGAACAGGATGAAATAGGTTTCATTATTAATACCCTTTGTGCTACTGAATTTATACCTAGAATTCTATCAGTAAAGATGAGAATAAACATATCCAAATACCTATGTTCAATTTCAAAATGGAATTATTTTTCTATATTTAAAATACTTTATAGAACATAATATATGAGTATTGATCCTAACTTTTATATGACCATTTTCATTTGAAGTCCATTAAAAAGATGAGAAGAAAAAGACTGATGATGATGATGATGATGATGAGGATGATGATCACAGTAGCAGTGGCTGCAACAACAACAACAACAAAAAGCTAGACTGCATAAGTTTAGATAGTGATGGTCATCCTGAAACCAATGCCCAATGAAAATAGATTTAGAAAAATTATGACATTCACATTTCCAGTCTCAAAATATCCTTTTGTATCAACAAAATTGACAGTAATAGATCTAAGAGGAAATAATACCAAAAAAACCTTATAAGGTATTAATGAAACATGTGACCCCCTCACCTTCAATTGCTAGAAAAAAAAATATTTCAGCACAAGAGAGGAAAACAATTGACAGATATTCTCAAGCGGCATGTTAAATAAAATTTTAAAATGCAAAATTCTTTTTTAAATTTACTTTAATTTATTACCTTTTTACATTCATTTTCACAAAATTTTGGCTTCCAAATTTTATCCCCATTTGTCCCCTTCCCCACTCCAGTACACCAAGCATTCTTATTGCCCCTATCACCAATCTGCCCCCTTTTCTATTATCCCTCCCTTCCCTTGTCCCCCATCTTTGCTTTTGTCCTGTAGGGTCAGATAACTTTCTATTCCCCATTACTTGTATTTATTATTTCCTAGTAGCAAGAACAATACTTGATAGTTGGTCCTAAAACTTTGAGTTCCAACTCTTCTTCATCCCTCCCTCCCTACCCATTCCCTTTGGGAAGGCAAGCCATTCAATATAGGCCATATCTGTGTAGTTTTGGAAATGACTTCCATAATAGTCATGTAGTGTAAGACTAACTATATTTCCCTCCATCCTATCCTGCCCCCCATTGCTTCTATTCTCTCTTTTGATCCTGTCCCTCCCCGAGTGTTGACTTGAAATTGCTCCCTCCTCCCATTGCCCTCCCTTCCATCATCCACCCACCCTGCTTGTCCCATTCTCTCCCATTTTCCTGTATTGAAAGATAGGTTTTCATACCAAAATGAGTGTGCATTTTATTCCTTCCTTTAGTCGAATGTGATGAGAGTAAACTTCATGTTTTTCTCTCAGCTCCCCTCTTTTTTCCTCCACTAAAAAGTATTTTGCTTGCCTCTTTTATGAGAGATAATTTTGCCCCATTCAATTTCTCCCTTTCTCCTCCTAATATATGTCTCTCTCACCACTTAATTTCATTTTTTTAAGATATTATGCCATCCTATTCAATTCACTCTGTGGTCTCTGCCTCTCTGTGGGTGCATGTGTGTGTGTGTGTGTGTGTGTGTGTGTGTGTGTGTGTGTATGTCTGTGAGTGTGCATGTATGTGTGTGTGTGTGTATATGTAATACCATCAACTACCCAGATATTGAAAAGTTTCAAGAGGTACAAATATTGTCTTTCCATGTAGGAATGTAAACAGTTCAACTTTAGTACGTCCCTTGTGACTTCTACTTGCTGTGTACTTTTTCATGCTTCTTCTCATTCTTGTGTTTGAAAGTCAAATTTTCTTTTCAGCTCTGGCCTTTTCATCAAGAATGCTTGAAAGTCCTCAATTTCATGGACAGACATTTTTCCCCCTGAAGTATTGTACTCAGTTTTGCTGGTAGGGGATTCTTGGGTTTATTCCTAGTTCCTTTGACTTCTGGGATACATTACTCCATGCCCTTCTCAACCTTAATGTAGAAGCTGCTAGATCTTGCATTATCCTGATTGTGTTTCCACAATACTTGAATTTTTTCTTTCTAGCTGCTTGCAATATTTTCTCCTTGACCAGGGAACTCTGGAATTTGGCCACAGTGTTCCTAGGAGTTTCTATTTTTGGATCTCTTTCAGGTGGTAATTGGTGGATTCCTTGAATATTTATTTTGCCCTCTGGTTCTAGAATATCAGGGCATTTTTCCTTGATAATTTCATGAAAGATGATGTCTAGGCTCTTTTCTTGATCATGGCTTTCAGGTAGTCCCATAATTTTTAAATTGTCTCTCCTTGATCTATTTTTCAGGTCAGTTGTATTTCCAATGAGATATTTCACATCATCTTTAAGTTTTTCATTCTTTTGGTTTTGTTTTGTGATTTCTTGTTTTCTTATAAAGTCATTAGCCTCCATCTGTTCTATTCTAATTTTTACAGAACTATTTTCTTCATTGAACTTTTGAACCTCCTTTTCCATTTTGCTAATTCTTTTTTTAAGCATTTTTAAGGGTTTTTTTAAGCATTGCTCTCCTTATTGACTTTTTGAACCTCTTTTGCCAATTGAGTTAGCCTATTTTTCAAGGTGTTATTTTCTTCAGCATATTTTGGGTCTCCTTTATCCAGTTGTTGACCTGCTTTTCATGCTTTTCTTACATCTCTCTCATTTCTCTTCCCAGGTTTTCCTTCGCCTCTCTAACTTTATTTTCAAAATCTATTTTGAGCTCTTCCATGGCCTGAGCTCATTGATATTTATTTTGGATGTTTGGGATACAGAACCCATGACTTCAATGTCTTTCCCTGATAGTAAGCATTGTTCTTATTCATCAGAAAGTATGGTAGGAGATATCTGTTCACCAAGAAAGTAATCTTCTGTCGTCTTATTTTTGTCCCCCCTTCTCTGGGCATTTTCCCAGCCAGTCACTAGACTTCTGAGTTTCCTCTCCACAACCACCATGCCTCCAGATCTGCCTAGCCAGCACTTGTGGTCTGAGATTCAAATGCTATTTCCCAGCTTCAAGACTTATGGCAAGGTTGATGTTGTTATTCAGTGTGAGATTGAGCTCAGGTGCTCAAGTTGGGGCAGGGCTGAAGCAGAGGGCTCACTTCCCTCAGTGGGCTTATGAGGAGACCTTCAACAATGGATCCAAGCTACTGCTTGCTTTGGGAGGCCCTTTCTGCTGCTGAAACGGCTGCTGTCTCCCACGGGGGCCTCAGTTCTGGAGACACCCTGTTCCTCTCTCGGTGAGCTGAAAAGACCCTCTCACTGACATTTGGCACATGTGGTTGGAGGGACCTGCACGACCACTGGAGCTTCTGTCCCTGAAGCCTGCTTAGATCTTCTCCTCTAGGTGCTGTGGCCAAGGCAGTACTGGGCTGTGCTCCAGGTTTGGTACGTGATCGATCTTTCATGTCAGTTTTTCCGATCTCTCTGGTACAGAAATCTCCTCCACTCCATTGTTCTGTGGCTTCTGCTGCTTCAGAATTTGTTGAGGGTTCTTATTTATAGGTATTTTATGGGCTGTGGGTTGGGAGCTAGCATATGTGTATCTTTCTACTCCACCATCTTGGCTCCTCCCCCCAAAATTATTGTTTTAACAAATAAACTTCATGGCAGCTAAGTATTGCAGTGGATGAAGTACCTCAGACACTTTCATTAGCTATGTGACCCTGCACAAGGCACTTAGACCTGTTTGCCTCAGTTTCCTCATCTGTTGAATCAGCTGAATGAGGAATTGGCAACCCACTACCGCATCTTTGCCAAGAAAACCCACATGGGATTATAAAGAGTGAAGTGACTGAAAACAACAATAGAAGTTTCACAAAGAAATAGTAGAGGATAACATCAGGTAAATGACATTGGATGTCTTGAATATGTTGTTCATAAGAATGTAGCACCTGTATAGAGCTTAAAGTTTTGCAAATCACCTTATAAATATTCTCTTATTTTGTGTTTACAATAGCCCTAGGATGTCTGTGCTATTATCCACATTTTATAGATGAGAAAACTGAGAAAAGGCTTAAGCAACATCTGATATCTTAGACTGTATTTGAAATCAGATTCTACATACGAGTCATGCATTCTACCTACCATACTACTTACTATATCTAGTTAGAGTCTATAAAAAGCCTAAGACCCAAAAAGAAAAATAAAAGCAAACAGTGTGTATATGTCTCTATATTAGGCATCTATCCACAGGAACTAAACCAACAATGCTAATGAGGAAAGGGCAAAAAAGAAAT
This sequence comes from Potorous gilbertii, assembly GCA_028658325.1. Classification (NCBI taxonomy): domain Eukaryota; kingdom Metazoa; phylum Chordata; class Mammalia; order Diprotodontia; family Potoroidae; genus Potorous; species Potorous gilbertii. The sequence goes on along the minus strand of CM053771.1, from coordinate 439,388,471 downwards.
ACTTGAGTCAAACAAATCTCTAATTGAAATAGAGAAGGTTATTACGTTGAAAAAATAAGGTCTTTCACACAAGAAAACACGGGAGATTTTTCCTGGGAATTCAGACTTATTGTTTAACAAAGATTATGAAATGAAGTCATAGAAATTTCATATCATTGTCACTTACAGTAATTTAGCATCTATCAGATACCTCTTAATACATGATGAGACAGCTAACATTCTACACTAGAAACTCAGCATCCTTCAAAAATTAAAAGGCGATAAATCAAAGCATTACATTGACAAACCTCAAAATATTATTGATGATTCATCAAATAAATTATAATGGAATAGGCGATTAATTATGGAAAGATTGCCACAGTTGCTTGGGCATAACATCAGTATACTTATAGGGATTTAATATATTTGACTTTATTTGCTGAGAGAAATTCCAGGTGAGAAAATTGTGTCTACCATGCAAGTAAGTACCTTTTTCTACAAATTATCATCTTAGACTTTTCCAGGATAGCACAAGTAATTTAAATATATTAGAGGCAAGTTTTATATTCACATCTTCCTAACTTTAAGATTATATCTCTAGTGGCTATTCTAAGCTGCTTCTCCTTATAACATTGATCCATTTTTTTTAATTATGAAGAAATGTTTAACGTAGATGCTTTCTTATGAACAATCTCCTTAGTGCACTGGAATGAAAGCCTTTCGATTATCCGAGGAACAGAAGAAATTTAAACCATATGCAAGCAGAATGCCTATTTCATCCTTGTCATTCTTTCTGGTACTAGGAACCTTAAAATGGTTCCATTAAATCCAGAGATGAATAAGTAGAATAGATAGCTAGATGATAGATAGATAGACCGACAGATAGATAGATAGATAGAGAAAGACAGAGATTCTACTTTGCCTTAAATCAACATCTTTTGACTTGTCGCACTTCTGGTCCTAACCCCCTATGCATTTCCTTCTCATTCATAAATGCGAGCTCTTTGATAGCAAAGTAAATGTACTCCTTTAAAACATTTTCTCTCCACACTACTTATCATAGGACTTAACATATAATTACACATGTGTATGCGTATATCCATGTATATTTAAACCTACATATAATCATGACATTACATTCCAAGTACAGAGAGAAAGATAATTATATTGACTTTGCTATCAAAGAGTTTTATCTCAAATACTGGAATCAAAGGGGTATTCTTCAATATCCTCTTCCATTAGTAGGCGCAGTTCGGTGGTGCAGTGGATAGAGCAACAGTGCAGGAGTCAGGAGGACCTGAGTTCAAATCTTACCTCAGACACTTGACACTCAGTGTGTGACCGTGGGCAAGTCACTTAACCCCAATTGCCTCATCCTGGATCATCTCCAGGCATCCTGATGAATATCTGGTCACTGGATTCAGATGGTTCTGAAGAAGAAATGAGGCTGGTGACCCGCACAGCCCTCCCTCACTCAAAAAAAATAATAAAGTCAAGTGCAAGTCATGTCATCATTTTTCTGATGATATGGTCTTCTTCAGTAATGAAGGATAAACACACACTTCTGATAATACCAGGATTAGTGATTTTATTTTGGTTTCACAAATGGAAGTGGTGACGGACTTTGGTGGGGTGAGACAAATATGCTCCCAACAATTAGATGACAAGAATGAGCAGTGGGACTGCTGTCAGCTGTATAAAAAGGATCATGCGATGTACCCACAGATCAGTAACATGGGATCTTAGGAAAGGTGTTACAAACATAAGAAATTTGATTCCAAGGTACCAATGTTCCTTGAACCACATGTGTTCTGGATGGTTGTACTAAGGCAGATGGCAAGGGGATGACTTAGATGAAATGTGATAAAATGAATTTACTGTCCAATGAGTTCAGTTATTTTTCAGTTGTATCCAATTCTTCATGACTTCATTTGTGGTTTACTTAGAAAACATATTGGAGTGATTTGTCATTTCCTTCTTCAGCCCAATTTAAAGATGAGGGAACTCAGACAAACATGTTTAAGTGACTTGCTCAGGGCCACATACTTAGTAAATATCTGAGGCCACATATGAACTCAAGGAGATGAGTTTTCCTGACTCTAGGGCACCTCGATGCCACCATCTGAGCTAATATTCATCGAATATAAAAAACAGTCCTTAAAAAAATTCTGTGCAATTACTTACAGGAAGCTAAATATAAGGGGATAATGCCATCAAAGTCAATTATCAGAGCATCATTTCCATCTAAACTTCACCAAATTAGATGAGAGGAAGAAAACTAGGGTAATAATGATGACAGCAAGTTTCATTCTATGTAACACAAAGGTGCTATTATTTTTCAGAGTCTCTCACAGAAATCCTCATAGATAAACTCAATAAGGGGAGGAGAATCTTTTGGCTTGTCATTAATATTGTATTTGAAAGATATCTAGATGCCTTTAATTATTCCATCATGTGGAAGCAACTAAAAATATATAGCTACTGACAAATTTCTCATAAATTTATATCTGTATAATACAGTATAATTCACATGACATATTTCTTTACATATTGACAAAATAAACTCATAATTAAACACAATTTTGAAGTTAAATAATTGTTCATGAAATAAATGTCTATTCTATACTACTTTCTATATACTGTTCTCAAATAATCTTTATGTTAATAGCCTTGATTACATTGGTAATAGTAACCCTTCTAGCAACACAGTGTATGTTTAATTGAATGCAATTATGTTTTCCTAAAAATGTTTCCTACATATTTACAAATGAAATAAATAAGTTAGTAAGTTTTAGTGAAGAAGACAAGTGTTAATTTGCTGTGTACTGCTGAACAATAACCATTCCTAGGTGGGTGAGAAAAAAAGGAGCAATAACAAAAGAGGGAAATCCTGAGGCAATCAGGCTGCACAGTAGATACAATCCTGTACTTTGTGAGAGGAAGGCATGAATTTGAGTCAGGCACCAGTACCTTACTATGTGACCTTGAAAGTGCCACTTAATCTCTAATAGTCTTAGGGATTATGTCTCTATCATGAGATATATGATGATAACATAATTTTACCTCACAAGATTTACCTCACAAAGGTTAAATGAGATAAAGTAAGCCATGGCACAAATGCTAAAGTGCTGTATGTTATCTATTATTAATATATCACATCTTTTATTAACATAAAAGTAACTGACAGAACACTCAGTACTCATTTGCCTGATCTTCCCTGTGGAGCCCTTCTGTACAATTTTCAAGGTGTGATGATTTGCACTCAACTAATCAATATGAAGGGCCCTTCATTATAACCAAAATAATTGATTTCATTTTTGCTTCCCCATCATTTATGCATATCATAGTTATTATTTTCATCAGGAGAACAAATTATATTCCTACACTGTAACTTTGATTTCTGAGTTTATAAGAAAGATCTACAAAAATCCATTTGTATTTCAAGGATTAACAGTATTATAAGAACTAAAGAAAAGTAATCTGATCTAGTCCCTTTCATTCAATAAATTTAATGGTTCTAATATAAGATATAGTATCATTTATTCTGTTGCTGAAAAGGTAAAAGTGTATCCTGGGAAAAATTATTGAGAGTCAAATGAGATAACATATAAAGTCATAAGGCATGAGAAAATGTTAACTATAAGTATTTAAGGTTTGAATAATTATTTATATCTTCAAATAACATAATTTTTACCTCATACTGGACCTTAAATCCATTTCATTGGCCCATACCTCTTCCTCCAATTTACGGACCTTCTCCACAGCATCCCTGACATTCTCTTTCTGTGGATATGTGCATGAACTTGGGTCAGTTCTGATGGCACATATGTTATGAAAAACTGTAAAAGTTATGACTTTTGGTTGGTTTGTTATTTTTCTTAAATCAGGAATTGTTTTCAATGCAAATGACAACTAATGTAAGAAGAGTTTCTCACTCAGCTAGATTTAAATGAAGAGGCTAAAGTCTCTTCCTTTCTCTGATCCTTTCATCAAGTATGCTATTTGATATTTGACAGGTCTGATTCAAACTTTCTGTGTAATGGTAGTAGAAGGAAATGATCTCCCTTATCCTTAGCTCGGGATAAAATCAGTTAGGGTAGTGAGAACACAAGTTTACTTAATCAAGTCTAACAATGGATCTCAAATTTCTGTATCAATGTATTAGGGTTAGGTATTTTCCTCTAGAGCACAGATCAATGAATAGCAGTTTTGAGTGAGTGGATACCTAGTTTTGGTTTGCAAATTGTGAGCATAAAGGGTCTAGAGGCCTTGCATGCTTATTGTCACCAGAGGTATTTCCTACGTCTAAGAATACATAACCACCGGTTATGAATAGTGTCTGAATGTGCATTGTTCGGTTAATAAATCCAAGCTTTGAAATGAGGATTAGAAAATACAGATTGAGATAAAAAATGAATCTGTTCAGCAATTTCATAAAAATAGTGTTAATCTTTCCTAACTCCTTTTAAAATATGCTAAGACTGATAGTTGAATGAGTCATGTTATTTGTCAATGTGGGATTTTAGTGTTTCTGTGTTAAATGTATTTTATTATGGAGAAAATAAACAGTTATCATGCACATTATCTACTTCTTTGTGCAAAGAACAACTTTTTACTACAGGAGATTCTAAATTTTGGGGAGATTGTATATATGAACCATAGTTATACCTTATTTAAATGATTTTCTCTGGGGACTAAAAGGGTTTGAATAATCAACCACAGAGAAATGAGGAAATGCCTGTATTCCTCTACTGTGTGAATGGAAGAGGGGTGATTTGGTGGGGCAAGAGATTTTATGGGTCACAGTGATTCAAAAAGAGAAAAAGACTGTCATTTATTTTTAAGTACCACAAAGAAAATAGAACAAAATTCAGAAGAATATATTAGGGAAGTGTAACATTTAACATGCAATTTAAAACATTTTTGCTGTCTTACGTTTTAGCATCAATTACATAGTACATTTTATAGTTTCCTCTTTAATATATACTTAAAATAATAAAAAATATAATAGAAGTTTCAAATTTCACATACAATCATCTTTTCTTTGATAATGAAATATCTACACTATTTTTTAAAAGTTCACAATAAAACCAAAAATTCCTTACACACTAATATAAAATCTTCTTTTAGGGAACTGAAATTGATACAGAACAAGAATCTAATGGAAGAAGGGCATCTTTTAGTTGGTGGATAACAATTAGATGTGATATTATCAAATTGTAGATGATATTAGGAAGTTTAATGACAGTGAAATATTAGTGAATTTATCACTTATTTTTCTTCTGGCCCTATATGTGGGACTGTATGCAGTCCCACATCACCCACCTTTTCTGACTGAATGTCAAAAGAGAAAGGGAATATATAATACTGCATTGAATTATTAAATACTTGAAGCTAAATTCAGACACTAGCGTAACCACTGGTGCATTACCTTTGGGAAAGAGAGATAGCAATAGGCCAATGCCTAAGTACACAGATAAAGGTTTATACTATCTATATTTAGTATGACCTCAATATTTTTAAATCAGTCAATAAACATATATTGAACATGTACTATATGCCAAACATTTTGTTAATCCTTAGGGATGCAAAGAAATGAAAACAATAGTCCTTGTTCTCAATCTGCTAACAGACTAGTGGAGAAGATGTGAAAACGTGTATATAAATAAGATATGTACAGGATGAATTAGAAAAAAAAGTCATCAGAAAGAAGACTTTAACATTAAGAAGAATTAAAAAATGTTTCTGGCAGAAACTGACACATGAAAGAAGCCAGGGAAGGCAAGAGGTAAAGATAAGCAGATAAAATCGTGCAGGTTGTGGGAGGTGGCCAATGAAAATGTTCAAAGTCTGAAGATGGAGTGTTTTGTGCAAGGAAAAGCCAAAGAATTATATGGAATTTCATGAATATGGTTTAGTATACCAGCGAGGCAAATCAAAACCCTATCCATCCATTCATTCATTCATTGATATATTTATTCAATAAACATTTATTAAGTGCTGACTATGATTCAGGCACTGTACTAAGAACTGAGAATATAAAGATAGGCAAGGAACAGTTCCTGACCTCAAGGAATTTGCAATTTAATGACAATAGAGAATGACCTTTATGTTTTCTTCTGTCCAGAAAATAAAATAATCACCTGTGCACAGTTATCACATGATGAATCTCTTTTGACTTAGCTACCTTGATCTTCTGATCTATTCACAATTTGTTTCTTGGTGTATATAAAGTATTTTCAGTAGTATATTATCATAACTTACACTACAGTTGCATAGGTCTTGGAAAGTCAGATCTTGGTCATGAATTCAAAAATAAGTATAATATGTTTATTTTCAGAATGTTACTGTAGGTTTTATGACTTTTGAAATGAAGTCAAACATGCAAAGCATGACAGGAAAGATATTGCTTTAAATTTATAAGAAAATGTAACAATGATACTATCATAAGAAGGCATGTAGTTTCAGATATCTGAATGTTCAAAGCCTGCAGTTTTGTTGCAATTTTCTCCTTTCCTAAGAGGCTTTGGCATAGCTCTGGTTACTATTAAAAGATTTTTTTAAATAGAACTTTTGAAGATCATTGTACACACACACACACACACACACATACACACAATTTTAATTTTCATTTTCTCAGACTCTTTGATTATCTTGTGACTTAGAGATGACAATTATATGAAATATCTTTTCATTTAAACTTCATTTCTAATATCTATATGCAATAATTTAGGTTAAATATCTATACAAATGGACATCTGAAAATATGCTTAGCACCACTATTTGTTTGTTTTTGTTTTCTTTGTGGTTACCAATTAATCAATGACCTTATTTTGAAGAACTATTCAATGGCAAAATTAGAATTCAATTGTTTCTTGAGTCTACTAAAAGACAAAAAAAAGAAACAATGTCATATTTGATAGAATGAATAACTTACATACAATTGGCATTCTTCTTTCTGTGCATAAAATCCAACTTCTAAGGTATTTGAACGGTTTTTCTGTCAAAATTGTTTCAGAAAATTCAAGTCATTTCATTCCAAGGTATATGTGTTTCATTGCTTCATTTTTTTAAGCTTATGCTTCTAAAAAGCTTACTCCTATATTCTAAAAATAATAGCTCACATTATTCAATAGTAGTTTTGTTAAAGGAATGTGAAGACAAATGAATGAAGATGAAAATAAGTTTTATTCATAAAGAAGGTTTAACGCCAAAGAAATGAAGATGTAGTAATACATCTCAGACCATTGGAAATTGACAAAAGAAAATATGAGCCATTCTTTCCTGATACATGATTAGTTAATGCAATAATGAATGCCGTACCAAAGAAAATCAATCTCAAAATTAGCAAAAATATGGCAAACTCTGGTAAGACAAACAATATTCCAAACTTCATGTTAAAGGTCAACATTCTAATAAAAACTGATCTACTAGTTAATTTGCTTGAAACCAATATCTTAAAGACTAATCTAAAGCAACAGATTGTATTTCTCTTAACTGACCTTCCACCAAAAACTTCTGTGTGAACTAGTAACAAGAAAATAGCATAAAAACATTCCTGGTCCCTCAATTCTCTTTAAATTTACATTTTAAAAATGACATCAATAAGAAGTCCACAACAGCGGCCCTTTTCATTGATTTTGGTACCATGGTACTACACTACACTGACTCTACAATTTCAGTACATTTATTATTGAGTTTTCCATATAGCTCTCCTCCTTCCAGGGTGAATAATGGTTACACCATTAAAAAAATACATAGGTCTTGACACTTCTTAACCTGTTCTCATATCACTCAATAAATTGTAATTGTCAGATGATGATTTTCTAAATAGCTAATTCTCCCACCATGATATATTCTGTTCCCTTCAGTGTTTAAAAAAAGGAAGTATAATAATAAACTTTAAAAACCCATTAGATTTACCCTCAGAGGTCATGGACTTTGAGTTCTTGCTTGGGTACTTAATAGATATGTAGTCTACCTCATAGTAGGTAATCCAGTTTCTTCACCTATAAATTGGTAGTACACTCCCCTCCTCCTTCTTTAAATAGAAACTAGGTGAGAGTAGGGGAAGGGTTATATGGAAAACTCAATACTAAATGTGACAAGAGTTCTAGAGGCAGTGTAGTATAGTGCTATGGTGTTAAACTCAATTTTAAAAAGAGGCTAGTATAGGGATCCCTGTGAGTCACTTATTGACTTAGTTTTAAAATTTGATATTCTGTATGCTTTATTGTATTTGTATTTATTTCCTTAATTATTTACATTCGCATCTTTCTTCAGGTCTGTGCTGTACTTGAGAGACTTGTGAAATGCATGAAAGCAATGGGTTTTGTATTAGACACCTATAGTGTAGTGAATCACTGAATTCTGATAAAAAATAAAAATAGAGAAGCTTAGTATTGAACCTTGGTGGAAACTGGTGTTCTCTATTGTTTATTCACAGCTGTAAATAGAAGGTGGGGTCACAATGTAGCCATGATCTATTTTGGAGAGTATAATGATTAAGGTCTAACAGAAATGATATATGATTAACACAATTCTGACTGTGAAAGTTCCATCATGAGAAAAGGAAAAGAGTGCATACAGGGCAGCATGAGACTCTTCAGAGAAAAGGTAGGTTGAAACGGCCAGTTTAGGAAGTGAATGTCAACAAAACTGATAGTACCTGAAAACAAGAAATGCATGTCTGGAGAACAGTTTAAATATGAACCATTAAAACTGAGTACCTATTATTAAATTGAAATTAAGTACCACTTATAAGCCTTTTATTAAAAAGTGCATTATGTTAGGCACTGAAGGCCCTCTGCTAAGGACTGAGAGAGTTCTTATTGGAGGATACAGTACTTTTTAACAAATACCAGCAAAACATATGTTTGATTGATTTTATCTTATGACTGATCAAAAGAACTGTAAATTGAAAATGGAGTATTAGAAAGAAAATTGCACACATATATCAAGTCAGTTTTGATAAAAGGTAGTCATCCGAGCAGGAGAAGAATAATATCAGTAGAGAAGGTTAATAATGCACAGTAAACGAATTCAAAAGGAAGTCATTAATAAATTTTGAGGAAAAGAACTTAATCCCACATTTCTCTATGCAAATGCACAAAGTATATGTAATATGCAAAATAATTTAGGGGACCTAAAAAAAATAGATAAATTCAACAACAAATAGATTACTAATGCTTGATTTGTGATTTACATATAATTAGGTATTCCTCATTCAAAATACACAATATGGATAAGGAGATAAGTGAAGTCATACTATATATTCAATAAAATAAGCATTTAAGTGTCTGCTATTTGTTAGAGGTTGTGCTGCATACGAGGGGAAAAATTGAATACTTATGGTCAAAAATCTTGAATTCCATTGAAGATATAATCATGAAATACCTTTGGTCCATCCGTTACCCTTTTTAAGTCTCAGCTAAGCCTTCTATAAAATGAGGAGATTGAACTAGATGATGTGAGTTACATGTCTTTGAACTTGAAATGATATTATATGAAGAAATTCAAGAACAAGAAAGGAGACATGGGTGAAGAACATCTATTGAAATTTCAACTGAAGGGAAAGCACCTACAGCAATATCATACAGTGATATAACAGACTATCTGATAGGTAGAGGAACAAAAAATGTGGAAACTGGAGTATGAACTATGGAGGGAAGATACAGTACAAAACTGGAGTGAGGTTATTGGGCAAGGAGAAGGCGGATTCAACTATACGAAGATTTCTAGAAATTCTCCCTGGCAGAAACTAAGTACCTGATAAATTGTTTAATTAATCATAATTTCAGTTTTCAAAACATAGAGGAAATGAACATTATTCTGATGCTATTTCCCCACTTTGGTTATGTATGGAAACAAATAATACCACAATACTCTAGGTTTGGAGGAGACATTGGACCCTTTTTTATTTAAATTCAAACAGGCAACTGACATGGAATCTCTGATATGGGCTTTTGGTCTTGTCACTTTGTATATTTTCTTTTGTTCTCATGTATGAAGGCATATTGGACAAAACTATGACTTTTTTGAGCTTAGAAACTTTGAAAAAGAAAGCTGTCATAGATTTGGAATCTGGGCAAAGTCAAGAGGGCAGAGTAGAAAGACACACATATGCCAGCTCTTCCCCCACAGCCCATAACACATCTGTAAAAAATGACTCTAAACAGATTCTAGAGCATCAGAAGTAATAGAACAACAGAATTAAAGAGATATACAGCCAAAGGTACCCTGCAAGGCCAACAGAAAAGGTCTATCCCATAGGACATGGAACAGAGCCCTGACTACACAACACCAGGTGAAACAGGACTGGAACGGGCCTCCAGGGCAGAATTCCAAGAACAGAAGGTCTCAGATCCCTCAATCTACAAGCGAAGAAGAAATCTTCAAAGGTCAGTAAGAGGGCTTTTCCAACTGGCAGAGAAGGGACCAAAGTCCCACACATCACTGGCCCCAGGCAGCAGGAGTAGCAGCAGGAAGCAACAGAGGTGGCATCAGCAGGGCCTGTTCATTTGGGAAGCACTCAGTCTAAAGCCTCTGGAGGAACTGAGCAGCTGATCTGAACCTCAGCCCTGAGCAGAGTCCTGGAGGGAGGAGGAGCACTAGGACCCTCCTCTTTACAAAGCATTCAGAAGTCAAGTAACTGGCTGGAAAAATGCCAGGAAAAGAGAGAAACAGTAAGACTATAGACGGTTACTTTCTCAGTGAACAGGTATTTCCTTCCATCCTTTCAGATGAGGAAGAATAATGCACACTGTCAGAGAAAGTCAAGGATTCTGTATCCAATAACTCCAAAATGAATATGCAATGGGCTCAGGCCATGGAGGAGCATGAAAAGTGAGTCAGTAGCTTGCTTAAGGAGACCAAAAATGCAGAGGAAGATAATCTTTAAAAATAGGCTAACTCAACTGGAAAAAGAGTTCCAAAAAGCCAGTGAGGAGAAGAAGGCTTCAAAATGCAGAATTAGCCAAATGGACAAGGAGGTTCAAAAGTTCACATAAGAAAATAGTTCTTTAAAAATGAGAATGGAGTTCAGGGTAGCTAATGAACACATGACAAACCAAGAAGTTAAAAAACAAAACCAAAGGAATGAAAAAATAAAAGATTATGTGAAATATGTCATTGGAAAAACAACTGACCTGGAAAATAGATCCAGGAGAGAAAATTTAAAAATTATAGGACTACCAGAAAGCCATGATCAAAAAAAGAGTCTAGACATTACCTTTCAGGAAATTTTCAAGGAAAACTGCCCTGATATTCTAGAACCAGAGGGCAGAATAAATATTGAAAGAATCCACCAATCACCTCCTGAAAGAGATCCGAAAAGAGTAACTCCTAGTAATATTGTGGCCAAATTTCAGAGTTTCCAAGTCAAGGAGAAAATACAGCAAGCAAGTAGAAAGAAACAATTGGAGTACTGTGGAAATACAATCAGGATAAGACAGGATCTGGCATTTCTACATTAAGGGATTGAAAGGCTTAGAGTAGGATATTCCACAAGTCAAAGGAACTAGAACTAAAACCCAAAATCACTTAACCAGCAAAACTGAGTATAATACTTCAGGGGAAAAAATATCATTCAATAACATAGAGGACGTTCAAGCATTCTTGATGAAAAGACCAGAGATGAATTGAAAATTTGACCATCAAACACGGGAATGAAGAGAAGCATGAAAAGGTAAACAGCAAAGAGAAGTCATAAGGGACTTACTAAAGTTGAACTGTTTACATTCCTACATGGAAAGACAATATTTTTAATTCTTGAAACTTTTCAGTATCTGGGTAGTTGATGGTATTACACACACACACACACACACACACACACACATACACACACACACACATACACGCACATGCACATGCACACGCACATGCACACGCACACACACAGAGACAGAGACCACAGAGTGAATCGAATAGGATGGGATCATATCTTAAAAAAATGAAATTAAGTGGTGAGAGAGACATATATTGGGAGGAGAAAGGGAGAAATGGAATGGGGAAAATTATCTCTCATAAAAGAGATAAGAAAAATATTTTGCAATGGAAGAGAAAACAGAGGAGGTGAGTGGGGAAAAAGTGAAGTTTACTGTCTTCACATTTGGCTTAAGGAGGGAATAACATGCTTACTCAATTTGATATGAAAATCTTGCTTGCACTTCAGGAAAGTAGGGGAGAAGAGGACAAGTTGGGTGAGGGGGATTCTAGAAGGGAGAGCAAATGGGAGAAGAGAGTAATTAGATGTAAATACTTTTGGGAAGGGACAAGGTCAAATGAGAGAATAGAATAAATGGTAGATAGGGTCAGATGGAGCAAAATATAGTTAGTCATACACAACATAATTATTATGGAAATTTTTTGCAAAATGACACATATATAGCCTGTATTAAATTGCTTGCCTTCTCAGTGGGGATGGGTGGGGTGGGAGGAAGAGAGAGAAGTTGAAATAAAAAGTATTAGAAATGAATGTTGAGAATTGCTATTGCATGTAACCGTGAAAGAAGAAATATAGGCAAAGGGGTATAGAAATCTATCCTTCCCTACACAGAAAGAGAGAAGATGGGGATAAGGGAAAGGTGGGGTGTGATAGAAGGGAGGGATCATTGAGGAAAGGGGAAATCAGAATGCAAGGTGTTATGGGGTAGAGGGAGGGGAGAGATGGGGAGAAGAATTGGAATTCAAAATTTGTGAAAATGAATGATGAAACCTAAAAATAAACAAATAAAACCAAAAAATAATAAAAAAATTTTAAAGAAAGATTTGGAATCAATAGTCTATGGCGGATTTTACATACAGCCAAACCCAGTGGAGAGTGGAGTCCCCAGGAACTTGACTGGTAGAAATATATACATTAAGATGGCAAAAGGTACCCACATTGACTCATCCATTAGAAAGAATTGAGAAGCTAATTTAGTGCATACAAAGTTTTGTAGAAGTTGCTTTAAGTTTGAGTTCATTCTCTCCAAAGACCAAAGAATGAGGCAAAGTAACCCCACTTTATGGGTAGCAAATATACTGCTGTTCTTGACAAATCTTCTCAATGATTTTTCTTTGTAACAGTTAAAGAAAATTAAGATATACCTGTTATGAACTTGATTTCTTACAAACCAGATTCTTAAACTGGAAAAAAAATGTACATTTCAATTGAGAAAGGAGAGAAAGGAAGAAAAAGTTAAAGATATTATGAAATTCTCTCTAGATGTGAGGTGAGTAAATTTCAGAGGGTACAGGAAGTATATGTTGAAACACCCAGTGTAAAATTCTATTGTTAGAAATAGGATTAGGATTCTCAAGTTATTACAGAGGAACATTAACCACTTTAGATTTTTAAAATATTTAAGAAGATGAAAGCAAAAACATATAATAAAAACAAATTTCTAGATTATTCCATTTCTAGAAAAGATATTATTATTATTTTTTAATAAATTTATTTAACTTTTTACATTATTTTCACAAGATTTTGGGTTCCAAAATTTTCTCCCCATTTGTCCCCTCCCCCCTCCCCGATACACTGGACATTCTAATTACCCATATCACCAATCTGTCCTCTCTTCTAT
>CM053771.1:439357750-439374427 GCA_028658325.1 Potorous gilbertii | reverse complement strand
GATATTTGGGATACAGAGGCTTTGACTCCTATGTCTTTACCTGATGGTAAGCATATCTCTTCATCGTCGTCAGAGACGAATGGCAGAATTAACTTCTCAAGAAAATAACCATCTATGGTCTTAGTTTTTTCCCTTTTCTGGGCATTTTCCCAGCCAGTTACTTGACTTTTGAGAGTCCTCTTCACCTCCCTGGTTTAAATCTGCTGAGCTTGTGCTTTGGGTCTGGGATTCAAATGCTGCTCCCCAGCCTCAGGGCTTTTGGCGGCAGGCCTGAGTGCTCTTCAGTGGGAGCTTATCTGCTGGTTCTCAGGTGGGTGCAGGGCTGCCTCTTTTGCTCAGTTCCCTCAGGGAGTTTATACAGAGATCCTTTGTAGTGGAGCTGGGTGGAACTCCAGCCTGCTTTGGGATTCTCTGGCCGAGCTGCCTCAGCCTCTGCCACAGCGGCCTCTTCCCAGGAGGTCCGAGTCCCGGAGATCCCTGCTCCCCTCTCAGCCCGTCTCTCTCACTGACCTGTGCGTCTGTGGTTGGAGGGACCTTCTCAGCTGCCGGAGATTCAGGTCCCTGATGCCTGCGTGGGTCTGCTGGCTCCTCTCAGTGCCGTGTGGCCAGGGCGGGAGAGGGGAGCGCTCGGCCGGGCAGGACTCTGCTCCCGTCCGGGGTACCTTTGTGGTCGGTTTTTCAGTGCTTTCTGCAACGGAAATCTCCTTCAGTGTGTTGCTGCGCGGCTTCCACTGTTCCAGACTTTGTCAGGAGTTCTTGTTACAGGAAATCTATGGGCTGTGGGTTCGGACCTAGCATTGGTGAGTCTTTCTACTCCGCCATCTTGTTTCCACCCCTCCCCAGCAATTTTTATCGAACAGTGAGTTCTTATCCCAGAAGCTGGGGTCTTTGGGTTTATCAAACAGGAGGTTGCTATAATCCTTGCCTACTGTGTCTTGGGTGCCAAGTCTATTCCATTTGTCTACCCCTCTTTTTCTTAGCCAATACCAAGTGGTTTTGATAATTGCTGCTTTATAATACAATTTGAGTTCTGGTAGCACTAGGCCACCTTCCCAAGCATTTCTTTGCATTCATCCCTTTGATATTCTGGACCTTTTGTTTTTCCAAATGAATTTTGATATTATTTTATCCAGCCCTAGAAAATAATTATCTGTTAGTTTAATTGGTATGGCACTAAATAAATTAATCTTGGTAGAATTGTAATTTTTGTTATATTAGTTCAGCCTACCCATGAACAGCTGATATTTTTCCACTTACTTTAATCTGACTTTATTTGTGCAAAAAGTGTCTTTTAATTGTGTTCCTATAATGACTGGGTTTGTTTTGGCAGGTAAACTCCTAAGTATTTTATAGTGTCTACTCTAGTTTTAAATGCGATTCCTCTTTCTCTCTCTTGCTGTTGGACTTTGTTGCTAATATATAGGAATGCAGAAGATTTGTGGAGGTTTATTTTGTAACCTGCAACTTTGCCAAAGTTGTTTATTATTTCAAGTAGTTTTTTACTTGAATCTCTGGGATTCTCTAAGTATATCATCATATCATCTGCAAAGAGTGATAACTTAGTTTCTTCTTTGGCTGTTTTTATTCCTTCAATTTCTTTATCTTGTCTAATTGCTACTGCTAACATTTCTAGTACCATATTGGATAATACTGGTGATAGTGGGCATTCTTGTTTCACCCCTGACCTTATTGGAAATGCATCTAGCTTCTCCCCATTGCATATAATGCTTGCGGAATGTTTTAGGTAGATACTGCTTATTAGTTTATGGAAAGTTTCCTTTATTCTTATGTTCTCCATTGTTTCTAACAAGAATGGGTGCTGTATTTTGCCGAAAGCTTTTTCTGCATCTATTGAGATAATCATGTCCTTTTGGTTAGTTTTGTTGTTGATATGATCAATAATGCTAACAATTTTCTTACTATTGTACCATCCCTGCATTCCTGGTTGGAAACCTCCCTGATCAAAATGTATTATTCTCTGGATAAGATGATGTATTCGTTTTGCTAAAATGTTGTTTAAAATTTTTGCATCTATATTCATTAGAGAAATTGTTCTATAATTTTCTTTCTCTGTTTTGTTTATTCCTGGTTTGGGTATCAAAACCATATTTGTATCATGGAAAGAATTTGGGAGGACTCCTTCTTTCTCAATTTTCAAAAATAGTCTATATAGTATTGGAATTAACTGTTCTTTAAAGGTTTGATGAAATTCACTTGTGAATCCATCTGGTCCTGGAGATTTTTCCTAGGGAGTTCATTGATGGCTTGTTCAATTTCTTTTTCTGAGATGGGGTAGTTTAAGTATTCAAATTCCTCTTCTGTTAATCTGGGCAATTTTTATTTTTTTTTAAATATTCATCCATCTCGTTTAGATTATCGAATTTGTGGGCATAAAGTTGGGCAAAGTAATTTCTAATTATTGTTTCAATTTCCTCCTCATTGGAGGTGAGTTCACCCCTTTCATTTTTAATATTAGTAATTTGATTTTCTTCTTTCTTTTTTTTTTAAATCAAATTGACCAAAGGTTTATCAATTTTATTAGTTTTTTCTTAAAACCAACTATTGATTTTATTTATTAATTCAATAGTTTTCTTAATTTCAATTTCATTAATCTCTCCTTTGGTTTTCAGTATTTATAATTTGGTATTTTCTTGGGGATTTTCAATTTGTCTTTTTTCTAGCTCTTTCAGCTGCATGCCCAAGTCATTGATCTCTTCTTTCTCTATTTTATTTATGTAGGCCAGCAAAGATATATAACTTCCTCTAAGAAATGCTTTTGCAGTATCCCATAAGATTTGGTAGGTTGTCTCATTATTTTCATTCTCTTGAATGAAGTTATTGATTGTTTCTATGATTTCTTGTTTAACCCATTCCTTTTTTAGGACTAGATTATTTAGTTTACAATTGATTTTTCCTTTATCTTTCCATGGCCTTTTGTTACATATAATTTTTATTGCATTATGATCTGAGAAGGATGCATTGATTATCTCTCCCTTTCTGCACTGGATCGTAAGATTTTTATGTCCTAATACATTGTCAATTTTTGTAAATGTCCCATGTACCGCTGAGGAAAAGGTATGTTCCTTTCTATTCCCGTTCAATTTTTTCCAAAGATCTATCATATATACCTTATCCAGAGTTTTATTTACCTCCTTAACCTCTTTCTTGTTTATTTTGAGGTTACATTTATCAAGTTTTGAAAGAGGGAGGTAAAATTCCCCCACTAGTATAGTTTTGCTGTCAATTTCTTCCTTCAACTCCCCCAACCTCTCCTCTAAGAATCTGGATGCCTTACCACTTGGAGCATACATGTTTAGTAATGATATTGCTTCATTGTTTATGGTGCCTTTTAGCAGGATATAGTTTCCATCCTCATCCCATTTGATTAGATCTATTTCTGCTTTTGCTTTGTCTGAGATTCGGATTGCTACTCCTGCCTTTCTTACATCAACTGAAGCACAATATATTCTGCTCCATCCTTTGACCTTTATCCTATGTGTATCCCCCCGTGTCAAATGTGTTTCTTGTAAGCAGCATATTGCTAGATTATGACTTTTAATCCATTCTGCTATCCATCTCCGTTTTATGGGAGAATTCATTCCATTCACATTCACAGTTTTGATTACAATCTATGTATTTCCCTCCATCTTCTTTCCCATCATTTGTACTTTTAGCTCTCTTTTCTCCCTTCCCCTCCTCAATAATATTCACTTTTCACCACCTCCTCCTGCCTTCCCCTCCTTCTTTTAGCCCCCCTCACTTTTACTCTCCTTTACTCTTATTGCTTCTTCCCTCCCTTTTAGCCTCCCTCCCCTTTCTTCTCACTTCGTCTCCTACTGCTTTTAGAACTACTTAGGATTACTAACTTAAGTTTATTGTTCCATCCTTTAAATAAATCTGATGAGAGTACCTCTCACACAATGCTCACCTCCCTCCTCTCTTTCCCTCTACTATGATTTTGTACTTCTTCTTGTGATGTAATTTGCTATTTTCTACTTCCTCCTTTTCACACCTCCTATTACAATCCCTTCTCATATTTAAATCATATTTTTTATCATGATATCATTTATTTTATACCAGTTCCCCCTATGCATATCCCTTTTATATTTCGTGATAGCCACGCAATTCCCAAGATTAACAGGTATCATTTTCTCTTATAGGGAGGGAAATCGTTTGCCCTAGTTGAGTAACATCTTATTTTCCCCACCCTCCTGTTTGCCTTTTAATGATTCTCTTGAGACCCGCATTTGAAGATCGAATTGTCTATTAAATTTTGGTCAGGAAACACTGGAAATCCCTTACTTAGTTGAATGACTTTCTCCTGGCCTGAAATGTTATGCTAAACTTTGCTGGGTAGTTGATCCTTGGTTGTAGTCCCAACTTCTTTGCCTTACAGAATATTGGGTTCCAATTCTTTCAGGCTTTTAATGTAGAAGCTGCTAGGTCCTGTGTAATCCTGACTGTGTCTCCCTGATATTTAAATTGTTTCTTTCTGGCTGCTTGTAATATTTTCTCCTTCATTTGATAGCTCTGAAATTTGGCATATTTCTGGAATATTTCTTGGGGTTTTGAGGTTGGGATCCCTTTCAGGAGGGGAACGGTGGATTCTTCCAATGACGATTTTGCCCTCTGAATCTAGTACTTCTGGGCAGTTTTCCTTGATGATTTCCTGGAAGATATTGTCCAGGTTCTTTTCTCCATCATGGGTTTCTGGCAGGCCAATAATTCTTAAGTTTTCTCTCCTGGATCTATTTTCCAGGTCAGTTGTTTTTCCCATTAGATATTTTACATTTTTTTTTAACTTTTCATTCTTCAGATTTTGTTTGACTGATTCTTGCTGTCTCATTGAGTCATTAGTTTCTACTTGCCCAATTCTAATCTTTATTAAATTGTTTTCTTCCATTAACTTTTACATCTCCTTTTCCATCTGCCAAATTTTTCCTTTTAAGAAGCTGTTTTCTCCAGTTAATTTTTGAACTTCCTTTTCCATTTGTTCAATTTTCCTTTTCAAAGAGATGTTCTCATCAGTGAATTCTTTCTTAATAATTTTAAGATCATTGGCCAGTTTATCTTCTATTTCCTTCTTCAGCTGTTCCAGGAGAGGTGCTTGTGCTTGCGAGCAGTTCATAGTCCCTTCTGAAGATTCAGATGGAAGTACAGTCTCAGCTCTGACCTCTTTGGTGTTTGTGTTTTGGTCCTTATCCCCATAGAAATATTCTATGGTTCTTTTGACCCTCTGCTTTTTCTTATTCGTGATTTTGATTGAGTGTTGTGGCTTCTGGTTCTTTCATTCCCAAGCTAGAGAACTTTTTGCTGAGCTGATGTGTGAAAAAGCTAAAAACAGGTTTTTGTTTGGTGTTTCCCCAATCAGCCCTGGGTTTAGCTTGTTAAGTGTGCGGGGGAGTGGTCTGGTCACAGGAGATCTCCTCAGTTGACCTGAGACAAAGGCAAGCTCAGGGGCTAGTAATCCCAGCTGCCCTATTGTCTTTCTGATTCCCCTGGACAGCTGAGGCACACCTAGATGCTAATGCGTGTTCCCACCCCTCCTGGGGTCCTTTCATGGTGGGGAGGCTTGCCTGGGTCCTAGTGCAAGTTTTCTCTGCCCTGGGTCCTCTGTCCTTCCCGTTTGCCTCTGCCACCATAGGAGGAATCCCCCTTAGATATTTTCCTCACCTCAGGTGTTATGAGACTTTTGGCCTCCTTTTGCTGTTTCTGCTGATCTGGGATTTTTCTGGGGAAATATTTTATGGTTCTTTCATGGTCATCAAGCTGGGAGGAGAGAGCATTTACTGATCACTCCACCATCCTGGCTCCTGAAAGTTCAAGTAGGTGACTTACCGAAGTTTGATCTTCGGGCTGAAGGTCTCAGGAGCTGCTGCGCTGATATCTGTTGCTCTGCAGCTCTCACTGACTCGGTTCAGCTCGTCCCTTGCCCTCTGTGCTGCTCCTCTGGTTCGGCCACCGCTCAGGTTTCTCAGGTACCTTGTCCCCTGCTGTGCTGGCTGCTTTGCGCTGTGCACTGTGGGCTCATCCCTGCAGAAGAGATCCTTCCCGTAAACCTTCCGGGCCTACCTAAGCTCCGAATCTGTCGCCGTTTGTCTACCACTGGATTCCGCACCTCCAAAATTTGGTCAGATTCTCCTTTCAAAAGTACCTGAAGGAGTTTGTCCGAGAGCTTAGTTAAGTCGTTGCTCTCATTCCACCATCTTGTCTCTGCCCCTTTTTGGGACATTCTTCTTCCCATTGTCTTTTTGGATTCCTTTTGTCATTAGGGTTAGTCTAATTTTTAAAGTATGATTTTCTTCAGCATTTTCTTTGCATTTTCTTTAGCAAGTTATTTGCTTTTCATTATTTTCTTGTATCATTCTCATTTCTCTTCCCAATTTTTGTTCTACTTCTCTTACTTTGTTTTCAAAATACTTCTCAAACTCTTCCATAGCCTGAGACCAATTCATACTTTTCATGCTGGCGTTGGATGGAGAAATTTTGGTTTTCTTGTCTTTTAATTTTCCTTGCCACCAAAATAAGATTCTGTAGTCTGAGTCTTTTCCTGGTTTTTGCTCATTTTTTCATCCATTTATTTGACTTTTGAACTCTTTGTCAGAGTAGTTCTCTGCTTCCAGTGGGAGTGGAGGGTATAATGTCAGCTGCTGGATCCCCCCACAATCTATGGGCCTAGACCTCCAGAAACATTGACTGCAGCTGCCTGTGATGATGCTGTGGTAACAACTGGTTCCTCCACACCTTTTCCTGCCTCTGTCACACTGGGGCTTGGGTCTGACCACTTTTTCCACTGACCTTGCAATTTGTCCTCAACATTATGAGGTTGTGAAGTTTGGAAACCACAATGGGTGTGAGAGATAGAGTCAGTCACTCCAAGGCCTGTTCAAATCTCATCTGTCCAGGTGTAGCCCACACTGGGCTATGCTGTGCTCCCAGCATGGTGTGACAGGCATTTCCTGGCAAACTTCCAGTCTGTCTTAGGTTGGAGATTGTTTCGCTCTGTTATTCTGTGGATTCTGCAGCTGCACAATTTGTTTAGAGCCATTTTTTTGCAGGTATTTGGCTGGGCTTGGGGGGAGTGCTCTAGAAAGTCCATGCCATTATTCCATTATCTTGGCTTTGCCCCTCCAAACCTTAGCTATTCTTATGAGGGTATTGCAAGCATGAGTTATTTATGATACTGATTATCATTAGTCAGTTCTCATGATTTAGCTTTCCAACCTATATTACCAACCTGATAGAAGTATCAATCAGCTTTACCAGATATCACTTGTGTAGCCTGTCTCTTGGTTATTCCATTTCAGGAGTTAATCCAATGCAATTCAATCAAAAAAGAAGTTATTAAATACTTACTATGTGAATGACATTCTACTAAACAAGGAGTATAAAAAAGAAGAGTTAGGAAAATTCACTTTCCTCAAGGAATTCTCATTCCACGTGGTAAGAAGAATGTGCAATATTCCATGTAATAGTCAATAGAATTTTATATTTCTATTGATACTACTACTACCTTACATTTATATAAAAGAAGTAAACACTAGATTAGTACTTAAAAATATCATATTCAATCTGCACAACTGGGCTAGGTAGGTACTGTTACATTTTACAGTGGAAGAAACTCAAGGAAACAGTTTAAGTGGCTTGTCCATGATAATACAACTAGTAAGTTTGAGGCTGATTTGAACTCCGGTCTTCTAATCTCTGGGCTTAGTGTTCTACAACCTATGTCTCCCAGCTGTCACATATAATACAACATGTGCATGTTTATTTGAGTAAGAAGAACATCTTAAAAGCTAAATCAACAAAGATACTTTGTAGTATTGACTCATAAAAAAACCTGAAGGAAACTATGAATTATAAAATATAGTGATTAGAAGAGTAGAGTTCCCACATGAGAGGTAATCTATGAAAAGGTATGGGTTAGAGGATGTCATGCAGATTTACAACTTCATAACCTTAGAACACATATGAGAAATAATGGGAAACATACCTGGGAAAATTCACTGGAGCATGTGTGTGAAAAATGTTAAATCTTAAATTGAGGAGTCTGCATTTTACTCAAAGGGTACTATAGTCACTGATTTTTGTCAGTATTAATGCAGGGGAGAGATATGGCACTTCCCTAACACACTTTTCTCAAAGGGTCAAGGGAGAAGCTAAACAGTGCTTGATCCCAAATACCTTCCTATCCTTTACCTATAACCATGATATCATGCAAACAAAACAAAACAAAAAAACAAAAAACCCAAAAAAACTTCCTCAAATTTAAGACATTGAGATCCTTGTTATTCTCTTCTATGAACTTGTAATTGGTCTCTCCCTTCTTGTTTCTACCAATTTAAGTACTTCTCTCAGTCTCTTTTTCTCCTTTTACCCTTTTTTCCCCTTCAAACCCTCTGGCCAACCAGTAAATCATCTTCTCAACTCTGCATAAATTCTTCAGTCTACCTTAACCATGTGTTCATATGTTAGACATCTTCCTCTAATAAGCCATAGGTAGCATAAATTCTGATTCTGACATTTCCTATCTATAGTAATTGCCGCAACATCATAGCAATTTCTGAAGGCATCATTAGTTGATGGATGCTCATAATAAAGTACAGATAGCTCCATATTCTTCGTTGAACATTAACCCTAAGATATACAATCATCTCCTTTTAAAGAAAGGAATATTTTCTAACATAACCTTCAAATTTAGATCTACTTCCTTTCCCTGAACCTTACTTTCAAAATGAAATCCTTTAGATATTTATTCCTGTCTTTCCATCCTTTCAGGGAACTCAACTCCATTTATAACTTATCTTGTCTTTTCCTAAGCATTGGTGCTCTTCTATTTTTAACACATTGAAATTCTTCTCCAGAGACCTGAATAACTCTGATAATAAAATCTGTTCTTACCAGCTTATCAAATATAGTAAATATTTTGGATTTAGGACTGTTTTTTTTCTTTAATGTTAATTGAGGGAAGAGTGATTTGTTCATGACTGACTTTTGCTTTTTTCTTTAATAGGGTGGCTAGAGGATGAGATATTATTATTATAGATTCTTAGGAAATAATAAACTGAAATTGCCAAGAAAGTGACTGTCTCCACTATGTAGAAGTAAAAGGTGATGTACAGGAAAATGTACATCATAGAAAATGGAGAACTGGAAATACAGTAAAAGAACTGGTGGGAGTACAGAGAAAAGGAGAAGACTTTACAGAAAAAGATAATACAAAGATGGATTCTTTTTCATTGTCATATATTCTGGCACTGAAGAAATATAGATATTTTGATATGAATTTTTTTTTGTATTCTGTATCTATGTGTTTTCCTTTCAGTCTCTATTATGGATTCCAAATATGAATTTGAATGGGAATGTTAAAAATCCATGCTAAGCTTTGATCATGGCCTAGGCATTGTTTGGCAAGGAGAATTGATGTTGAAAGTCTCAGCAAAGATTTTCTACAGTAAGGGGAGCTCTGTGTTTCTCTGTCAGTCAAACAACAGAAGAGGTTTTGTGTACAGTCACATAAGCATAAAAATGGCAGATGCTCTTACTTTCATCAACTTAAAGTGATCAGTCTGAACAAAAAACATTCATCAGAGACCATACAATGAAGACTTCTAGATGTCAAAGGAAGAGATGGTTGGTCGATTAGAACACTCTGTTTTTCATCAAACAATAGTCTGGTCTCATTCACTTTCAATATAATTGCCTCCTTTTCTTATATTTCATGACATTATCTCATCACTTTCAACAAAATAAAGAATAAAGCTTTTGATTGTAAGCACTATTTTCAGCTATTGTCCAAACAGCTAGGAAATGAAAAAAAAGTTAGTAATTAGTGAAGCAAAATGATATCAATGGGCTGCCTTTATATTGCCAAGTGGATTGAAACAGAAATTCACAAAAAAAGACCAAAAAAGGAAAAAAAAGCTTTATCTTTCTCTATAAGAAGCACTTTTGAAATGCAAAGTTCAGTTCATATAAAACTTCCTAGCTGTTTAGTTTGAGTAGTTTAATGAAAATCTAAAAAAACAAACAACTCCAGAGAACAAATACACCTTTGGTTTAAAATCAATAATCTGTTAAGATTGCAGAAAATTGATATATTTACATAATTTGTAGATATAATTGTGATTTTACTTTAATATTTTTTTTTGTTTTGAAACCATAAGCTATTCACAGTGTATATCATTTTTGAACTCAGCCTTGCAAGGAAGTTAAGCACAAATTCCTAAAAAAGCTTGTAGTTGATAATTTATGTTATTTTCTACTTTTTTACTTTATCAGTTATACAGTGTAAGGAACAGCATGTGTTTTAATTTTCAGAATATAAATACTTTCTATACTTTGTTTTCCAACCGTGGCATAGTTTGTTCTTTTGGGTCTTGATTTCTTGTTGTGCACTATAAGTTTATTAGTTAATTTTTTATGTTTCTCTTGATACAGTTTATTCTTGATTAATTCTCTTGTCACAACTTCAGCATCCTATTATATTCATATTTGATATGAATGTATTTGTTCAGACGTTATACCACTATTAAACACATTTTGTTTTCAGCTTTACTTATAACTAATAATGCTATTGGACATAGTGGAGAGAAGACTGGACTTGGAATCCTGAAAGGTCTTCTCCCTGAATTCACATCTAGTGTCATTCACTTAACTAGCTGTATCATATTGGCCAAGTCACTTAATTCTGTTTGCCTCAGTTCTTCATCTGTAAAATGTACTGGAGAGGAAAATGGCAAAGCACTTCAATTACTTTAATATGAAAACCCCAAATTGTTGTCAGAAAGAGTGGAACCCAACCAAAAATGACTCAACAACAATAACAAAATTTTTAATACTGCGACTTATATTATCTTTCTGCTATTTCCCTCCCTGGGAGTATATTCTTATAGGGGTGTGTCTGGGTTAAATGACATGAAAAATGTAAAATTTATCTTGATTAAATTCCAATTGTTGTCTTGAAATATCCAACCACTGCATAGCTGTACAAGCATTGACTTAACATACATTTTTCCCCATCACCGGTCCTCCAGAATTCTAAATTTTCTCATATGTACACATTTTCTAATTGATAGATGTGAAGTCATACCTGAGAGAAAATGGAGAACCAGAAGTCCTGAAATATTTTTCTTTCTCCTTCTCTCTCTCTTTCTCTCTTTGCTTCTCAGTCTCTGTCCCTCTCTCTCTGTGTTTCTCTGTCTCATTGTCTCTGTTTCTCTCTGTTTTTTATCTCTCTGTCTCTATATGTTCTCTCTATGTCTCTGTCTGTCTGTTTCTCTCTCTCTCTCTCTCTCTCTCTCTCTCTCTCTCTCTCACTCTATCTCTTTCTCTCTCTCTCTTCCTCTCTGCATGCCTGCCCAGGTGATGAGGTACACTGGCAATTGATGATAGTGGTCCCCCTCACCACAAGATGTGTTCCTCAAAATGATGGAATGGACTTTTCAATCCTATATTTTATGCATTTAAAGCTAAATGATTTTTCTCTATTGTGGAAGGTTTTTTTATATCAGTTAATATAATCATGTTATTTTGTTGTGTTTCTGTGTATCTTCTAGTATACAAAACTGGCCCTGGAAACTTCTAGAAAAAAGATTACCACCTGCTCTATACCTTCATACTCTAAGATTATCCCATGGGATTGACAGAATGTAATCAAGTTGCCAAGAATCACATTGTCAACATTTTTGTTCAGGAAAAAATTATAAAGCCTAGAGCAGAATTTTTTCCAGGTTTAAATAGTCAATAAGGCACTGGACTTGGAATAAGGAATCTCTTGACTTAAATTCTACTTTAGATAATTAATGCTTAGATAACCTTGGTCAAGTCACCTAACTTAATATATGACTTCCTGTCTTTCTTTTTCTGCAATATGATATAAATATTTGATATCCACTAAGATTCTTTCTATACCAAAATCAATGATCATGTTATCAAATTGCTGTGATTCTTAAGGCTCTCAGTTCTCCAGTCATAACGCTGCACTCTACTCTTTGGTTAGTAAAGTGATTAATTATATTAAAGGTTTCCATATTGAACAATCATTTAATTTTCAAGATAGATTTTCATGATTCTATTAAATTATTAGAAAATCATAGATAAACTGTTTGTGGCATGTTCATATCAATCTTCATAAGTGATTTTTGACAGGTTCATTTTATTTATTACTCCTCCTTGATTTAGTTATCTGGGCAATATTTCACTCACAGAAGCTACATGGATGTTTTCATTATTTATATTTGTTTTATTAAGAAAGATTATGTAATGCTTACTTTTAAAAATATTTTATATGATTCACTTGTACATTGAACATAGCCAAGAGTTTTCCCTTTCTCTTGTGAGTTCTGTTGTGATTGCTTAATATTTAATTTTGGAAATTAGTAATTTAGATTTTTGCTGATAGGATATTATTATTAATATTTTATTTCATTTAGCTTTTAAGTTTTTTGTGAAATTGAGCAAAAGTAATTCTGTTATGCTCCACTTATGAATTCCACATTTTTTCTTTTCATTTAAAACTAGGTTTTTTACTTTTGAAATATAATTTTAAGGGATTAATGAATTTATTTTTGTAAAAATGGTGTCTGTTGATTCAATTTTCATCTCAGTTTTACAAAATTTTTAAATATTCATAAATATATAGATATTTACTATAGTACTCTCTTTTCATAAATATTGGTTTATTAATGAATATTTCTCTATTGGCTATCTGTTTTATAAATTTTGGTCTCTTTTTAATTCTTTTCATCGTATTTAATATAATCAATATTTCTTTTCGTTATTCTGTTGCCTTTTTGTTATCTGGGACATCATTACCTAATTTCCATTATCCAGGTTAGCATGTTTTGCTTGTTTCTCTTATTTAGTTTTTTTTTTAATATTGTTGTCATAATTGAGTTTAATTCAATTTTACAGCATTCGTTAAGTTCCTTTTATGTGAGAGTTGCTATGCAAGGCACTAAAGATACAAGAGAAAAAAAGAAAATAAGCATTTATTAAACACTTCTTTTGTTCCAGGCACTGTGATAAGGTTCTAAAAAGTACTATTTCATTTGATTCTCACAGTAGTATTTGGGATATTTTTATTTTAATTTCACAGTTGAAGAAACTGAGACAAACATTACATGAATTTTCAAGAGACACAGAGAGTAATTGTCTGACATCATATTTAAATTCAGATTTTCCTGATTCCATGACCAGTATTTTACCTACTGTATATCTGTATTCACAAAGCTTATATTGTCTTGAGGACATACATCGCATATGTGTGCATTTGTGTATGCATGTATGTACAGGTGCCATGTATATATATGTGTCTATGTACATGTGTGTATTATATACACACTTTCATATTATACATACATATGTCCCCATAAATATACACATAAGTATATATTAAAAAGTATATTTTCTTATTGAAGAAAAAAAAATTCTGAAGGACCAAAACAGAATGATAGAGAAGCATGTGACTGGGTAGGTCTGATTGAAATGAATGGCTTTTAGGAAGCAAAAAGTACTGGTAAGAAAACAGAGTTTAAGTCTAATAAGAAAACTATTCAAAATCTACGTAGGTGAGTAGGTTATCAGAGCCTTCAGAAAAGCAAATGTAATGCTTATTTGATCATTAGTCCCTGAAAAGATATTATCTGATTCATGTGTGTCAAGTCAGATATACAGTCCTTTTTCTTTTCTCTTTCTTACTATATATGCATTTATATATATTTAACATTACTTTCTTTAAATCATGTTTGCCCCTCCTGTTGTTTTATTCACAGGAAATAAAAGAGCATTTATCCCAGACACTCAGTGTGTAACTCAGTATCTGTCTATGTATTTTATTTTTAGGTGTGATTCCTGGATTTAACAGGTTCATGGATTATGTTTTGTAACTGAATACTGTATTCTGCAACTTCATTTCATTATATTGGAAAGTTGATCCCATTAACATTTAAAATTATAATAATGTCTTTTTACTTTCACTATATCATACAAAGTGTAGTTCTAGGGTCACATTTTCAAGTTTACAGATCCAACCACCGTTGTATCAAGGTTCTCTTATTCCAATGTACATAATTATTGCTACATCTTACGTTTTAGAGAAAAGATTTCTAGGTATCTACAACTTTCTTTAATTGACACAATATGAACCCTGCCTCTAATCTCTTACATAGAGAACCTTCTTCCCTTGCACCATTCAGATTTCTTGTCTCTACAGTCAGTATTTTATCCTTTTGTCTTCCTCTACTAATTTACTGTATTTCATTTTTCTGAAATAAAATAAATTTCATTTGATTTTTTAAAAATTTCTTTGCCTCCCACTCATTTATTTCTAAAGCATTTATTTACAATTCCAATTACTAACTCAATTCTTTCCTTTTCCTCCTCTTTCCTTCCTGTAGTAAATGTCTACCTGATTTTACAAGCTGATAGCTATTCTGTGTTTTCCTCCTTAATTATCCCTTGATATGATGTGACTTGTAGAGTATAATAGTCTTTTCTCCTTCCAAACTATAAAGATTGCTAATCAGATACTTTTATTCTCTATGAATTTAATTAATTTCCATAAATT
The DNA here is from genome assembly GCA_028658325.1 of Potorous gilbertii. Lineage (NCBI taxonomy): Eukaryota > Metazoa > Chordata > Mammalia > Diprotodontia > Potoroidae > Potorous > Potorous gilbertii. The sequence continues at coordinate 439,359,858 of CM053771.1, read as the reverse complement.
TTGCACGATGTTTGATTTCTTTCTCTGGAAATATAACTTTAAAAGTTTTTTGTAGTAATATACAATAGATTTCATATTTTATAGTAAGTATGTAAACCGTTACCCCATTTTATCTTATTATGGCAATTTCATGGAATCTCAGATCACAATTGGAAGGCATCTCAGAGGCCATGTATTCAAACACACTCCTTAACAAGTACCCCTTAAAAACATAATTAGCTTTCTTTCCCCTTGAAAGTCGCAAGTAAGAAGAAACACACTAACTCTCGAATCTGTCAATATACTTTTATATGACTGTAATTATAACAAAATTCATTTCCGTTTATAATTACCCTGAGTCTGTCTCTGTGTAATTTATAGTTATTGCTCCTAATTTTGTCTTCTGAAGACAAGCAGAATCTTAAAATCTCAAAGCTTTCCAACCCAACTTATACTTGGATTCCCACCATCTTCCAATGTTATATATTTCTTCTCATTAAAAAATAGCCCTGATATATTAAACTGATATTTATTGATAAGTCCATTGTCACTTCATGGAAGTTCTCAAAACTCTTTGATTTACCTCAAAATTCTTATCTGGCCATTACCTTTCTGGGTGATTTTAAATTTATATCTTAATTTAATGGCATTTTGTGGATTCCATCAATCTATCTTTTGACCTCTACTTCCCTGGCTTTTGAGTTTTATTTTAGTATAGTTTCCTGAAATAGTCGAGTTAGAATATGTTTTTTTTGTCACTCAATTTTAGAATGTTGTCTTGTGTTCAGTCTTTAACAGTTGTTTATATTTTTAAATGGATATTATTTTACAATTTCACCCTTTAACTTTCTTTTAGTAATTTCTTTTTCATTTCTCTTAATTTTTATTATCACAATATGTTTAAGAATTTATACTAAATGAATCAAAATATTTTTACAAATCATATGTCCAACACTGTTAAACAAGAGAGACATGAATACATAAACAAAGTTAATCTTTTTCCTCAAGGATCTTATATTCAATTAGGGAAGAAAATTCATTTTGGAGGGTAGTGTACAGGAGATGACATTTTGTTTTGCAAGATTATAGTGGTCAATGGAGTCATAATGGAACAGACTGACATACTTTTCAGTATGAAACGCAATATGTAATTATATTTCCAAAACTGTTAACAGATAGGTGGATTATGCTGGGTAAATTTATGGTGATAGGATGGATTGTGAGAAGATGGTGGTGAAGTGAAGTGAAGCACAGTTAAAGCCCCCTGGATATAGGGAACAATAAGTCACTCAATCAGAATAGTAGGAAGTGGGGGGGCTAGAAAGTGATTTAAGAAGTGGAAAAATTTAAGTCCATCAAGGCATTCTGTTTTGTCTGAAAAATGAAAAAAGATAAAATTAAGATGGTAGTGCCAATTTTAATAAATTATCATTTTCATAAGGTTTAATATTTAAATAATTGATAATTAAGTAATGAATAATTTAAAAAAATTAGTGATTAAACATTTGATAAAAATTGTTTAACTAAATAATTATTATGCTTTATTCACACATTGCTTTTATCACTCTCACCCTGGAGATCTGTTTCATATCATACTTTTTTCACCCACTTAATCCTCTCACCAACTATAAACTTTTTATAGTTTTTAGGATCATTGATTTCACTCAGGAAGGGTCTTCAGAGGTTATATAATGTAAATATTTCACTTAATTCCAAAAGAAACTGAAGCCAAAAGAGACTATAATTTACCTGTTACACAGAGTTAGTAAATTCTTTCTCCAAGATTTTAACTAAGATCCTTTGGTTTTAAATCCAGCACCCTTTCAGCTACACCAAATAACTTCCCTTGTTAAATGCCAGTATTCCACTGTGTTGACTTAATTTACTACAAATTATCTCAATGTTTACCTCTATCTCATTCCCTTGGAAACTCAAGTCTGCATTCCATTTCTTAACTCACATCTTTTACAGACAGGCCTGGCACCTAATTAACTGAGAAAATTAAGGTCAGTTGTTGTGAGTTTCTTCCCTCTTCTACTCCAGATTTTAATAGCCCCTCTACATCTTCATCTACCCTTTTCTCCTTCAATTCCATATTTGCAATGGAACTTTTCCTTTGTCCATGTCAT
>CM053771.1:439223900-439357250 GCA_028658325.1 Potorous gilbertii | reverse complement strand
GGGAATGGGTGGGGAGGGAGTGATGGGGAGAAGTTGGAACTCAAAATTTTAGGAACAACTGTTGAGTATTGTTCTTGCTACTAGGAAGTAAGAAATACAGGTAATGGGGAATAGAAAGTTATCTGGCCCTACAGGACAAAAGAGAAGATGGTGTATGGGAAGGGAGGGATGAAAGAAGACAGGGTAGATTGGTGATATGGGTAATTAGAATGTTCAGATAATTGGGGAGGGGGGAGAAGCCAAATGGGGAGAAAATTCTGGAACCCAAAATTTTGTGAAAATGAATGTAAAAAGTTAAATAAATAAATTTATATTAAAAAAAATGTAAAAAAAAAATATATTAAAAAAAGAAGAATATTTTGCAATTGAGTTTATAGGGTTCCTGGATTTGTCTTAGCAGGTAGAATTCTAAATATTTTATGTTATCTATGTTGATTTATTTCTTATCATCTGTCCTTCAGAATTGTCTTGAATGATTATATTTACCAGAATTGCTAAGTTATTTACACATTTGGAATATATATATATATATATATATATAGATAGATAGATAGATAGATAAGGAAGGTAGAGAAGATAGTAGAAGTTGGGTCTTCTTGGAAGAGAAGATGATTTTGTAGAAAAATTTTAGTCAGAAATGACTAGTTAACATGTTCTAATATATCATATTCCCAAAGTGAATGGAAAATTTTGTTCAAAATGTCAAAGACATTCTTAATTTAAAGTGAATTTATATTTGCTATAGAAGATTAAAGATAAGTGAATGATTTTGATCTTCTAGAATATTTGCTCCACTTTTAAAAAATTTGTTTTGAGATGTTTCATAGCTAATGGGCCAGAAGAAAATTCTAAAGAATTTACTACAGGTGCATGTAATGCAAGAGTTGTGTGTTAGAACAACATTTGTTTTTAGCATGTTTTCTGTTCCCTCCCTCACTTAATAAAGGGCACAAGTTCTCATAGTTAGCATTAGGCTGGTGTCATATCTTGAAACTTCACATGAGACTCTTCACCGTCATTATTATTAAACATTCATTGGTTATTCACCATCAGTATGGTTAGTATATTTATTGTAAAAATAAATTAATTGTGCAGAGATTGTCCCTGAATTCATCTAGCCTTTAAAATATTAATAGTATTCTTGTACTATTTTAGAGTTCACTGATCATTTTGCATAAAATAAATTTATGAGGTAGTACTCTATGCATTATTGTCTCATTGTACATCAGATAGATACATATGCATATGTATACGTTTCTATATGAATATACCTACATATATATGTATGTGTATGTTTATAGAGAAGAAAAATCATAGAATTTGGAGGTGGAGTCAAGATGGCAGAATAAAAGCCAGAATTTTCTTGAGTTCTCTTCTAATCGCCTCCAAATATTTCTAAAAACAACTCCACATAAATTCTAGATCAGCAGAATCCACACAAAAACAAAATGAAACAAATTCCTAGCACAAGAAACATAGAATGTCAACAGGAAACATCTGTTGCACCAATCTATGAGCAGAGAACAATCCAACATGTACTGTGCTGGCACAGATGAGGCCAGTGTAGGACTCAGGGCCTGCATTGCTTGCAGTTTCAGTGACTTCCAGACGTCTCAACCTGCAAATCCCAAAGATAAAATAGAAGGTCAGTGAGTTCAGTGAGCTTTTGGATTTCCTTTTCCATTTGGCCAATTTTGCTTTTTTAATCCATTCTTCTCCTTGTTTGCTTTTGTACTTCTTTTCCCATTTCTGTTAGTCTATTATTAAAGGTATTATTCTGTTCAGTATTTTTGGTTCTCTTATAGCAAGGAAGTCTGTCAGACCTGTGTGAGAGAGTAATGTGGTGTGGTCAAAGTGTGGATTCTGTGGTGATGGCAGTGGAGGCAGTGATTGCTTCAGGAGTTCTGAACCCACAGTCTATGGAGTGATGAAGTGACTAATAAGAGTGGAATTGTATGGATAACTTTGCTGGTACTGGGATTGGATTCTCTTTCTTGCCCATGCTCTGATCTGGCTCAGAATCCTGGATGGCATTCACAGTCCTAAGGTAAGAAGGTTGGAGGCATGGTGGAGCTTGTGGCAGAATTTAAGAGTGAATGCTCCAAGGCAGTTCTAAGAAAAAAATGAGAGCTTGTGGTTACTCACAGACCAGAGTACCAACCAATAGAATAGTGAACACATCTAGTTTGATCATACCACCTTGGGAGACCTTAAAATTTAGAGGTCCCTTGAAGTATCTCTGAAAATAGCTGTGACAAACCCCTGAAACTTGAGACAGCATACTTCCTCAAAGACACACATTGGAAAAAGAGCCCTACCTTGACAAAGAAATAAAGAGTGAAGTAATTGGCTGGAAAAATGAGCAAACAGTTAGGGTAAAATCAGACTGTAGCATCTTATTATCATGACAAGTAAGAACAAAATTTACAACCAAAAACAGACAACAAAGTGAAAACTCCAACATCCAAATCATCCAAGAAAAATATAAACTTGTTACAGGCCATAGAAGAGTTCAAAAAAGGTTTTGAATATCAAGTAAGAGAAGGAAAGGAAAATTTTTGAAGATAAATGAGAGTCATGCAAGAAAATAATGGAAAACAAGTCAACAGTTTACTATAGGACAACCAAAAAAATGCTAAAGAGAATAACACCTTTAAAATTAGACTAACTAAAATGACAAAAGAATTCCAAAACCCAACAAGGAAAAGAGTGCCTTAAAAAGAAGAATTGACCAAATGGAAAAGGAGTTACAAAAGTTCACTGAAGTCAATAATTCCTTAAAAATTAGAATGGAGCAAATGAAAGCTAATACCTTTATTAGGAACCAAGAAATTATAAACAAAGCCAAAAGAATAAAAAAACAAACATAGAAGGCAATGTGTAATATCTCATTAGGAAAATAACTGACCTAGAAAATAGATCCAGGAAAGATAATTGAAAAATTTTTGGGCTACTTGAAAACCATGATTTTAAAAAAGTGAGCCTAGATATCATCTTTCCAGAAATTATCAAGAAAACTCTAGTGTCTAGAAGCATAGGGGGAAATAGAAGGGGAAAGAATACACCAATCATTTTTAGCCCAAGAAGCCAGGATGGTGGCATGGTTGGTAAGTGCTCTCTCCCTCCCCTTGTGGACCTAAATGACACCAGAGAATATTTCCCTGGGAAAATTCCTGGAACAGAGGTAATAGTAGTAGAGGTAAATAGACTCTTAGCCCATGAGGCTAGGAAGATTGCTAAGGAGGGTTCCTCTTGCTGTGACTGAAGGAGACGAGTGCAAGATCAGAGCTGTCACAGACAGCCCCATCTCAGCAAACCAGGAGAAGATCCTGAGCCCTGGATGATGAAGCCAACAACTGGCAAAACCAGGACCCCAAACGTGCCTCAGCAGCCTAGGAAAATTGCAAAGACAGTAGTGCAGATGGAATCACCAACCTCTGAGCTTGCTTATGCAGAGGAGCTCCCCCGGGGGCAGAACACCCCTCACCCACACTTAATGAACTAGCTCACAGAAAGTGTGGGGAAATCCAAAAAGACCTCACCTGGCCTCTGATTTCCAGCACCAGTGAACTCAGCATGAGGTAAGCAGCAGCATGTTAGCTTCCAGCAGAAAGAACCACAGTCAACAACAGACAAAGTCTCATGTTTTAGGCACAAGAACTGTGGGACAGAGCTACCTGTACCCCACATGCAGAGATCTACTTTAAAAGCAAGGAAAATGGTGATTGTCATGAGTAAGAAACAAAGCAGAAAGGAAAACACCATAGAATCTTTCTACAGCCCCAAGGACCAAAATACAAACACCAAAGAGGTTAGCATTGAGACTGTATTCCCATCTGAAACTTCAGAAGGGAATATGAACTGATATGAAGCACAAAGAGCCTTCTTGGAAGAGCTCAGGAAGAATTTTAAAACCCAAATTAAAGAAATAGAAGAAAAACTGGAAAAACTGTGGATAAGGTAGATATGAGTGAGTAATCTCTGGAGAAAGTTGAATGGGTATAGAAAGGAATATATTTTTTCTCAGCAGTACATAGCAAATACACAAAGACTGATCAGGCCACAAAAACTTCACAATTCAGTGCAGAAAGGCAGAGATACTCAATGCATTCTTCACAGATCATAATGCAAAAACACTTATATGTAATCAAAGACCATGGAAATACAACCCCAAAATTAACTGGAATGTAAACAATTTAATCCTACACAATGAGTGGGTTAAACAACAAATTGTAGAAACAATCAACAACTTCATTCAAGAGAAAGACAATAATGTAACAATCCACTATATATTATGGGATACTGCAAAAACAGTTCTTAGTGGAAGTTCTATATCTTTGAATGTCTATATGAATAAAATAGAGAAAGAGGAGATCAATGAAGTGGGTATGCAGCTGGAAAAGCTCAAAAAAGAACAAACTGAAAATTCCCAAGTAAATGCCAAATTAGAAATAGTGGAAACCAAAGGAGAGATAAATAAAATTGAAATTAAGAAAACTAATGAACTAATAAATAAAATAAAGTGTTTGTATTACAAAAAAAAATACAATTTATGAATCTTTGGTCAATTTGACTAAAAACAATAAGAAAATCAAATTACCAATATAAAAAACATAAAGGGTGAACTCACCTCCAATGAGGAGGAAATTAAAAGAATAATTAGAAATTACTTTGCCCTACTTTATTTCCATAAATTCAGTAATCTAAATGGGATGAATGACTATTTTCAAAAAAATATAAATTGCCCAGAAAAACAGAAGAGGAATTTGAGCACATAAATAATCCCATCTCAACAAAGGAAACTGAAAAAGCCATCAGTGAAATCCCTGGGAAAAAATCTTCAGAGCTGGATGGATTTAAAATTGAATTGTATCAAACATTTAAAGAACAGTTAATTCCAATGCTATATAAAGTATTTGGGGAAATTGCTGAAGAAGCAGTCCTACCAAATTATTTTTATGATGCAAATATGGTTCTGATACCTAAAGCAAGAAGAGTCGAAACAGAGAAAGGAAATTATAGACTAATTTCTCTAATAATATAGATGAAAAAATTTTAAATAAGATATTAGCAAAAAGAATACAGCAAATTATCATGAGAATAACACATTATTATCAGATATGTTTTACACCAGAAATGCAGGACTGGTTCAATATCAGAAAAAGCTATTACCATTATTGATCATATCAACAAAAAAACTGACAGAAACCACATGATTATCTTAATAGATACAGAAGAACCTTTGACATCATACACCAATTCCTATTGAAAACACTGGAAAGCATAGGAATAAATGGAACTTTCCATAAAATAATAAGCAGCAACTACCTAAAGCCATCAGTAAGCATTATGTGCAGTGGAGACTAGCTAAATACATTTCCAATAAGATCAGGGATGAACAAAGGATTTCCATTATCACCACTGTTATTCAATATGGTATTAGAAATGCTAGTTGTAGCAATAAGAGAAGAAAAAGAAATTGAAGGAATTAGAATATGCAAAGTAGAAACTAAATTGTCACTCTGCAGATGATATGAAAATATACTTAGAGAATACCAGTAAGTCAAGTGAAAACTACTTGAAATAGTAAATAATAAACAACTTTGACAAAGCTGCAAGTTACGAAATAAACTCACATAAATCATCTCATTTCTACACATTACTAACAAAGCCCAACAGCAAGAGATAAAAAGAGAATTTCCATTTAAAGCTATGAGTAACACTGTAAAAAATCTGGGAATCTACCTGGCCAAAATATACCCAGGGACTATATGAACACATTTGTAAAATATTTTTTTCGCGTAAATAAAATCAGATCCATGTAGGTGGAAAAATATTAGTTGCTCATGGATAGGCCAAGCTAATATAATAAAAATGACAATGCTACCTAAATTAATTTGCTTATTCCATGCCATACCAATCAAAATGTCAGATAATTATTTTCTAGAAATAATTATCTAGAGCTAGAAAAAAATAATATCAAAGTTCCTCTGGAAAAACAAAAGGTACAGAATATCAAGAGATCTAATGAAAAGAAATGCTAGGGACGGTGGCCTCGCCCGAACAGAACTCAAATTGTATTATAAAGCAGAAGTCATCAAAATCATATGACACTGGCTAAGAAACAGAGGGGTAGACCAGTGAAATATGTTAGGTACTCAAGACATAGTAGTTAATGAATACATCAATCTACTGTTTAATAAACCCAATGACCCCAGCTTCTAGGAAAAAATTCAGTTTTTGAAAAAATTGATGGGAAAATTGAATGAGTGTGGCAAAAAGTGGGCATAGACCAATGCCTGACACCACATACAAGAATACAGTCCAAACGGGTACATGACTAGCTATATAGATTGATACTATAAATAAACTGGGAAAGTAAAAAATAATGTATTTGTCAGATTTATGGAGAATGGAGAATTTTATGACACAACAAGAGATAGAGAATATTGTGAAGTGAAAAATGAATAATTTTGATTACATGAAATTGAAAAGTGTTTTGCACAAACAAACCTAATACAATCAAAATTAGGAGGGAAAAAGAAAACTGGGAAAGCATTTTTGCCACTAGATATGTGATAAAAGGTTCATTTCTAAAATATGTAGACAACTCATTCAAATGGACAAAAATGCAAGTCATTCCCCAACTGATAGTCAAGTGATATGACCAGGGAATTTTCAGAGGAAGAAATTAAAGCTATCTATAATCATATGAAAAAATGCTCTAAATCACTGTTAATGAGAGAGATATAAACCAAAATAACTCTGAGGTACCACATAACACCTATCACATTGACTAACATGAAAAAAAAAACAGGAAGATGATAACTGTTGGAGAAGATGTGGGAGAGTTGGAACACTAATTCCTTGTTGGTAGAGCTGTGAGCTGATCCAACATTACTGGAGAGCAAGTTGGAACTATGGCCAAAGGACTACAAAAATGTGCACACTCTTTGACTCAGCAATATTGCTTCTGGGTCTTTAACTCAAAGAGATCATAGCAATGGGAAATGTTTCCACATGTATAAATATATTTATAGCATCTCCTTGCGGTGGCCAAAAACTAGAAATCAAGGGGATGCCCATCAATTGGGGTATGGCTGAACAAGTTGTGGTATATGAATGTAATGGAATACTATTGTGCTATGAGAAATGATGAACAGGAAGACTTCAGAGAAGCCTCGAAAGATTTATACAAACCGATGTTGAGTGAAAGGAGCAGAAACAGGAGGATTTTGTAGACAGCAACAAGCACAGTGTGTGAGGAAATTTTTCTGGCAGACTTACTACTTTATTGAAATGGATGAACTTAAAAAATTTCCAATATTCTCTTGAGGCAAACCACCTTCCACTTCCAGAGAAAGAATTATGGAATTTGATCACAGACAGAAACAGACCATTTTATTTTGTATTATGTTATATTTTCTTTTTTTATGGTTCCCCTAATTCATTTTAATTCTTCTATGCAACATGCATTTAACCTATATAAGATTGTATGCCATCTCAGTGATGGAGTGGGGAGGGAGTGGAAAGAGTGGGAGGGAGTGAAAAAAAATCTCATTTCATATATATATATATATATATATATATATATATGTATATGTATATATATGTATATGTATATGTATATGTATATATATGAAAGTTTTTGTCAAACACTGAGAAAAGCAAAATAGTTCAATTTAAAAAAAGTAAAAAAAATCCACTGATCATCTCCTGAAAGAGGTCCCTAAAGGAAAACTCCTAGAAATATTATGTCCAAATTCCAAAGTTCCCAGGTCAAGGAGAAAATATTGCAAAGCATCCAGAAAGAAATATTTTAATTATTGTGGAAACACAGTCAAGATATCACAATATTTAGCAGCTTCTACATTTAGGGATTAGAAGCCTTGAAATATTTTATTCTGGAGGTAAAAGGAACTATGGTTACAACCAAGAATTGCCCATCCGTCAAACCAGAGCATAATACTTCAGAAAGGAAAATGAAATTTCAATGAAATACAGGACTTTCAAGCTTTCTTGATGAAAAGACTAAAGCAGAATAGAAAATTTGACTTCCAAATATAAGAATCAAAAGAATCATGAAAAGGTAAAGAGGAAAGCCAAGTAATAAGGGACTTTTTGAAGGTGAACTGTTTATAATCCTATATGGAATATGAAGGAATGCTATCTAAATAAATAAGGTAAAAGAGTGAGAGAAGGATATACTGGGAGGTGAGTGGAAGAGGTTCAATGAGGTAATTTATCTCACATAAAATGTCAAAATTAAGATTTTTACAATGGAAGGAAAGAGGGGGGACATGAGAGAGAATGAGTGAACCTTACTGTCATTGGAATTGGCTTAAGGAGGGAAAAACACACACACTCAACTGGGTATGAAAAGATATCTTACCCTACAAAAAAGTAGGGGATGACAGGGGTGTATTGGAAGCCAGGGCAAGAAGAGGAGGGATTAATCATAAGGAAACACTTCTGAGGAGGGACAGGGTTAAAGGAGAGAATTTCGTAAATGCGGGGTGCGATAGGATAGTCTTTCACTATATGACTGTTCTGGAAGATTATGCATGACTACACATCATAATTTATATCTGATTGCTTGCCTTCCCAATGGGGATGTGTGGGGAGGGAGGAAAGGCTAGAATATAGAACTCAAAATTTAAATTAAAAAAAATGCTAAAAATGGTGTTTTTTATGTACAAATGGGAAATAAGATATACAGATCATGGGGTGTAGAAATGTATTTTAACCTATAAGAAAATAGAGGGTCAGAGACTATAAGAGGTGGAGGATGTAATAGAAGTGAGGACAGATTGTGGGAAGGGTAATCAAAATCCACACTGCCTTGGGGTAAGAGGAGTGGAGAGATGGGGAGAACATTTGGAACTCAAAATCTTGTGAAAGTGAATGTTGAAAAGTAAAAGTAAAATTTTAAAAATAAAAAGAAAGAAAATCATGGAATTCATGACTCAAAATTGTATCCGCCATTTACATATACCCTGCATTTTACATTATTTACACTTCTTAATTATCACTTTGATCAAAGAATCCATATTTCTCCATTAGTTAATAAACAGATATTCATTTTGTAGCTATTATTGTTCCCCATGAGGACAAAACATGGTGCCATTATCCACAATTTTGACGAGGCTATGTGACATATTGGAGAGGTCCCTGGCATTAGAGTTATTGGTGATCTTGGTTTCAAACTCACATTATGACACTATCATCATCATCATATTTTTTATCATCTTCATCATCTTTCAAAGTTAGCATTCATACAAATCTTTAATTGATAATATTATCTATCATGTAGTATTAAACTCACAACTCTGGCAAGTCGATGCTGTCATCATTCATATTTTACAGATGATGAAACTGATGGAGATGGAGGAGGAAGAGGTTCAGTGATTTGTCCTGGATCATACAACTAACGATCATGTAAGGGCAAATTTGAGGTCAGGTCTTCATCTCTCCAATCCCACAGCTTTTTTCACTATGCCACCTAGTGTCTGAACTTGGGTTTCTCACTTAACTCCTCTAAGTCAAAGTTTCCTTGAGCACTTTTATGGTATTAGGCTTCTCCAAGGTCTGTGGATACCACACCATTTGCACCCAATTCAACATTATCAGATTGTCTGTGTGGTTCTTGCCATCACCCCAGAATTTTGCTCCAGGAAAACGTCCAAAAGAAAAGTTACATGTAATGTGTGTCTAAGTTTCTCTGTATATGGGTAAGACAACCTGAGTTTCCTCAATAGTAACCTAATATGCAATATGGCCTCATGAAAAGGAGAAATTGTATTTCAACTAGAACAGAGAAGCAAAAAAATGTACTCCAACTGAAAATCTATGATTCTATTATTCTCTGACTCACAGGAATCCACAGACACAAATATAAAAATAAAGCATTCTTATAATCCAGAAGACTTGAACTGTCTTATGGCAAAAACAATGTTGATAAGGCTAAATCATTTTACTCTCTCTACCCTCTTTCTATAGCATGGCTTCAGTCTTTCAGCTTCAATATCATATACTTCCTTATTCAATAACCATGGTACAGGAAAATCTTCTCCTTCTTGAAAACAGCTTCCAAAATGACTGAACTCAAAAGATCTCAATCTCTTGGGAATATTTGGAATTGTTCATGAGGCAAACTCCCAGAAAGAGAGAAAAGCACAAGAAAAGGAGGTTGGGAAGTTTTGGCCTAAGAACTTTCCTCTTGACATGATAATGAACTTCTAATTCAAATTGTCATTTATTCTTTTTGGAGAAGAAATACATTGCCTCCCATAACCTCTTTCTTCCCACATATACTTCAATTCAGTTATGACATCTGAGGGAGAAATAGTATCTACACTTTAACTTCATACTAATTATTAAAAAAATCCAATAAAACGTTGCCAAATGATGTCTTCCTTTAAAATAGTATTCATTCTCCAGGTTAATCTACTCTAGGGCTGAAACTGATCCATTCTTTTCTTTCCACTCTGGCAAAATTCCCAATAATGGATTCACAATGTGCCAGAACCTCCTTCCAGTTCATGTCTTTTATTTGAAATGTTGATTGAATGATCTCCAAGATCCTGGGAAGGGTTTCTTGATTCCCATATCTTGGTAGCAGATTTTTGGTATAAGGGAATTTAATATCATCAAACAATTAGCTAGAACTTATAAAATGTTATCTTTAATTACAGGAAGTTATCATGACTAGCTATTCTGGGTGACTTTTTCCATACTCTTTAAGAAATACATTGCAGAATTTCTAATCAACCTATGGGAGATTCTATGTAATTTCTTCCAAATCTCCAAATTGGTCATACTGGCTGTCCACTTATGGACTTATGGAGGATGCTCCATTCTCATTAAAATTATTAATCTGTTTTCTCTTAATTTAATGCAATTATTTTTCTCCTTTCCTTTGAATTCACTCATTGGTTATGTGTTGTAACCTGATTACAACCATCATACTTCTTTCCATTGTCAATTGTACATTAATTCATCTGTAATTCTTCATAGTCAATAATGCTGCTACAGTAAAACCTTTTGTTAATGAAAACATTCATCTTTGCTTTTATGGGAAGCTTGAAGTCAGTTAAGATTTAAATTTTCCCAAAAGCCATTGAGTCAATTTTTCTCTGGGATCATCAGATACTCTGTACTTGTTGTCCCATATGTACTTTCTGCTGGACAAGCCCACTAGGGTTTCTATCCAAATGTATGTTTCAATTTTGGCAATAGGCTTCTTCATCCACATTATCTTTGCTATATGGATGGAGAGAAAAAACATCTGTGACTATATATTTCTTTGATGAGGCTGTGTAACCTCCTGTGTCATGATATAATTAGCATATTTTTATCCATAAACAGGAGTATTTGTAGGACCTCCCACAAAGAATCCCTAATTAACCTGAATAACGCTCCATTTCCACTCCATTGATGTAGTCACTATCTGGTGAAGGTCATACAAAAGGGACTATTTCTGTTGTAATATCCTCTAAGGAATATTGAATGAATTCAATGGATAGGAGACATTTTAATGCTATATATATATATATATATATATATATATATATATATATATATATATATATTTAAGGTGGTATATATATTTTTGTTTTGTTGAACCTTATGCCCTATAAATAGCCTAAGGCAGAATGACCTAGATTTGTATACTGATGACTCTCATAAAGTTTCTGTGAGATGAGAAAGCAGATAGGAAGATATTAATGTTTTCTTGGTCATGGTGTTTATGGTAATAAAATCTTCCATAATTTTTCCACACTTTTTGCATTTTCCTCTCTTTTAGATACTTTGTATAAGAATCTGTCAAAGCACTCATAATTGTATTGCCTCTACTTTTTGTTTTGCTTCCACTATAGATAGGAGCTTGAAGTAATTAAAGTAGCACTAAGACTTTTGGGACACATAGTATACTTGGTCAAATCCAAGTGTCTTCCTTCTTACTAATTCCATTTCAATTTTATCTACTAGCATCTCAGGATACTCATATTATAACCCAAGAGTGATACTTATAAAATCTTTAATGGAGAAAATTACCTTTTTCAAGGAGATTTTTTTCAAATATTTTCCATTTCTCTTCCTAGTCTTCTTTCAAATTTTAAGCGTAAATATTCTGGGCATCCTAAGATTAGTAATTTTATTTTATTTTGCTCAGTTGTATATTTCAGTAAGTTTAATTAAACAAGTTTTACTCACCAACATTTTTTTCTTCTAAGTTAGAGGATATTGCTTGTAATCATCCATCATTCTTCTTCATAGGATTTTACAAATAGATTTATATTTTGATTTGTATTTGCCTTTGGCAGTTATCTATCTCTTCAGTGAGTCAGATTTTTTCCTGGCAAAAGAATATTTTGTGCTGTTTCAATGTTCTTAGGAAAATTAATTTATATGGTCAAATTATTGATGAAATTATTCTAGTTTTGTCAATATTGATTCTGATATTTATTTCCCATTTTATAAGTTTGATCATTTGTGTAATTAGTGCAACATTCAATCATTTTAATTGCCTCCCATACATTTCCCTTCTTTGTTTCTTTATTTTTTTGAATAATTTCTCATCTTAGCTCTGTCACCTGAGTAGACAGACTGTCCAAAATCACAATAGGGTGGATTTGCTATAGCTCTAAAATGAATAACAATCTTGCATCTGTCTATTGAAATAAAACAACTCTAAATTGCTGTTATTTTATGCTCACTACATCCAGGTATTTCATATATATGCACACATATACACATACATATATGTTTATATATATTTTTCACTTACAAATACATATGCATGCAAATATGTCTGTATTTATGATATAGAGACATGATGCTTCAATGTATTCTACAAGATTTTGAACTCTTATTTTTTCTTAGTCATACCATTCTTTGTTTCTCTATCACCCTCTCCTTTTCCCATCTTTGTATTAAAATCAGAATCAGAGGATTCTGTATTTTTATTTTATTTGGACAATAGTATCAAGTTCTTCATAGAATTTGTCTTTGAAAAGTATTTGATTTTCAGCAACCAATGTTAGTGTATAAGGTACATTAAATTTTATGTTCCTCATTATGGAAATATTGATCATTAATCCTCTAATATATGATGGCTAAATATCCCTTGTAACAATACTTCTTGGAGTTTATAGGTATAAGATAAACTTATCAACTTCTCTCTTTTACTCACCAAGGAAGATATCATTCTATGTGACTGGTGCCTCTTGCCTGATATGCTGCAGTCTACCCAGTATTATGTTTACTTCTTGGTCATTAGACCAAAAATTCATGTTAGATTTTCAAATAGATAAATTGATGCACATTGATCTTCTTTAAGTTATATGATTCTTATCTTTTTCCTACCATTCTACCATCATCACAATAGAACTGATGGGGATTTTAATGTTCTTATTGAACACAATTTTGAATTTCTTGAAAATTCAGAGAAAGAGAGAGACAGAGAGAGAGAGAGAGAGAGAGAGAGAGAGAGAGAGAGAGAGTGAGAGAGAGAAGTGTAAAAGTTCACAGCTGCAAGTGATGGATACAGTACTCTTGAAAAATAAGTATTTTTGAGGTGACCAAACTTAGGAAGCATTGGATTGGAGAAGTAAACCAGTAGACCAACTGATTTGGCTGAGACTTAGTGCCCAGGTAGATGTTAGCTAAGCATACCTGGGATCAACTAAACAGCAATGGAAACATGCAACCAAACAAAGAAATTGGGGATACAAATAAGACAATTTAAAAAAGACAATCTATTCTCTAAAGGAGCTTACAACTTAATGGGGAAGAGAAAACCAGAAAAGAAGCTGGAAAAATAGGAGATAGGGAGTACCCATTTCAGAAGCACTATATTCCATGGACTACTTGAATCCCAGCAGAACTGCAGAAAGAAAGCAAACAGTTATCAGGGGAGTTCAGGTCCCAGACTTCCATAAAGAAAATCTTGGGAGGAATTTAGCGCTCTCCCAATCAGTCCTCTAATCTGAGTGGAGGGAAGATTTAAGGAGTTGAGAAGATGTTGAGTATCCAAAGCTGAGTTAGCAGCAAGATAATGGTAATCAACTTATGGACTGGGGCTGGGGAATCATCTTTCTTGGAATTGAAATCGAGCAGAACTGCAAATGGAAAGTGGAGTGAATTGGAAAGTCTATATCCCAGCCATCTGTAAGCAAAAAAGCTTTATATAAGTAAGATCACTAGAGTTTTAAGCTAATAGAACATTAAGTAGCTAGAATTAATATGAAAATACTTTAAATAGTAAGCATAGACATAAATATTATTAAAAGCCAAATTAATGTTGAGATAAACTTTTTTAAAAATTCTTTATCAGTCTAGACATCAAATATGAATGTGTAATTTTATATTTATTTTGTTTTGTATCCATCTCTTTGTCAAATATAAATTAAGATAAAATTTGTCTCTTTTTATGTTTAGTCCAATATTGTGATTCAAGAAAGCAAGCAAAGTGACCTCCCAAATATTAGCACTTATTTATCTAGCTTTAAGGTATTCTTTTCTTTTTATGAGTTTAAAGATACTACATCTTATATATTTCACATCGTTGATGTTTCAAACAGGATCCTAAACAAGATATGTGATTGAAACAGCTTATGCAGTTTTATTTCTGTCCAATTGGAGGCTAGCATGGAGACTGTTTTATCCCTTGATTAATGTTTTGTCAAGTTTGAAATCACATGGTTTGTGATTCTGATGCCTGATAACATGAATCATATCCCACGTTAGTATTTAAGCTTGCAGAGCAATGACTATTTGCTATGACTACTTACACAGAGAGAATGCAAAAGCATTTTACTGTAACATAAATCCATTTTTATAGTTTCATAGCAAAAAATATATTTAAATAAAATTATAATTGTGACAAAAGATTAGGGAAAGATTATAAACTACATAGTTTTCCTGAATGAAGAGTCATGCCACTCATCATCTTAAAGACAATGGTGCTTCTAATACTTTTTGATATCTCTATTCATTAATAAAAATCAAATATATATTTATCTTGTACATTCATTAGGTAAGGGACTGTTTGAGATTCTGAGGTCACAAAGACAAGTCAGAATCCTTACCATTAAAGATACTGAATAATTACAAAATGAAGAAGAATATTTCTTTTTATGTAATTTTTTTCTTCTTTCTATATTTGATAATTGACAGCGAAGTGTGTATTTCCAAATACAAAGACCTGAAATACTCATAGATGAAATCATGGCTCTGTATAATGAATAGCCTTTTCAAATATATATATGTATATATATACATATATGTATATACATACACACACATACACATATATATATGTTAATTCTAAAGATGTTCATTTTGCAGGGATTTTTCATAACAAACTTCTCTTCCCTAATGAGCATTTACACATGTTTCAATTAGCCTCTTTTAACTTTTTCTTTTCCTTTTTGGCAATACTGTGACTACTTCCTTTGTCTCTATCCCAATTTCCATTTTGCCTTTTTTTAACCTTGGTTATTAAGAAATAAATGGGTTATATTTTTTTAAAAAGTATGCCATCTGATTTTAGGTCTATAATATTCTGTAAGGAGGTAAGTACCACACATTGTCAAGAGTCATTGAGATTGAGATTAATTCATGGATTGTCATTTAATTGATCACATCTTAAGTATTCCAAAATTGTTCTCTGTGGAGTTGTAGTCATTTTCTAGTGAATTTTCTTGGTTATATTTATTTTCCTCTCCAATAATTCATGTAAGTTTTCAAAGATTACTCTGAATCCATTCTTTTTTTAAACTTCTTTGTGGTTTAGTATTCAATCATTTTGATTTACCATAATGTATTCAGTCTTTCCAAAGCCAATATGTTGATTTGCAGATATTGTCATATCAATGGACCAAACATCAACAATATTTGGTGAATGACACATAATGGGTGTGATTTGGGGATCTTATTCAAATACCCATCTATCTTTCTCCTCTGTTCTCTAGTATTTTCATGTATGCATAAACTGGCCTCCCTGATTTGACCGATGATGTTGCTCAGAGGCATATATGGGATAGAAAAAGTCTAGGATCATCTCACAAACAAAAACGGTACTGGGATTTGTTTACAGCAGTCTGGGATAATCTTATTTTTCACATTGACTATAAGAGTCCTTTCACATGACCTGGGAAGAGAAAAGGTGTTCCTACACATTCTTACTATAGATAGGGAAACAGGGTAGCAGAAAGGGAAGAGATATGTTGTTACCATTGACAAGTACACTGTAAGTACTACCAGGCTATCCTCCACACTAAAAACAAAACAAAACAAAAAAATTGAGGACATAACATTTCTAATTGCTCAAGGCACCATTTGTGCTGTCCAATACAAAGACTGCTAGATGTAATAGTGTTTATTTTGTAAACTTAGGAAGATCATTAACTTTACATTTCCCTCCTATCTTATGCCCAATCAGCTGCCAATTCCTGTTTTTCTACCCCTGTAATATCTAAAACCACAATTGTGCTCAACTCATATATCTATTATCCTATCATTATCTTTGTCTGGATTCATATTTTGCAAATATGAAAATATTTTATCTCTTTGCAATGGAAATACTAGAACCTGTGTCTGAAACTGACTCACATTTTCTTTTCCTCTTCTACAAATCCCACTCCCTGTTTCATTCTTTGAAGCTCTTCTGCATGCCATCTTCTTTATGAAGATTTCCCCTTAACCAGTAAAATATTAGTTCCCTGTTGGTAGGGCCTATTTCATTTTTGGTTTGGCCATGGACCTAACAGTGTCCCTTGTAAATACTATACACTTAAATGCTTGCTTAATTGAATTGAAATCTACATTATATCCCTTTGCTCTTTCCATCATAATGAAAATATTAGGCTAAAATAGAAGCATTTGTTACTGTCATTTTTTTTGTGGGGGTGAGGGAAATGGAAGTAAAGAGATGTTTGATTACTTGCCTGATCACAAGAAAAGTTTTCTTGACTATTCACTACAAAGTTTTTGCATTTTGATTACAGTGTTTTAGTGTGTGTGTGTGTGTGTGTGTGTGTGTGTGTGTGTGTGCCCTCAGTTATGTCATTAAGGATCTAAATTCAATTAAAGCGTTCAATAAATTAATTTTAAAAGTACACCATCTTAGCCACTACTAGAATTCTAATGTATAGGTCTGAAATGAGCCCTATACATCAGTACTCAGGACATGGTCATTTCAAATGTTTGTGTGAAGTTGAGAATTAATTTGCAAGTTTAGTTTCTAAGAACTGAGTTCATTTCTTTTTGGTGTTTTTTAAGCCCTGGATAACTTTCTTCACTCCTAACCTCCAACTCTCATTATGAAAAAGTTATTTTAAGTAGTATATTTTGAATATCCATGGCCAATTTTTATATGAAATTAAACTCTGAGTTAATATTGATTTGACATTTATAAAATCACCATTTAAAATTTTACATAAATTGTCAACATGATAGGTAATAAATATTCCCTATTCAGAAATCTACTAGGTATGAAATTGCTAAGTGTTTAACAATACCTTTGGCTTTATAAAGGGGACAGTTGAAAATTTTTTTAACCAAAGTAAAGAGAAGTGAAATAAAGAAATGATGTCTGAAAATGGTATAATGCTAAATAGTATTTTATTAAGGGCTTATATAGAAAAGATAAGAATACTTAATGTCAGGCTCCTTGCAACTGCCATACCCAGGAGAGAAATGGATTCAATTAAGATCAACATCAAGATTAGTGTTGCCAAATTCAAGAAACAGTAGACACATAAAGTTATGGATATGCCAGATGAGTATCCATTGGCAACATCCTCATTCTTCCTTGCATAATTATATGATTTATAAAGAGTCAGGGAAAAAATCTGTATGTTCAGCTCTACTGGGATGTATGTTATTCTGATTAGCAGTCCAAGAATAGTAAAACTAGAAACCAAATTGATATTTTTCCACCAAACGACCACAAAATGTTTGTGTGAACCATCCATCACAATGATAAAGAAAGATTCTCAGAAAATTTATTTTAGGGAAAGGCAAGCACTATATCATATTGAAATGACTGAAGGGAACTGCTCTTGTGGAAGTAAAATATTTTTGTTTTATCTCTTTTTCCCTAGTCCTCCTAGAATGGAAGGGTTCTGTTTTGCCTAACTCCTCATTAGCGACACTAAGTTAGTTCTTATAAAAAACATGATTGAAGAAGCTTCAGCAGATTTTTCTTAAATTCACTAATATTTTTTTTATCTAGTGATACTGGTGTTGATGGTGGTAATTCACAGCCAGTATTAAGTATTTGACTATGTGTTTCTGTCCTAATATACTGAGTGATAGTGCAAAGACATATTGTATCAAAATTATTGATATTATTTTTTCTGATTATTAGTATTCTGAGTACTAATGCCTAATAAAATATAAATAATAGGATGTGTGTTGAAGGTATAAAGTTTTAAAGGTGGGTAAAACCAAAGGAGGGAATAATTATATATGTATAGATCAAATTGAACTACTACCTTCTCTTTCATTTAAGCACTTCTCATTTAAGTAACTTGTCATAGCTGATGCCTGACCACATTCAACAGAGAATTAAGTTATTTGTATTGAGAGACTATAAAGCCACATCCCAAAATACTTTGGGATAAGAATTATTTTTACAAGTAAATCATAATGAATTTTCTTCCAATTTTTCTACTAATGTTTTTTGTAACAAATGTAACTGTATGGAAGTGATTTCAGTGGCTATCATTCACATGCTTGTGATTTTATACTCCTGATTCCATCATTCTGATGCAGATTTTGACACAGACATTAAGTTGAGGTAAGTTAGAACCATATTTTTTACAAGTTAGTGAGCTTTGGAGGGAGTGATCTCTCATACTTAACTGGATTAGTCTTCACATAACAGAAACAGAAGGTTATACCAAAAGTCTTCCAGATTGGTAGCATTTGTCAGAGCTTACATATGCATGAATGATCTTCAGGAGTCAAGGGTCATCTCAGCACTATAAAAAAACTTATTTGAGTGAATGATTTATTATTTTAATTTATTTTTATTCCATTTTATATGTCTGAATAAGTTTAGGCATCATCTAGAGCAAACTGAGTTTTCAGGTGAAGAAATTGAGACTGAGGTGTTTGACCAATTAACTGAACTAAAGTCACAGATCTTTAGCTAAGCCAGGATGAGAAAATTTAGATCAATTAACCTTAAAGATTGTGTTGATTCCATGGCATCATACTTTATTTTACTATTTTAAACTGAAATGTCAAAAATACATTTAAGTTTTCCTTGTAAACCATAAGCAATCTTGTCCATTCTGTCTCTCTCTCTCTCTCTCTCTCTCTCTCTCTCTCTCTCTCTCTCTCTCTCTCTCCCTCTCTCTCTCTCTCTCTCTTTCTCTCTCTTTCTCCCTCTCTCCCTCTGTCTTTCTGTCTCTCTCTCTCTCTTTGTCTCTGTTTCTGTCTCTGTCTCTCTGGCTCTCTCTGGCTCGCTCTCTCTGTCTCTGTCTTTCTGTCTGTTTCTCTTTTCCTCTCATTTCCTCTCCTTTTTAGAGAGACTGAAGCAAAATTTAATAAGTCCTAAGGGAATTCAAAAATGCAGCATTTTCAATCATGTTATCAGAAAAACAAAAATAAAAATTCAAATTATCATTACATAAAAACAAGAGTATCATATTTAAAGGAAGCATAGTGCATAAATTAAAGACAATGTTAAACATATGCAGCATATATCATAATATATATATCATAAAGGAAAAAGTGATCATAATACAAAAGAAAACAGGAGATTTCAACATTGTTTTTAAAAATTGGACATAAACACTATATAGAAAAAAACTGAAAAAATAGAGTATTTAGAGCCAAAAGAATTATGGCTTCATGTGAATAGTAATGCTAAAGGACCTACATAATCCATAACTTTTACATTTTTCCTATTCTACCTATACACAAAAATACTACTTTAGCTCAGTCCATTATTACTTCTTACTTGTACTATTTCAATAGTATTCTAATTGGATTATACGATTGTTAGTTTCAACTTTCTTTGATCAGTCTCCAGGACTTATCAGGACTTATCAAAATATTTTTCCAAATGAATATATCTGATGATATCACTCCTCAAGTAATGTCCACAGGACTCTGTTGTCTATAGAATAAACACAAACTTCACTGATTATCTTTTAAATCTTTTTACTACCACATCCCAGCCTATATTTTCAAGTTTTTTTCAAATTATCTGTTTGTATACTCTATATTCCAACCAAAGTGACTTACCTGAAGTTATTCCTGCTCTCCATGATCTATTTAATGACTGTATCAGAGTACTGGCTACTAATCTTGACTTGAATACACTATATTTTCACCTGATTCTCTTGTAATAGTTTTGTACTGTCACTTCCACTAGGAATCCTTCTCAGCATTCTCTTGTGGTTATTTTCTGTCTATGATTAAATCATCTTTTATTTTTAATTTAAGCTAATGTGATATTTTTCCAGTAGGATGTAAATTCCTTGAACAAAGGCACCCTACTTCTTTTTAATATTTGTATTCCCAGCAGTTTGAACAGTGCCTTGTATTTAATGGGTACTTTAAAAAATTGCTTAAGTGAACTCTTTTGAATGACATGTAGATTTTCCCTTCTTTCTTTCCTTTTATCCTTCATTCCTTTTATCCTTCCTTCCTTCCTCCCTTTTTTCTTTCTTCCTTTGTTTTTTCCTTCCTTTTTTCTTTTGAAATGTCATTGCATGAATCCTATACATTTTTAAGCTTGTGAAGGACTTGGCAAAACCCTTAAATTTGGCTCTGGGGACACTAGCAACCCAGCTGTTTTAAACCAGAGAAACGCTTCTCTAATGAAAACACAGTTGATTCTTGTAACTAGAATTATATCATGTGCTTTGCAGGCTTCATTGCAGCTTTGATTCTTTTCTATGTTAAGAGGTCAATTCTGTCCTCAAATCTGTGGGCGGTTTATTGTAGACATATTCCCAAGCACACAAGAGAGTAACATTCTCATTCCCTGATAATAAATGTATGCTTCTGACAGCACGAGTATTTGTAAGCAAATCAGGCTCAATGTGAATTAAATTTTTCATTTGCAAGTATCTATTGAAAATGAATCTCATCAACTCATCTTTTTAAAAAATATTATGAATTTAATAATTATTTAACAGAAGCATTTCAATATACGAAACAAAAATATTGTGAATGAATCTGTTAACTTATGTTAACAGCTTAAGAAAAATACTGTGCATGTTGCCTTATAAACTTTTTATTCTGTATATTTTTCCTGTTTTAATGATGTTATATCTTTTTATTTGTGTCTCTGTCACTAACATCTACTTCCTCCTTCCTCCCCACTAAAACAGAAATTCTCCTTTGTTGAGGAATGAATAAGATCAAATTATACTAATATTAATATACATATGTTGGTATAAAACTACATAAAATCAACAAAATTGATCAGTGTTGAAAATAATCTCATTCTTCATCTCTATCACCTGCTTGAAAAGAGAAAGGAAGCATCATCAAGATAAATGTATTACACTTGTGTTTACAAAAATCAACTTTATAAATCCAGAATGAAAGGAGCATGGTTAGTTAGAAGTTGATCTGAAAAAAAGATTCAAATAATTTCATGGATTGCAACCCTGGATTGGAGGCAATTAGTTGGCATGGTGGATACAGTGCTGATCCTGGAGTCAGGAAATCTTGTCTCCCCAAGCTCAAGTATGATCTCAGTCACTTACTAGCTATGTGACTTAGGGTAAGTCACTCAATCGTCTTTGCCTAAGTTTCCTCATCTGTAAAATAATCTGGAGAGAAAAATGGCAAACCACTTCAGTATCTTTGCTAAGAAACTCTCAAGTGGGGTTACAAAATATCAGAAACAACTGAGAAAAATGACTGATCAATAACAATAAGATCTAGATGAGTAAATAGTATGATTTAAAAGCCAAAAAGAAAAAAAAGTCAAACCAAATCTTGGTCTGTGTTATTTAAGGCATAGCTCCAGGAATAGAGACACGATAGTCCCGCTCAATTCAACCCTTTTAAGATCTCATCTAGAGCTGAGATCAGTTCTTTGTAACACAATTTGAAGATATTGATAAACTGAAGATTGCACAAAGGGGGATAACTATAATTGTAAAGGCCTCACGCTTATATCATGTAAGAAAAATGGAGAATTGAGAGATATTTAGCCTAAAGAGGATTCAGAGGATCATGGGGACATCACCTTATTTATTGTATAGGGAGCAGATTTCAAAGTCAGGAAGTCATGAATTCAAGTCCTCTTTCTCACACATTGACTTTATTACACTGGGAAAATCCCTTAATTTCTCAATTCTCCAGGGTCACTTAGTAAGAATATAATTTACATAGAAAGCAGTGACCTAAATTAGTAGAGGGAATTTCCTCATTGAAAAGTTGCTTATAACAATGTAATTACACACCTAGTTTTTCTCTCTATCCCAAGGGGAGAGAACATTAGATTATTTCCATTTAGTCCCAGAAAGCAGAGCAAGGAGAAATGGGTAGGATTTGCAAAGAAGCCAATTTAGGTTTGATATCAGAAAGAAAATTGCAGCACCAACTTTATAACTACCAATATGGAATGTACTGTTTCAAAATGTGTAAAATCCTCCCATCTCAGAGATCATCAAGTAGAAGATTAATAAACCCTTGTCAAATCAGACACATTATAATGGAGGTATTTGGTTAGATTTGATATCGACTGAGATCTGTAACATATATCAAACTCTATGATCCTGTTATTAAAAGATTTACACTAAAACCAGATTTTGATAAAAAAGCAGCAGACAGTTGAGAAACAATTTTTGGTAGTCTTCTGCCTCACTGTATCCTATAATGATGCAACAATATCAGTAGACTTTTTTAGTACAGCAGAAGTAGGGATAATGGCAGTATTTGCCTCAGTATCTTAACTCCCTTCACATGTTCTCACCTGTCTTAGTTTCCTCCCCTTCATATTCCAGACTGTATCCACAATCACAACTTCTTTCAGGGAGAATTAAAATGTTCCTGGTTCAAAGGCAATTGGTAGTTTCCCAAATCAGATCAGTAACCCACATGATATATCAGAATGAAATATATTTGGAGATAATTTCTCTAAGCTAACAGTATTTATCAGACAGAGAATCTAACCACCTAAGACAAGTTATATATGTCTGAAGGTTTATTGTGCTTCACAGTAAACAAGCACTCCTTTGTATAATACTACTATTCCTTTCATGCCACACTTTGTGTGGTAGGATTGGGACACTTGAAACCTGGAGGACAGCCTACAACTAAGCCACTAACCGGGAACAGAATGGGAAG
Source organism: Potorous gilbertii (assembly GCA_028658325.1). NCBI lineage: Eukaryota > Metazoa > Chordata > Mammalia > Diprotodontia > Potoroidae > Potorous > Potorous gilbertii. The sequence continues at coordinate 439,333,919 of CM053771.1, read as the reverse complement.
AATGAAATGCTGAAGAAAACAATAACCTACTGGAGGAATGTATCTGCAACTAGACCATTGTACTATTTTATAACATAATATATTCATTGCTTGAATGGATGCAAAAAACATAAAAGGCACTATTAAAAATTTTATACCTTCTGCTAATTATATGAAATTTAAGTGAAGAGGATATGTTCTTTTTTTTCATTTCAATATTTAGATGCCACTCAATACTACAAATTCAGACTTTGTCTCAGGTATAAGTATACAATTAAATATTAAAAAAAAAAACTAGATAAGAGTTTGAATTAAAGTAGAATAGGACCATATTGCCTCTTTAAAGAAGGAAAATTTTAAATAATCATTTCCGCAGCCCATAAAATCCTACTTTAATGTGTTATGACATGAAAGTAAGTTACTGTAGGTCTTCAAGGACTAAAACCAGATCACAAACGCTGGTAAATATTGTCACTTGAATTCAACAAACATCTATTAATCACTACTATATAAGCTATATTAATAGGGTTTGGAGTACTAAGAAAACAAAAGTAAACTGAAGGGTCCATTGCACTTCAGGAGTCTGCATTTTAAGGACCATAGATTCAGAGTTTGGAAAGAACTAGGAGGTCAACAAGTGAAATACCCTTTCTTAAAAATGACAAAAAATGACATTTTTCTTGTATGTAGCTTTTTAGAAGTTTATCATCAGAAAGCTGATAAATCCCTCTGCCCTGCCTCAACATTTCACGAAAATCTATTAAAATATAAAGAGGGTGAAAACTGCCTATATGGAACAAGTAGTTAAATCATTAAAACACAACTATTTGAAACATTAAAAGATTTTTTTTTTAGTTTTAAGAGGTTTTTTGCCCAGTTATATGTCAAGAAAAATTTTAGCACTATTTTTTTAAAAAAATTTTCTCCTCTCCACTGTTCTGAAAATGGTAAACAGTTTCCTATAGTTTATACATGTACTATCATGTAAAAATATTTCTGTATTAGTAAGAGTTGTGAAAGAAAAAATATCAAAAGAAGAAAAACACAAAAAAGAATAAAAGTAATTGAAAAAAATGCTTCAATCTGCATTCAGAGTCCATAACTTCTTTATCTGGATATGGATAGCATTTTCCTTCACGCATCTTTTGTGCTTGTTTTGAATGAATGTATTACTAAGAAGAGCTGACTCATTCTTAATTTATTATCACACAATGTTGCTAATATTGCATGCAATATTTTATTGATTCTGCTTATTTCACTTTGAATCAGTTGTTACAAGTCTTTCTAGGACTTTCTGAAATCTTCTTGTTCATCATTTCTTAGTATACAATAGTATACTCTTACATTCATATATCCCAGCCTGTTCAGAAATTCTCCAATTGATGGGCATACCCTCATTTTCCAATAATTTGCCATCATGAAGAGGGTTGATATAAATATTTTTGCACATGTAGGTGTTTTTCCATTTTTTTATGATCTCTTTTGGATACAGACCTTGTAGTGGTATTGTGGGGTTGAAGGATTATGCACATTTTTATAGCCACTTGGAAATAGTTACAAATTGATCTTAGAAAGATTAGATCAGTTCAGAATGCCACCAACAGCAAGTTTCCCAATTTTCCCACATCCTCTCCAAGACGTATCATTTTCCTTTATTGTCATATTAGCCGAAGGTGTGAGGGAGTATCTTGGAGTTGTTTTAATTTGCTTTTCTCTAATCAAAAGTGATTTAGAGGATTTAATTTCTGGGAACCAAGATGGTGAAATAAACAGTAAACCACATCTTAGAGCACATTCTAGAACAGCAGACCCAGCAAAAAGAGGGGGTGAAGAATCATTTAGCCTGGAAGACTTGGAGAATCAGCAAAAAAAAAAAAAAAAGCACATCCATCTCACTGGGGAAAAAGGGAAGGGATTAGAGAACACAAAGTGTTCCAGTAAGTCAGTAGCAAACCCCATGTTAGCAAACCAGGAGTAGATCCTGAGCTCCAGTGTGGTGGAATAAGCAAACAAAAACAGTACCATGACCCTCAAATGCTTTGGTATAGGAATGGAAACAAAAGAAATCCCAGCTCAGAGAACTGCCCTGTACTTCAGTGTAGCCCCAGGCAAACAGGCAACCTCCATCATAGAGATCTCCATGATCAGCACACTTCCAGGCAATGAAATACAATTGCATTATTATGCAATAAAAAATGATGACCAGGCAAACTTCCAGAAGACCTGGAAAGACTTGTAAAAACTGATGCAAAGTTAAATGAGCAGAAACAAGAAAACGTTTTACGCAGTATAAGCAATATTGTGTCATCAACTAAGAATGACTCACTTATTCACAGCAATACTACCACCCAAAACTACAAAGGACTCATGAAGCAAAATGCTATCCATATCCAGATAAACAACTAATGGGCACTGCATGCAGATTGAAGCATATTTTCTCTCATTTACTTTATTCTTTCTTGTGCTTTTTTCTTTTTTTTTCTTTTGGAACTGTGATCAAAATGGAAAAAATTTACATGATAGCCCATGTATAAACTATATCAAACTGCCTACAGTTTTCAGAAAAGGAAAGAAAAGTAGAAAAATATGGAATTCTTAATCTTGTAAAAATGAATGACAATTTTTTTCTTGACACGTACCTAGGGAAAAATGAAATACTATTAAACATTTTTTATAAAGTAATTTAAAACATTTCTTCATATGCTTATATATAGCTTTGATTTCTTCATCTGAAAACTTCCTGATTGTATCCTTTGACCATTCATCAATTAAAGAATGATTTCATTTTTATAAATTTGATTCAGTTCTCTATATATGTGAGAAATTCTGCCTTTATCAGTGTCATTTTCTGTGAAGATTGTTTCCTAGATTACTGTTTTTCTCTTAATTTATATTTCATTGGCTTTGTTTGTATAAAAGCTTTTTGATTTAGTATAATAAAAAATACCTATTTTATGTTTTATAATGCTATCTCTTGTTTGGTCATATATCTTTTCCTCTCCCCATAGGTCTGCCAAGTAGACTATTCTTTGTTCTTCTCATTTCTTTATCATACCAACCTTTATGTCTAAATCATGTATCTATTTTGACTCTATCTTGTTATATGATGTGAGATGTTGGCCTCCACCTAGTTTGTGTCTGATTTTTTCTAGCATCTTCAGAAGGTTTTTTTTTTCTCAAATAGTGAGTTCTTATCACAAAAGCTGGGGACTTGTATGTTTATCAAACACTAGTTTACTATGCTCATTGACTTCTGTGTTTTGTGTACCTAATCTATTCTGCTGATCAGCCACTCTACATCTTAGCCAGTACCAGAGAGTTTTATTGATGACTGCCTTATAATACTGGTATTATTGGACACCTTTCTTCATATTTTTTTCATTAATCCTCTTGATATTCTCTCACTGTTGGTCTTCCAGATGAAGATTGCTATTGTTTTTCTTGCACTATAAGCATTTTTTTGGTAGTTTGGTATGTCACTGAATGCATAAATTAGTATAGGCTGAATTATAATTTTTATTATATTAGCTCATGCAAGTCATGAACAATTGACTTTTTCCCCAGTTATTTAGATCTGACTTCATTTGTGTGAAAAATGTTTTGCATTTGTGTTAATATACTTACTGGTTCAGTCTTGGCAAATAAACTCCTAAGAATTTTATAATAAATAATATAAAAAATTATTTTAAATGAATTTCAACTTCTATCTCTTCCTACTGGGTTTTATTGTCCATATAAAGAAATGCTGATGATTTATGTGGGTTTTTCTTATATCCTAAAATTTTGCTAAATTTTTATCAAGTAATTTTCAGTTGATGCCCTAGTGTTCTGTAAGTACCATTATATCCTCTGCAAAGAGTGATAGTTTTGTTTCCTCATTGCCTATTCTAATACCTTTAATTTCTTTTTCTTTTCTTATTGCCATAACTAACATTTCTAGTACTACACTGAATGACAGTGGTGATAATGGGTAACCTTACTTCACCCATGATCTTAATCAATAGATTTCAGGCTTATTCCCAAGACAGATAATGCTTACTTACAGTTTTAGAAAGATACCGCTTATCATTTCAAGGAATATTCCCATTATTCCTATGTTGTCTATTGTTTTTTAATAGGAATGGGTGCTGCATTTTGTCAAATGTCTACTGTCGCTGTCTTTTTACTGTCTACTGAAATATTCATATGATTTCTGATGGCTTTGTTTTTGATATGGTCAATCATGTCCATAGTTTTCCTAACATTGAATGAACCCTGGATTCCTGATATAAATTCAAACTTGTGTATAATCTTTGTGATCTATTGCTGCAATCTCCTTGCTAGTATTTTCTTCTAAATTTTTGCATCAGTATACATTAGGGAAATTGGTCTATATTTTTCTTTCTCTATTTTAACTCTTACTGGTTTAGGTTCCAGTATATTATTAGAATCAAAAAAGGAGTTTGGTAGAATTCCTTCTTCACTTATTTTTTTTCCAGATAATTGTATAGTACTAGAATTAATAGTTCCTTAAAAGTTTTTTAGAAATCACTCATGAAAACAGTTGACCCTGACAATATTTTTCCTCTGGAGTTCATGTCCCTGATGAGATAGACTTTTCTTTCCCCATCTTCCAGGTCTCCCTGTCTTTTCTTTGGCCCCACTGTTTCAAGATTTCTTCTGGAGCAATACTTTACGGCTGTTTGGAGGTAAATATGGGAGAGCTACAGTGATTTACTTTTTACTTAGGCATCTTGGCTCCCAGAAGTAGAAACTGAAAGATCTTAAACAGATCCAGTCACAGAGCCAAGGACCTGTGGCATGATTTGTAGCTCCGTTTTTTTAAAATATTCAAGTTCTTGGCAGGGTATTTAATTGTAGAACTCCTTTAAAAGCTAATGGATGTCATATGATTAAATTTCCATTTGTCACACTATTTCAAACCTTAGGAGTCTCTTTTCCTTATACTACATGTTTAATAATTTTAAGCAGATACAGTATAGATACATCAACTGTTTGGATTTTCAAATGTAATAATATATTTAAAATATGTTACATTATGTAATCATCTTTTAAAATATCTTACATTATGTAAATTAATGACACCATTTTATTTATGACATTACCCATATCTTATATAAAACTTGGGACTATATGTCAATTCTCGCATGTAAAAATTGTCAAAGAGTTATTCAAGATTAATCAATTGATTAATTGATAAGCATTTATTAAGTGGCTATTCTGTGCCAGTATTTAAAGACAAAATTGAAGCAAAGGAAAAAAAAATTACAAACAAAATGCTTATCTTCTAACTGGAGGAATAGCAAGGACCTAAATAAGTATATATAGCATAAATAGAAAAATAAATAGAAAGAATTTAAATAGAAAAAAATGTTAGGAAATGAGGTACTTAGCAATTGAGAGAATCAAGAAACACAAAGTAAATATTGTCTGAACTTCATTTTAAAGGAAGAAATAGGCACCATGAAGTAGAAGCGTGAAAGAAGTGCCTCCAGGGAATAGTAGTAGCTCAAAGGCACAGATATGGGAGAAAGAGGGTCATGAATCAGGTATAGAGAGACAGCCAGTTTTTCTGGATCACAGAGTTCAATAAAGAGATTGCTGACTGTTGAAAGGAGGACAAAATAGGACTTTTAATAGCTCTGCAACCTAAATATAAAATTTTATGCTTAATTCTAGAGGTGACAAGGAAGGCACTAGATTTGATAGAAAAGAGAAAGGGTAGAGTCAGATCTTTGATTAAGAAAAATCATTTTTTTTACACATTCAGGATGGAATTGAAAAGGGATAAACTGGAGTTAGGGAGATCAATTAGGAGACTAGGGAAAATATGTTTAGGGACCAAGCTAAGGTGAAAGTTCTGCTATTAGGGAGAATGAGTCACATAAAAAAAGTTGTAGAGGTAAATACAAGAAAACCTGTCAACTGGTGAAATAATCAAGAACATCATGAGGAGTGAGGAACCTGACCTGGTCAAACTGCTAAACATTAAAAAAACCCAGCATTTCTTTGGGTAAACCTAAATTAACAACTGAGATCTTACTATGGTTATTTCTCTCCTTCTCTTACAGGTTCTTCTTTCCCCAAATTTTACTATCATGGTTCCTTCTCTTTTATTTATTTTTATAAAACAATTAAGTCAGAATTAATACAATTCTTTTTCTGAATTTCTTATAATTGAAGAAAAAAATCTGTGTTCTTTATATTTAAATCAATGCTTTCATTTGTGAGGTAAAGACTAACTCCAAAAGAATTAGAGGATTATCACAGTGAAAAGAATCCTCTGAATAATGAGACTACTGAGAATGCCTAATACTACATTTCCTACTTACATAATTAGACAACCTGGAAAGTCTCCCCTAAAGTAACATTTAAAACAAATGATGAGTTTGACAACAAGGTTATCAGCTAAGCTAAATTTAAATGATGCCTAATAATGGATTTTTAAAAGACAGTAATGGATAGATCGATATAGGGATAGGTCTATATATAGATTTATTTATCAATATCTCTCTATCTCTGTCTCTCTCTGTCTTTCTGTGTGTGTATCCATATACATATATATGTAATAGAAAAAACCCTTGATTTAAAGGAAAAAAGGATTTCTTCTAGTAGTGCAGATAAGCAATTAAACTGAAATTTTTAATCTTAAAAAATTGCTTAGAACAGAGAAATTTTTTTTCCTGAGAGTTACAAAATCAATCTGTATCACTAGCAGGACTTGAACCCAGGTCTTCCTGACACCTAAACTTTTCTGTTATCTGTTAGGTGGTACAGTGGATAGATCGGTAGCTTTGGAATTCAGGAAGATCTAAGTTAAAGTTTTGATTGAGATATTTAGTAGCTATGTGGCCCTGAGCAAAGCACTTAATCTCTCTGTCTCTCACTTTCCTCATTTGTAAGTAAGAAAGAGTAATTACATTCATGTCTCAGGATTACTGGGAAGATGAAATAAAAAAAAATACAAAATGCATTTTTCAAACCTTAAATTCCTTTATAAATGTTAGAGATTGTAAGTTGATTGTGACTAAGAGATAAGAATTTCACTTGTCTGTGATCATTCTTCACAATCTGATTAAAGATCTAGCAATTTTGTCTCATTTTCTTGATTTAGAGCAATTGAATACTTGAAATCTGTGTGGAGATCACAGGAAAAAGAGGTCTCCTTTGTAATAAGACAACATGTTTCAGACTACAGAAAAAATACAATTTGCTGTGGTTTCAATGTAACTTCCTTATAAAATACTTGTAATACCTCTACATGCTGAATACATCTGAAGCCTGAGCAAAAATACTACTGGATAACTTTTCAGCATATTTCTCCCTCTGGCCAAATAACATCACTCACATTCTTTGTCCTTTTAGTTAAGTAGATTTATGTCACAAATAATATGTCCAAAATTTCCTTTAAAGATCTGAGTATTTAAAATATAACTCTCTCCCTTTTCATAGAAAAAGAAAGGGAATACTGAATTTAATTCTCATAAAATGGTTTTGATTTAAGGATAAGAGTAAACCATATATTATTTCTCTCCTATTTATGCCTCAGCTGCAAATTTTATGTCCAAGAATATTGTGAAAGAGTGGTCACAGACCAGATTACCCCTACTCCCCCTACTGAGGGTGACTATTGACAGTATTTTTTCTAAATAGTTGTTAAAATAATAGCAATTATCACCCATGGCTCTTCAACTGTAGAATTTTAAGTTCCTACGATATCCTTTAAAATGAAAAGAACTTGATAATGAATGGATTTTCTCTTTTTCAGCATTGACGTGGACATTTTTCATGTAAAACAAAATTGTTAAAGTTGGGTGTGTTTTTGAGAATTAATTTTCCCTAGAATTTCAACTATATCAGTTGAATTTGATCACAGCACTGTTAATGAGAAAAAAAAATCACTTGGCAAAAATGTTGAACCAATTAAGAAAAAGAGATGTAACAGGAAAAAGAAGCCATAAAGGGTCCCAAAACAACAGAGGAATTCAGAATATAAGAACTTGGAATGATCTCATCTCCAACTAGAACATTTTGCTGTTGTTGCGTGCAAGGCTGTTCATATTTTCATCTGAGAAAAAGAATGAACCCACAAAAGGCCAAATTCTAATTTTTAATGACTTGGATTCTCACCAATTGTTCATAAATATTTTCACTCAGTATCTTACCAAATATTTCTAGTGTCTTTCATTTAATAACTTTTGTGGTTTAATGTTTTCCATAGTAACCTCAGGTAACCCAGTTGGTATTAGATGGAAAAATTTATTTGTAGCAACAGAAATAGATTTTTTTTATGTAAGTCATTTTGGTTATTTCATTATTATTTTAGAGACTTACACTTGGCTCATTGCTTCATTTTAGGGAAAGACAGGTAGATAGATACAGATTTGATAGATAGAAAGATTGGCAAAGGATAGCTTGAAAAATAGACAAATTGTGAACATTAAGTCTATGTTAGTTTACTGCTGTTCCTATGATTGGTTTCTGCTGATAACAGTTAATTCTTGTAACTACTCTTGTTTCCTCTATATTCAGAGGTCACTCTCGTAACCAAGTAAATGTTTTCTCCTTACCTCAAATGCACACTGGCCAATCACATATGCTTATCATCTTTTGAATGGCTTCTTTCCCCTCTTGGGAATATCTATTCAATTTCAAAAAGTTTAGGAAGAAGTGGTAATATAACAGAGGTAGTATAAGTTCAGGTATAAAAATTAAATTTGCTGCTATTTTAATTTGAATCTATGAATATTGCTTGTTTTTACATCAAGACTATATAATTATAAATGTCTCTGTTTTTTTTTATTATAGAGAAACAATGATTTTCATTTAATACCATCCAAATCAGAGTTATAGGAGAATCCTGATAAATTATGGTAGATCTGACATATGTCAAAGACATCTTTGTCTTTAGTTGTCCAACTGGACAACTTATATTCTGACATATTTGTCATACTTGTCTAACTGGATGATGCTAGGTTAATAAGACATCATCAGTGACAAGATTGTAGTTTATTGTTTGTTTTTTTGACAACTCTCACAATCTATTTTACTTTACAAAAAAAAATTCCTTAAAACGGAATGCAATGTTATCTTGGTTCCACTCATTTCTACATTATGGAAATGATTGTTTTATTTCATAAATAAAAACAAATTTCTTTTTTAAAAATTAGAATGCATACCATATAAATTTTTATAAAATCTGGGAGATTAATCAGAAAAAAAGACAACTCCCTGACAAGCACTCTGTCTTGTCTTGTGATTTTGTCCTATCATTTTAGAATGTGTTTCATTTATGGAAATGATCAACTCTTTCGTTTTTGGTCATCAAGTCATCAAGTGAAAAATTTTGGACAAACTTTTAGTTCATATTCAATTAGATACTGATTTACAGCTTATATATCTTGAGAAGGAAGTCTAGCCCTCCCTCCTTTCACCCTTCCCCTCCACAGCTCTTTTGAACTGGCTCAAATCACCGTTAAATGTTAGCTCATTGTTGCCTACAACAATAATTTGTTCACCTCTAGGTACTTCTTTTTTGTTCATTCCTTTGTCTATTCACACTCTAATGAAGGTGTTACTGTTTCTGTTGGTATGGTGGTGATAATAGTACTTGCATCAGCTGTAACCAATAACCATATCCAGGAAAGTTACTTTCTATTGTTAATAGGTTACATCACCTAGATTTTTAAAAAAAGACCTGCCTTTAAAAAGCTTTGTCAGATAGGATCAACAACATCTAGCAGTCAGACACTTTCCCTAGGTCATACTGACTTACAAACACTTCCCTCAAAAAGGAAGTAGATTGAATATGAAGCAATAACACTCTATAGTACAAGACAAAAAAAAGGATATTGAGAAGCAGAATGCTTTTAAATAAACATTGAAATCCGAATTTAAAGAGATTGTTCATCATCTTCCCTCACCAGCATGTCAAGTATGCACAAAACTTACTTGTAAACTTATTCATGGGACTATATCAGTATTTTCTTCTACTTCAGAGACTTTGCCTCTGTAGCTTATTTCTTGTCCATGTCTCTGGTGCCAATAAATTGTGTGTCTGCTCATGTGAGGAATAGTGCATGAGCATGTGTTGTGTGTGTGTATGTGAGCATGTGTGCATGCTTGTATACATGTACTTTCAATTGACAACGCCAAGAGGAAAGGTAAGGGTTAACATTTGCTGACTCCTGCCTGGTGGAACCTTTAGATTAGGAACCCATAAAGCTAGCATTAGGAGAAGGGACCTGAGGAGAGAAAGAGTGAAGTAATGTAGACAATATAAAATCCAAAAATATCTTCACAATTTATTTCAATAAATTGTTTTGCCACTTCCAATGACTCTCAGATACAACATAAACCTTGGAATGTATAAGTTAAAAATTTGTCTTATCCTCAGGTGTTGCTAAAGAGTTGGTCTTAGAGACTCTCCAGGAAGAAAAAACAATCACATTTCACTTGACTGAATCAGAATATAATGATACACATAAGTTTTATTTTGTTTTCTTCAATTTTTGAAGACAGAAGAGAAGATGGTCATCTACTGTTTAGTCTATTTTTTTCCTCAGACGTCAGCATCTCATGTGATGTAATAGAGAAGTAGGTTAATAATTAATTTAATTATCTCCCATTTGAAAGAATGCTTGTGTTTTTATGTCTTTGAAATTGATAATGGGATTTTTAGCTTCCATAGATTTAAAAATATTTTTATGTATGTGCATATGTGTACTGAACTAGAATTTCTCTAAAGGTGCAAGTAACTTTGGGTCCTCCTTGTATACCTCTCCCTGAAAAAAGAAATTTCTTTGCTTACTGGTGTGAACAGTGAGAAAGCATTAAGCAGTCTAGAATTCTAAAGTTCAAAAGATTTTTTTTTTTAACTTCAAAATATTTACTTCAAAAGATCCTTGATTGTTGTGCAGAGAGGATCAGTTGTACTCTCAGCTTTCCTTACAAGAACATCATTAGCATTTCTTATGTGAACACAGGCAAGAAATATGTGATTATAATCTCTAGGCTTATTCTACTATAAAATATCTATGCCTCAATATTTGGCTCTTTGTTTTTGCTTTAGAAAAAGATAGTATGTTAGCCCATGTGGGAAATTAGGCAAGTTTTTACCTCAACTACTGAGAATTTTAGGAAAAATATCTCTTGGCCTTGAGCTCAAAACATGGTTTTCAGGTAGAGTTATAGTGAATATTTGAAAGCTAACATGAATTCACTTGTTTGAAAATAACAGGAATCATTGAGACAAATCTTTACTTCTTAATATGTTGCATAACCTACATGGATCTGTGTAAATATTGTTACATTTCTCTTGAGAACTCAGCCTCCATGTGTCACAACTCTCAGACCTTAAAGTTGTTGAAAGAAAAAAGAAGACGCTGGACAAAAGGAAAGAGAAAAGTATAATCAAAATACCACAGGGCAGGTCCAGAGTCATGGGGGCAAAAAGGAATTGAGTCATGGGTGAATTTCATGAATTGTGAACATTGTGAATGTGACAATGTCTTAACAGAGGCTGTAGGAAGTTTTATCTGGGAGAAGGAGGACACAATGTTGAACAAGAGCTCAATGCTGTTCTAATTTAAGTCAAACGTTCTGAGATTTTGAACTTGCTTTCCCCTTCTTTTACATATGGAGCCCTGGAGCTTCCTTCCTAGACTGTCATCAACATAGCAATGGGGGAGTAATTATTTGAGAAAGATTCTTAGTATGGTTCTGTCACTTTTAGATGTGTGCTTTGTGTTTTCTTTTTTGTATTGGCTAGTTTTATTAACATGGCAGGAGAAAAGCTAGATATATTTGTGTTTTACTTTAGAAGCTTCCAGTTTCATTCTAGGATGGAGGCTCAAACCAACGGAGAAATAGACTAAAATAAACCAAAATATCAACTCAATTACACAACGAATTAATTATAGCCTTTATATGACATGAAAACTGGAGAAGCCCCTTGGCTCAGGGGTTAGAATACCAGGCCTGGAGTCAGGAATCTGGCCTCAGACACTTACTATCTGTATGACACTGAGAATGCCATGTAACCCTGTTTGCTTCAGTTTCCTACCTGTAAAATGAGCTGGTGAAGAATAAGGAAAACCATTCCAGTATCTTTTCAAAGAAAACCTCAAATGTGATCACAAAGGCCTGAAACAGCTGAAAAACAACAGCAAAAACCTGAAGACAATGATGACATCAATAAAATGAGATTATTCTGAGAGAAAGTGGAATTGCAGTTGATTTGTGAAAAGGAAAATATTAATATGATAATCAAACCATGAATTTTAATCTACAACAATCACAGAAAATTTTATGTCATTTTTTATGGTATAATAAAAGACTGAAATTAGAATCAAGAAGACTTGAAATCAAAGCCTACCCACTTCCAATCTTCCAGTAATATTTTCTTTTAATTAATTTGTTTGTGTTCAGCTTTCTACAATCACTTTCATAAATCTTAGATTTTTCTCCCCCTTCTTTTCCACTTCCTTTCCCCTTCTCACCCCAAGATGGCGTGCAATCTTATATGGATTCTACACATACACTCTTATTAAATATATTTTCACCTTAGTCATGTTGCATAGAAGAATTAAAATGAAAGAGAGAAACCATAAAAAAATAAAAATAAAACATAACATTAGAGAAAATGGTCTGCTTCATTCTGTGATGCAATTTCATATTTCTTCCTCTGGATGCAGAAGGTATTTTGCCTCGAGTCCACTGGGAATTTGTAAGCTCCTTGCAATGCTATGAAGGCCTAAGTCTGCCAGAAAAATTCCTTACACACTGTGGTTGTTACTGTACAAAGTTCTTCTGGTTCTGCTCCTTTCACTCAGCATCAGTTCATATAAGTCCTTCCAGGCCTCTCTGAAGTCATCCTGTTTGTCACTTCCTATGGTACAATGGTATTCCATTACATTGATATACCACAATTTGTTCAGCCATTCCACAATCGATGGGCAACCCTTTGATTGCCAGTTTTTAGCCACCACAAAGAGAACTGCTATAAATAGTTTTTGTACTTGTGAAACCCTTTCCCATTTTTATGATCTCATTGGGATACTGTCCTTGAAGTGATCCTGCTGGGTCAAAGTGTATGCACAGATGAATTTCAAAGTACCTAGAATGCTTGACATAGTAAAACTATTTCTAATTGTCTTTGCTCACCATGATCAAGTTTGAATGCCTCACAAATAGATTACAGAAGAACATTTATTTTCCTTTAATATTTGCTAATATTTTCCCCTAGTTACAAGTCAAGAAAACTTTTAGTATTCATTTTAATATGATTTTGAGTTCCAATTTTTTCTCCCCCCTTCCCTCCCTCTTTTGAAATTGGTAGGTAGTTTGATATATTTTATTCCTGTGCTATCATGTTTATAATATTTCCATATTTGTCATGGTTGTGAAAAAAGAAACAGATAAACATAAATATGTGGTAATATGAACAATTTTTCAAAGAGAATAAAGTAGCAGAGCAGAACATGAAGCATGAGCTATCATGAATACTGGGCTTTTATATAGGAATACACACATATATGTTTTCCTTCCATAGACTATAATAGAGATGTATTGTAAATATATATATATATATATATATATATATATATATGTGTGTGTGTGTGTGTGTGTGTGTATGCCTACACGTATGTATGAATATGTGTGTATGTATATATGTATGTATATATATACATATATATTCCTACAATAGTATATGATATATTTTATGTGTTTATTCCTACTACAGAAGCAAATGTACCAACCTGAAATGGAAACAGTAGAAAAAAGAAGAGGTAACAATATGTGAACACTGAATATGGTTTTTGGCACCAAGATGTTTAAAATGACAGGTATATTGTAGGATAATTCAGAAAACAGTATCAACAGAACATAAAGTCAGTATAAGTTGACTCTACCTTTCTTAAGCTGTCATTGATTTCCACATTTTCCACTGGATACACATAGGAAATATAAATCTAGTTTAACCACAAATACTCCTTAATCAAAATAAAAGCAATCATAAGAGGACATTAATTTAAATTTAGGATTAATCACCACTCTGAAAAAGGAGATGGTTTAGAATTTGAATCACCTAATGAAGAATAAAGTAGTGTATTATTCAATTAACTAAGAGGAACAGAACTCAGGTCCACAAACAGACCTAGATGTTAATAGCCTCACATCATACAAAGCAACAGGAGAAAAAACACCTAACATATCCATTTCTGAAATAATTAGATCTCCCAAATTTTGAAATGTAAACACCTGAATATTTCAAATATTTCCTACCAAAATAGAAGCCCCAGGGGAAAAAAATATGTATAAAGCTTATGTTGGGGGGAAAAAACTACTAGAATGAACATTGGCTAAACTTGTTTAGGTTGGTATTTTAGGGTGGCTTTATGAACATTACTAAATGTCACAGATGTAATGGTCTAATCAATTCAATAAGCAATAAAAGAAAAATCAGCTCCTCATTTCAAGGTATTTAAATTCTACTGGGGGAAAAATAGCTCATATACAGAAAAAGAAACACAAAACAATATTTTAAAGAGGTGGTCTTGCAGTACCAGAGTTGAAATCAGGAAACACTTGTGTGGGAGGGGCAAATAAGTTCCTTAATACATATTTTAATTAAGGAGGTATATAAGCATACAAGAGGCTATGTGAACACAAAGGGAATTTCTTTTCTAATCTAATGAATGATGTCATACACAACTACTACTTCCCAATCCCCAGGAACATCTGCACCAAAACAAACAGTTTTCATATTAGTGGCAGCTACAAAAGGTTACAGACAAAGACCTCCACAAGAACTAATGAGCACCAAGTCATATAAATGGCAGCAGAGATGTAAGGATGGTTTTAGACCTAGTTCATACCAGAGAATAGAAAGTTTCCCAAGCTATTGAAAATATTATGCTTACATAAGCATGATTTCCATCTGTAGAAATTAATTGCCTTAGTCACAATGCAATTAGTAACAGAATGACTTCATCTAGAATATAGGAAATGGAAAGAGGAAGAAAAAACAACTAGATTTGAGAAACCAAGTGCTAAAATTCCTAAAAAGCAGAATAAATTTCACAAAATCGTGTTTGGATAGGTTAGAAACCTTGTGTCCAAGAGATCAACTATAAATTGTGAGGAGAGTTGAGAGAGAATTGATTTTTATAAATTGGACCAAGTATAGGTTTGTAGAAGACCTCTGATAAACAACTACCCGATGAAGAAAGAAAGAGCTTGGGCTTTCCAGTCGTCTCCATTCTCCCCATCTTGGGTAGGGGAAGGCCCTTACAAGCTTCAAAGACTCCCAAAATTTTTAGACTTCTCATGTTTCCATTGGTGCCCAGCAGTACAGTCATAGAAGGTGAGATCAGTTTTCTCAATTAGAAGTCAGGAACAGATTGATACAGTTTCACCATCTTTATGGGGAATTTCTTGATCACTTATGGGTGAGATATAAGGACTTCCAACAAGTAGGAACTGTTACCTCTTTGACACATGTACTCTTTCAGCTTGAGTTCATGTATCTCTGGACCCTTTATGAGAAACTGAATCGCAGACTTCTAGGAATGTTTTCTATCAAACTTTCTTAAACAACATAGTAAATATCTCTTCCTAAAAGAGTTAATACTACCTGACTAAATTATTCTCATATGCATACCAACAAAGATTCTAACCAATGGAATAGAGAAAATCTCCTCTTCTCCTACCCCTTCACCCCATCATCCTATGGGTGTACCACTAGGACATCAAAGGTGAGAAATGACCAGTCTAGCTCTGGGAAACTAACTCATCTTTGCAAATTACAGTTTTGAAAAGAGATTATTTGTGCTTTCATGAACTACACTAATAATACAGAATTGATAATAATATTAATGTGATTGGTTTCATATCTTGATTATGTAAATATTTTGTATTAATATTACTAAATTTTTGGAATCATTTCAAAAATTATCATAAAACTGTTTTTAATAATTATAAGAAATTTTTGCAATAACATGGTACTTGGATCAAGCCATATTTAAGAAAACAAGAATCAGGTATTGTATAAGAAATTGAAGATTGTTTTATGAATGAAGACATATTACAGTATTTGTATTAAATAATGCAGACCAAAGAAAAGATAAAACATTTTCACATTCACACACACACAAACATATGCACACACACACACACACACACACACACACACACACAGCTTAATGATTTTTTCCCTAAAGAAAGGTAGAGTTTTCTTCAGATATGCATTGGATTAATCTAAATCTCAGATTCAACAATTCAGGAATGTTTATTTCCATAAATATGATCCCCATGAAATGTGAACTCGTTGATGGTGAGGCTTATCTCATTTTTCTTCTTCTTATTCTAAACACATGGTCCAGTGTTTGTTTCATAAGAAGTAATCAATAAAATATCTATTGACAAGCTGATTGAGTGAGTGATAAAAGATCACAGATACTCTTGACAAATTTATGTCTTTAATTAATGATGTTTTAGTTAGAGTAGAAATTAAGTTTCAAATCTACATCACAGTGTAGAGGGAGTTTCCTTACCAGGATTAAGTAACCAACATCAATGAAGTTTTCTTGAAGATCAGTGGACACAGTGCCACCGTGATCTACTTTGGAAACTAATGATGCCTTTTTTTTTATCTTCGCATTAAATACATTCTTCCTTTTCTATAACCAAAATTCCTCCAGGGTTGAAGCAATTTCTCTTCTTCTTTAGTCTTTAGAAAATAGAGAAAAACACAAAGTCACCTTGCTCACTGAGTGAATTATTTAAAAACAAGGTCAACATGACCGGAAGTTCCTTAATTTGTCAATGATACTAGCCTAAGTTGCATTTTAGTCAATTTGGGTAACAGGATAAACCAGGGGAAAAAATAAACAACAAAGATTTGGCTGTAATGTACTTAGGAAGTTTTCATGTTTGTGAGGTTGGACTGCCTAATTATTTTAGGTACCTGTCAATCATGGTAACATATCTGATGTGATCTTATTAGTTTAAGTAAAAGTTACAAAATATTTCTAGAAAACAACATGCTACCTTGTGCACAGACAAACTCCCTGAATGGTCAG
Source organism: Potorous gilbertii (assembly GCA_028658325.1). NCBI lineage: Eukaryota > Metazoa > Chordata > Mammalia > Diprotodontia > Potoroidae > Potorous > Potorous gilbertii. The sequence goes on along the minus strand of CM053771.1, from coordinate 439,316,856 downwards.
TCAAGATGTCTATAACTAATTTACTAGCCCTACAAAAATACATTCTGAGGAAGAGAGTGAGGTGTAAACTTGATATTCCTTGTCTTAGAAGTAACCACATTAATATCTTCCAGATGGTAAGATCTCTTAAAAACTGAAAAAGGAATTTGTGGAAAAAACTCAGCCTGGGGTTATTTGAATACATCCTTAGATGCCATTAGACTGAAGAGAAGGTAAAATAGCACTAATGAAAGCTTAGAGTCTTTGGGAAAAACAAGAGAAGTGGCTTGGGAAGAGATTTGGCAATATATTCAAGGACATGAAGTATACCTAAGACTTAATCGTAATTCAGGGCATCATCATTCTTACATCTGCATTTAAGAATTTGACAAATCTGATAATGTCAAATTTTACTTTTTGGAGTGGATATTAAATACATAACACTAGGCAAATCATTAAGTCTCCTGGGACATATTTTGTAGGTGTATAACCTTGGACAAGTCAATTTTCATCTATAGGCTTTTGCTTCTTTGTGCATTTCCAAGAAAGTTGTTGTTTTTATATTTTCTTAAATAATCATCATGGAAAAAAAATGGTAATAACTTTCAAGTAAAGGAAGTATTGGTGTATCAAGATGGTAAATGACTACTCTCCATTTACTTTGAAGACAGAAGGAAAGGAAATGAATTTACAACATATAAATGATTTAAGTTAAAGATTTTAAAGCCTTCCTTTACCTCATAGGCAGCTAAGCTGTAAGTAGTCAAAAAGTTGGGGGTGAGGGGAGGATTATTTCTTTGTCTAAAAAAATGAAAAAATTGTTTCTGTTCTAAATCTGTGATTATTAAGAATATTTGAATTTAACATACCATATAACATAACATTTCAATCTGTTTCTTCAAATTACTAATCTATTATTGGGTCAGTTCTGGTATTTACATCCTCTGAAGATAATATATTCTATGATATGTTGCTGACAGATCATAGGGATATTTTCCAACCTACAGGTAACAACATTTTCAGATGAAAGGTTTCATTTTGCAATGCCAAGAAAATGCTAACAGCAACCAGCTACTTAAAAGAATAAAATTTTCATGAGGAAAAAAATTATAAAGTAAATTATCCCAAAAGACAAGTTGATACAGTCTCACTTTTTCCATCCAGTCACAGAAACTAAGACTAGCGCTTGTGTTTGTGAGCTGTGAAACACTTGTTTTGAATATCATTGCTTCCTCATGCAAATTCTCCACTGAATAACAGCTTCACTGTTTAGGATTTACTGTGACTTTGGGTATCTAGGCGCCTCTGTGGTACCAAATAATCTCTGAAAAAGCAGTCTATTGTCTAGCAGGCAGCATTTCTGCTATGCTCAGATGAGATAATAGTTTTCTGAAATATAGCTTTTACTCACCATTGTCCTTTGTATTTGTTTGTTTTCAGAGGTCAGTGCCTTCTCAGAGTATCACAAATTTTCAAAAATATATGCAGAATTTACTATTGCAGCTGCTGTTAAAACAAGTTCCTCTTAGAGAAGAACAGTAGCATTTAAATACTTGCAAATATTAAAAAAAATATTTCAGTCAGCAAACTAAAAGATTGTATATAAATGTTTGAATTAAGTTGAAGTCATCTTTAAATTTTTTCCCCAAACTACTCATTTTTATGTTGAGTGATAAGAATAAAATGATATTGATTGTATCCATTTTACTATACATGAATCTCCAGAGGTAAGAACATCATCAAAATTTTGTGGACTTACACATTTTTTTACAAACAAATTTAAAATAATGACCACAGTGTTAGTCATAATAAAAAGTATCAAGTAAAGGAAGTGTTAGGTTATTGGAATAGAAAATGGCCTTGTTTCTGTCTCCATTGAGTATAGAAGGAAAGGAAATGGCTTTAATTTACAATATATAAGGAATTTCAGTTAGAAATATAGCAGCCCTCTTTGACCTCTTGGCTTGTTAAATTGGAAGCAGTTAAAAGAAGGGTGGGGGATGGGAGGCATTCCTGAATATCCTCTTTTTGAAGATCTTTTAGAATATGATAGAATCTCAGCTCTGTGACATGTCAGAAATGTGTTCCTTCCTGAGGGCAGAGACATGAACTAAAAGGTCAATTTCTTTCCTACCCCTTTCACTAACATTATATAGCTCACTCAAAAAAAAAAAGAAAAAGAAAAGAGGAACTTTAAACAATTCTCACAGTCTACACAAAGGAATAGAAAGCTACCAGCGTACTGTGTCTTTACTAGCCTTTCTCTACTTCCTAGTCCCATTAAAAATTCTTGGAATCCACAGGAAGAGATATAAGAAAAGGGAAGCCCATAACTCTTTTGTATCTCCTCAGCAAATCTCCTCCCCTATTACCTCCTGATTAATATTGTCTTCCCAGAAAATAAATCCAAGAATGATGATGATGAGGATTAGTATTATTATTGTATAAATATATCTACGTACATGTATCTCCAACGGAATGTAATTTCCTTGAGGACCGTTTTTCTTATTTGTTTGGTTGTTTCTTTATACTTTCATTGTTTTATCCCCAGTTTTAGCACAGTGCTTGGCAAAGAGGTTCCACTTAAGAGTCAAATGATGTACAAAGGAATGAACAAATGTTTTATAAGCAAAATTTAGAACATTGCTCTTGTGCCACAATATTTCTAAATATGAACATTCACATACATATAGTCAGGTTAAATCTTCTATAGAATATTTTTGAGCCCTGAAAATATTTGGAAGATTTTGAATGAACATTGAAAGAGAAGAAAGTGTAAAATTAGAAATTTGATCAAAATCTCAAAAGGAGAATATATGCCATAGAAGAGAGGCTAGACAGATCTGCAAAGAATTCAAAGACAGAAAGAACTTAAGATTAATTAATTAATGAACTTAACCTTCCTGAGTGCAAACACTCTTTTCACCTAATGTACTACCTGGCATATAGTAAATTCCTAATAAGTGTTTATTAAATTTAATTAAATTATTTTAATTGCATTTGTGTTAAATGGTTCTCAATTAGCATTAACATTTAATCAACATGTATTTGGTTATACTTTTATTCAATTTATTTAGTGAAAAGGAAGTGCTTATTTGCCCTAAGAAAAATTTTTAATTGGAAGAATATTGAGTGCAACAACTCATCAAATCATTTATTGTGTCATTTTCTCCTTTACTTATAAAAGCTAGTATTTGGAAAGATAAGCAATTATAGTCCGTCATGGGTTTCTCTATATTAGAGAGAAGTTTCTGTTTTCATTTGTTGTTCATTTTTTGCTATGATCGGGAAAAAAGATACTCAAGTTGGCCATATTCTACACCTATCATAACTACTTGGTGCATCAAGGTATGACCACATGGTGTTGGTTATGAATTAATACCCAGCAAGACCCAGGCTGGCATGAATATTTTGATCGACATTTTATAACTATCTAAGGGGAAGAGATACAAGATTTAAAGACTGTGTATTTTGCCTTTCCCTCTGATCTCCAAATAGCAGTACATTCTGTCCATCCAAGTACAAGGCTGTGAAGAGTTGTTTGTAAGTATAAAGTGCCATAGAAATATGAAATATTATTATTTTGTAATGTTTATCCTGTATAACAGTAAACAAACCTTCACAAATTTCAGCACCAGTGATCACAGTATTACCGAGAAGTGTAAAAAATGCCTATTAAACACTACTTCCAGTAATTAGTGAATTTTACCTTTTTACCTATATTTTTACATCGTTGCTGCAGAAAAAAGTTTCTTATTACATATGTAACACATGCCCCTTAGCCTACCAAGTTTGCATTAATATACACCAGTTTAAAACTAGGGAGCTGCAATTTAAGTACCCTCTTTTTTTAGTTCATATTCTTCTCAAATAGAGTTTACTTTAGGAAACCTCTAAATGTGGTTATCTACGTTTCCAAATTCAGAGGGTGTCAGAGACAATAGATACTAGATAAGCCCTTGAGGTAATGATATCATAAGTTATGGGACAACCTTAAATTTACCCTACAGAAAGAACAGAAATATAGAAAGATAATTCCCCATCCATTAAGCTTGTGTTGTCTGATTAACTTTTAATGATAGTAGAGAGTAAAACTCAGGTATATTGCAGCTTCTGGTGTTTTTTTGGTTTTTGGTCCCTTATATTTCATCTACAAGAGCCAAATGTGACATCATCTTTTTCTTCCATAAGACACACTTTTCAGGAAATTCTTTTTAAATACATTGGTTCCTATTGTTTGTGTGACTTCAAAGCCAATCTATTTTGGGACAACATGCAGCATTTACAGGTCAGTAAACTCTTAACAAAAGAGGCAGCTAGCTTTGCTCTAATACAGCAAAGAAATATGCCAAAGACACAGTGACATGTAGCTTTTCTGAATAAGATAATTTTCTTCTCTACCTGGAAATGTGCCCAATCGGTCATTCACCAGGGTATATATAATATGGGCTTAGACCTCCATCAAATCTGAGATGCTGCGACTATAGGATGTTGCTATTTTTGATATGCCCAGACCAGGAAGATGCATCATGGAATCCAGATCCAATCAGTTTACATGCTAAAAAGAAGCTTTGTGGGGATCAAAGATGTCCTACCAAAGTTCTCAAATTCTCAAACAGTGTTAATTTTTAGGCAAAATCCAAATAATTCTCCATTGTCTTTATGGAAGAATGGATTGTATAGTCAAATTGTCAAGGAGTTCCCTATCTTTGGATAAAGTCCAGATTTTAGGATTCTCAAATTTTCAATAACTGTAAGATAACCCTAAAGTTAGGATTGTCCAAGAAATATCCCTGTCTAGAAAATTAGATTCTTGGACATGATGATTAGGAAATTCCTTCATGTTTAAAATCCAGTAATACAGGGAAAGCATAGCATAAGAATGAGCCAAGTGAATCATTGTGCCCAACTCTGCCCTACATCACTCCAAGGCCACCATCTAATGCAACTGTGGAAGGAGATATAGAACTTTTCTTCATCTCTGACTCGATGAAAAGATTCCACTAAATAGGAAAAAAAAACCAAAGACATTGACTTTGAGATGAAGTCTCTTTTTGTGTGCCAATTTAAAGCAGTGATTCCTAAGAATAACAAACTAATCAGTTCATGTTGGAGGTAACCACCAGTTAAGGGAATATTTCAAGTAGTTTTGTACTATTCTATAAACTCAACAAGCTAAATTCAAAAAGAGATTCTACTTGATCGATCTCTTAAAACTAAAGATACCCATCAATGTAAACTAAAGATACCCATCAATCTTCTAATATTGTAAATTGATCAAATTCATCAATCTCCAATACTTGTTTATCTCTAATTTCTCTTTACATAGCAGTGTTCCAATGTCCTGACATGTAGATAGTAAATAGAAAAACTTGTGTCACCACTCTGAAATCTTAATGGCTAACCATAACATTTCAAACTTTAGGATAAGTCCTCTTTTTTATTCATCCTACAATGTAAAATTAGTAGTTCAGTGTTCAGCTTCAGAATGCTAAAACCATGGAGAATGACTCAATGGGAAGAGGCCACTTCAAAACAAAATATTGGGAGGCCAGAAAACAAGGTAAGATGAAGAAAAATAGACCCAGAATAAATGCAAAAATTAGAAAATTTGAACAATTTTTAATTAAGCAGATTGTTTTGCATTTGGTGTATGCCTCATGCAGTTTTCTATAGATTGTGAATTGAGTTAGATCCATAACCCATACTACATATTGAAATTTAAGAGAATGATTTTCTGAGATTCGTAAAATAATAGTTACATCTAGAATCAAATTCTTCTAATTTCCACTCAGATTTTTGTTTCTATATACTATTTAGTCTTAACTAAGTAAAAATATTCCCATCTTCAACTCAAATTCTTGTCTCTTTTCACACTTTTATTCTGAAGTCTTAGATGTAGTAGCTCAGTGAGAGGGTGCACATGCATTAAAGTTCCCTGATCACCTCAAAACAACTGGAGATTAACAGAATAAATTTTGAGAATTTCAAATAAAATGTAGAAATACAACAAATGTTGAAAGGAATTTGCCATTAAGAGGCTACAGAAGAGGAAGAGAAGAAAAGAAGGTTAATATAAGGAAATGAACAAACTTCTAATGGGTAACAGATGTTCAGAAATAAACTTTTGAAAAAGAGTATAATTCTAAAACAGATATAACTGGAACCCTTTCTTCCATAAAAGAAAATGGAAATGGAATGTCTACAAGAGATTTCAGTGTAGTTAGAAGGTCTAAGATACTAAAGGAAGAGCTTAGGAATAAGAGTAGAACTTAAAATTGAAAATTCATAAGGACAATGTGTGTTTCAGGACAACAGAAGGTGGATATAACTTTGAAGATGTCACACAGAAAGATCTCATTTATACACATAAACACACACAAAAACACACACACATACAGACACATCCACATACACCCACAATCATGGCAATATTTATTTTTCTGTGTAAGCAGAGAAATAAAAATAAAATATAATAGAGATACATTGATTTGGGGCCTGGCTTAACATTTGTTCTGCAAGAATGTAATAGAATAGCATTGTGAATCAGTTTATACACTTTTGTTAGGTATATGCTATGTACCAAAAAAACATAATAAACACTGAAGATACAAAGAAATGCACAAGACAACTGCAGCCCTTGAGGAACTCTGTAGAGATATCATGCAAACAACTTCATACAAGCAAGTTGAGTACAGAATAAATTAGAAAAAAAGTCACCTGTGGGAAATCATTTAGAATCAAGAGGGATAAGGAATGATTTACTGTAGAAGATGTAATTTTGTGTGGAACTAAAAGAAGCAATAAGCATGCAGAACGATCAAAATAGACAAGTTATAGGGGATAACCAGTGGGAATGCTTGCAGTTGGCCAATGGAGTGTCTTGTACAATGAACAACATGGGAGGGGGGGAGAGGGAGGTGTTTCCAGGAGTGAGCTTGGTATGATATTAGGAAAACTGTACACTTAACCACATTAATAAAATGAGCAAAAGTTCATAGGACACACCAATATATATAGAAGAATCTCTTTGGCAAAATATGACATTCATTTCTGTTTTAAAAAGATACTAGAAAGTATGGGGAAAATGGTCCTCTCTTTTAAAATGACTAATAGGAAAGCTCTAAAATCAATTTCTATAATTATATGTAATGGAGATAAATAGAATCCTTTCAAATAAAATTGCATGTTGAAAAAAGGATATCTGTCATTACACACCTATTAGGCATAGCACCAGAAATATCAATTACAGGAAAAAGAGGGAAAAAAAAGAAATTCAGGTAGTAACAATAGGCAAAAATGAAGCATAATTATTTTTTATGAATGATAAAATGGAGCTCAAAGAAATTTAAATATTCAACAAGTAAAATAATAGAAATAATTACTTAAGCAAGCTTTCAAGATATAAAATAAAGCCACACATATCATCATGATTTCTGTAGAAGGCCAATAAGATGTATTGAAAGAGGTAGAAAGAAATTCCATTAAAAATAACAACAAAACATATAAAACACTTGGAAATCTAACTGCCAAGATATCCATTATAGCTCTATAAATACAATTGTAAATGAACAGTAATATAAATCTAAATATTAGAAAATATCAATTGCTAATAGGCAGACTGATGACATTAAAATGTTTATATTACCTGGATTAATTAGATTATTCAATGGCATACCAATCAAACTTTAAAGAATTACTTTACAAAACAAAAGTTATAACAAAACTCATATGAAGGTAGAAAAGGCAAAGAAGTCATAGAAAAAAATGAAAAGTTGGAACAAAGGAGCCCTATCAGTGCTTGATTGCCAACTATGCAATAAAGAGTTTGTTCTTGTGAAAATTTAGTAGAGATTTTGCTTAGTAGAACAAATTAATAATAAAGGTAAAGAAGCAAATATAACTGGTATGCTAGCATTCTATAAATAAAAGATCCTATCTATTTCATTAAATACTTAAAATCTCACCCAAACTATTGAGAAAAGTGAACTACAGGATGGGAAATGCATTTTTAGAACAACATATCCATACCTTATACCAAGATCAATTTTTGTATAAGTTCTTGATCAGAATAGATATGTGAATTTCATGTTATAGGTCACATAAAAGAGTAATTAGATAAACATGGACAAAATTGCCCATCAGCATTATGAAAAAAAAAACACCATCAAACGGGAGAGAGGATTTAAAATGATTAAATAAATAATTTTGAATTTTTTAAAAATTGCATAAATTCAATAAATGTAAGGTTAACAGGAAATTATTTGCAGCCAATTTATGTGATAAATACCTTGTTAAACAGGAATAGGCATTTATATAGCCCCCAGTACATGTGAAGAACTGTCCACAACAACCCTGTGAAGTGGGTGCTTTTATTATCCCTTCTATACTTGAGGAAATTGGGGAATACAGTGGTTAGATGGTTTGACCAGGGCCAAATAGCTAGTAAGTATCTAAGAGAGATTTGAATTTCAGTCTTCCTGATTACAGACACAGTGTTCTATGCATTACACAATCTAGCTGTCTTCAATTTACAAGGAACATAAGGAGCTGATTTAAATATATAAGATATGTTCTATAATTGATACATGGTGCAAGGATATGAGCATGCAGTTTTCAAGGTAAGAAACCCAGACTATTTTGGTCATATGGAAAAAAAAAAGTACTTGATGCCAAAACCTGCTAATTATAGAAATATAGATCACATATCTAAGGTTCCACATCATACTTATTAGACTCCAAAATAACAAAAAAAAGAGGAAATTATAACTATTGGAAACCCGTTAGGTAAATATGCACATTGGTATGCTATTGAAGGACTTGTGAATGGCCAGAATCATATTCTATTTTTCCCATGTTCTTAGACTTAATTCTTATGTACTTATTCTTTAATGAAGGAAGGCAAGAATGAAGGAAATTGACATAATATGTGTTCTCCAAATAATGCTCGCTGTTTTCCAGTATTTAAAAAAAATAATTAATTGATTTTTAGTTTTCAACATTCAATTCTGGAAGTCTTTGAATTCCAATTTTTCTCCCCATCTCTCCCCTTCACCTACTCAGATAGCATGCATTTTGATTACACTTTCCTCCAATCAGTCCTCCCTTCTATCACATCCCTGCCTTGTTTTATCCTCTTTTTCTCTATTATCTTGTAGGGCAAGATAGATTTCTATACCCCGTTGCCAATACATCTTACTTCACAGTTTATGTAAAAACAATTTTTACATTCGTTCTTAAATCCTTGAATGGAAACTTCTCTCCCTTCCTTCATCCCCACCCTCACAGAGAAGGCAACCAATTGATTATACATGTATTTTCATGCAAAACACTTCAATAGCAGTCACTTTGTGAAACACTAAGTATATTTTCCCTCCATTCTATCCTGCTCCCCATTAATTCTATTCTCTCTTTTGACTATGTTCTTCCCAAAAGTGTTTATTTTTGATTTGTCTTCCCTTCTATCATGCCCTGGGCCCACTTATCTCTTTCTCACAATCTTTTCTGTAGTGTAAGGTAAATTTTCATACCAAACTCAGTGTGTATGTTATTCCCTCCTTAAGCCATTGCTAATGAGAGTAGGGTTCCCTCTTTCCCTCCCACCTCCCCCCTCTTCCCTTCCTCTGGAAAAGCTTTTCTTACCTCTTTTATGTGAGAGATAATCTATACTATTCTTTTTTTCCCTTTCTCCTTCTAGAAATATATTCCTCTCTTAGCCCTAACTTAATGCCTCCAACTACCCTTAATAGTTAGAAAAATCTCAAGAATTACAAATATTGAGTAGAAGCAGAGATTTGCTAGAGCATGCCTAGTCAAATACTGTAAAAATGACTCTAAACATGATCTGGAGCTGTAGAACCCACAGAATGACAGAGTGAAGCAAATCTCATCTATTGTACCTTGTTGGGAGCAGAGCTCAGTCCAGCATGAGTCTTACTGGGACAAATGGGACATGAGGAGGCCTCAGGGGACTGAATTTCTGCTACTTTGTGGTGGTTTTCAGACTTTCCATCCCCAAAATACTGAGTATAAGTTGGAAGGTTAGTAGAAAAACCTGTTGGACCTGCCTAAGAGTGTAGAATGATCAGGCCGAAGACCCAGGACAGTGAGGGGGAGGAGAAGCCCATGACAGCAACAACAGATGCAGAGACAGTAGCTGTTCTGGAGTTCTAGACCCATAGTTTGTAGCGGGATTGAGCAGTTGACAGTATACATGTCTACCCTAAAAGGAAGCTGAAAAATATTTTACAAAGTGCTCAAAAGGCAAGTAAATGGTTAGGGAACTGAGTAAAACTTTAAAAAAGCATAATACTGAAGAGTCTTTCTTTGGAGACAAGGAAGACCAAATATACAAAAAGATGAAGACAACAAAGTCAAAGATCCTACATCCAAAGCCTCCAAAAGAAATACAAATTGATCTCAGACCATGGAAGAGTTCAAAAAGGAGTAGATGAAAGTAAGAGAAGTAGAGGAAAAATTAGGAAGAGAAATGAGAGTGATGCAAGAAAATCACTAAAAACAAGTCAACTGTTTACTAAAAGGGATGCAAAAATGTTGAAGAAAATTACAGCTTAAGAAAGAGAATAAGCAAAGTGCCAAAAGAGATCCAAAAAGACAGTGAGGAGAATTCTTTAAAAAGCAAAATTGGCCAGATGGAAAAAAAAAGAGGTCCAAAAGCTCACTGAAGAAAATATTTCCTCACAAGTCAGAATGGAGAAGATGGAAGCTAATGACACAAAAATCAAAAAATTATGAAATAAAACCAAAATAATGAAAAAAAGGAGCAGACAATGTAAAAAAAATCTCATTGGAAAAAACAACTGAAGTGGAAAAAAGATACAGGAAAGAAAATTTAAAAATTATTGGACTACCTGAAAACCTTGATCAAAAAAGGGATGTCAATACCATCTTTTAAGAAATTTTCAAAGATAAGTTTCTGATATTCTAGAACCAGAGGGTAAAATATATATTGAAAGAATCCATCAATCCTGTCTTGTAGAAACACAATCAGGAAAACATAGGATCTAGCAGCTTCTACATTAAGGAATCTGAGGGCTTGGAATATGATATTCCAGAGGTCAAAGGAGTTACAATTAATGCCATTAATCACCTACCCAGCAAAATTGAATATTATTCTTCGAAGCAAAAAATAATCATTCAATGAAATAGAGGACTTTCAAATATTGTTTGATGAAAAGATCAGAGGAGAAGAGAAAATTGACTTTCAAACAAAAGAATCAAGAGAAGCTTGAAAAGGTAAGTAGAAAAGAATAATCATAAGGGACTTACTGAAGTTGAAATGTTTACATTTTTACATAGAAAGATACGTGTAACTTGAAAATTTTTTCAGTATCAAGGTGCTTAGAGTTATTATATACATATCGACAGAGAGTAGAGGGTGAGTTGAATATGAAGGGAGAATATCTAAAAAACAAAATTATTATTATTTTTTGTCTATCTCCAAGAGTATATTTCATTATACATCTTGAGGTCACTACCTGTTTGTCAGGAAGTGAATAAGATGTTTCTGAAATATTGTTTAGCTAAATCTTTCAGATTTCTTTTTCTTTTGAGTGCCACATAGATTAATAAGTTTTTCTCCTACTTTTGTTCACTTTTCTTTGTATCAGTTCACACAAGTCCTTCCAGGTTTTCCTTCCCCATTCTCTTTTGTGATTACATATTGTGCATAATTTTCATTCTTATATCATTACTTGTTTAGTCATTGCCCAAATGATGGTACTCTCCCTTAGTTTCTCGTTCTTTTTTATACTAAAAATTACTGCTAAAAATATTAGAAGTCCTTTTCCTCTTAATTCCTTTTTTTAAATTGTATTAATTCGTTTATTTTCAGTGTTCCAAAATCACTACCATGTAACTTAGATTTCCCCCCTCTACCTACTCCCTCCATCCCCCTTCCCTTCTCAAGATGACATATAATTATATATTGGTTCTAAACATGCATTCCTATTAAATACATTTTCACTATAGTCATTCTGTGTAGAAGAATTAAAATGAATAGGAGAAATCATATAACAAACAAAAACATAATGCAAAAGAAAATGATCTGCTACATTCTGTGATTGTATTCCATAGCTCTTTCTCTGGATGTGAAAGACATTTTTTCTTAAAAGATCATTGGGAATTTTTTAAGTCCTTGTGTAGCAATGAGGATTCAAGTCTACAAGAAGAAACTCTTGCACACTGTGGTCACTGTTGTACACCAAGTTCATCTGGTTCTGCTCCTTTCAATCAGCATCAAATCATGTAAGTCTTTCCAGGTCCCTCTGAAGTCTTCTTGTTCATTATTTCCTATAGAAAAGTTGTACTCCATTACACATATATAGCATAATTTATTCAACCATTCCTGAGGTGATTAATATCCCTTTCATTTAGAGTTTTTGGACACCACAAAGAGTGTTGCTATAAATATTTTTGTACATGTGGGACCCTTTCCCATTTTTATGGTCTTGATTGGGGATACAGTCCTAGAAAAGATATTGCTGGATCATAGAGTAAGCATATTTTTTAGTCCTCTGGGCTTAGCTCCAAATAGCTCTCCAGAACGATTGGATAAGCTCACAGCTCCACAAACAATGAATTGGTGTTCCAACTCTCCTATATCCTTTCGAACATTTATGATCTTCTTCTGTCATGTTAGACAATCTGACAGGTATAATGTGGTACCAAAAAGTTGTTTGGATTTGCATCTCTCTAATCAAAAGTGATTTAGATCACTTTTTATATGACTACAGATTATCTTTAATTTCTTCCTCTGAAAACTGCCTGGTCATATGCTTTGACTATTTCTCCATTGAGGAATGACTTGCATTCATGTACATTTGACTCAGTTCTCTGTATATTCTAAAAATCGGTACTTACCACAGACACTACAAAAATTCTTCCCTGGTTTTCTGTATCCATCTGAATCTTGGATGCACTGGGTTTGGTTGTGGAGAAACTTTTCAGTTTATTGTAATCAAAATTATCCATCTTGCCCTTCATAATGCTTTCTATCTCTTCTTTAGTCAAATATTCTTCCCTTCTCCATAAATCTGATAAACAGATTATTCTTTGCTTCACCAATTTGTCCATAGTTTTAATCTTTATACCTAGGTACTGTAACCATTTGGATTTTATTCTTGTGTAGAGAGTCAGGCATTGGTCTATGCCTAGTTTCTGCCATTCTGCTATTCAGTTTTCCCAGCAATTTTTGTCAAACAGTGATTTTTTATCCCAGAAGCTGGGATCCTTGGCTTTATCAAGCAGTGAATTGCTATATTCATTGCCATGTATTGATAACCTAGTCAATTCCAATTATCTACCCTTGTGTTTCTTATCCAGTACCAAGTGGATTTGATAATTGCTGCTTTTTAATACAATTTGAGATGTGGTAGAGCTAGGTCACATTCCCTAGCATTTCTTTTCATTACTTCCCTTGCTATATGGGACCTTTTTCTTCTTCCAAATGTATTTTGATAGTATTCTTTCCAGCTCCAGAAAATAATTATCAGGTAGATTGATTGGTATGGCACTAAATAAGTATATTAGTTTAGATAGGATTGTCATTTTTATTACATTGGCTCAGCCTATCCATGAGCAACTGATATTTTTCCACTCACTTAGATATGACTTTATTTGTGTGAAAAGTGTCTTATAATTTTGTTCATAAAGCCCTTGGATTTTTTTTCGCAGGTACACTACCAAATATTTTATAATGTCTACCCTAGCTTTAAATGGGCCTTCTCCTTCTAACTCTTGCTGTTGGGCTTTGTTAGTAATATATAGAAATGCAGAAAATTTGTGTGGGTTTATTTTGTAGCCTGCAACTTTGCAAAAGTTGTTTATTATTTCATGTGATTTTTTATGTGAATCTCTGAGATTCTCTAAGTATATCATCATATCATCTGCAAAGATTGATAACTTAGTTTCCTCTTTGCCTGTTCTAATTCCTTCAATTTTGTTATCTTCTCTAATTGCTACAGCTAATATTTCTCATACCCTATTGAATAACAGTGGTGATAATGGACATCCTTGTTTCACCCCTGATCTTATTGGAAATGCATCTAGCTTATCTCCATTGCATATAATGCTTGTTGAAGGTTTTAGGTAAATATTTCTTATTATTTTAAGGAAAGTTCCCTTTATTCCTATGCTCTCCAGTGTTTTTAATAGGAATGACTGTTGTATTTTGTCAAAAGGTTTTTCTGCATCTATTGAGATAATCATGTAGTTTCTGTCAGATTTCTTGCTGGTATGATCAGTGATTCTAATAGTTTTCCTAATATTGAACCAGCCCTGGTGTGAATCTTAACTGATCATAATGTACTATTCTCATGAACAGTTGTATTCTTTTTGCTAAAACCTTATTTAAAATTTTAACATGTATGTTCTTTACAGAAATTAGTCTATAATTTTCTTTCTGTGTTTTGTCTCTTCCTTGTATTAAAACCATATGTGTATCATAAAAGCAATTTAGGAGTTCTCCTTCTTCCTCAATTTTCCCAAAGTGTATATATAACGTTAGAATTAACCGTTCTTTAAATGTTTAATAGAATTCACTTGTAAATCCATATGGCCCTTGAATTTTTTTCCTAGGGAGATCATTAATAGCTTGTTCAATTTCTTTTTCTGAGATGGGGTTGTTTAAGTATTCAACTTCCTCTTCTGTTAATCTGGCCAGTTTATATTTTTTAAAATAATCATCCATCTCATTCAGATCATCAATTTTATGGGCATAAATTTGGTCAAAGTAATTTCTAATTACTGTTTTAGTTTCCTCCTTATTGGAGGTGATTTCATCCCTTTCATTTTTGATGTTGGTAATTTGGTTTTCTTTCTTTTTTTTATCAAATTAATCAAAGGTTTATCAATTTTGTTGGTTTTTTCCATAAAAGCAACACTTTCTTTTATTTGTTAGTTCAATAGTCTTCTTAATTTAAATTTTAGTAATCTCTCTTTTGGTTTTCAGTATTTATAAATTGATATTTACTTAGGGATTTTCAATTTCTTCTTTTTCTAGTTTTTTCAGCTACATGCCCAATTTATTGAACTCCTCTTTCTCTCTTTTATTCATATAGGCATTCAGAGATATAAAGCTTCCCACAAGAAGTGCTTTTGTTGCATCCCATAGGAATTGGTAAGGTGTCTCATTATTGTCATTCTCTTGAATGAAGTTGTGGATTGTTTCTATGATCTTGTGTTTAATCCACTCATTTTTTAGGATTAGATTATTTAATTATAAGTTAATTTTTGGTCTATCTTTCCGTGGCCTTTTATTACATATGATTTATTGCATTATGGTCTGAGAAGGATACATTTACTATCTCTGCCTTTCTGCACTGGATTGTGAGGTTTTATGCCAAAGTACATGTTCAATTTTTGTATATGTACCATGTGCCACCGAGAACAAGGGATATTACTTTCTATCCCCATTCAGTTTTCTTCAGATATCTATCATATCTACTTTCTTCAGAATTTTGTTCACCTCTTTACCTTCTTTCTTGTTTATTTTAAGGTTAGATTTATCAAGTTCAGAAAGGGGTAGGTTGAGTTCCCCCACTAGTATAGTTTTGCTGTCTAATTTTTCCTGTATCTCCCATAACTTCTCCTCTAAGAATTTGGATGCTATTCCACTGACAGCTTATCTGTTTAGTAATGATATTGCTTCATTTTGTATGTTACTTTTTAGCAAGATGCAGTTTTATTCCTTATCTCTTTTGATTAGATCTATTTCTGCTTTTGCTTTGTCTGAGATTAGGATTGGTACCCCTGTTTTTCTTACATCAGCTGAAGCAGAATATATTCTGTTCCAACTTTTTACCTTTACCCTGTGTGTGTGTATCCATTTCAAACGTGTTTCTTGCAAACAACATATTATTGGATTATGACTTTTAATCCATTCTGCTGTCCTTCTTCATTTTATGGGAGAATTCATCCCATTCACTTTCACAGTTATCATTACTATCTGTATCTCTCACTCCATCCTATTTGCCACCATTAGTACTTTTAGCTCTCCCTTCTCCCTTTTCCTCCACGATAGTTCAATTTTTGACCACCACCTCCCACAGTCATCCTTTCCTTCTTTCAGCCATCCTCCCTTTTATTGCCCTTACCCTTACTACTTCTTCCCTCCCTTTTAGCCTCCTCTGACTTTTCTTTCCCCCTTCCTGTCCTACTCCCTATGGAGTGAGTACAACTTATATACGTAATTGAATTTATTGTTCTCTGGTTGAATCAAATCAGATGAGATCACCTCTCAAACAATGTTCATCTCCCTCCCATCCTTCCTTCTTTTGTAATATAATTTTGCACTTCTTCCTGTGATGTAATTTACCACTTTCTGCTTCCCTCTTTTCACATCTCCTGTTACAATCCCTTTACATGCTTAAATCACATTTTTATCATGACATACTTTCTTTATACCCATTCCCTCTATCTGTGTATCCCTTTTGTATTTCATAATTTATATTCAATTCTCAAGATTAATGAGTATCATCTTCCTTTCCAGGGAGGTAAAAAATTTGCTTAAATTGAATAACAAGTTTTATTTTCCCGGATTACCTTTTACCTCTCTTGAGATCTGTGTTTCAAGATCGCCTTTTCTATTGAGTTCTGACTGTTTTTATCAGGGTGGTCTGGAAATCTCTTATTTCATTGAATGCCTATCTTCTTGTCTGAAATATTATGCAGAACTTTAGTTGATACTTTGCTGTAGTCCCAACTCTTTTGCTTGCAAAATATCATATTGCAGTTCCTGCAGTCTTTTAATGTACAACCTGCCAGGTCCTGTGTGATCCTGACTGTAGCTCCAAAATATTTGAATTATTTCTTTCTAGCTGCCTGTAGTCTTTTCTCCTTCACTTGATAGTTCTGGAATCTGGCAACAGTAGTTCTTGTTGCTTTTAGTTTGGGGTCCCTTTCTGGAGGTGAATGGTAGCTTCTTTCGATGACTATTTTGCCCTCTGGATCTAGCAGTTTTCTGGACAATTTTTCTTGGTGATTTCCTGGAAGATAGTGTCCAGACTCTTTTTTTTCATCATGACTTTCTGGTAGGCCAAAATTCTTAAATTTTCTCTCTTGAATCGATTTTTCAGGTCAGTTCTTTTTCCAGTTTGATATTTTGGATTTTCTTCTATCTTTTCATTCTTTAGATTTTCTTTGACTGATTCTTGATGTCTCATAGAATCATTAGCTTCTATGTGTCCAATTGTAATTTTCATGAAATTGTTTTATTCAGTTATCTTTTGCATCTCCTTTTCCATCTGTCCAATTGTTGCTTTTAAGGAATTATTTTCTCTGGTTAGTTTTGGTACTTCCTTTTCCATTTGTCCATTTCTCCCAGTTAGCATTTGTGCTTCCTTTTGCATTTGTCCAATTTTCCCAGTTAGGTTTTGCGCTTCCTTTTCCATTTTTCCAGTTTTCCTTTCTAAAGAGCTAATCTCTTCAGTGAATTATTTTTTCATACTTTTAGAATAATTGGAAATTTTTTTTCTTCTATTTCCTTCTTCACCTGTTCCAGGAGGGCTGTTTGTTCATCTGAGCAGTTTATAATTCCACCTAACGTTTCAGATGGGAATACTGTCTCAATACTGACCTCTTCATTATTCATGTTTTGGTCCTTGTCCCCATAGAGAGATTCTATTGTGTTTTCCTTCTCCCTTTGCATCTTATTCATGATGGTGAGTGTTTGTGTGTTGTGGCTTCTGGTTCTTTCCTGTAGACATAGAAGAACCTGGTGCTGAACTGGCAGGTGCAAGAAAACAAAGGAAATTGAATTCTGTTTGTTTCCCTGGATTAGCCCTGGAGCTAGCTTCTACAGGGTGTGGGAGGAGGTGGTCTGGTCACCGAAGATCTCCTCAGCTGAGCTAGAGCAAAGGCAAGCTCAGTGCTTGGTGATTTAGGCTGCCTTCCCATTTCCTCTGGAGTGCTGAGGCATGCCTGGGTGGTAATGTGAGGCTCCAGCCCCTTGGATCTCCAGCTATCTGGCACAGCTCTCTATCCTCTTCCACAGTTAGAGGAATCCTCCTTAGCTATTTTCCTAGCCTCAGGTGCTACACAATGGTTTGCCCATTCTGCTGATCCCAGTGATCCAGAATTTTTCTGGGGAAATAGTATATGGTTCTTTCAAGGTCAGAAAGAGGAAGGGGAGAGGGAATTTACCAATCACTCTGCTATTTTGGCTCCCAGAAGTTCAAGTATGTGATTTAAAGATGTTTCATCTGCAGGCAGATATTCTCAGGAACAGCTACAACTGATACCTGGAGCTCAGCAACTGTCACTCACTTAGCTCCACTGGTCTCCTGCCCAGGGACTGCAATCCACCTTTCAGCTGGGCTGCCATATAGGTGCTTCAGTCTGCCCTGGGCCTTTCGTACTTCACCATACCTAGGCAGGAGAGCTGTGTTGTATGCTGTAGGTTCTTCCACACCCACAAAGTAGATCCTTCCCACCAACCTTCCAGACTCTCTTGAGTTGTGAAACTGCTACAGTCTGTCTCCTATTGGATTCTCCACCTCCAAAATGTGGTCAGACACTCTTTTTAGAGATATCTGAGGGAGTTTGTCTGACAGCTTAGGTGAGTGGTTGCTCTCACTATATCATCTTGGCCCCACCCCCTAAGGATAAAATTAAGGCATGAGACAGGAATATATTTAGAAAAGGAGAAAGGGAGAAATAGAAAGGCAAAAATTATCTTTCACATAAAGGAGGCAAGATACAATTTTTTCAATGGAACATAAGAGGTAGGAGGTGAGAAGGGAAGAGTGAACAGTACTCTCATTGCATTTGACTTAAGAAGGCAATAACAAGACACTCAATTTTGATGTGAAAATCTATTTTACAATACAGGAATGTGAAGGGAAGGAGATGAGGAGGGTAACGATATAATGGAGGTCAAATGAAAGAAGGAGGTAATTAGAAGTAAATACTTTTGAGAAGGGGCAGGGTCAAAACAGAGAATAGAATAAATTGGGGGCCGGATAGAATGGAGGGAAGAATAATTAGTCTTTCACCTCATGACTCTTATGGAAATATTTTGCATGACTGCACATGTACAATATATATTGAATTGCACTCCTCCTTAGTGGGGATAGATGGGGCAGGAGGAAAGTAGAGAAGCTGGAATTCAAAATTTTAAAAAGAAATGTTAAAAATTGTTTTTACATGCAACTGGGAAATAAGACATACAGACAACAGGGTATAGAAACTTATCTTGTGCTACAAGAGAATAGAGGGGAAGTGGATGAGAGAAGGGAGAGGTGTGTTTGAAGAGAGGCCAGATTGGGGTAAAGAATAAAGAGAATTTATAATCTCTTGGAGTGGTAAAGTATACAGATGGAGAGAAAATTTGGAAATGAAAAGAGTTACAAATATGATCTTTCCATGTAGGAATGTAAGTCATTCAACTTTAGTAAGTCCCTTATGATTAATCTTTCCTGTTTACCTTTTCATGCTTTTTTTGATTCTTGTGTTTGAAAGTCAAATTTTCTATTTTGCTCTAGTCTTTTAATCAAGGATGCTTGAAATTTCTCTCTTTTATTGAATGGCTGTTGGGGTGTAAGCTCCGTTTTCATGTGAATAGTCTTGGGTTAGGTAAAGGTGAGGGCATCTAAACTGCAGAGGTCTCACGAGGCCCCCCAGGGAATAGCTGGGAATTGAGGAATGAATCACAAGAGATCTTGTTTTTCCACCTCTTCTCAGCTGAAACTTGCTGGGGAGAGCATCCCACCCTTGAGATTGGTCCGTGGTCTAAGCACACCTGTTGATTGGCTAAGGTGAGAGCACGCTGTCCACCAGTGAACCATGCAGCTGGGAGAGCTTAAATGTGTACAGGAAAGCCTGAGGGTTGGGTTCCTCTCTCCTCCAGAAGGAGGAGGGGGCTCCACGGGGGAGAACTTATCCTGAATACTGACATGTAGCTGGTATCCAGAATAAAGCCTACACTTCTGTTTGACTCTGGAGGTCTCTTCTCTCATAAGTTTATCTGGCTGATCACCGAAGACCTGGAATAGGTAAGATGACCTGGCAGCCCACGGCAGTTAGACCAAACAAATGGCCTTTTTGTTTTTCCCCCTGAAGTATCATGCTTAATTTTCCTGGGTAAACTATTCTTGGTTTTAATCTTAGCTCCTTTGACCTCTGAAGTATATTCCATACCCTCAGATTCCTTAATGTAGAAGCTGCTAGATATTGTGTTGTTCTGATTATGTTTCCACAGCATTCAAGTTGTTTCTTTCTGCCTGCTTGCAATATTTTCTCCTTGGCCTGGAAGTTCTGGGATTTGCCTAAAATATTCCTAGAAGTATTCCTTTGGTAAACTCTTTGGGGATAGGATGGGTCGATTCTTTCAGTATCTATTTTAGCCTCTGGTTCTAGAATATCGAGAAGTTTTCCTTGATAATTTCTTGAAAGATGATTTCTAGGCTCCAGTTGTTTGTTGTTTTTTTAATTGTGTTTTTCAGGTAGTCCAATAAGTTTTAAATTGCCTCTCCTGGAACTATCTTCAAGGTCAGTTGTTTTTCCAGTGATCTATTTCACATTGTGTGCAATTTGTTCATTCTTTTATTTTGCTTAATAATTTCTTGGTTTTTCATAAAGTCATTACCTTCCATCTGTTCCATTTTAATTTTTAAGAATTTTTTTTTCAGTGAACTTTTGGACCTTCTTTTTCATTTGACTAATTCTACTTTTTAAGGCATTTTTCTCCTCACTGACTTTTTAAATTTCTTTTGCCATTTGGGTTACTCCATTTTAAGGTGTTTTTCCTTCAACATTTTGGGCTCTCTTTTAGGAAGGAGCTGACTCATTTTTCTTGTATCACTATCCTTTCTCTTCCCAGATTTTTCTCTACTTCTCTTATTTGATTTTCAAAACTCTTTTTCAGCTCTTCCATGTAGTGAGACCGATTAAATTTTTTTCTTGAGTGTAGTAGTTTTGATTTTGTCATCTCCTTCTGGTTGTATATTTTCATCTTCCTTGTCACCAAGTAAGATTCTATAGTCTGATTCCTTTCCCTGTTTTTTTCTAATTTACCCAGCCAAATACTTGTCTTTTGAGCTTTCTGTCAAGGTAGTTCTCTGCTTCCTGTGTAGGTAGGAGTGTACTTTCAGCCAAATGATTACTTCACAGTCTATAGTTCAAGACCTCCAGAAAGAGCTGCTTCCTCTTCCCCTGCTACTTCTGTCACTGCTGAGAGCTCCCCCACCCCAAATGCTGCCCTGGAGCTGGGACCAGACCACTTTACTCTCTCACACAAGTATGATAGCTTATTTCCACTGACCTTCCAAATTGTTCTTGGTATTGTGGGACTTTGAAATCTGGAAACCTCCATAAGTGCCAGTGATTCAGTCTCCTAAAGGCCTGCCCATGTCCCTTCTGTGCACGCATGGCCAACACTGAACTGCACTCTGCTCCCAGCCCAGCATGATAGACACCTCCCATTGACTTTTAGGCTGCATTGGGCTTAAAATTTGCTTTGCTCTGTTTTTCTGGGGCTTCTGTAGCTCCAGAATTTGTTCTGAGTCAACTTTTAAAGATTTTTGGTTAAGCTTGTGGGGAGAGCTCTGATAATTCTGTACTTTTACTCTATCATCTTGACTCTGCCCCAGAGACAATCATTTTAGAAAGCAATTTGAAATTATACACAGGAGTTACTAAACAGTGTATCTCAGTTGACTTAACTGTGCCATTGCTTGGTTTATACTCCTACAACCCAAAATTTAAAATATGTCATGCTCTTGTCATGATGTATTTATCCTTCATTGCCAAAGAAGACCATGCCATCAGAGAAATGATGATATGACTTTGTTTTAAGTGAGGGAGGACTGTGCAAGTCACCAGCCTCACTTCCCCTCCAGAGTCATACGAATCTAGTGACCAGATATTCATCAGAATGACTGGAGATGACCCAGGATGAGGCAATTAGGGTCAGGTTACTTGCCCAAGTCACATAACTAGTGAGGGTAAAGTGTCTGAGGTGAGATTTGAACTCAGGTCCTCCTGACCCCCTATACTGGTGCTCTATGCACTGCACCAGCAAGTTGACTCAGCTGTTGCAATGGTAACTTAAATGAGGAGATGTATCCCACTCATTAATAGGTCTATGTGCCTTCCCTGGGTCACATGGAAGAATAAGTCACATGGATCCTGTTGCAGAAGGAGTTTGCTGAATGGATAGAGCAAGAAGGGGTGGAACTGAGAAGAAGTTGGTCAGATTCTCTGTGTTCCTCTTGGAAGGACTGAAAAAGCAGGCAGTTAAGAGTAGCAACTTACCTGAGTGGGAAAGCTTGTTTGTGATTTGTTTAAGGTATATGGTTTGTGGGAAGTCTAACAGAAGGAAACTTGAAAACTTGAGTTGTGCCCCCTTACATTATTATCGTAAAGATTTTTTTTGATGCTATGTTAGATTTGGTTTTCTCACATTAGAATGTGGCCTTCTGGTGTTTGAATAAATGTTTTGGTTCTGTCCTCCTTGTGAAGAGTCTGTTACATTTTGCAATTCAGAACTACTCTGGCATGTTCATAGTCACCATAGGTGCTGTGAGTATTGCGCTACTGCAATAATAAACATGTTCTTAAATGTTCTCAACTTGTTATTACTATGAAAATCCTTGTATTAAGTGCGTGAAAAGAAATCTAGCCCTGCTCCTAATATACTATAGAGTTACTGTTCACAGATTCCCAGTACAAAGAAGAATCATCAGTCTTTAAAGGAGATTAAACAGCAAATTAAACAAATATGAGGTACAACCTCACATCTATCAGATTGACTAATATGACAGATAAGGAAAATGACAAATGTTGGAGAGGATATGGGAAAACTGGGATATGAATAAATGCTTGATGGAGCTGGGAACTGGTCCAGTGTTTCTGGAGAACAATTTAAAACTATGTCAAGAGGGCTATAAAACTGTGCATACTCTACTGACCTATCAATACTACTCTTAGGTTTGTCTTGCAAAGAGATTTAAAAAATGAAAAGGGCCTAGATGAACAAAAATATTAGTACAAGGTCTTTGCGTGCTGTCAAAAAATAAAAACTGAGGAATGTCAATCAATTGGATAATTGGCTGAATAAGTTGTGGTACATAATTTTGATGGAATACAATAGTACTGTAAGAAATGATGAGCAGGATACTTTCAAGAAAACCTGTGAAGACTTACATGAACTGAAGGGAAATTAATTAAAGAGAACCAGGAGGACACTGTAACACAGTAATAGAAATATTTCATGATAATTAACTGTGAATGACTTAGTTATCAAGATAATTGTGAAGGAACGATGAAAAAACCTCCAGAGAAAGAACTGATGGATTTGGAATGCAGATCCAAATATACTTTTAAACTTTATTTTTTCTAATGGTTTTGTTTGTTTTCTTTTGTAACATGACTAATATAGAAATATATTTTGCACATATTTGACTGCACATGTGTAATCTTTTTCCAATCACTTACAGTGAGGGAGGGTAGGTAGGGTGTTAGGGAATTGGGAGTTCACAATTGTTTAAAAAATGTTAAAATGTTGTTACACATAATTGGGAAAATTAAATATTAAAATGAAAAAAACTTAGAATAATTACTTTATATAAAAATAGCAGTTTTTTGGGTGGTAAAACAAAACAGAAAATAAAGGAATACATCAACTGCATAATGGGTAAATAAGTTGTCAAATGTGACTGTAAAGGAGTACTAATGCAGTGTAAAAAGAGAGGATTTTAAAAAGACACGAATTGACATTAATGTATACAGAATTATATAACCAGAGTCATAAAACTATGTGTGTATGTAAAAACTATAACATCAACAGTATAAAAATAAAGTTTGAGAGCTTTTATAAATGATGAAGAATGAAATGAGAACCTTAGCAGTGTATACCAGAACATTGTAAAACCAACCAGCCAAACAAAAGGAAATAATCCAACTCTGATATCAGTAGTAATTTTGATAAATAAATGACCATGGTTCCAGAGAAGGGATAATAACACATACTATCTCCCACCTGGTAGAGATATGATAGGCTTAGTATACAGAAGGAAATGAATGTTTTTCTAAACACAATGAGGCAGTTTGTTTTGCTTTGATTATGTATATTTCTTTCAGAGTATTTGTTTTTCTTTTCTCTCTTTTTTCTCCAAAAGGGAGGTGAAGTGAGAAGAAATGTGCAGATTTCAGTTAATTAATAAAATAAAATTAAAGTAGAGAGTTGAGAAGAGGTGCTCCAGATATCGAATGTTACATGAAATTTCTGATACAGTAACAATAGTGTTATTTTTACTCAATTACTTATACTTTGTTGAATGAGACCTCGTATGGCATAGAAATAATCTGAAAATGTTTGAAATTCATAACTTAAAAATTAACAACTATTTGAAAAAAGAAATGATGATTGATTTTTAAGATTTCAAATGATAATATAAATCAAAATTACTAAAAGGAAAATGGAAAAAAGGAAGGATAGAACTGGCAAGATAACTAATAACTCAGTATGAGATGCAAAACCTCATTCCAGTAAAAAGTCACATTGAACATAGGAATGGAACAAAAAGAAGTTAATAACGCCAAAGGAATATAAGAAATCTTAAAACAAGGTCAGCAGACAAGCAAAATAAAAAATATATAATATGCCTTATATCAAAATAACTTACCTTAAATAGATATCAAGAAGAGATAAACATTACTTAATTATCTGAACCTAGGGACAGCTAGGTGGTGCAGTGTATAGAGTGCCAGACCAGGAGTCAGAAAGACTCATCTTGAGTGCAAATTTGGCCTCAGACATTTAGTATCTGTTGTGACCCAGAGCAAATCACTTAGCCCTGGTTGCCTCTGGTTCTCATCTGTAAAATGAGCTGGAGAATGAAATGGAAAATCATTATAGGATCTTTAATAAACAAACAAACAAACAAAAAATATGGTCAGGAAGAGTCAGTCACAACTGAAACAACTGAATCACAAATCTGAAATTAATGACCAAAAAGAAAAGCTGAATTCTATTAGCAGAGGCCAAAATAAACAAGGAAAGAATCCTCAAATCATCTCATGAAAGAAAATCTTAAAATTAAAACTTGTAGAAATATCCTAATGACAGCTAGAAATTTCTGAGTGAAAGAAAAATAGAATTATCCCAATAGAATGTGTTGAAGTAGAATGCTGATGACTTGAAAAAGTCATTGAGTCTTGATACAATTTATCATCTCTCAAGATTATACAAGGGAAAATCAGGTTCATGATCAATCCATATGAGAATGTGTGTCTTAATTATCAATAATGTTGCCACATGGAGTATAGCTGTCTCCAAAATTTTTAAAATGAGAAGCACAGAGGTGCACAGGGAGATATGGACAATCTGTGAAATATAACCAATTAATAAATTAGAAAAAAATATTAAAAGAACTGGGGTAAAATATGTAATCAAAGAACTAGAGATAGAATGGTGACATAGTAAAGGATGAAAAGTAGATAAGCAAAATATTCCGTTGGTGTCATGGCAATGTCAGTAAAAGGCAAGAGGCCAAGAAAAGAAAAATCTAGTCACTGGATTCAGATTGCTCTGGAGGAGAAGTGAGGCTGGTGACCTTCACAGCCCCCCCTCACTCAAAACAAAGTCAAGTGCAAGTCAGGTCATAATTTCTATGATGGCATGGTCTTCTTTGACAAAGAAGAATGAACACAGTATTGTGAGTTGTCACAGCTGGCTGAATAGGGAACCAGTTAGCTGAGTAACTCATCTCCTCCTCCCATGTCTACCTCCCCCTCCCCTTCCTTCTCTTTTCCAAAGGAAGGTAAATTTGGATGGCCAAAGATGCCACTACTGGCTCCTTTTTCCTTTCCTTTCCTTTCCTTTCCATCTTTAGAGTAATTATTAATAATAACTATTGCTGTCTCCCACCCAGGCTGATGTCTTTCTTTTGTCTTTTTCTTGGCCTCATTAAAGTGGCCATACCCTGACTATTATTTAAACAGGCCTATTGAATCAATGGGCATTGCCTCACCCTAAGAAAGATCTTGGCCTAAAGAGCCCAAGATCTCCCAGTGCATCCTGGGTCATCTCCAGTCATCCTGATATATATCTGGTCACTGGATTCAGATGGCTGTGGAGAAGAAGTGAGGCTGGTGACCTGCACAGTTCTCCCTCACTCAAAACAAACACAAGTGCAAGTCATATCATCATTCCTCTGATGGCATGGTCTTCTTCAGCAAAGAAGGATGAATACAAAAGAGAAGAAAACCTCCAGGATATTGTGTATCTCTGCAAGGGCAAACTTATGGAAGGCACACAGAATAGATAGATAGGGATGACTTTCAACTTGCTTGATTGGAGACAACATCAAAATCACTAAGATCAAAATTACTAAAATTTATTTGAGCATAGAGTATTTAATTTTACTGTCAATATTATTAAAAATGAACATAAACAAATTAAGCAAGTTATCTAGATTGCCTCTGTTATTCCATATACTTTACTCATAAGGAAAAAAATTAAGCATATCATTAAGGATAAATATATGTTGTATATTTCTCTATGAAGTAAAAGAAAGGAAGGAAGGAAAGGGGAGAGAGGAATAGAGAGGTGTAGGGAAAAGGAGAGAGAGAGTGCATGGAGATAGAGGGAGAGAGAGAAGACTGAAGAAAGGGGAGAGAAAAAGACAGAGAGAGACAGAAAGAGACCAAGAGAGAGACAAAAAGAGAGAGAGACAGAGAAACACATACACACGTGCACAGAGAGAGAGAGAGAGAGAGAGAGAGAGAGAGAGAGAGAGAGAGAGACAGAGACAGAGACAGAGACAGAGAAAGGGAAACCATTTTTATACTTTGTTTACATGAGAAAAGAGGAGACAATATTTTCTTCTGTGATGTATTATAAAAATGAGACTTCTATTTATTTCTGTAGCTGTTGCCTTTGTATTCAGGGAGGTAGACATTCTAAAAAGTCAATGGTATTTTTCAACTTAAACTGACTAACCTTATGCCTGTAAAGAAAAGAGGAAGCGTTAACTTGAATATCCATTTGATCATAGTGTAGGTCATAGAAAAAATGAGTGCCTCTTCCATGTATATGAGAAAAATAAAATTCATATGGTATTATTTCCTCTTTAAGATCTTTGAGAATGAAACATCAAAATGAAAATATTAATTCACTGGAAAATGCAGAAGACAGTGAACTGCAATATATAACAGCTTCTATTTCTCAATATTAATTTGATTGACTTTCAATTCATGCTATTCATTTGTGGTGCAGTAAGCTATGATAGTGTAAAATTCCTCATAGCAAAGTGTATTTTCTTTGACAAACTACATCAAGTATTATAATCTTAATCTTTCCATTTCATGCTCAATATTGTAATGATAACTCGATGGCACTAAATTAATATTGTCCCATAACAATGAATGTAATGAGAAGAGGAAATGGTTTCAAATAAGTACATTTATTATTCTATTTTAAACTATATTATACAAATGTTACAGTGAAAGACACTGAAAGATATATTCCCCTTATAAAAATATCAAAGGTTGCCCACATGTTAGTTTTTGAAATTAAAAACAAAATGAACAATTCTTGAGCTATTTTTTAATTTTTATTAGACAAAGTCATTTTGTGTTGTCAGAATATTTAAAAGTATAATTGCAGCAATTATGGAGTATAATTACAAAATTTTTGTCATAAGTAGGAAAATATGGAAAAATTAATATTTCTTTATTTTAATGAAATATAATATAGTTATTACTTTATCTTCCATTTTATAAGCTTTGAAATACTAGCTATTCAAATTTAAGAATCCTGTTCAATTGATTAATCTCAAACTTCCTCTTCTCACCAGTTTACAAAGAAAACAAAGAGACCTTATCTCAACATGAACTTATTTCTCTTTATATTTTATCACTTTGGCTTCATTTCAATCCTATTCATTCAGGTATATAGCCCAGTGGATAGTGGGTTGAAATTTTTATAAGGAAGATTCATCTTCCTGAGCTCAAATATGATCTCAGATACTTGCTACTTGTTTAATGCTAGGGAAGTCACTTAAAGTTGCTTGCTTCAGTTTCCTCATCTGTAAAATAATCTGAAGAAGAAAATCAAGAACCATTCCAATATCGTTGCTAAGGAAATGCCAAAAGGGATCATGAGATTCATCTCAGATTTTGGTCATTTTCTTGTGTATCACATCACTCTAAGCTTACTTTTAATTACTCTTGCCCTTCAACTTTAATTATCTTCTATTACATAATAATGAGGCAAAATTCATCTGATCTTTTTGGCTCATCCTTCTTTCCTCTCCTCTAGTCTCTAAAAATGTTATTTTTTTCTGTCTCATTTTCAATAGCTTGTACAGCAAGAGAAAACTTTTTTTTTTGTCATGGGCCCACTAATCAGTTTGATAAAGTCTATGTGTTCCTTCAAATTTAAATGAATAAAATAAAATACATAAGGTTACAAAGGAAATCAATTGTATTGAAATATAGTTATCAAAATATTGCAAAAAAAATGTCATGGATCCCAGATTAAGAAAAGGTGTTTTAGGGAATCACCAGGGTCTACAAATATCAGTTATCATATTCCTTTGAGTTGTATACTCTGCAAACATAATGGACCAGTATACAGTAAAAAATCAGTTCACATAGTTAGAAATCTGTAGACTATTAATGACTTTACCCTTCTTAAATTATTTTGGAAAAGAGTGGGAAAGATTTTTTTTCCTTGAAGGCACTATAATAATTGGCCTCACTCAAATGATAACACAATCAGTCAGAGGGATTATCTATAGGACAAATACCTTGTGAGACCAAGGCCCTTCTACAATTTATAACTGGGGCAGTCTTTGTTGCATTGAAAGTTCATTAAGGCATTTGGGACAGCAAAGAAGAATCCATGGAGATACTATCATAATCCTGAATTATTTGTGGAAATTAGTTGGTGACAGTTTGGAGATATTCAGTACAGGACTAAGATAACTTCAGTGTACATGTATATATGTGCATTAAGAATTTTATGATGCACAATAAGATATCAGTGTTTTAGGAAGAATGTCAAATAATGTTAAATATTTTCCCATTGTTAAGTACAGGGAACTAACTATATCTATTTTCATATCTTTATTTACATATATGATAGGGTGAGTTAATAGTTTTCAATACTTACTTTTTGCCTACTTCCAATTTCCTTTGTCATCTGTACTTTATATAAAAATTTAAATACATTTATTAAAAGAGTCACTTTCTTATCTCAATATTTTCATGATTACCAAAGATTCCAGAATTTCTATGTAGGTTCATAGTCTTGAGCTGGAAGGGATCAAGAAGCCATCTAATTATTCAATCTGGGTAAAAGAAGTGATAGTTTAATTGCTTTGGATGATGCTACAATAGAATACTGGAGTTTGAGAAACCTGGAATAGCACATTTAAGACTTTCAATACTATATCCATGTATCATTAAGAGAAATAAAAGATAAGATTACATGAAAATAAAACTTTTGATTTTTCATTGATGTCTTTTAAATCTTGAATTCATATTTTCCTTTATTCTGAGGGAGGAGAAATAGATAACAGTTAAAGTTCTAAGGAAATTTGAGAATGCAAGGAGACAGTTGATTTTCTACATATGGTTTAGGAGCTATCTTCACCTAAAACGATAAAATCCTTAATAGCCACAAAACTAACTTTTCAGCAAGAAAACTTGCACATCTCATTTATGCAATGAATAAGTAAATGAAAATAAGATATACTATTCAGAATTGTATGGTTTATTAACCCTAATTTCACAAAGGGAAATGACTCTTTGGCAGGAATGAAAAAAATGTTTAGTGAAATCTAACTATTTTATTCCAGTGGTATTCTTTTTGTTTCATAGGATGGTGTAGAAGAAAAAGAGCATTAGACTTAGAGACAGGAAATCTTTGCTCTGATACTAGCCGTGTGAGCATTAGTAAATCATGAAACTACATTATGTCTGTTTCCCAAAAGAGTAAATTGAGATGCTGCAAAATATTTTTTAAAACTTAAAACATTTTCTATGTATTGACTATTCTTTCTATTTTTATTCTTAATATGCTAAAGATTTTATTGGATTGAATACATCTAAACAGAGAATATCGAGGTGCATTTTCACTGATATCAATAACCCCTCACAAGAATTAAAACCAACTAATCACAAAGGAAGAGCAGATAGGTAGTGCAGTGGATAAAGTGCAGGGCCTGGAGTCAGCAAGTCTCACCTTCATAAGTTCAAACCTAAGCTCAGACACTTATATAACCCTAAGAAAGTCACCTAACTCTATTTGCCTCATTTTCCACATTTGTAAAATGAGTTAGAAAAGGAAGTTGGTTTTAACCTTTTAATGAATTTAAGGAAGAAAATGTGCTTGAATCTGATCTGAACCAAAGGAAGGATTACATAGATAAAATGATAATTTCATGGAAATATTATAGTCACGTTTATTGTGTTGCATGGGACAACTGGGTTAACAAAGCTGGAGTACGAATCAGGATATCTTATTTGAAATGCTCACTCTTACATTTCATAGAATTATGAACATGGAACAAATTCAATCTCTCTTAGGTTTATTTATTCAACTATACTTGGGAAAATAGTATTTATACTAACTTCCTGATAGGGTTATCGTAAGCTAAGTTCTTTGTAAACTAAAAGTATAGCCAAAATGTGGGTTCTTTTTGTTATTATTACTATGATGTTGAAATTTTTGATGAATTTTTGAGAAATTGACTTGCATATGAATATACATACCATACTTTTCTTTCTGACAGAAAAGATAGCCTTGATTTTAGATTTCAGAGAAAACGAAATCAAATTACTGAATGGTTGCAAAGCTACCAGAAAAAGACATAATTATATTTTCAGAAAGTTTAGCCCTTATTTTCAAGATATAAAATTTTTGTGGTCTTCCAACAAAGTCCTGACTCATAATTTTTGTAAAATAATTTTTCTTCATTAAACATAAACTAGATCCCATGTTGGGCAATCATTGGCAAAATTTAGGAGTGGAGGTTGACATTCATGGAAATCTTTAAAATCATATGATAGTCCATGAAACCACAGCTTCTGTTTATTTTTCTGAACTTGGCAATTGTAGATTTTCAGTGGATTCATACCAAATAACTAGGCCATACTTCTTTAGAATTGGAAATTAATGGTCTGGATGACCTTGCAGGAGATTTCTTCTAGCTCTAGACTGATATTTATAAAATTGTGATTTGTTTATAATGATGGTGATGATGATATTTATTCATTCAATATTAGAATATATTCTAATTAGTTTTCTCAAAATACATGTATTTTTGGACCCATTTCTGCTAACACTCATAATTTCTATGATACACAAAACGAAAAGCTTTCAAAGTACAGAGTCCTGACTAAGGATATCCTATTCACATGAGAAGATGAGAAGATACATATCATCTTTGTTGTCTTGTCTATTACTAAATTAGTGTTGAGAATGCCTTCAAAGTTCATTGACCAATGAGGGTAACTTCTAATAATGACCACCCCAATATAATTTTATCCATTAGTTTAAAGAACGTCAAATAAAAAGGAGTAACCATGGGATAACATCTTCTCCCTTGTTCATTTCTTTGTGAACTTCATGTAAAAGTGATGATAATTGGATAGTCGTATTTAATAGCAGCAGTAGCAGCAGCAGTTGTAGCATTAGTAGTAGTAGTAGTAGTAGCAGGGGATAGGGTGGGGGCTGTCTTTTAGTAGCAGTGGTGGTGATCATAACAATTAACTTACTTTTCTTTAGCAATTTAAGTTTCACAAATTTACTTTTCTTTAGCAGTTGAAGATTAAAATCACATTTTATTGACAGCAGCCTTCTATGGAACAACATTCTCATTCCAACCTTTGAATCTCAGCTTCAGAGAGGCTCAAAAAATGTCTATTGTCACTCAGTACATACATGTTGTATTTGAGACTCATACCTGGATTTTCTTATTTCTAATTCATGGTTCTTTCTATTATAGGATACTGTCCTTTTAGAGCTTTTAATTGAGAAATCAAAATGCTTACCAGCTCCCTATGACAGATACATAAGTAAAGATCGACATACATATTTAGTCTCATTTGGAACAAACTATATCTGTATGCATTAGACTGATTGCTTAATCAGGTTTAATTTTATAGATAGGAAGTTTGAAGTCCAGAGTTTCAGCTGTTCAAGTGTTTTGTACTTGGTCATGTAACTAGTTAATAACAAAATGGAAACTTCACAAAAATTGTTTTCAACTTTCTATAACAAAAATTTTGACTATGAATCTTATGACACCATTTGAGCTTAAATGGAATTTACCATCTACATGTACTAATTCCTTTTCCAAATTCAAGCCAATACCATATAAAATACTGTCTTTTATAAAGTAAATTATTTTTATTTCATGCTTTTATTTTTGTTGGTAATCTTCCTAAGATGTAACTTACAACAACCACAACAACAAGAAACTTGGCAATAAAAACCTTTTTTTTTTAATTTTTATGCAGAAGAAAATGGTCTGCAACTTAAGTCTTAGAACATTGCTAGAGACATTGAGAAGATAGGTAGCTTGTCATGTGATATAGGCAAAAATCTTCATACGTGTCATTTGAGCCCAGGTGTCCCTGTTCTTAAATTTCATGTTAAACTACGCCATTATCATTTCACCAATTTGTAGGCCATCACATTATATAACATTAAATATGATACTTAGGATTATATCGTAACAAGATCATATCATTACTATATATCATCTTTTGTTGCATATTATGTTTTTCATAGTGTGGTGTATTAAACAAATCCATATAAAAGATAATACTATTTTATGTCATGTACAGAAATGTGGTGGTAGATAAAAACTAATCATGGGGTCAAAATAACATGAATTTAAGTATCATTTTTGACATGTCCTAAATATAATTATAGGCAAATCTTATAACTTCTCTATTGTCCTGAGTGGTTGATATACTGGACAAAATTATGTAAAGCTTTTGACAAAAATTGATATACATTACTGTTGTCATTGACAAAATAGAAATGATAATGCAGATAAATGATGAGACTGTTATTATGACCAAATTCAAAGTGCATAAGTTTTGACATGGAGGCTGTTTACTATAATTGAATTATTTCTGGATCTGTTCTTAAAGCTACATTGTTTGACCATTTTACTAATGATTTAGAAAAGAGCACAATTAGCATGCTTATAAAATTTTCCTATAACAGAAATCTGTATTGGGGAAAAGACATAGTAAAACTGATGACAAAGGCAGTGTTCAAAAGCATCTGGCAAGCCCCAAAGAGAAAAGTAAACTAATATGAAATTTAGTAGGAATAAAATTAATATCTAAACTTGGTTTCAAATAATCAGTTTCACATGCCTAAATAGGAAAGAAATTGTTTGACATTAGTTTCTGTGGAAAAGATGTAGAGGAGTTTAGGAAACTGAAAATTCAATGTGATTGAAATGAATGATCTACAGTAGCAACAGACAAAGAAGACACAAAACAACAAACTAATGTTATCCATGACCCATTAAGAAAAGTAAAGTATGTAGAATGAGCAGGGAAATAGTTCCTTTTGATTCAAACTGGCCATAACATATAGGGAGTAATTTGTTAAGACTGGGTACCATTTTGGGGAAGATAGACCCATTTACAGGTGACAAGAACACAGGGTGAAAGAGAATACCTTGAGTCAGAAATCATGGAAACTGACACTGTTTACCTTAAAGAAGAAAAAATTTGGCAAAAGGCATGATGTCACTTTCCATGTATCTGAAAGGCTATCATGCAGAAAATTTATAAACGATTAAATTATGGTTGCTTATTATGTACAGACCTAGGAACTCTTAGTGCAAGATAAAACCAAGATTAATAATTTCAGGAAAATACTAGAGTCATTTGCCATTTCGTTTTTTCAATTCATCTTATAGATAAGAAAACTGAGGCAAAAAGGGTTAAGTCACTTACCCAGGTTAAATGGTAAGTGTTTGAGACCAGATTTGAAATCAGGAAGATGAATATTCCTGAATCCCGATACAGAGCTCTATATGCTTCACCACCTAGCTGCCTTCGAGACAATGTTCTAAATAGGAATGCACTGTTTTAGGAAATAGTGGGGCTCTCCTAACTGGAAATATTCAACCAATATTAAATATAATAAACTTTAAACAGAAAGGTTTAATAGAAAAGATTATAAGCAAGTATGGGTAACTTGATAGTCTTTTTGATCCCTTTTAATTCAAAGCATCTCTCTCTCTCTCTCTCTCTCTCTCTCTCTCTCTCTCTCTCTCTCTCTCTCTCTTTCTCTCTCTCTCTCCCTCCCTCCCTCCCTCTCTCTTTCTTTCTCTCTTTTTCATTCATATTATTTAGGACTCTATTCAATCTATGACTAAAACTATAAATAAATATTAGAACCTTCTAAATTTCTGGTAGTGTTTTAATAATCTCCATTTGGTAGATGAAAAACTAAAGCATAGAGGATAAGTAATGTTCAAAAGCTAAAGAACAGACATCATAAGAGATTCTAGGTCTCTAACTCAAAAATCAGTACTCACAAATAAAACTTATCTTGTTCATATATAAACAAACATTAAAGTCTAGTCAAGTTAATTTAGAGTAGTTATCTCATTTATTTTTCAGTTCAAACCTGGTAATCCTCGGTAAATATTTGATGATTTCATATTATGGTATTTCAATTCCAAATGAAGTATTTTGTAGACATGGTGTTACCTCTTTTGCTATCCTACTATTTTCTTGCTCTGCAGAACAAAGACAGTCTCAAAATCTTAGTCACCACATCAGCTTTTAATTCTGGCATTGTGTAAATGTACATTTTCTTCAGGCTTACTTTTCTATTTTTAAATATTGTTACCACTATTGACTTTTTTTCAATTTTTGGTATTCACTTCTCCATGACGTTAGTAAAGTAATTCCTGTGGTTTGTGTATATGTGTAAAGTAGAACTGATTCAAAGCAGACCTTTGTACTCATATTTTTAATGAGTTGCATCTTTTACTTTCTTACATTTAAAGTAAATATAGTAAGCTAAATGCTATCCTAGCATGTTGATTTCAATGTATTCCTCCTCATTTGTAAGATGAGATTGTTCTCTAAAACTATAAGCATTCCTCTGGTTTGCAAACAGTTTATCTTTCAGGAAAGCTGCATCTATGTGGTCACTCGTATTGCTTAAGTCCAAGATTTCTTTTGCATACTGATTTAATATTAAAAAGAATACCTAACCAATTTCAAAATCAGGTCCTGTCAGATGCATTTTCTCTGATTTTAATTAAAAGTAACCTATTTTTCTTTCCTGGGGAAGACTGTGTCTCTCTTCTAAAAAATATAGGGTATTCCTACAATAAACATTGTTATATCTTTTAAAATATTGCTTAAAATAAACACATATCAACAAATGTCTTTAATTTTTAGAAGCTTAGAATGATGTAATGGTATCCTCTCTTACAGAACTATAAATGAATGATAAAGGATTTTAAGACTATGCAATTCTTATTTTGACTTTTGAGTTACCTAAGTATTTTTGTTTCACTTTATAGGTGACTGGTATGATTAATTGTAATAATCATCAATGTCATGAAATTATAATCTGCTTGTTACTAGGCATATTGATTTCATTGTGAATTTTAAAAATCATTTTGCTAATCATTGCTAATCATAGCGAGAGGAGACTGGAGGAAGAAATCTACAGTGACTGGTACCGTTTCGGACTCCATAATTTGAGAGATTCCTTTGTTGAATTTTGATGTATCTTACAGACACAAACCACATACATAAACACAACCAAACACACTTAAAACCAGTTGCAAAACATTCTTGCATAGGATCATAATTTTAAATTGGATACTGGGCTTGAACTCTATGTATACTAAGAAAAAAATTCTACCTAATCAGGCTTCTACTTCTAGCTGGCCTCCAGTTGTAAAGATCTGAACTTTAGAGGGTAAATGGGTTGTACCCTTCATCCCACCGAGAGCATACTCATGTGTACATTCACTCTTAGGCAAGACTTTGTCAGAAATGTGACTGTTTTGTTTCCTTTCTTTTGTTTCAGAGGTATCGTGAGATGCTGCAAAGTAGCCCACATCATCTCCCCTTTCTGCACAAATTAAGAGTAGGTTATCTGCAACAGTTGAAGTGGAATAGCACCGACAGAAGCAGAAGCATCAGCACAACAATCGAGAGAAAAATCACCAGAAATAGAAGATCTCACTCATTATTGAGCAGATTTTATTCAGGGGATATGAAATGTGAACTAGTTTTTGTTCAGCCCTGTTGTTAAATGGCCCAGAAAGAACTGAACACTAGTTGTTAACTTTCTATTCATTCTATAATCCTCTGTTGTTTAGCATTCCCTTTGATGTGTGTGTTAGCTTGTCCCATGCCTTATTCATGTTTATACTCTGGTTCACCCTTTTTACTCTCCCCCTCCCACTGCTAGGTCAGCCTTTAAATAAAGGCCAATCATAAAATTATATCTCAGTAATCTAGGGTAGGGATAGAATTGGTCTGCCAGGGAAATCTAGTTCACCTATTGAACATATAGGCAACTCCGGAAAAATGAATTCAAGTTAAACATTGAGGGAAACTAAATAGCAGGGATGGATAAATAGCTTACGTTCTTTTTAGCATCAGTCTACTGGTTCCTGGCTATCCTGTGATAGATATTCAATCGAAAACCATTTATTAATCATTGTGATGGATCAAGGACAATATGTGGAGATAAATAAAACACAACACATCTACATGTCTACTTTTAAAATAAAACCTTATTTCATATTTTATTTTCCCCAATTATATGTACAATTTCAATATTATTAATTTTTCAAATTTAGAAATCTAAATTCCCCCCCAATTGAGAAGACAAGCAATTTGACATAGGTTAAACATGTGCAATCATGTAAAATACATTTCCAGGTGTCATCCTGTGAAAAAATGCACATTTAAAAAAACAAACAAGAAAAAGAAAGACAAAGCATTTTTGACTTGCATTCAGGTTCTACCTACATTTTTCTCTATAGATGCACAGAACTTTTCTACATAAGTGGTGCAAAATTTTTGTGGATCATTGTATTACTGAGATTAAGTTATGCATAGAAAATCATCATAAAATACTGGTGTTACTATATACAATACTCTTCTGGTTCTACTAATTTCACCTTACATAAGTTCATGTAAATCTTTCTATATTTGTTTTTTTTTCTGAAAGCATCACACCTTAAAGCATCATACTGTTCTATCAAAATCATATACAACAAATTTTTCAGTCATTCTCCAATTGATGGACACTCCCTCAATTTCCAATCCTTTGCCACCATTAAAGAGTTGCTAAAATATTTTGTACAAATAAGACCTTTTTCTTCTTTATGTTTTATCTCTTTGGTATAGAGACCTAGCAGTGGTGTTGCTTGGCCAAAGGGCATGTATTGTTTTATAGTCCTTTTGGCATAGTTCCAAATTGTTCAGGAGAATGATTGAATCAGTACATAGCTTCATTGATAGCACAATTAGTGTTTTAAATTTCTCGCATTCTCTTTAGCATTTGTCATTTTCCTTTTCTGTCATATTAGTTGATCTGATAAGTGTGATGTTGTAGCTCAGAGTTATTTTAATTTGTATTTATTTCATCAATAGTGATTTATAGTTTATATATATATATATATATATATATATATATATATATATATATATGATTGTATGACTGATTACTTTGTCTGAAAACTATCTGTTCGTATCGTTTGACCATTTATCAATCAGGAATGACTCCTATTTCTATAAATTTGGTTCAGTTATCTATATGTTTGAGAAGTGAAGTTTTTATCAGAGAAAAACCCTACATAATACTTTTTTACAGTAATGATGGCCAATTATGCATTTCCCTCCTTCCTACTTACACCAAATTTATCCTGTTCTCTCCTTTACTATGTCAATTTTCAAAAGTGTTTTGACCCAAACTGTCCTCCCTTCTATCTGCTCAGCCCCTACCTGTTTTATCCATTTCCTTTCCTAGATTCATGTAGGATAAGATAGATTCCCACACCCAGCTGTGTAAATTATTCCCTCTTTTAGCAAATGATGACAGTAATGTTGATCTGCTCCCCTTCCCACTTAACCCATTTTCCACTAGAATGTAAAATCTCAGGCCTCTTTTATGTAAGATAATTAATTCCATTCTACCTATCCCTTGTCTCCTTCTCCCAGTTCATTGCTCTTTTTCATTCCTTAATTTCAGTTTTTAGATAATTATACAATTACATTCAACTCATACCTCTGCTATATGTATCTGTCTATCTAGCTATCTAAATATATGCATGTATATATATATATATATATATATATATATATATGTTCATATATATGCATATACTCATTCCTTCTAATTATTCTAATAATAACAAAGTTTATATCATTTTCCTATGTAGAAATAAAAACAATTTAACCTCATTGAATCCCTTATAATTTCACTTTACTATTTACCTTTTTACTCTTGTTTTGTAATTTGTACTTGAAAGTTAAATTTTC
This sequence comes from Potorous gilbertii, assembly GCA_028658325.1. NCBI lineage: Eukaryota > Metazoa > Chordata > Mammalia > Diprotodontia > Potoroidae > Potorous > Potorous gilbertii. The sequence continues at coordinate 439,278,351 of CM053771.1, read as the reverse complement.
TATTCTGTTCTGGTCTTTTTATGAGAAAACCTTGAAACTCCTCTATATCATCAAATGTCTATCATTTCTCCTGAAGGATTTTACTCATTTTTGCGGAGTAGATGATTCTTTGTTGCAATCATAGCTCTTTTACCCTCCAGAATATCATATTTCAAGCGCTCTAATCCTTTAATGTAGAAGCTGCTAAAGCTTGTGTTTTTCTTACTGTGACTCCAGGATACTTGAATGGTTTCTTTTTCACTGTTTGTAATATTTGCTTCTTGACTTGGGAGCTCTGGCACTTGTCTAGAATATTCCTGATAGTGGGGATTAGTAGGTTCTTTCAATTTCTATTTTGCCCTCTAATTCTGGAATATCAGGGCAGTTTTCCTTGATAATTCCAATAAAGGGCTCTTTTTTGATGATGACTTTCAGATTGTTCAATAATTCTTAGGTTATCTCACCTGGATCTATTTTCCAGATCAGCTTTTCTTTCAGTGAGACATTTCATATTTCCTTCTATTTTTTTCACCCTTTTGATTTTATTTGAAAATATTTTGATGCCTCATAAATCATTGGCTTACTCTTACCCAATTCTAACTTTTAAGGAATTATTTTCTTCGATGAACTTTTGTACTTTCTTTTAAATTTGGTCAATTCTACCTTTTGAGGAATTCTTCATTTCCGTAAATTTTACTATGTCTTTCTTTTTTCCCCATTTGTCCAATTCTTCCTTTCAAGGCTTTCTTCTCTTCATTGAATTTTTGTTCCTCTTTTACTATGTGACCTATTCTGTTTTTAAGTGTTTTCTTGGGTATTTTTATGCCTCTTTTACCAAGATGCAAACACATTTTTTCATGATTTTCTTACATGTGTCTCATTTATCTTCCCAAATTTTCTTTACCACTCTTTTTGACTTTTAAAGTCCATTTTGAGCTATCCCATTGTCTGAGACTAATTTATACTTTCTTTTTTTGAGGTTTTGGATGCAGGAATTTTGAAAGTGTTCTCTCCTGACTGTGTATTTTGATCTTATTTGTCACCATAGTAACTTTCTAAGATCAGAAATTTCTTTTTCCTTGTTTGCTCACTTTCCAGCCCATTTCATGACTTTAAACTCTCTGCTAAAATGGGGCTTTGCATTGCAAGTTGAGGGAACATCATCCCAAGCTTCAGCTTTGCTTGTTTTTTTTTCTGCTGCTGTTTCAGAGGTAATTTTGGAGACCTTCTAAATATTTGGTTCTTCTAAGGTGCTATTACCTCAGACATGTTGAGTGTGCTCAGAAAAGTTGAGTACCTCTGGTGTGGGAGCTGCAGAGCCCTTTACAGGGTTACATTTCAATTTGTGTTGCCCTTATCCTCCTAATTTTCATAGGTGGTTCCAAGAAGATGTAGCATGCACAGGGTTATATCTTGGTGAACTTTTTCTACAGACAGGATAAACCATGTGGAGAGTAACCCAGGGATCTCAAACCTGCTGAGGAGTTAGAGGGGGGTTTACACCAAGAGTGTGAAAGGTTTCCCTAGTGGAATGGATAGAGGAGAACAACAACCATGAAGATAGCTGAAGCAGCCACTGTGGAGTACTCAGAGCTTTGTTACCCTTTGTAGGTTTCAGTGTCATCCACTACATCTCAAGCCATAACCAGTCATTTAACCTCTGTCCTGACATTGGATTATGATGACTCTGGAGGAGAAGGTGAGACCCAGGACTTTATGTAACTCTGCCTCACTCACATTTAATTTATACATGAATCAAAGACATCATTCATCACTAATACCATTTTACCATTTCTATCAGTTGAAAGTCTTGTGATGAAAGACAAGTGATGAAGCAACAGATGTTGATACAATGGGAGATGTAGTCATAATCTTGCACAAAGGCAGCCCAGGCCATAGGTCTGTCTTTTTGTCGAAAGCAGTAGTGGGATTTGGTAGGTCCCTAGATGTTTGAACCCAGAAATAGGATCAATGAATGAGGTAAATAAGTTATAGGCAAAAATATTTTGGTTCAATTAAGGGATATAGTTTTTAGGTATTTATAAGTATTGAATATAGTCATGACATTCCTTTGGAGGTAATAAGTTCTGATTAAATGCTAGCATTCAAGCAAAAGCTGGGTCATAATTTGTTAAGGATTTTGTGTTACATAAAGACAAATAAGTACAATTTAATCAATATAAATCAATTGTCACAACTAGAAAACTACAGAGCCTAGAAAACACTTCAATTAGCAAAAGAAACCTTACTTACATGCCAAATTAGAGAGAGATGGTAAGTAAAGGTAATACTGGTTTAAAATATAAATTAATTCGTTAATATTTGGAAGGATGCTGAAAAAGTGGCACAGTGGATAGAGTACTGGACATGGAATCAGAAAATCTTGCGGTTAAATATAACCTGAGACTAGCTTAGTGACTGTGAAAGTCATTTAACCTTTATTTGCCTTAGTTTCTTCATTTATAAAATAGTAATAATATCAGTAGTCACCTCCAAAGATTATTATGAATATAAAAAGAGATGATATGTTTAAAGTATGTTGCAAACTTTAAACTGCTATATATTTGTAGCAGTTTAATCTATAAAGTAAAGAAAAGCAAGCCACAGTAAAACTTGTTTAAAACAAGATTTGCTTTAAGTGAACAAAGTCATCCCAGTACCTTATTTAAGGTAAAAAAATTGAAGATGAACTACAAACAGAAGACAAATGGAAAAGATCAGCAAAGACTATTATCATTGCTAGGGTTATTTTCACTATCAGAGAGAGTGAAACCACCATATCTGGATTTGAAAAAGCAAAGTCAAAATGCAAATCTAGGGCATCCTTCACATGGTTACCAATAGGCAAACAGCAGGCTTTCACAAGTCATTTCTAAAAATGGTCCACATCTTTACAGTATATCAGTTGCTTAAAAGATTTAAAAATACAAAACTTTCTTATTTACTTTTTGTTAGTAATGAAAATAGCAACAAGAACAAAAGTGATTTTAGGTAAAGCAAAAACTTATTTTAGGATTTTTGTTTTCCTGTGTAGTAAGATATTTCTTATTAATATGTCCAAATATATACTTGCATCATTCAAGATTCCTTGGAAAATGGAATCTTTTTCCCCTTTTTATTCTCTAATTCCATCACATATATAAAATAGTGACTAATGATACCTTGACTGAAAAAAGGCAGCTATGTAGTACAGTGGATAGAGTCTAGATCCAGAGTCAGAAAAGTTTGATTCAAATCCAGCCTCAGACACTTATTAACTGTGTAACCCTGGGCAAGTCACTTAACCTCGTTTGATTCAGTTTCCTCATCTGTAAAAGAAACTGGAGAAGAAAATGGAGAAAATAAACAAAGGAAAAAAGATACCTTTATATCTTTGCCAAGAAGACCCCAGAGAGTATTGGTATGCTGTGGTCCATGGGGTAATGAGAGTTAGACACAACTGATCCATTGTACAACAACAGATTGAAATGAAAAATGTTGGTTCAAGGTTTAAACAAGTCTTTCTTCCTGAAACATCTATTTTTAAAGCTTAATACTAGTGTCCTTAGTCCCACCATCTTTAGGTTTGGCTCCCTTAAGTTTCACTAGGCTTAAAAGGCTGGGGGTCAATAGCTTGTCTGCCTTAGCATGACAAGACTTGGAAAAATTGAAATCATTGGGAATTGTGACCATAAAATCTTGCAAATTGAACTTGGCTGTCTTGAGATCAGACTTGGTGGCCTTGAGTCTAGGTGTGGTAACCCTTGTAGTGGATGGTCTTGTCAGCCTTAGGATTAATGACATTAATGGTGTTTGGATTGGTGTTTCTGGTAACCTTAGAATCAGGCTTCTGATAGTGGGACCAGGATACTTAGTAATAATCCTAAGACTATTATGATAGAAATTAAGGTCAACTGAGACAAGCAGTTCTGAGCATGCTCAATTTATTAATAAAGGTAGTAATGACCACTAAAAAGGAGTCTTTACCTATTATCAAACAAAAAAAGATACCCAGAATGAAGGCAGATAGATATTTTTTATAGATAAAAGAGGAACACCCAAAAATTGGAAGGCAGAATTACAGTGGGTAAAACATTATGATTGGTTATAAGTCCTGTGGGCTTCATGAATGGAAAACAATATGATTGGCTGGAAGTTTAGCATGCAAAGTTAGCAACAAGCCCTCCTTTCATGTTGTAGCTATGGAAATCTTGCTGGTCTTGTCCACATGCAAACCTAATTAGTGATAGAGAGATAACAAACCAGACCATCTAGAAATATAGGAGGGCTGCAGAGATAACAGAACAGATTCTCTGGCATCACCTCCATACTTCAAAGATGAAAAATTCCTTTGACTCATAAATGGAATAGTGATCAGCAGGAAAACTGAACTTCTAAACTGAACTCAGAGAGGACGTTGAACTTCTGAATTTAACTCAGAAAAAGAAACATGGATACAAAAATTTTGGCAATAATAAAAAATAGAATTTATTATAAAATAGAATCAATTTTATTTTCTTAGGGCTTACTGCTTGGTGATGATCTAGGGACTGGAATTCTGTGCATTGGAATTGTGCAGTGTTAGAACTGAAGAGTTTGACCTCAGAGGCGTTGGTTCAGGGTCTTGATGACTTTAGTGTTGTTGGCTTACATCTCCCTTAGCCTTTCTCATACTTCTTGGCAAAACTCATGTTCTCACAAACTTGAGATGAAACAGTTTTAAAAATTTGTACCATTGTCACCTTCATTTCTTGATGCCATTTCTGTGCCATTTGGTTGTGGGTGATAGTGTTCTTGAACTTAAATGTCTTTACTCAGAAATGTCTGAGAATGAGAGAGAAAGATCAATAGAATTCTTTACCACTTCTATTTCTAATCAGAAAACTTTATTTCTTTTCAGACAGAACCACACTTGATGACTGGTCAAAATAATCAGGTTGGGCAAAAGAAAGGGAGATGTATGTTTACCAGTCATGTTGATTACTGTGATGGAAAAGGCCCAAGGTAAAGATTGCCTTCAAGAAATTCCTTAGGCATGTTAAAATGTTCCATATGATCTTATTAATGATTTCCAATGTTTGGTTGCATTTGGACATGGAACATGGAAGGGGTTACTCTCTTGGTGGAAATCTGACATAACTAAAATGAATCTGGCTTGATCATCCACACAGGAAAAGAAAGGATTATAAATATTGTTTTTTGTCCAGATTAATGCACATATTTCAATGCACAGTCTAAAATTTGTCCAAAAATATTTCTAAAAACAGTGTCTTAATGGACACACTAATTTGACAACAGGGAGGGCTTTCCCTCCACCGAAGTAGAAAAAGAAGGAGCTTATTCCTTAGAAAATTTATGCTTTTCTTCTATGATTGTATCATCTAGGACAAAACCTTGCCTTTGGTCATTGTACACTTCACTACACCTTCCTCCTTTTTGTGATGGAGGCTGAAGAAAATTCTGCACTCAAAGAGAGGTAACCTGACCACAAAAAATCAACTATTCAACAAGCACTTATTAAGCACCTATTATGTGCTAAGCACTGTGTTAAGCCCAGGGGATACAGAAAAAGCCAAAGTGCAGTCCCTGTCTTCTAGGAGTTTATAAGCTAATGGTAAATATAGCATGTAAACAAATAAGAAGTAGGTCACATACAGGAAAAATAGGAAAAAATTAAAAAAAGAAAGGAACTAGAATTGAGAGAATTTAGGGTTGTAGTTGAGATTTAAAGGCATCCAGGGAAGTCAATAAACTAAACTGAGGAAGGACAACCTTCCAGGCAGAGAAGCCACACATATATACATACATATATGTATATGTGTGTATGTATGTATGTGTAAGCAATCTTTCTCCTTTGTAAGAAATTAAAGCCATACATGAATCAAAATGAATTTAGATTTATCTCTTCATTGAAAGAAAGTTCTGAATTAGTATCTGATTGATCATATAGTTAACCTTCAATATAAAAAAAAACTCTGAATTTAAACATCCATCTTTTCTCATGGCAGGGCAAAAGACAAAGGGAAAAAGAAGAATAAATACTTCACCAAATGTGTGGAATCCTCAGGAGAAAAAAAAAATAATTAACCATTAGGTATGTACCATTCTCTGTTCATAGCTTTTCTCTGCACCACCAATAGGCAAAGGTAACAGATATTTTCTTAAAGACTTGAAATATACAACACCATTGAACTCTATTTCTGTGACCTGCTTTTTTCTTTTGCTCCCATAGTGATTGTTAAAGCTGCCACAACTCCAGAAACACTACCCACCTTCCCAGGAAAAAATCCAATGTTAATGAAGTTTTTCTCATTGAAGAAAAGAAATGCTATCCTTCCCAGCTATCAGTTCATAGATCACCTTATCTCTGCTTCTAGGAATACTAACAGTTCAAAGAGGCCCTTCTTTATATATGCTTGCAATGGATAGATTTTGACGGGACAGAGTCAAGATGGCAAAGTAGAAGTAGGGCCTGGATAATGCTCTCCCTTCAGACCCCTCAAAAAAACCTGTAAACATGACTTTAAACAGATACTAAAGCAAAAAAAAACCCTGCAAAATGACAGACTATATCCAAGCCAAGACAATATGGAAGGTCAACAGGAAGGGTTTATCACAAAGGGTTGAGAGCAGAGGACAGTTCGGGATTGGCTGTGCAGGTATAGACTGAGCTGGAGCAAGCCTTAGGGGACTGAATCACTGGAAGCTTCTGTGGTTTCCAGACTTCTCAACCCACAAATATCAATGACAGCTTCAAAATTCAATAGGAAGAGTCTTCCATCTGACTGGGAGGGGAATATGATCCAGCCCCAACTCCAGCTCCAGTCTTGATCCCAGCCCAGCTTTGGCCCCAGCATTAGCCACATTGTGGTAGTAACTACTGCTGAAGTTGAGGCTGTTTATGGAATCATCCACTAAATAAAGAGCTCAAAAATTCAACTAATTGCTGGGAAATGAGCAAGCAGAGGGAAAGAAACAGACTAGATATTCTTACTTTCTCTGTAAGAGGCAATTTCTTATGTTATTGGTGACAAAGTAGATGAAAACATACAACCAGAAAAAGACAAGAAGGTCAAAACTTCTTCATACAAAGCATCCAAGAAAAATACAAATTGATCTCAGGCCATGGAATAGCTCAAAAAGGATTCTGAAAATTAAATAAGAGAAGTAGAGAAAAGTTGGAAAGAAAAATGACAGTGATGCAAAAAAATAATAAAAAAAAACTAGTTAACACTTTGCTAAAGAAGATTCCCAAAATATCAAGAAAATGATATCTTTAAGATTAGTCTAATGCAAATGGCAAAAGAGATTCAAAAAGGCAGTAAGGAAAGGAATGCCATAAAGAACAGAATGGGTCAAATAGAAAAAGAGGTCCAAAAGCTCGCTGAAGAAATTAATTACTTAAATATTAGAATGGAGCAAATGGAAGCTAATAACTTTATGAAAAATCAAGAAATTATGAAACAAAACCAAAAGAATGAAAAAAATAGGAGAAAAATGAAGCATGTCATTGGAAAAATAACTGAGCTGTAAAATGGATACAGGATAGACAATTTAAAATTATTGAATTATACGAAAGCAATGATAAAAAAAAGGCTTAGACGTTATCTTTCAAAACATTATTGAGAAAAACTGCTCTGATATTGTAGAACCAGAGGGTAAAATAGAAATGGCAAGAATCCACCAGTCACCTTCTGAAAGAGATCTCAAATGGAAAACTCCTAGGAATGCTGTGACAAAATTCCACAACTTCCTGGTCAAGGAGAAAATATTGCAAGCAGCAAGAATGAAGCTATTCAAGAATTGTGGAAACACAATCAAGAGAACACAAGATTTAGCAGTTTCTACACTAAGGGACCAGAGGGTTGGGGATATAATATTCCAGAGGTCAAAAGAAATAAGATCAAAATGAAGAATCACCTACCCACTAAAATTAAGTATAATAATTTAGGGGGGGAAATGGCCATACAATGAAATAGAGTACGTCCAAGAATTCTACTCAAAAAGACCAGAGTTGAGTATAAATTGACTTTCAAATACAAGATTTAAATAAAGCAAGAAAAGGTAAGCAGAAAAGAGGGACTTATTAAAGTTGAACTGTTTTACATTCATACATGGAAGGATGATATTTTTGATGCATGAGACCTTTCTGAATATCAGTGTATTTGGAGGCAATATACACACACACACATTCATACATAAACATACACACAGATATGTACATATATACGTATAAACACATGTATATATGTATGTGCATGTACATATGTATATGGGCAAGTAAATGTATGTATATATATAGAGAGAATGAAACAGAGACTGTCAAAGGACACAGGGTGAGCTAAATATGAAGGGATGATATTGAGAAAAATATAATTAAATATTTAGAGGAATGAACTAAGAAAAAGTAAAGGGAGATGTAGAATATAGTAAATTATCTCACATAAGAGAGGCAAGAAAGAGTTTTTACAATGAAGGGGATGAAGGGGAAGGATGAGAAGGAAAAAGTGAGCTTATCTTTCATCAGATTTGGCTTCAGGAGGAATAAGGTACACACTCCATTGGATAAGTAAGTTTATCTCACCTTACAGGAAAGCAGTGGGAAATGGGATAAGAAGGGGTGGAAACAGAAGGGATAGTTGTTTGGGGGAAGGCATAATCAGAATTAAATACTTTGGTAGAGAGACAAGTCATAGGAGAGAATACCATAAGTAGAATACAGGACAAGGTAGAGGAAAATATAATTAGTCTTGCACAAATGACTGCTATGGAAGGATTTTGCATGACTACACATGTGTAAACTATATCAATTTCCTTTCCTTCTCAATGGAGGTGGATAGGGAAGGGGGAAGGGAGAGAATGTGTAAGTGAAAGATTTAAATACGAATGTTAAAAATTGTTTTTACGTGCAGCTAGGAAATAAAAGATATAGAAAATGAGATATAGAAATCTATCTTACACTACAGGAAAATAGAAGAGAAGGGGAAAAGAATGTTGAAAAGTGAAAAATCATTAAATTTTAAAAAATGAAACAGATTGTGGTCAATAGTTGAACAAAAGAACAAAATAAGGCTGGATTCAATAAATTATAAAGCTATTTTCATGTCCCAAACATCTTGTTGAAAGAGTCTTATGGGGAAAAGTGCAAAGATGGCCAAGTAAGAGCAACTACTCACCTAAAATCTTAGACAAACTCCTTCAGATACCTCTGAAAAGAAATTTGACAAAATTTTGGAGGTACAGAATTCAATAGGAAATAGACTGTAGCAGACAAGAACAGACTGGAAGATGGATGGGAAGAATTTGTTCCACGGAGGTGGAGGAGTACACAGCACACAGGGCAATGCATCCTACCATAGCAGAGCCAAGAAGGAAAGCCCAGGGATGGTCTCAGGCAGTGGCAGTAGAGGGAAATAGCAGAACAGTGTGGTAGTCCAGGGGAGCTGAGCAAGTGAGAGCCCTGAATGGAGCCCCAGGTATCTGCAGCAACTGCTCTTGAGACTGAATGCACTCTGATTTTAAATGTCTGTAATTCACCTACTTGAACTTCTAGGGGTCAAAATGGCAAAGTGATCAGTAAATGTTCTCTCTTGCTCCCCTTGTTCACCTTGAAAGAACCACAAAATATTTCCCCAGAAAAATCCCAGAACAGTGTAATTAGCAGAAGGGGCAAACAGTATCCTAGCAACAGAGGCTAGGAAAATTGCTGAGTAGGATTCTTTTTACTGTGGCGGAGGATTGGAGCTGTCCCAGACAGCCCCTACCTAAGTGCACCTGGGAGAAGATCCACAGCTCCAGGGCAGTGGAACCTCACAACCACCAACACCAGGACTCCAGGCATGCCTGAGCACGACAGGAGAAAAGGGAAGATAATAGCACAGTCGAGATCATCAAAACCTGAGCTTACTTTTGCTCTAGCTCAGCTAAGGACACCTCCTGTGACAAGGTCCCCCACACTTAACAAGGTAGCTCCAGGGATAATCCAGGGAAACACAAAATGGACTTCACCTGGCCCCTGCTTTCTCACACCAGCCAGCAAAGCACTATGTTTTTTAGCTTCTAACTCAAAGAAGTAGATGATACAACACAGAGAGTGTCATCATAACATGTAAGAAGCAAAGCAAGAAGGAAAAGATCATAGAAACATTCTATGGGGACAAGGACCAAAACACTTATAACAAAAAAGTCAGTATTGAGACTACTCCCATCTGAAATTTCAGAAGGGATTATGAACTTCTCACATGCACAAAGAGCACTCTTGGAAGAGCTGAATAAGGAAATAGAAAAAAAAACCTGGCCAGTGATTTTATAAAAGCATGAAAAAATAATTCCCTGAAGAGAGCAGTTCTTTAAAAAGGAAATTGAAGAAATAGAAAAGGATGTACAAAAACTAAATGTAGAAAATAATTCCATAAAAGAAAAAATTGGACAGATGGAAAAGGAGATGCAGAAGTTAACTGCAGGAAGGAAGCAAATGGATAAAAATTAGAATTGAGCAAGTAGAAGCTAATGGTTTTACGAGACATCAGGAATCGGTCAAGTAAAATCTAAAGAATGAAAAGATAGGAGAAAATATAAAATATCTGATTGGGAAAACAATTGACTTGAAAAAAGATCTAGGAGAGAAAATTTAAGAATTATTGGCCTACCAGAAAACCATGATCAAAAAAGAGCCTGTAAAATGTCATCGAGGAAATCTGTCCAGAATTACTAGATCCAAAGGGCAAAATAATCATTGAAACGGTCTACTATTCATCTCCTGAAAGGGATTCCAAACTAAAAACATCAAGAAATACTGTTGCCAAATTTCAGAACTATCAAGTGAAAGAGAAAAAACTATAATCATCTAGAAAGACATCGTTCAAATATTGAGAATCTACAGTCAGGATCACACAGGGCCTTGAAATTTCCACATTAAGAGATCTAAGGAATTGGAATATGATATTCTAGAATGCAATGGAACTAGGACTACAACCAAGGTTCAGTTATAGAGAAAAAATTAGCATAAGATTCAAGCAAGGAAATGGACATTCAATGAAATGAGATTTCCAGATATTCCTGATAAAATAACCGGAACTCAATTGAAAATTCAATCTTCAAACACAGATCTCGAGAGTCATAAAAGGAAAACACGTGAAAGGAAAAACTTGTTACTCAATGTCGGCAAACTGTTTACCTCTTTATAAGGGGAGATGTTAGTTGTTAATCTTGAGAATTGCATACATAATATGAAATATAAAAGGTATATCCTCAGATAGAAGGAGTGGGTTTAAAGTAAATGATGTGATGATAAAAATGTGACTTATACCTGTAACAGGAGAGGTGAAAAGAAGGAAGCAGAAAATGGTCAATTCCATCACAGGAAGTAGTACAAAATGATAGTACAGTAGAGGGAAAGAGGGGAGGGAGATGAGCATTGTTTGAGATGTGGTCTCATCAGATTTGGTTCAAGGAGGGAAGAACAAGCTTACTTAAGTCTACAAATCTAACTAGCTCTAAAGACAGTAAGATGAGAAGGTGGGGAAAGAAAGAGGAGAAAAAGCTAAAAGGGAGATAAGAAGTAGTAAGGGCAAAGGAGAGTAAAAGTGAAGGGTTGAAAGAAGCAAGAGAAGACTGTGGGAGGTGGTGGTCAAAAATTAAAACTCTACTGTGAAGGGGAAGAGAGAAGGGAGAAATAAAGCCACAAATGGTGACAAAGTGAATGGAGGGAAAAACAGATACTAATCATAACTGTGAATGTGAATGGGATGGATAAAATGGAGATGGATAGCAGACTGGCTTAAAAAGCATAATCCAATAATATGTTGTTTACAAGAAACACATTTGAAATGCAGGGGTACACACAGGGTAAAGGTGAAAGATTGGAGCAGAATGTATTATGCTTCAGCTGATTTAAGAAAAGCAGAAATAGCAATCTTAATGTCAGACAAAGCAAAAGTAGAAATAGATCTAATTGAAAGACATGAGGAAGGAAATTATACCCTGCTAAAATGCACTATAAACAATGAAGCAATACATTACCACACATATATGCTCCAAGTGGTACAGTATCCAAATTCTTAGAGAAGTTAAAGAAATTACAGGAAGAAATGGACAGTAAAAGTATTATACTGGGAGACCTCAGCTTCCCTCTATCTGAACTGCATAAATCTAACACTAAAATAAAAAAAGAAAGAAACTAAAGAGCTGAACAAAACTCTGTATAAGGTAGATATGATAGATCTCTGGAGAAATTTGAATGGAGATAGAAAGGAAAATGCCTTGTTTTCAGTGGTACATGGCACATGTACAAAAATTGAACATGTACTTTGGCATGAAAACCTAACAATTCAGTGCAAAAGGCAGAGATAGTCAATGCATCCTTCTCAGATCATAATGCAATAAATCATATGTAATAAAAGGCCATAGAAAGATAGATCAACAATTAATTGGAAACTAAATGATCTAATCTTAAAAAAAGGGAGTGGGGCAAACAACAAATCATAGAAACAATGCACAACTTCATTCAGGAGAATGAAAATAATGAGACAACCTACCAAATCTTACGCAATACTGCAAAAACTGTTCTAAGGGGAAGCTTTATATCTTTGAATGCCTATATGAATAAAATAGAGAAAGAGGAGATGGATGACTTGGGCATTCAGCTGAAAAGCTAGAAAAAGAAGAAACTGAAAATCCCCAAGTAAATATCAAATTATAAATACTGAAAACCAAAGGAAAGATTAATAAAATTTAAATTAAGAAAACTATTGAACTAATAAATAAAACTACTACTTGATTTTATGAAAAAAACAATAACATTTATAACAATTTGGTCAATTTGATTAAGAAAGTAGGAAACCTAATTACCAGCATCAAAAATGAAACGGGTGAACTCACCTCCAATGAGGAGGAAATTAAAACAATGATTAGGAATTACTTTGCCCAACTTGACACCCATAAAATCTACAATCTAAAAGAGATGGATGATGGTTTTAAAAAATATAAATTGCCCCAATTTACAGAAGAGGAATTTGAATACTTAAATAAACCCATCTCAGAAAAAGAATTTGAACAAGCCATCAATGTACTCCCTACGAAAAAATCTACAGGGTTGGATGAATGTGCAAGTGATTTCTATGAAACATTTAGAAAAGAGTTAATTCCAATATTATATAGAATACTTGCAAAAATTAGAGAAAAATTCCCCCCAAATTCTTTTTATGATACAAATATTGTTTTGATACCTAAACCAGGAAGATCCAAAACAGAGAAAGCAAATTGTAGGCCAATTTTTTCTAATGAATTTAGATGCAAAAAATTTAAATAACACTATATCAATAAGAATACAGCAACTTATCCCAAGAATAGATGATCAGGTAGGATTCATACCAGGAATGAAGGGCTGCCTCAATATTAGGAAAACTACTAACATTATTGGTCATATCAACAACAAACCTAGCAGAAAACACACGATTGTCTTATTAGATGAAGAAAAAGCTTTTGACAAAATAGAACACCCTTTCTTATTAAAAACACTGTAAAGGATAGGAATAAAGGGAACTTTCCTCAAAATAATAAGCAGTATCTACCTAAAACCTTCAGCAAGATTATATGCAATGGAAATAACCTAGAGGCATTTCCAATCAGATCAAGGGAGAAACAAGGATGTCCATTATCACCACCATTGTTCAATATGGTACTAGAAATATTAGGTGTAACAATAAGAGAAGAAAAAGAAATTGAAGGAATTAGAACAGGCAAAAAAGGAACTAAGTTATCACTCTTTGCAGATGATATTATGATATACTTAGAGAATCCCAGAGAATCAAGGAAAAAACTACTTGAACTAGTAAACAACTTTGGCAAAGTTGCAGGTTACAAAATAAATCCACAAAAAGCTTCTGCATTTCTTTATATCACTAACAAAGTTCAACAACAAGTAATAGAAAGAGAAATACCATTTAAAGCTAAGGTAGCCACTATAAAATATTTGGGAGTGTAACAGTCAAAAGAAATCCAGAGACTACATGAACACAATTACAAGATACTTTTCGCACAAATAAAGTCACATTTAAGTAAGTGGAATAAATTCAGTTGCTTATGGGTAGGTCGAGTTAATATAATAAAAATCACAATTTGGGCTAAGTAAATTTACTTATTCAGTATGATACCAATCAAAATATCAGATAATTATTTTCTAGAGCTAGAAAAATAATTTCAAAATTCATCTGAAAATATAAAAGGTCCAGAACATCAAGGGAACTATTGAAAAGAAATGCTAGGGAAGGTAGTCTACCTCTACCAGATATCAAATTGTATTATAAAGCAGTAATTATCAAAACCACTTGGTACTGACTATGAAACAGAAGGTTATACAAAAAGAATAGGCTAATTACTCAAGACCCAGTAGTCAAAGAATATAGAAATCTATTGTTTCATAAATCCAATGACAGCAGCTTAAGGGATAAAACCCACTGTCAAAAATAATTCCTGGAAAAATTGGATAACATTGTGGTGGAAACTAGGCATAGACCAATGCCTGACACTGTACACATGAATAAAGTCCAAATGGGTACATGTTCTAGGTATAAAGATTGTTACTATAAACAAATTGATGAAACAAAGAATAGTGTATTTATCAGATTCATGGAGAAGGGAAGAATTTTTGACTAAGAGATAGAAAGCACTATGAAGTGCAAAATGGATAATTTTGGTTACATTAAACTGAAAAGGTTTTGCAGAAACAAACCAAATGCAACTAAGATTAGGAGAGAAGCAGAAAACTAGGAAACATTTTTTTGCAACTTGTGTCTCTGATAAAGGCCTCATCTCTAAAATATATAGAGAACTGAGTCAAATGTACAAGAATACAAATCATTCCCCAATTGATTGATGGTCAAAGTATATGAACAGGCAGCTTTCAGAGGAAGAAATTAAAAATATCTGTAATTATATGGAAAAAAGTTCTAAATCCCTATTTATTAGAGAGATGAAAATCAAAACAACTCTGAAATACCACATCATACCTCTCAGATTGGGTAATATGACATAATAGGAAGATGATACATGGTGGAAAACATGTGGGAGAGTTGGAACACTAATTTATTATTGGTGGAGCTGTGAGCTGATCCAACTATTCTGGAGGGAAATTTGAAACTATGCCCAAAGCGCTACAAAATTGTGCATGTCTTTTGACCCAGCAATGCCCATTTTAGGAATCCCCAAAGAAGCATAAAAATGGCAGAATGTTTCACATGCACAAAAACATTTATAGCAGCACTCTTTGTGGTGGCCAAAAACTGGAAATCAAGAGAATGCCCATCAATTAGGTAATAATTGAATAAATTGTGGCATATGAATGCAATGGAATACTTTTGTGCCACAGGAAATGATGAACAAGTAGACTTTAGCGAGGCATGAAAAGTTTTATATGATCTGATGTTGAGCAAAAGGAGCAGAACCAGGAGATCTTTGTGTACAGCAACAACCACAATATACGAAGGTATTTCCTGGTAGACTTAGTACTTCCTTGAAATGTAATGACTTAAAAGATTCCCAATGACCTCTAAAAGCCAAATGCCTTCCACATCCAGAGAAAGAACTATGGAATTCAAACACAGAATAGAGCAGATAATTTTCTTTTGAATTACATTTTGTTTTGTTATATGTTCTCTCAGTCATTTTCTTTCTTCTATCCACATGATTATGGTGAAAATATATTTAATAGGAATATATGTGTGGAACCTATATAAAATTGTGTGTCATCTAGAGGAAGGAGGGGGAATTTAGTGGGGAAGGGAATGGAGGGTGGGGGAAATCTCGAAGTTATATAGTAAAGATTGTAGAACACCAAAAATAAATAAAATTAAAAAAAGAAAAGAGTCTCTCACCTTTTCAATTCTAATATTCTGTTGTATGCATTCTTTTGTAGTGTCCTGTTGAATATGGTAACTAGTTATGGAATACAATACTCTTTAAAGAGTTAAAAGGCTTACAAGGAATATAAAAAGGAAGTACATGGTAGGTATAAATACACTGGTATAAATATATGACCACTGAGAAAACTCAAAGAAGAAGAGGAAAAGTTGCCATCAAGGAAATGTACACTAAGGAGAGAAAATGAGGCAGTTATATGGAAGGGGCAAGGGGCAGTAAGTGGGTATCCAAAATAGTTCAATTAAATATTTAAAATTTCACAAGAAAGTGAGGAAGACCTCTCTAATGTTAGTGGAATTCCTATGACAAATTTGTGGGAAGCCCTCTCTCTTACTAAAGATTATCAATTATTAATACAAAGGAATACTATAGGGCTGCAATGAGAAAATAAATTTCAGACCAACAGAGTAAGACATGTTTGAAGTAATGGAGAATAAAATGAATAGCATGCAGAGAACATTTTTATATAATAAGAACATGGCACAGAAAGACAATGTTGAAAAATTTAAGAATCCTAATCAATACATTAATCAACCACAATTAAAGCGTGCTTCAAGTCTTCTCAGGGAGAGGTAATAGATTTACTGTACAAACTGAAATATATAGTTTTGAACATTGTCAATGCACTGTTTGTTTTACTTGATTCTTGCTTTTTCCTTCCAAAGAAGGGAGCAAGTGAGGATGCTAACAAATCAAAAGATTTAATATGACATCAATACCTTCTTGTGCTACACTTATCCAAAATTGTTTTAAATCCAGAACTCTCTTAGACAATTTTGATTTGTGAATGAAATAAAGCACTGATAAATCATTGAACATTTAACAAAAAGGAGATTCATTTAGTGACACCTTTGAGGGGAGCCTCCGTAAAGGAATGAGTTTGTTCAACTGATCATAGGGAAAGAATATGGCTACACCCATTGTCTCAGGCACTTACCAAATTTAAGATGCCTAGATTCAAGGTTGTTGGTAATTTTTATACCACTAGGAGAACAACAAGGTGAACCAAGAGCAGGAGGGGACAATAAGATCTTGGCAATAGTTTAGTCTCCTTTTATGAAAAAGTAGTTTCTATCTCAGAAGGGAAAGTGGCCTGGAACTAACTCATTGTAGGTAAATGTTGATAGGTCTATTACAGATGAACAGGTATGGATGGGTTTCAATTTGCATAATGAAATACCCTCTCAAATGAATGAGAAAAATATGTTTAAATACTGTGTTATTGTGTGAATATTATAAAAAAATTCCTGCATTCATTGCCATTGAACTAGATGATTTCCAAAATCTCTTTGAACAATGAAATTACACAGGCATACTCAATAAATATCATATAAGAAATAGTTTGGTATTAATTTGAAGATAAAGAGTTAAAATCATAACAACTCATAGAGTTTACAATGTCAAAAGGGTGGGGGCAAGTAGGATTCACATATAAATAACTTTGATACCAGGTAAAAATGTTATAAAATGTCAAATAATGACCCAGACACAGTATTAGAAGAAAAATTTGAAAGCGGAAGTGGAAATAAACAGTTTCAGATAGGTAGCAGCAAAGGTTTGCTGGGAAATTTCTGTTGTTTTCTATTTATATTTTTTAAATTTTTTTGAGTGAGGAAGTATTTTTCTTCACATGAAGAAAAATTTTAACATTCATTTTTTAAATTGACTTCCAAATTTTCTTTCCTCCTCCTTTGCTTTCCCCATTCCCTGAAAAAGTAAGCCATTATTATTTTTTCTTCATTATTTCTTTAATTTTAAACAATTACCAAAGTAATCTAGCTCTAATTTTTCAAGTTTGCAAATTTACAAGTTGCAACCTCTCACACTGAAAATTTAACAATCAACTTCCTGAAACAGCATAACCTGGTTTTAACATGCTGTTAAGTGGGGGAAATCATTGAATAATTCAAGGGATAGATGGCATCTAAAGTGGACTTTAATAGAATAGGATTTCAACATAAGAATGGATTTGACACATGGAGTATTGTCTGCTTAAATACACTAAAGGAAAAAAATATAATTATATCTGAGATGAGCTATTATTACAGTTAAATTGGGATAAATGTGATCAAATCTGGATTTCATTAGGTTGAGAAGTAAGCATATAGCAAAGAAATGCAGAACCAAGTGAGTATAGAAGGACTATGGTTGATGGAATTTTAAATCTAAATGTTCTATGGTTCTACATAACAAATATAGTAATCTTGCCTGAATTCAATTTTGATTCCTTGCCCAACAGAATCACAACTGATAACAAGATTTTTTTTTGTTATAATTGCTTAATCAACTCATTAATGGAAAATATATGGGACTGAAATATTAAGTCCTCTTATTTTTTGCCATTTAGCAATAAAGTATGTATCCTAATTACATAAATATATTCATATCCATAAAGACTATATATGCATATGTGTGTATATATGTGTGCATAGACTATATGCACAATGTTTATATTTGGGCATTCCTATTTTACTATACAGTGAAGTTTATAATATGTTTGAACATTTTCTGTCAAACTCAAAAAAACTGAATAAACATGCTTCAAAAACAGTTCAGAGCAGCTTAACTCATAGCAATAAAAGTTACTCAAATATAAATATGTTCACTCCTTTTAAGCAATATTCAATAGAGAATACATACCATATGTGACAATAAAATAATTTTGTGATATTTACATTCTGTTTGTGTATAATGAAACATGTACAATTTGGCTTAATTATGGAGAATTTGGGAACTTGAAGTTTCTTATGTGTCCTATCAATACTTGATGTATACAAATTAAAAACAACTATGTTTGTGAATATGATATGAGAGAATAAGCCTGAAAAATAAATAAACCATTGAAATAAACTGTAATGCCAACTTCTCCATAGGAAAACTCAGTTTTTTTCCAACACTTTAATGCTCACCATAGTCTTTTTAACCTGGTGAAGTGCGTGCTACAAGTAATATTATTCCCATAGCATAAGAATTACAAATAGGATTTATCTAGAGTTACAAAGAAAGCAAGCCTTGTACTTAGGCTATGAATGCAGTTCTTATCTTTAGTTCAGTTTATGCTATGCCATAGTTGTATCCAGATTACACACTTTGCTAAATAAATACATATTTGACACATGAAGACAAACTTCTTTTTTATATATGATACCTATTATAATTCCCAAGGACATAAGGACATAGTATATATTTGTATAATTTATATAAAACTGAGTTGAATTGTATCTCAGATCAGATTATGGATGTAAGTTTAGGGAAAGCCAAATATTTACCCCAGGAAGCAGTAAAATGTACATTCTGCAAACTTTCAGGGTCGGGAGACTTTGAGGAGACACTAAAGTCTCAGGCATGATTTCACAGAATTAACACTCATAGTCATCTTAATTCACAAGGATAAATTAACATGTGCCAATCACTGTTTTAAACAATGAAGAGAATAAGAAAAAGAAGGAAAATTGAATTTTAACTTTAAGGATACAAAATGCAAACAACTATGTACAATTAGGATTTGTATGGTATAAATGGAATGTATTTTTAGCAGAAAAAATCTAGCAGGGATGGGAATGAGACAGAATAACTATAAATGGGATTTGAGCTAAGCTTTGAGAAAAGATAGATAAATTAGGAAGCTGAGGTTCATTGAAAGATCATGTAAGTCATGGGAGACAGTTTGTGAATCCAGTCCAATAAATCTAGTCCAGTATAAACCAATAAACATTAAGCCAGGTACTGTGCTAAACATCAAGTATGAATTAAAAAAAGAGGCAGTCCCTGTCCTCAAGAAGTTTAAAATTTAGTGAAGGATGACAGCACACAAACAGAGGCAGGAAACCATGTTGAGTTGAAAGAAGAGGAAGTAATAGACAGAATGAACCTCAAAAATCCAGTTTCTGCACTTTATAAAAGGCATTAGGAGGAGCTTGGTACTCAACTCTCCAGCCTTCCAACCAAAAGGAACAAAGGGTTAGGGAACTGCTGTTAATCAAGTCGACAGCTAACAGCCTGATAAAAAGATTAGAAGTGATTATCTTAACCTGAAAGGACATCTTTTTTTTTAACCAGGTAAAATAGTAGATGTGAAATGGAGTGCATTAAATTGAAATAGAGGGATAATCATTTCAATTACATAAAATTTAGAAAAAAGTTTTGTATAAAAAAAAACAATGTAGTCAAGATTAAAAAGAAAGCAGAGAATGAATGGGGGAAGGGAGTTAAAGCAACTTTCTTTTATTAAGACCTCATTTCTCACAGGAGTCAAGATGGAGGATTAGAAAGATAAACATATGCTAGCTCCTAACCCACAACCCATAAAATACGTGTAAAGAAGAACTCCCAAAAAATTCTGGAGCAGAAGAGGCCACAGAACAACAGAGTGGAGGAGATTTCTGTTCCAGAGAGACTGAAAAACCAACAGGAAAGGTCTGTCGTGCACCAGACCCAGAGCAGAGCCCAGCCCTGCATTGACCACGTGACACTGAGAAGAACAGATCCGAGTAGGCTTGAGGGCAGAATCTCCAGCAGCAGCGCAGGTCCCTCAACCCACAGGCACCAAAGGTCAGTGAGAGGGTCTCTTCTTCAGCCGAGATGGGAGCAGGGTGTCCCCATAACTCAGGTCCCCCCAGGAGGCAGCAACAGACAGGGGCTCCTAAAGCAGGCAAGAGCTGGGATCCATTGTTGAAGGTCTCCAAGTTAACCCCCAGAGGGAACTGAACCCAGTGTGGTGGCCCTGCCCCAACATGAGCACAATGAAGAGCAGCCTCATCCCTGCCGAAATCTCTGAGGCTGGGAAGGAACATTTCAATCTCAACCTCCAAGTCTAGCTGGGTGGAACTGGAGGTGAGATGAGTTTGGAGAGGAAACTCAGAGGTCAAGTACCTGGCTGGGAAAATGCCCAGAAAAGAGGGAAAAAAATGAGACCATAGAAGGTTACTTTCTTGGAGAACAGGTATCTCCCCCCATCCCTTCAGATGAGGAAGAATAAGGCATACTATCAGAGGAAGTCACGGTCTCTCCCTCCAAAGGGGACTTAAACTTGGCTCAGGCAATAGAAGACATTAAAAAACAAGTTAGCAGCTTACTAAAGGAGAACCAAAAAATGCTGAGGAAAATAGCAGCTTTAAAAAAGAGTCTAACTCAGTTGGAAAAAGAGGTCCAAAAAGCCAATGAAGAGAAGGTTTTAAAAAGCAGAATTAGCCAAATGGAGGAGAAGGTTCAAAAGATCACTGAACAAAATAATTCACTGAAAGAGAGAATTGAGTCCAGGGAAAAGAATGACTATGAATTAAACGAAGAAGTTAGTAAACAAAACCAAGAATGCAAAAAAAAATAAAAGATGAGGTTAAAGAACTCATTGGAAAAACAACTGACCTGGAAAATAGATGCAAGAGAAATAATTTAAAAATTATCAAACTACCTGAAAGCCATGACCAAAAAAAAAAAGAGCCTAGACACTATCTTCCATGAAATTATCAAGGAAAACCACCCTGATGTTGTAGAATAAGAGGGAAAAATGGATACTGGACCCTCTGAAAGAAACCCAAACAGTGAAACTCCTAGGAATATTCTGGCCAAATTTCTGAGTTCCCAGATCAAGGAGAAAATACTGCAAGCAGTTAGAAAGAAAAAATTTGAGTGCTGTGGAAATACAATCAGGATACCACAGAATCTGGAAGTTTCAACATTAAATGATAAAAGAGCTTGGAGTAGGATAGAGCTTGGAGAAGTCAAAGGAACTGGGATTAAAGCCAAGAATCACCTACCCAGGAAATATGAATATAATACTTCAAGGGAAAAAATAGACATTCAGTAATATGGACAAATTTGAAGATTTCATGTTGAGGAAAAGACCAGATCTGTATTTAAAAATTTGACTTCCCAAGACAAGAATCAAGAGAATCATGAAAAGGTAAATGGGGAAAAATCATAAAAGACTCTCTAAAGCTGAACTGTTTACATTACTACATGGAAAGAAAGTATTTTTAACTCTTGAATCTTTTCTCAGTATTTGGGTAGTTGGAGAGATTGTACAAAGACCCTTACACACATACACATAGATAGATGGAGACTACAGAAGAGATGGTATCCACATACACACACACACACACACACACACACACAAACAAATGAAACAAAATAAAATAAAAATTAGAGTGAAGGAGGGTCAGGGTTTTTACACCAAGTTTTGATTGCAAATTGTTATATACTACAACCTACTCATTCCTTCCCAGAATCTCTTCAAATATCTTTTAGGTTACCTATAATTTTGAGTCTTCAGAAATTGTGTTGTTTTATGATCCATGATAAAATGACATCACCAAGAGTGTGCTACTTAAAAAAAATTAAGATGAATCATCATGTCACCAAGTACCTTCGAAATTGCTAGGAATTTTCATAAGCTCAACCCAGCCTTCTAAATTTCGGGTTCAGTTCTTTGTCTTTTTTTTTCTTTTCAACTTCTATGTATTGTAGGCTGACTCAATTAGTAATTATCCTAATAAAATGACTTATTTGCATTTTTAGGCCATTTGTTTTAGTAATCACATATCTCATTTAGATAGCCCTGTAGGTCCTCTGGGGTTTAAATAGCACTATGTGAACTACAAATAGAGAAGCCTATATTTTTATATACATATGTATGTACTTATGGATATATGTATATATGGATATAAATGATAGACACCTCCTTGGAGGCAGTCAGTAATGTGACATATTGATTTACTGAGATGAATATTTTGAAAATCAATAAATAATATGTAGAACAGAATCTTGTATCTTTATATATATATATGTATATATATGTGTGTATATATATATATATATATACACACACATATATATATATATATATATATATATATATATGTTTCTTTGCTCATTAAAATATGTTATGACATGGAATTTAATTTAATTTAACAAGCATTTCTTAAGTGTCTATTATGTACAAGGTACCAAAGGATATAAAGGAATTTAGGAAACAATCCTTGTCTTCCAGGTTTTATCTCTACTGGGGACAAGACATCTTTAGAGATAAGGAAATACAGAGTTCTTGTCAGTGTATGATCCAGGTTTCTGTGGTGATTGGGTTTTTTATTTTTCTCATTTTTATTAATGTACTTATGAATTAATAATAATTTTTACCATTTTTGCTAAGTC
This sequence comes from Potorous gilbertii, assembly GCA_028658325.1. Classification (NCBI taxonomy): domain Eukaryota; kingdom Metazoa; phylum Chordata; class Mammalia; order Diprotodontia; family Potoroidae; genus Potorous; species Potorous gilbertii. The sequence goes on along the minus strand of CM053771.1, from coordinate 439,255,326 downwards.
AATTTTTATGTTTGAGATCTAATAGTATCAACATTGTGAGCAGATGGTTTTGTATAAATGGCAGTGTCTTATTTGATAGAATAATAAGAAGAGCGAGTATATTTTCCTGTAGTAGAAAAAAAAGAAAAGGCCTCAATACAGAGTTTTAAAGGACAGACAAACAGCTGGGGAGGACAATATGGAAAATAGTACAGTAAATGAAAATGATAAACATCATTTCTATGGCTGTTAACATTATGAATTTCCCTACTTTTCATAAATCATATAACTGATGAAAGAGTATCAACTGTAATAATATATCAATTGAAGAAAAAGTATTATTTAGTAAAAAAAATTAGGAAGACCTGAATTGCAATTTCAAATTTCTTAACAATTGACCAACCACTGACAAATCACATAACTTCTGTCTCAGTTTTCACTTCTATAATATAACAGCTTGGGTTAGTTGATCCCTACCTAACTTCATTTCCAGTTTTAAATCTTATCTTTTCTGACTTATCCCTTCTGGTTATTGTAGTCTTAGGATACATCAATTTCAAAGCATCACGAAGAATTTCAGAATTGGATGGAGCATCAGGGGACATCTATTTCAACTCAACCCCTCAATAACATTCTTGACAAATAGTTATATAGAGTCTATTTATAGACTTTGAATGAGTCTTATCTCTTTGTATAACCAATTACATACTTGGATATTTCTGAAAACTAAGAGATAAAATTTAATATGAATATTTGTAAATTCTAAGGAAACTGGTAATTTGCAGTTTATTGTTTCAAGCCATTTTCACAGAAACGACAAGCTCATATACCGAAAAAGACAAACATTTGAAAAAAGATGCTGAGAGAACAGAGAAAAAATGGTGTAATAAAAGCATGGAATTGCATGAATTCTCCCCCAGTTCCTCCAAATAACTTTACAAATGACTCTAAAATTCTAGAGCTCCAGAACCCAGAAAATGACAATGGGGTACAAATTCCTAGCCGAAGACCAACTGAAAAGTCAGCAGGAAGGGTCTATCACACCAGGTGGGGAGCAGAGAAGAGTCTGGTGTGAGCCAGAGAAGCACAAATGCACCAAAGCAGGTTTTAGGAGCCGGGATCATTATTGTCTGTGGCATTTTCCAGACTTCGTCACCCATAAATGCCAAAAAGGCCAGTCAGAAAGCTGGGTCTATCTGACTGGGAGATCGACTGACTGGTACAAAATCCCTGAAGGCTGGGACAGTACACCCACCCCCACTGGATGCAGAGTCCAACTGTGACAAAGAGTTAGAATGTCAAGTGTTTGACTGTGAAGATGAGTGACATCATAAAAGAATTAATACTACAGAATCATATGTTGGTGACAAGAAAGATCACGACATACAACCAGAGAGGAATAACAGAGTCAAAGCAGCTACATCAAAAGCCTCCAAGAAGAATGTGAATTAGTTGCAGGCCATGGAAGTTCTCAAAAACGATTTTGACATCACGTAAGAGGAATAGAGGGAAAACTAGAAAGAAAAATGAGAGCAATGAATGAAAATCATGAAAATCTACTCAACAGCTTGCTGAAAGAGACTCAAAAATAGTGAATAAAGTCACACTTTAAAAATAGACTAACGCAAATGGCAAAAGAAGTCCAAAATGCCAATGAGGGGAAGAATGCCTTAAAAAAACAGAATTGGCCAAATGGAAAAGGAGGTCCAAATTCTCACTGACAAAATAATTCCTTCAAAAGTAGAATGGAGCACATGGAAATTAATGCCTTCATGAGAAATAAAGAAATGGTAAAACAGTTTTGTACTTTTTCCCAAGGTCACTGTGAGGTTCTACTGCTTCAGCCACATCCCTAAAAAGAAGTTTGTGGGTGTTGAAGTCAAAGAATTTGACTCTATTGGGCACTTGGAGAGCTGCATTTACCTCAGGGAGAGTAGACATTGGGGCCCTCAATGACTCCTTCATTGATCACAACTACGTGGTTTATATGTTGCAATACGACTCCACCCATGGCAAGTTAAATGGCACTGCCAAATTTAAGAATGGGAAGGTGATGATCAGAAAAGTTATTACTGTCTTCCAGGAGTAAGATCCTACAAATACCAATGGGGAGATACTGGAGCTTAGTATGTTGTAGAGTCCAGTGGTGTTTTTAGGACCATGGAAAGGACTGGGGTTCACTGGAAGGGTGGAGCCAAGTCATCATCTCTGCCCCTTATGCTGATATTCCAATGTTCATGATAGGAATAAACCATGAGAGATATGATAATTCCCTTAAAATTGTCAGCAATGCTTTTTGCACTACCAACTGCTTTCCCTTTTGACTAAGGTCATTCCTGACAACTTTGGTATTGTGGAAGGGGTCATGATGACTATCTACACCATTATTGCTACTCATATGTCAATAGCCCCTCTGTTAAGCTGTGGCATAATGTGTGTGGTGTTGCCCAAAACATCATCCCTGCTTCCACTAATGCTGCTAAGGCTGTAGGCAAGGTCATACACGAGTTAAATGGGAAGCTTACAAGCATGGTCTCCTGAGTTCCTACTCCCAACATATCTGTTGTGGATCTGAACTGCCACCTGGAGAAACCTGCCAAATATGAGGGCATCAAGAAAGTGAAGAAGAAGTCATCAGAGGGACCACTGAAGGCCATCTTGGGCTACACATAAACTAGGTTGTATCCTGCGATTTTAACAGCAACACTCACTCTTCCATTTTTGATGTTGGCACTGGTATTGCTGTCAATAACCATTTTATCAAGCTCAGTTCTTGATTTGACAATGAGTATGGTTAAAGCAACTGTGTCATAGACCTTATGGTCTACAGGGCATTCAAGGAATAAAGTGGGAAGCTGTGGACTTTCATCCCCAATCAAGAAAATGAGATCCACGACTAGGGAGCCTATATTCCTAAACTACATTTCTATACTAGAGACCTTATATTACAATTCAAATTGTTATCCTAAAGTACCTCTTTAGTAGGGGAGGATAAATCTAGAGTCCTGTATTGTGTACTATCATATTAGTTAGTACATTCAGTGCAAAAAAATAATTATGAAACCAAAATATAAAAGAACATAAATAGAAGACAATGTGAAATATCTCATTAGAAAGGAATCCAGAACAGATGATTTAAAAGAAAAGTGGTCCACCTGAAAGTCATGATCAAAAAAGAGCCTGGACACCATCTTTCAAGAAATTATCAAGGAAACCTGCCCTGATTTTCTAGAAACAGAGGATAAAATAGAAATGGTAAGAATCCACCAATCATCTTCTGAAAGAGATCCCAAAAGTAAAACTCCTGGGAATATTATAGCCAAATTTCAGAGTTCCCAGATCAAGGAGAAAATATTGCAATTAATCTGAAGAATCAATTTGAATATTGTGGAAAATCAATCAGGATAACACAAGATCCAGAAAATTCTACATAAAAGGGCTTGGAATATGATATTTGGAGGGTCTGAGGAACTAAGATTAAAACCAAGAATCACCTACTAGCAATATTGAGTGTGATTATTCAGGGGAAAATATTGTCATTCAAGGAAACATAAAACTTTCAAGCATCCTTGAAGAAAATACCAGAGCTGAATAGAAAATTTGACTTTGAAATATAAGAATCAAGAGAATTATGAAAAAGTAAACAGGAAAGAGAAATCATAAGAGACTTATTAATGTTGAACTATTTACATACTTGAATGGAATGATGATATGTACAATTCATGAGATCCTTCTCAGCATTAGGATAGTTGGAGGAAGATGGATAGACAGACAGACAGACAGATTGAGATAGGTAGATAGATAGATAGATAGATAGATAGATAGATAGACAGACAATAGAGGGAACAGAATTTGTTGAATATGAAGGTATGATGTAAGAATAAAATTAAGGGGTGAGAGAGAAATACATTGAGAGGAGAAAGGAAGAAACAGAATGGGGTAATTATCTCATATAAAAGAGGCAAAAAGAACTTTCACAGTGGAAAGAAAGAGGGGGAATGTGAGAAGGAATTTGTGATCTCTCATCAGATTTGGCTTAAGGAGCGAATTACATGCACACTCAATTTGGTATCTTACTCTACAGCAAAGCAGGGGTAGGGGGTTAGAGTGGGGATGACAGAAGGGAGGGTAGATTGGGGTGGTGGGTAGTCAGAAGCAAACACTTTAGAAAAGGGACAGGGTCAAAGGAGAAAATAGAATATTTGGAGACAAGATAGAATGGAGGAAAGTATAGTCTATCCCAACATGACTATTGTGGAAGTGTTTTACATAAACACACATGTGTAATCTTTATTGAATTGCCTGTCTTCTCAATGGGGGTGGGTGGGAAGTGACGACAGGAGAGAATGTGGAAGTCAAAATTTTAAAAACAAATGCACAAAACAGTTTTACATGCAATTGGAAAATAAGATAAACAGGTAATGGAGTATAGAAATCTATCTTGCTCTTCAAGAAAGCAAAAAGTTAGGGGATGAAAGGAGGGGATGATAAAAGGCAGAGTCAACTGCAGGAAGGGGTAATCAGAATGCATACCATCTCATGGTGGGGTGGAGGGTGTATTACCAAGGCAATATTCACAGCACCAACAGTGACTATGAATATGCTGTTGTAGTTCTGAATTGCAAACTATAACAGACTTCCTATATAGAAGGCAGAAGAAAAACATTTATTCAAACACCAGAGAGCCAAATCCATCATAGCAACAAAGAAATTCATCATAGAAAATAATTAAGAAGTCTATACACATTATCAAGGCTTTCCACAAACAAACACTCACAATCCTACCTATCTGCTTCTTCTATCCTTCCCAGTTCTTACTGCTCTCTAACTTCTTCTGAGCTCTGCTCTAGCTCTGCCTCTTCCTGTTTCACCCTTCCTACTCCACCCCTTCCTGTTCTTTGCCACGTCTATGTGACCTTAGCAGGTCACATGGGCCTATTAATGGATGGGAAAGATCTTTCTATTAATAAGCAAACTTATGATGAACAATAAACAAAAATGCATTATTAGTACAGGAGAACAATGAGGAAAATTTGGAAATCAAAATCTTGTGGAAATGAATGCTGTAAACTAAAAATAAATAAATTTGAAAATGATGCTTATCAGTTAGTAAAGAAAGCAGTTTTGTCTGTATTCTCTTTCATAATGAAGGAGAAGGGGGTCATTGTTTTGCATCTTTCTTAAGAAAGTAGTCATTTATGCATTGCAAATTTTGTATTGATTTCTTTTGAAAAGAATAAAAGTAATTTCAAAATTTTTGAGTGAAAAAAAGTCAGTATATTAGAATACCGCAATGAACTTAAAGAAACACCTAATCACTGTTTTTGCACTCCTTTTTACTTTTCTTTATACTCTTCTGCCTAAAAGAAATGTTGCCACCACACCATTTCTCGTTTTGCAACTGTACTTTATCTTCAAATTCATGTCCTTTCACATGAACTCTGCCTAGATTTGATGTCAGTATGATCACTCCTTCCTTGGAAATGTAGCCTTTATTGTTCACTAATTTGCTATTCATTCATATAATTAATCATCTGTCCATTTACACAAGACAATATTTTATTGTGATGTTGTATTGGTATTATACTCAAATTCCATTTGCTTTTTTTATGTATCCCCTTTCTCCACTTAGGATCTAAGTCTCTTGAGTTCAACAACTCTATTAGCCTTTTTTATTTGAATTATTTGTCCATTATAATTTCAGTGAATCTTTAAATATCCATCCAAGGTATTCAGTGTCTTTATACATGTTGTCATATTTTATGCTCACAACAACCTTGAGAATTGGGAGCTATCATTATTCCTTACTTTATAGATGAGGAAACTGAGGAAAGCAGAAGTAAATTGAAATACTCAGAATCACAACCAAAAAATGTGTCAGATCTGTACTTAGATTTTCCTGACTCTAGGTTGAGAACTCTATTCATTATGCCACCTAGTAGCCTGATTTTTTTTTATCTTGTCTTTCATCATTTAAAGGAAAATATTAAGGGTATTTTTAAATCAAAGGAAAAAATAAACATTTTCTTAAGGAATTTAATTCTTTTTGTTTTTGGCTTCTATTTTCTTTCTACAAGAAAATCACTGCCACTGACATCTCAATGGGGGAAATATAAGGCATCTCCTGGTAATGTGAAGATAAAAAATTTCATCAATTATAGATATTTTTAATGCTTGAGTGTATATTGATAAATGTTTTATTAGTGTAATAACATAAATGAGTATCCATTATCAGTGTTAGAGTGAATATTATTTCTCTTACTATCTTATGAAAGCTGACATTTATCTTTTGGCTCTGGAGTATAAAAGATCATCTGATTTTGTGTACTAAGTTGAAATTTGAAAAAAATAATAATGTAGCTTTACTTCAGGTGGAAAAAGCCTCTGGAGAAAGGGATTTGTCAAATACACTGGGTTTTAACACTATTATTAACAATTTTCTAAAAATCAGAAATGAAAAGTCTGAATTCTAATAGTGTATTATGTGAAAAAAATGACACTATCACTGAGAGGAGAAAATAAAAATTATATCCCCAAATGTATCAATTATGTATGACTTTATAATATTTATATTCTGCTTTCATAGAAATAAATCACCAGCTACAAGAAATTTGTGAACAATTTGCTTCTAAAGAATAACTAATGTCATTATTTGTCTTGACATACAAAGAATAAAATCAATGAATCATCAACATGTTACTATGCACAGTGTTGGAAAGATGGGGAAATAAATCAATATTTGCCAAAAATTAAAAAAAACCCCACAAAGTAGAAGGTGAGGAAATCTCAGTGCCTTATGCTGCTCTAACAATTATCAAAAATGAAGATTAGATATATACACATATATGTATATAAGCATATATGTGTGTATTGTTGATATGCATATTTGCATGTATATGTATATACATGCATGTATACAGATATGCATGCATTACTTATTGATTTCACAATACCGTTAAAAGATACTGCACAAAAGCAAAAAAAAAACAATAAACGAAAAAGAAATATTACCCATTTACATATATATATATATTTTTGTTTTGCTTTTTCTAGAACTAGTGTCAATTAGTTATTCGAGTTACATTCTCTTCTAAAAATCACTATAATATCCTCTCAATGTACATCAAATATTTGAGGAAGCATATTAACTTTTCTTGACCATTAATATATCATTTGCAATGATATGAGTCACATTGGGATGGAGAGCTTAGTTTCCTTTCCGTTTTCTACCATGCCTATTCATTTCAAAATGTTTCATATCTCCTTGTGATCAGATCTGAGCACATAAGAATTTCTCATCCCAACTGAAATTGACACCAGTGAAGGGTGCCCAACACTGATGAAAATAAGGATACCCTGAGTAATCAATGTAAAATGAAGACACATGTGACAAAGCTTTAACAAAATCCTTCCATATTACTTGAAGAATTTTATTCAGCTTTCTCTTCAGTCACATAGAAAGAGACGCCTCTCACATTGCTTCCATTTTGTCCAAGATGTTAAATTTGGGGCAACATGATCTTCTAGTAAGTCCCCTGAACTGGGAGTCAGGGGTGCTCCATTTTTCTCATAATTTTGCCATAGTCTAACTGTGCAACTGTGGGCAAATAATTTCTTGCGACTTCAGAGGCCTCATGGGTTAACTGAGGAACTTGCCATAAATTATCTCTAGCCTTTTTCCCCTCCCTGTTGTCTAGAGATTCGTGTGTATCATATTTAAGGTACATAATAAATGTACATATCTTTTCTTGAATAATAACTCCTTTCTTCCCCAAGAAAATCTTGTATAAAGAAAATAATACAAAGTTATGTGCACCTCCCCAAAATTATCTTCATTATGAAACTTATTTAGCAAAAAACAACCTACAAAATTATGAGCATAAGTCCTTAGACTTTCTCTTCATTCAGCTTGATTTCCACTAGAAAACCTTTATGTAAACACATTTCAATGTGTTCACTAGATGAGTTAAACAAATTGGATATTCTAATTCTTAAATTTGACTAGAATTTCTCAACAAATTTTAAGATATGTGTACAGGCAAGATCCTTCACTTATCTCTGCTTAGATACTTCCTTTCCTGCTTCCAATTGTTTATCTGTAATGGATGAAAAGAGAATAAGTTTCAGTTTTACTTGTGATTACAAACTTTGAGCTAAGCTTCCACTGGTGAAGAGATGGAAATATTAACTTGTAATATTCCAGTCCCATTTATTTCCCTTCATCAATGTCCACTCTTTACAATATTATACGTTATTTTAAATTTCTACATTGCAGGGAAGAGGTGGCAAGATGGTAGAATAGAAGTAGAGATCTGCCTGCACTCTCCATTAAAACCTCTCAAAATTCATGTAAAAATGACTGAACAAATTCTAGAGAAGCAGAAGCCACAAAATGACAAAGTCAAACAGGTCTCCAATCCAAGACAATTTGGAAGGCCTACAAGAGGGGTCTATTGCACTAGACTCAGAGTAGAGCATGACTCAATGTTGGCCACATCAGCAAAGATGGGACTGTCGTAGGTCTCAGAGTGGTGAATCACTTTGCCACACTTTCCAGACTTCTCAATCAACAAATGCCAAAGACAGCTTCAGAGGTCAGTGGGAAAGCTATCATAACCTGTATGAGAAAGGAACGTGGTCTGAACTCAACCCCAGCCCCAGGGTGGTGGTTGAAGTGACCCAGTTCTTCGGGAGCTCTTGGCCTAGAGATGCTTGGCCTACAGATGCTTGCAGTGACTGATCTTGGTCAGTCTTGGAGCAAGAAGATTTGTTTGCATGACAGAGTTAGTAGTGGAGAAGGAATCCTACTTGAACATCCAGGGCAGAAAAGAGTGTTTGTGATTGCTCACATACAAGAGTGCTGGGAAGGGGAGGAGTAACCATGTTTCCTTTGATTGTACCACTTTGGAGGACCTGAGAATTTACAGATCCCTGGAGACATGTCCCTGAAACTTCGGGCAATATATCCTCCATTTAACAGGGAGCTCAGAGGTCAAGGAATTGGTTGGGGAAATGACAAAAAGAGGGGAAAAAGAAGACTATGGAAGGTTGCCTTCTTGGTGAAAAGGTATTTTCTGGAAGACCAAAGAAAAATCAAAACATAGCCAGAGGAAGATAGCAAGGTCAAGGTTCCTATATTCAAAGGCTCCAAGAAAAGGATGAAATTGTCTCAGGCCATGGAAAAGAATTCCGAAAATCAAGTGAGAGAAGTAGAGGAAAGCTTGGGGAGAGAAATGAAAGTGATGTAAGTAAGTCATAAAAATGAGTCAGCAGCTTGCTAAAGCAGAAAAAAAAAATTCTGAAGAAAATAACACTTTTAAAAATAGACTAACCCGAACTACAAAAGAGGTTCAAAAATTTAATGAGGAGAAGAATGCCTTTGAAAGCAGAAAGGACCAAATGGAAGAAGAGGTCCAAATACTCACTGAAGAAAATAATTCCTTAATTAGTAGATGGAGCAAATGGAAGTTATTGATTTTATGAGAAATCAAGAAAATATAAAACAAAACAAGAAGAATGAAAAGAATATGTGAGACAACGTGAAATATTTCACTGGAAAAGAAAATAACCTGGAAAACAGATCCAAGAGAGATAATTAAAAAATTGTTGGTCTACTTGAAATCCATGTATAAGAAAGAGTAAAGATATCATTTTTCAAGAAATTATGAAGGAAAACTCTCCTTTTATTCTAGAAGCAGTGGGAAAAATAGAAATTGAAAGAATCCATCGATCACTCCTGAAAATGAGCCATAAAGGAAAGCTCTTAGGAATATTATATCCAAATTTCAGAGGCCCCAGTTTAAAGAGAAAATATTACAAGCAGCCAGAAAGAAACAATTAAAGCATTGTGAAAACACGAGATAACACAGGATTTAGCAGTTTTTACACAAAAAGACTGGAGGGCTTACAGTATTATATTCCAGAGGTCAAAGGAACAAGGATTAAAACCATGAATCAGCTATGCATAAAATCTGAGTATAATACTTTAGGGGGAAAAATGTAATTCCAAAGAAATAGAGGATTTCCAAGCATTCTTTCTGAAAGGACCAAAGTTGAATAAAAAATTTGTCTTTTGAATTCAAGAATCAAGGGAAACATTGAAGATGTAAATAGGCAAGAAAGGCCATAAGGGACTCATTAAAGTTGAACAATTTGTATTCCTACATGGAAAGATGTTATTTGTAACTCAAGAGACCTTTTTCAGTGTTGGGGTAGTTAGAGCAAATGTGTATAGATAGAATGATAGATAAATAGATTGATATAGATATAAATATCTGTCTACACATACACATATATACACACATATGCGTGTATTTGTATATATGTGTGTATGTGTATGCACACACATGTGCATGTTTATGCATATATGTATTTATATAAATACATGTAGGTACATGTCCACATATATACATGTACATACATATGTGTGTATGTATTATATGTCTGCAGGTATGTATATATGGATATATATGTACATGTGTGTATCCACATGTGTATATGCATGGGTGTATATTATATATAAGTATATTTATATATAGACAAAGGGTACAGTGAGAACTGAATATGAAGGGAGGATACTTAGAAAATATAATTAATTATTGAGAGGAATGCATTGGGAGAAAGATAAAGGGAGAGGTACAATGTAGTAAAGTATCTCACATGAAAGAAGTAAGATAGAGGTTTTTGCAGTGGAGGTGAAGACAGGGGAGGTGATATGGAATAAGTGAACCATACTCTCATCAAATTTGACTTAAGGAGGGAATAATCCACATTCAATTGGGTATGCAAATCTATCTTACCTTGTAAGAAGACAGGGGAGAAGGTAATAGGAGTGGGAGGACAATAGAAGGGAAGGCAGATTGAGAGAAGGTATAATCAGAAGCAAATGCTATTGTCGGGGGCAGGTCAAGGGAGAGAATGGAATAAATGGAAGACAGGATACGATAGAGGAAAATGTGGTGCCTCTTTCACAACAAGACTGTTATGAAAATGTTTTATGTGTCTACCCATGTTTGACCTACATCAAATTGCTTGTTTTCTCGATGAAGGTATGTGGGGAGGGAAGGAAGGAGAGAATATAGAACTCAAAGCTTTAAAAATGAATGCTAAAATGAGTTTTGCATGCAACTTGGAGATAAGTTATACAGACAATGGTGTATAGAAATCTATCTTGTCCTTTAAGTAAAATAGAATAGAAGGGGATGGGAGAGTGGGGAGTGATAGAAGGGAGGGCAGGTTGTGGAAAGGAGTGGTTGGGGTTCATATTATAGAAGCAAATATTGAAAACTGAAAATAAATTACTTATTAATAAATAAATATTTTCTTCAATTCATAAAATTGTTGTTGCTTAGCCATTTTCAGTTTTCTGACTGTAATCTCATTTGGAATTTTCTTGGCAAAGAGGCTGGAGTGATTTGCCATTTCCATTTCCAGCTCATTTTACAGATTAAGAAACTGAGGCAAACAGGCTTAATTCACTGGCACAGAGTCACATAGCTAGTAACTATCTGAGGACATATTTGAACTCAGGAAAATGAATCTTCCTGCCTCCAGGCCCAGCACTCTATCCACTATTCCACCTGGCTGGCCAACATTGAATTTTAAGAATAAGCAATTTTAATTGGAGAGGCTATCTGAACTGATGATATCTTGTAAGTGTGAAGAGAAGGGAAGGCAAAGGGAGAAAGAAGAGGGAACAACAGGGGAGAGAAGGTAGGAGAAGGGAGGAAGGGAAGAAGAAAAAAAGGGGGAAAAGAGAACAAATGCTGTTCTCAAGGAAGTTACTTTGCAGTAGAAGGCTAGGGCATATTCTCAAGGAAAAAAAGTATTTACAAATCAAAAAATAATTTTCAGAGCAAATGTTTTCTGATTTTGTGAAATGCAGGGACAACTGATATTTTTAAAATACCTTGCAATTTAGGAATTAATTACATTAATTGCCTCATTTAATTTTCACAACAAATTTGTGAACTAGTATGTATCAGTTTAGGGATAAGGAAGCCAAGAATCAGATAGATAAAATGAATGTATCCCAAGCCAAACATGATGGAATGTGCCTTGAACTCAATTCCAATGAATTTTACCAAGTTACCTTTCTACTCTGCTATGATGCTTCAATGAGTCATCATTCCTCATTACTGTTATTCAGCAGTTTTCACTTTTCTTAAAGTATCATATTAATTGAATATTACAATTGGGTAAGAATCAATATTAGAGGGCCAGTATCTACAGAGATGAGATCAGGTATTCCTTAAAACTGAAAAATATAACAAAATAACTTGTGGCAAAGAATAATAAATTCTACGGAGAATAAAATGCCATGTAAAATGTTTTTTTTAAAAATGTCTTCTATTTAATTAACTGGGAAAGTCTATATTACTTTAGAAAAACCTTTCCTTCATCTGGAGGAGGCAAAGGAATAAAGACTTCTGTTAATATAATAATCAAGGGAGCTCCATGGCACATCGGATAGAGTGCTGGCCTGTGAGATCAAATCTAACTTCAGACACAATGTCTGTGTCAACCTGGACAAATTACTTAGCCCTGTTTGTCTTATGTTCCTCATACAGAAAATAAGCTGAAGATGGAAATGGCAAATATTATAGTTTCTTTGCCAAGAAAAACCCATAAGAGGTCATAAGGAGTCAGCATGATTGCAATGACTGAACAACAACAGCAGATATATTAACAAATTCAACCAACTTCACATGGTAAGTGTGCTTTTTGTTTACTTTATGAAAATGACAATATGTGAGAGGTGATTTTTACTTTTTAGATAGTTATTCATTCTTTCATTCAACAAATATTTCTGAGAACCCAATACATACGTAGCAACTTGAGGGATACGTGTTTATAAAATAGAGTTTGATGGGACAGATGAAATGCACATAATAAATGTTAAATATCCAAAAAAGGTCATCATATGATAAACAAATAGCATAGACAATAAGTGTTAATTTCTCAGTCAGGCCCTGTCTGCTGGACGTTATGAGTGAATTGAGATGATGGCACTGGTAATGTGTATAAATATTGTTAAAGTCCTGTTAAACTTTGTTTTCCTAGAAACAGAAGCTGTGGACTGGAGTCCCTGGGGCCTGCTCTCAGGCAGAAGGCGGAAGTTTGGAGTGGAACAATGAACCCAGACAATGAGCAGGAGCAGAGAGCTTCTTGCATGTGAAGTCAGGAATTAGGAGTGGTCAACCCACAGGAGAACAATCATGGAATTTGGAAGTCAACCTTGAGTCAAGGTGAGAGAGGACTTTACTTAGATACTGTGTATTGATTAAGGAGATTGTTCTCACAGTGATAGAGATAGATGGTGTGGTATTTTGTGCTACACCTGATGCATCATACTAGGAAAGACCTTAGCCTGGGACTTCCTGATTTTGGAGATGCAATGATATATGCTATGTTTCATCTGACATACTGAATTTTATGATGTATCTATATTTGTATACCTATAAATATATATGTAAATAAATTACATATATACATATTAGATGACATGTTTTGATTCATGATATTGTTGTGGATGCTATGTTTTACTTTATTGAACAATATTTAATTTATTGCTGAATAAATAGAGTTCAATATACTTCGCATTTGGACCCTTAAAATGATTTACAATAGCAGTACTCAGGTTTGCTGTCATGACTAGCTTTACACTAATATCAACACTAAGGGACTTCTTCAACTCTTGGTGATGGAACTGATCCACTCTATAGTAGTCAAACTCGTCAAAAGCTTTTAATCAGTTCTGTTTAGTAACCATGTCAAAGTGTAATGTAGTTGATGTTTTAAACCCAAGAAAATATGACATGGCAGAAATAAGTAGAGACAACTAAAATCTCTCCAAACAATCTGAGTAAGGCAGTGTGCAAAGTGTTCATCTTCTTGGTTGCTTGTATGAAGTTTTGGGTGGGAAAGAAAGGAGAAAAAATCCCACAAACTGAATACATTTTTCAGTGGGGGGATTCTAGAAGCAAAACAACAGCCTCAGGCAATAACAAACCTGGGTCTCTAGAAAGATACTGAGAGAGAAGTATAGGTAGATGGGTGCCTATTTCCATGCAATAATTATCATCAAAAGATCATACCAAATATTTTTAGAATCCATTGTCAAGGCCAGGCATCTACACAAACAAATCTTGACAATGGGTACTGAAGAAGACAGTGTATTCTTCCATTTTCCCTTACTGCTTCACTATCTTGCATTGGGGTGATAGAAATAGATCTTCTTGTACTTACATGTTGGAATCCAGAATATAATGAGAATGAAGCCTTCTACAAAATAAAATATCCATTCGTATAAAAAATACTTTGTGTGTATGTATATGTATTTGTATATATATATATATATATACGTATATATATATATTTATATGTATATATATATATATATATACGTATATATATATATATATGAAGATGTCTATAGATATATTTGCATATATGTGTATGTGTGTATGTGAAATGTAAGTTGTACTAGTTTATTTTCATTTAGCAAAGGGAGTTTCCAGGTAATGCATATAAATGATGGAAAGGGCATAAGGTAGAATCCTTAGATCCTTATTTGTGAATAAAATTTAGTTGTAGCTATTGGCTCTGTGGCTAACCACTATTTTGAATATTTTAAACTTCTAGGAAGCTTAAGACATAATGAACAAAGAAGGGGACAGAGTTCCAAAAATGACTGAACTTAATGTGAGAAGGAAAGAGTAAGAAAAAGGGACTTTAATGAAGTTGTTGCCAATGTATAGGATATTACCTTTAACTTGCCCCATCCTTTTTTTTTTGTTTTCACTCATTTGATTGATTATGTGATTCCTCTGAGTTGTGACTACTTTCTTGCTCTTCAAATTATCTTCCATTTGCCTCTATAAATGTCATATATTTTCCATAAAAAATTTTTCCCCATTTACTACATCCCTCCGAATTTTGGTTGCATTGGGTTTGGTGATGCAAAAACTTTTCAGTTCAATGTAATCAAAATTATCCATCCTGCATTTCATAATGCTTTCTATTGTTTCTTTAGTGAAAAATTCTTCCCCTCTCCATAAATCTGATAAATACACTATTCCTTGCTCCTCCAGTTTATTCATGGTGTCCATCTTTATACCTAAATCATGTACCCATTTGGACTTTGTGTATGGTGTCAGACATGGGTCTATAACTAATTTCTGCCACACTGTTAATCAGTTTTCCCAGCAATTTTTGTCGAACAGTGAGCTCTTATCCCAGAAGCTGGAGTCTTTGAGTATATCAAACAGGAGGTTGCTATATTCCTTGCCTACTGTATCTTGAGTGCCAAGTCTATTCCATTTGTCTACCTCTCTATTTCTCAGCCAATACCAAGTGGTTTTGATAATTGCTGCTTTATAATACAATTTGAGATCTGGTAGCACTAGGCCACCCTTCCAGGCATTTCTTTTCATTAGTTCCTTTGATATTCTGGACCTTTTGTTCTGCAAATGAATTTCAATATTATTTTATCCAGCTCTAGAAAATAATTATCTGACAGTTTAATTGGTATGGCACAATGTCATATATTTTCCCAATGTAATATAAGCTGTTTGAAGTCAAGGACGGATTTTCCTTTTTCTTTTTGCATTCCTAATACCTAAGACAGCATCTTGGGGATGGGAGGCATTTAAATCCTTTCAATTGAATTGAACTAATTGAATCTTCCTATTTTTCCACACTCTCATATTTTCACATTTCTACTGTTTTTACTGTCCCAAACAAATAGGATTTAAAAATCAGTCAATAGATAATTATTAAACCCTTAATATATGCCAGACTCCATGAAAGATGCTGAATAGTACCTAACTCCTTCAAAATAAGCTACTATTGCACCTAAAATTCGCACTCCTTTCATTTACTATCTCTAGGCAAAAAAAGTAAGCTGAAAGCAGTAAGCCTTTAAGTTGATAACCAACTTATTTTTTTGAATCACTTTATCAGACTAACTAACAATGACACTATGCTGTACAAAAAATAAGACACCATAAAAAAAATGGTTGAAAGACGAAGCAAAAGACTGCTATTGCACAGCATGGTGTACTACTTAGAGAGAAGACATGAAATTACATAATTGTGATCTTGAATGATTAGGAGAAATATAATGGCACAAGATGCTGTGAAGTGAAAGATAAAATGTTTATTGAGAGGTTACAATATGAAAGGCACAGTACTTAGCATTGCTATACAAGTATAAATTAGTAAGAAAATCCCTGCCCTCTAGGAGCTTACAATTAAATGGGCCAAGATCATACATAAGAGTCAGTTGAGAGGGTTTGATGGTGGGAGGGATGTAGAATAATTTGAAAATGGTCAGTAAGTAGTATGACTATCTGGAAAGGAGAAGATAGGACTAATGGTTTCCAATTGAACCGAGACAGTAACCATAATGAAGCTTTTGACAAAACACATTATCCATTCCCATTAAAAACACAAGAGATAGGGATAAAAGTTGTCCTTAAAATGATAAGTAATATTAATCTAAAATCATCATCAAGACCTATCTGGAATAGGTACAAGTTAGAATCATTTCTGATACAACCAGAGTTTATTACTTATTATTACTATATTAAATTATATATGTTATATATAATGTATACTACATATTATATAAAATATTACATGTTATATAATATTATATTATATGATGTTTGTATAATAATATAATAACATAATTATATTATATTATTACTAATGAGCAGGGATGCTCATTATATCCTCTGTGATTTAATATTTACTAGAAAAACTAGCTGCAGCAATAAGAGAAGAAAAAAATTAAAGGACTTAGAACAGTTAATGAAAAAAGAAAATTATCACTCTGTGCAGATGGTATGATATTATACTTAAAAAATTCTAGGGAATCAACTAAAACTACTAGAAATTATTAGGAACTTTAACAAAATTATAGCATACAAAATAAACCCGTATGTTACCAGTATTTCTATCTATTACCAACACAGCCCAGTAGCAAGAGAGAAAAAGATTAATTTCATTTAAAATAACTGTACACCCCAATTGATAAATGGTCAAAGGACCATTATCAATAGGCAGTTTTCAGAGAAAGAAATTAAAGGTATCTATAATCCTATGAAAAAATATTCTAGGTCACTATTGATTAGAGAGATACAAATACAAACAGCTCTGAGTACTACATCACACCTATCAGATTGACTAGCATGACAGAACAGTTAGATGATAAATGTTGGAGATGGTGTGGAAGAGTTGGATCACTAATTCATTGTTGGTGGAACTGTGAGCTGATCCAACCATTCTGGAGAGCAATTTGGAACTATGCCCAAATGACTACAAAAATATGCATACCCTTTGATCCAGCAATACCACTTCTAGGACTGTATCTCCAAGAGGTAATAAAAATGGGAAAGGATCCCACATGTACAAAAATATTTATAGAAGTACTTTTTGTCGTGGCCAAAACTAGAAATCAAAGGAATGCCCATGAATTGGGGAATGGCTGAATAAATTATGGTATACGAATGTAATGGAATACCACTGTGCTGTAAGAAATAATGAACAGGAAGACTTCAGAGAGGCCTGGAAAGACTTACATGATCTGATGCTGAATGAAAGGAGCAGAAGGATAACTTTATGCATAGGGATGTACACAGTGTGTGATAGTTTTTTTTTTTTTTCTGGTAGACTTGGAACTTCATTGCAACAGAAGGATTTTTAAAAATACCCAATGGTCTTTTAAGGCAAAAATGTCTTTCATACCCAGAGAAAGAACTTTGGGATTCAACCGCCAAATGTAGCAGATCAATTTCTTTTGTATTACATTTTCATTTGTTATATGATTTCTCCCATTCATTTTAATTCTTTTACACAACATGACTATAGTGAAAATGTGTTTGATATGAATGTGTGTGTAGAATGTATTTAAAATTTTATGCTATCTCAGTGAGGGAGGGCAGAAGTAAGGGGGAAAGAGGGAGAAAATAATCTAAGTTATATGGTAGTGATTGTAGAACACTGAAAACAAAGTTAACAAAAATTAAAAAACAAAAAGTATACAGAAAATAAGATTTTAAAAACCGGAAAACTATTTTTAAAATTGGAAACATAAAACCTGAAAGGGAAGAAAGATAAGGCTTAATGTCTTAGCTGGGAGAACAAAGATGGGAAGAATTAAATAACTAGATAAGAGTAGTAAAGAAAAAGCAAGTGGCAAGGAAAACAAACTCAGAGAAAAGAATAACAAATACCAATGGAGTGGATGTTGAGGGTGAAAGTTATAGAGCCAATGGAAAAAAAGGAATTAATTCAAAAAGAATAAGCAAAATTAACAGCGGAGACCTAGTGTTGTAATTACAGTGGCAAAGTGAAAAACATCCATTTTAGCAGAAAAAAATCAAACAAACACTGGAAATGAAGTAAAACCTAAACTGAAATGTCAAAATTTGTAATTGGAATATACCTAGAAGTACAATAAATGAGAAAGAGTGATAAATTAAATAAAATAATAATACCTCCACCTCAAAAAAGTAACTATAGACTTAGTATAAACTACTTGATATCCTACCTGCTAAGGCAAACTGAGGAACTATATGAAGAAAACTATGGATCCCTTTTCACATAAAGTAAGATCCAAAAAATTAGAAAAATATAATTTGATCACAGGGAGGCCATATCAATATATACAAAAGGACAATTGTATCCCAATTAATCTATTTATTCAGTGCCATACAAATTGAAATCTCAAAAATTATTTCATTGAGCTAGAAAAAAGACATAACAAAATTCATCTGGAAGAACAAAAGTTCAAATGAATCAACTGAAAAAAAATATGAAAGAAGATGGTCTACCTATACCAGATTTCAAAGTGTATTATAAAGTGTTGATCATCAAAACAATCTGGTCCTGCCTAAGAAACAGTATGGTGGATCATGGAATTGATTAGGTGCAAATTATGTTATAGCAAATGACCATATAGTAACCCAGTGAACTTCAGAAATGAAAACTTATTACTTCACAAAAAAATTGCTGGAAAAACTAGAAAACAATATGACAAAAACTAGGTGGAGATCAGTGTTTCATATCATACCAAGGTCAGAATGGGTACATGAGTTAGATATAAATATTGATACCATAAGTAAATTAAGAGAACATGAAATTTTTTTTCTGTCAGATTTATGCAACAGGGAAGAATTTAGGACCAAAGAAGATATAGAGATCATCAAAAAATATAAAATAGATAATTTTGATGAAAAAAAAATATTTTTGTACAAACAAAACCACTGCAACCAAAATTTTAAGGAAAACATAAAACCAGGGCACGGAGGAGGTTGCAACAAGTATTCTGAGAAAGAACTCATTTCTCAACTATATAAAGCACTGAGCCAAATCTACATAAATACAAATCATACACCAATTGATAATTGGTCAAAGATGTGAACAGGAAGTTTTCAGTCAAAGAAATCAAGGCTATTTAGAGTCATATGAAAAAATGTTCTAAATGACCAATGATTAGAGAAATGTACATTCAAATAACTCTGTGGTACCACCTATCAGATTGGCTAATATGAGAATAAAGGAAAAGTTTGGATGTTGGAGGGGAATTGGGAAAATTGGAATACTAATGGAATTGTGAATTGATGCAACCATTCTAGAGAGCAATTTGGAAATATGCCCAAGGGGCCATGAAACACTGCATACTCTTTAATCTAGTAATATCATAGCTAAATCTATATCCCAGACAGCCAAAAAGGGGGAAAAGGACATACTTGTACAAGAATAATTGTAGCAGTTCCTTTTGTCTTTGTGAAGAATTGGAGAATAAAGGATGCCCATCAACTAGTGAATGATTAAACAAACTGTGGTATAAAATTGTAATGGAATATTGTCATGTTAAACAAAATGACAAACAAGATGATTTCAGAAAAAAAAACCACTGAAGATGCTTATATAAACTGATGCTTGGTGGAGTTAACAGCCCCAGAAAAACATTGTATGCAGTAACACCAATATTGTTCAATGATAAACTGTGTATGATTTAGCTGTTCTCTGCAATACAATGATCTAAGAAAATCCGGAAAGACTAGTGATGGAACATATTGTCTGTCTCCAGAGAAAGAACTTATTTTGATTGAATACAGACTGAAGTATACTATTTTCACTTTCTTTCATTTATTTTCTGTATTTAACTCTTCTTTTACAAAATGACTAATATGGACATATTTTCCATAACTGCACACATATAAACTATATCTGAGTGCATAGCATCTCAGAGAGAGGGAAGGAAGAAATTGAAATTGGAACTAAAACCTTTAAATAAAAATGTCAAAGAAATAAAGTTACATTTTCTTAAGAGAAGTTACTAAATGTTGTTTCATCTTTTATTGATACCCTCATCATCAAGTTGAGGATTCTTTCACGTACTGGCAATGTGGTTTTCAGAGTCTATTGAGGTGTGTTTGTTGTCCTTGTCTGTGCTCCAATGATTTCATGCTATTGTTCAGTCCCAATGATCCATATTGTTTATGGGGTTTTCTTGTCATTTTCTTCTCTAGTGGAGTAAGGGAAAGAGAGTTTAAGGTACTTGCTTAGTAGTATCACATAGCTAGTAAGTGTTTGAGGTCACATTTGAACTCAGGGCTTCCTGTTTCCAGACACAGTGCTCTACTCACTAAGCCTATTCATGCTGTTGATTTTTTAAACTTCTTTTTGTTTTTATAAATTTTTTTTGTCTCCTTCCCTTGCTATCTAACTCTCAACAAGCTCATTTTGTCTATCTATTTCTTGTCACTTTCCTTCCTCCATTTCCTGCTTGCTACATATAGCATGTTGTGCCATATGAGAAACAGAAAAAAAAATGACTTTAGTACAATTAGGTATAAAAAAAAGAGAGTAACTCTACTGTGAGTTTTAGTGGATGAGGTTTTTGATGCCTAAGTAAGCCTTTTTTTCCCTTCCTCCCCACCTGATATACTGTTATTGTTTTTGGCTTTGTCTACAACAAGTTACTTTGTCAAATAAATGGATTCTAGATAATACATTATATCAAGTGATATAATATTGGTAAAGCACTTAATACAGTATCTGACACTTAATAAACACATATGAAATGTTTCTTTCTTCTCCTCCTCTCGCCCCCCCAACACCTTTCCAGATAAGTCAGGTATTCAAGCAATAAAAAAATAACTCCCACTTGTGTAACTTGTCAATAAAGCAAATAACTTTGAAACAATAAGTTTTTTTCAAAAACACAGATGAGAAATCTTAGAAAATATTTATGATTATGCCACTTAGAAGTAGATAGTCATTGGCCTTGGACAGACACTTACCTAGCATATTGTAAAGAGAGAATTCATACACTAAGTAGTTGTCAGAGTGGATGGCCCTTTCAACTTAGGAATTATATACTTTTGAGTTACAGAATAGCATCTTGCTTAGTAAAACTGCTCCTGAAATTATGAATAGCTGTAAGTAGAATGAAAATATCTTTAAAGGGGTTGTAACACTAAAAAGAACAGGTAAAAAATATCTAGAACAGAAAAATACGGAAATATTTTTCCTCTTAGTTCTAATTTCTACTCATAAAAATGTTTAAATGTCCACAATAAGTAGAAACAAAAATGCATGTCTTCTACAAATCCAAATAAAGCATGAAGAATTTATCATTTTAATAGTAGTGATGAAGTATCAGTTCACTTCTTGCACCATGTAAGTACAAAGTGTATTCCCCATCAATTACTCTCTTTCTTTACTCAGTAGAAAAGGAATCAGATCTCAAGTTCTTAGGATGCTTATCTAATAGAATTCTTGCAAACCTGAACTACTTCTAAGTCTTTTGTGAAAGAAAATGACAAGTAATGATGCCCTAAACTTCCCAGTCTCAACATGCTGAAAACTATTGCATAAAAGTACTTTCTTTGTGTTTATTTTTCGTTCTCTTTTTTTCTTTCAGTAGATGACTAAGAAATGTAAAAGTGAAACATTATCAAAAGTAAAAATCAAAGCCATTCAGCTCACTACTGCATAATGGTTTCTTTCCCTGAAGGAGAAAAAAAAAAGCAGATTAAAGAATGCTCAGTATATCTCTTGTCAAATAGATTTTCTCTTTGTTAAAGGGCTGATGTATGGTAAACAGATTATAAAACAAAACAAAAACCATGTTAGTAGTATGCTCAAAATTGTCTGCTTATAACCTGCATTAGTCTATAGCCTACACAAGGTCTGCTTTTGAGAACTGAGAATTTCACTTGTTTCTTATCACTATTGGAAATTCCTCAACTTGCTTTGCTAATATGAAATATTTTAATCACTTGCAATCAATCTTCTATTAATTGTCTAAATACCAAGCACTGTGATAAGCACTGGTTGTATAAACAAGGAAAAGACAGTGCCTGCCACCCAAGTTTGCAATCTAAGGAAGGAAAAAACATGAAAACCAATATATAAAAATCAAGTTTTATAAGATATAAATATGAAATAATTAACAGAGAAAAGGCACAGGAATTAAGAGTGGATGGGGAAGGCTTCTTGTAGAACATGGAATTTTAGATGGGACTTAAATAATGACAGGGAATTTGGTACATGGAGAGAAGGAAGGAGAGTATTCCAGATAAGGTAAACAGCCAAAGAAAATACTGGGAGTGGGGAGATAAATGTTCATGGACAGTCATTGAATGTGTGCAGCCTCAGGCAAATTGAGACCTGGGAAAGATGTTAGTTTGAAGAGGTCAATGTATCCCTCTACATCCAGGTCCACCTCCAGTCATCCTGATCTATGTTTTGCCACTGAACTCAGATGCCTCTGGAGGAGAAAGTGAGTCTGATGACTTTGAACAGACCTATCTCACTTAAACCCAATTTACTTGCAAGTGAAGATATCACCTTCCTGCTGTCATTGGAGCTCTTCCAGAATGAAGGAAAAACAAACTGGCCCTGTATATGGACTGAAGTAAAAGAAGACTACACACCCTTCCAGAAAAAAATACAACAACAAATCCCAAAAAAACAACAAAAAGATGCTGAGTCAGTTTCCAATGCAATTTTCAGGAGTGTAGTTACAGCACCTAAAACTACTTATCATGAAATTGAAGTTCTCTGCCTAAGTGCTCAGAGAACTGAAGAAACCTTTTTGATTGTCTTTTAACTGTAACCTCAATCTTGATTCATTAACATTTCATTTAGTGAGCCAAAAGCCAGTGGGTCCTATGCTTATTTAAAGCTTAGCTCCCTCATCCACTGGGCCAGATACACACTTGATTCTAATTAATACCAAGTTTTCTCTCTTCCTTACCTGTGCATTCATTCAGTGAAGTATTATATGTCAAGAGGCACAAAATCCCAGCAGATATGGATGAAATAGAACCGGGCTGTTTTACTAGAAAAGGATAAAAATGACTTGCTTTTGTGTTTCTTTACATTCTAAAGTACAATAAGGCAATTGACAGGAGTTGAAGTTGGCAGACACTTCAGTCATTAATCTTTAGGCACTTGTAAAACACTATCAAGTGTTCTAATATGTTTAAAGAAAGGTTTGATTGGAATGATATCAATTTCCCTTTTAAAATGGGATGGATAATTAATTTATAGCAAAAACAAAGTAAAACATTTTCAGCATGGTTTAAGGAAAGTAATTTAAAGGAAAGTGATTTAAAAATTAATTTCATTCTTTTTTGGGGTGGTAGAGCTCTAGGGAAAGTTGGTAAACGCATTTTTCCAGAATTCAGTCAATGGTATCTTGCTACAAGAGAAAGAAACTAACGATTGCCTCTCTTACTGGCCTGAAAGGTCATTTTAGCTTCTCAATAGATGTAGAAGAATCGTGCAGTGACAAAGGAGAAAGCAGCCTACTGAAATAAAAAAAGCTCCTGGAAAGAGGAGTCATATTCACCTAGCTCAAAGTTCAATATATGTACTCAGTTAACCTTGGGAAAAAATATTAAGCAAAAATTTAATTCTTCCAACTTCAGACATTATTGGCAATCATCCAATCTAACAGCAAGTGTTTTGTTTTTTTTTTTTTTAAGTGACCACTATGTTTCGGACATTGCCCCAGAAACTGGGTATGTAGGCATAAAAATGATACTCTCTTTGTCTTCAAGTTTACATTATTTTGGGGAGATAGTTTGTACACATATAAGGATATACAAATTGTGTACAAGATAATATAGGAACAGGACAGTGACTAGTAGCTGGGACATCAGTAAAACATTACACTTGAGTTAAGCTTTGAAAGAAGCATGAACTTCTTTCTTTCATTTTTCCTTTCCCTTGGTCTTTTATTCTATGCTGTTATCCTGATTTCCATTTTAGTAAACAAAACAAAATAAAACAAAACAAAATAAAAATTAAGCAAAAACTAACATGTTAGCTATGAAGGGCTTTGTTTTAGTTGCTTAGTCATTATCCAGTTGGGTCTGACTCTTTGTTACCCTTTTGGGATTTTCTTACCAAAGATAATGGAATACTTTTTCATTTTCTTCTCCACTTCATTTTACAGGTGAGGAAACTGAGGCAAAGATGGTTAAGTGACTTGCTTAGGATCGCCAAGCTAATAAGAATCTGAGGCCAGGTTTGATCTCAGGAAGAAGAGGTGTCTTACTGATTCCAGACCCAGAAATCTATCAAGTGTATCACCTTAAGGCATCCTATATATGTATATATAAATGTGTGTGCATACATATATGCATACATATATATGTACATGCACATATATACATACATATGTACATACATACATCCATGGCTGGGTATCTATATAAAATAATTGTTTTTTAGATAGAAGTTCTTTGAGTTTCTTAAAAAGACTTTTTAAAGAAATTGTAATAGAATAGGCAGCTAGGTAGCTCAGTAAATAGAATACTGGCCAGGAGTTAGGAAAAGGTAAATTCAAATTTAGCTTTAGGCAGTTAGTTGCTGGGCGACCATGGGCAACTTACTTAATCTCTGTTTTCCTTAATTCAAAATAGTAATGAACCACTTCAGAATTTTTATTATTATATATTTAATATAGTCTACAGAGTCATAAAGAGCCAGACATGACCAAACAACAAATAAGAGAATATATTTTGATTTAGCTACTTTTAAGGTACAAGGAGATAATATGTATCACCCGGGGATTATTGACTTGTAAAATTGATTCTTTTAAGGCATTTCAGAAATGAAAGATGGAGAATATAGCAGTCTGTAATATAAAGAAATTGCTTTTTGAAAAACAAATTTCTCCCTCACCCAGGAATAAAAATAATAACCTCTCTCAAAGCATATTGTTATTTTCTATAAATGAGAACATACTTTTACTAATGTTTCAAATGAGGAAACAGTCACTACAAGTAGAATTAAGGAAAACATACTTATTTTGATAGATCTGATTTGGTAGACCTGCCAAGGTACTTTTTCAATAGGCATTTATGGGTACGGATGTCAATGAGAAAGTCAAGGACAAATAATAAGTAGGCGTCTTTGAAAGGACATAAGCTTTCTCTTAAATGGCTGGCACTCTGCTGTCTTATTCTTCACAGTTCTTTCAAGGGGGAGAAAAATCAGAGCATCTAAAAGAAGCTGTACATTTTGCTACTGTACAGAAAAAGAGTTTAAGTTTCATGTGACTATTTCTTTCTTGTAATGACAGCATCTTTAAAGATGCCATTTTTAAAGCTCAAGGTTATTGTTTTATTTGAGTTCAAATAACTTATAGTACTCGTCTGAGTAAGACAACTAATAACCTTCTCAACCCATGGTTATACTTTAAAAATAATTATTATTTATGAACTCTAATGGTGCTAGATGAAGGGACCATTTATATACCCTATATAAAATTTTCTTGACTCACAAATAATAAAATATTTCATTGTGAATATTTCTATAGAAATGCACTTAGTGTTTAGTAAAATATTTCCTTCCAGGGTACTAAGTAGTTTTCCATAAAAGAGGTAATTTTTATCATGTAAGTGAGCACTTTAGTTCCAGAGGGTGATTTGCTTATCAGAGAACCAGGCCTGTTTTATTCAAACACTATGACAAGCATCAGCAGTTGAATCATTAGTGCCTGTTAGATCATGTCATTCAGCTTAGAGTCTAGTATAATGATAAATGGAAAATGTTTACTTATAGGCCCTATGGCATAATGAGTTAAGTGGCAGGAACTTGTGCAGAGCTTGTCTGGCCTGTGATTACCCTTCCTAAGGGGCCAATTTTGGAGGGTTAATGTTTTCATCTAAATGACAGTCAATGTTGAAAATTCACATCACTGGCTTTTTTCTCCTTGCCCCCAACATCATAGAGCTTTGTTTTTCAACTTTGGACATAAATGCACAAATATTTGAAATAGTGACAAAATAGAATTTAGAACTAGAAGAGATCTTAGCGGGAATCCAGTGTGTGCTTTGCATTTTATGCATCTGGAATTTGAAGTCAGAATGGCTGTCATTTTCCCAAGGCCACATTGGAAATAATAACAATGACTGACAAAAGACTTTAAAGTACAGCAAGGTTTGTCTTCACAACAATCCTTTCAGGTAGGTCTAGCAGTCATTTTATTTTCAGTTTTATAGTTTAGGAAATGAAAACCCAGAACTTTCTCTCTCATGGTCATACAACTTCTGTAGTAAGTATCAGAACATGGGTTCACATTCAGGACTTTAAATTCTAAATACATTATTTTTTCTATTACACACTATTGGCTTTGTTTAAAGTGGAAAAATAGACAGTACTAAAAATATTTTCAACAGGATGATTTGCAATCCTTTCCTCATTATATAAGTATTTTCAGTAATTAACGTAAGGGAAGACATTCAGTTTTGCCAAATCCCAGAATTGAAAAGGATCTCAAAAATCATATTATAATCCGTGCAAAAATCCTCTAGTTGGAGTGATGGTACACCTTAAGGAGAAAAAGGAAGGCAGTATATGAGAGGCAAGTCACTAACACCACAACCATGACTATTCTGTCCTACTGGGCCCTGTAGGGGATATCTCATGGCCTTGGATCAAAGATTGAATAAGGTAATATTTGTAAAGTGCTCAACACATAGTAAGAGCTCTATAAATATTAATTACCTTCTGTTCCTTGTGGATAACAGCCACAAAACCTGCTTCCAACATAGCCATCATTAAGGGGAATGACCATTTGTGGAGAAAGGGCCTCTATTTCTTATCACTAACAGCAACAACTGCTAGCCAATTTCTAGGGAGATGGAGATGGTAACCCTGAGAGTGGAAGCCCTGTCAGTTTCACCAGTCTTACTTCCAATTCAGTTTTCATAGACAACATCCAGAGAAGAAGCAATTATGCAAAAATATACACACATATATACATACATGCACACATACACATTCACATTCACAGACACACAGACATTTACATATTCATATGCACACAGTGTGATTGGTGGACAGAGAAGTTGCCGAGTCAGAAAGTTCAGGACCCATGTTCCAAGCCTTCCTCTAACATATATTGGCCCCTAGGCAATTCTCTAAGACTTTGACGTAAAAGAATAAGGGCTGATCTGCATTATGCACAAAGTGTTTTTATCACTAACTCCTTATGTTATTATCAATCACTAAATCAATAAATATTTGTTGAACACCAACTCTGTGTCAGACGCTTGGTAAGCACTAATAGGCAAAAGACAGCCCTTGTCCTCAAGGCTAATCTAATGGGGGAGACAACATGTAAACAAATACGTACAAAGGAAGACTGAAAAAAAAAAGAGGAATTAAATATATTAACAAATGTAATGAATTACCTTTGTAAGACATAGAAACGAACAGAAAAAAAGATAAAAGAGACTTTGGAGACCATATAGTCCAGAGGCATCAAAATCATTGAGCCAAATTAAATTGTAAATGGGAAATGCTTAATAAATTCAATAAAAATGCAATATAATATAAATACTTATTTTTAAGTCACCGTAACATTTCCAGGAATCTAATTTTATTTGAGTTTGACACCCTTAAATCTAGTCCATCCTCTCCTTTTATACAAGGGAAAACTAAAAAGAAGAAAGGTAGCGTGACTTAATCAAGATCAAATATATGGGAGGTGATAGAATTTCATTCTTATAGAAAACCGCAGGTTGAGGAAATCCCCTCTATTAATGTAGTTCAGCCTCCTCTCTGCATTTCTTTTTGTCTTAAGGCAGTTTCCTTAGCACACAGAAATGTGTAATGCCTTGCCCAGAATCATAGGTTATTTTAGAGATTGACTTCAATGCAGATCTTCATGATTTCTTGGGTTAATAAGGAAAAAAATAATTGGAGGGATTAAATAGGATGTGCATTTTAAAGTATGTTTCATATATTACACAGGGAGAAAATGACAAGACCAAAATAATAGAATTTGCATAACGGATTTGAGCCATGTTATATCGATTATCATTGTAAAATATTATGAACTATTAAAGTGCTTTTTTAATTAATCACTGTAACAGTTTCTGACATTTTTAAAGGACTAATTTCATGTGGAAGTTTTCCAAACCTGTTGGGTAAAGTAATTTGTTACTTAAAGCTTCTTGTCAAATCTCTAGTGAGAACTCTGGTTGAAGGAAGAATGAAGTAGGAGAATTATAGATCATAGATTTAAAGTGGAAAGGAACAGCAGAAATGTTCTTGTTGAACCCCTTCTAATTTTACAAGGGGGGAATCAAACCCATATAAGGGAAGAGACAGGATCACAAAACTGTTTGTTATATGCAAATAGTCTGTTTCCAAATCCTACTGTAACATAGATGCCTAATAAACTTTCCTACTTTTTAAAAATTCATCCAGGCGGTTTGTTTTTGTTTCTATTTATTTATTTTATACTTTCTTTTGCATTTTTGTCACTTTTGTTGATGCTCTCAGTAATGGGAAATTTCCATGTGAAATGATTTACTGTTAAGACTTGTGTAAGTGTGTAATAGTGTCACTACTACTTCATCACTGTATGATTTGTCTACCAATGATCATCTCTCTCACAAAGATTTGGACAGAGAAGACAATACTGATTGGAAGTCTTTCTCTGTTCTCCTTTATATAATCCTAGATTTGGGCTAAAGAAAGTTCCATAAAAATTTATATCAAATTATGTATCATAAGTGACACGTATTTAAATCAGATTTTCCTTTTTCCATTTTTGCGGTAATGTGAAGTGAAGGTCCCACCGTGATTCCTATGATTTCCCATAATCTAAAAAAGGGGTTACCCATCTTGAACCCTCTAGGTGTTAGTTTTGACTACTGCCTTGAGACTTAGCACTTACCTTGCTAGGCCTTGGTACAACGAGAGTGGTTTAACTAAATGACTCAGAATCTGGAAAAGCTTTCAGCTTTTGATCTATGATTGAAAGTTGTTTCAGAGTTTATTGTAATCTTTGTGTATAGAAACCTTTATTATCAATTATTTCCACAGGGGTGAGAGGGCATCAAATACCTAATTTATCTGATATGTCTGATTGACTTTAGTACAAACATAACTGGAATGCTGCAGGCCACCAGCATCCACGGAGTGCTTCAGTGAGCTGTGAGAAGAAAGACCTAGGGCAGAAGGGAAAGCAAGAGAGCAATCCGTTTATTCATCTGAGGGTCAGGGTTTTAAGGGCTGTAACCACAATCACCAGCAGACTGAGCTCACCCTATTTCTTCACCATCTCAGGACATTTCTTCACCATCCCATCATGTCCTTGTACCTGAAGCTAGTAACGAAGCTTATCTTGCTCCCAAACCTAGTTCCTGAGTTCCCAGACCCAATAGCAACTTTCTGCAAAGAACGTCAATATCTGTAGGAATATCAAGTTCCAGGTCATGGAGAGCTTTTGTCAGGGTTTGTGTAAGCACATGTTCCACAGGGACAGGGTTCACCTCAGCTATGGCCTTGATCACAGAACTCGCATTCCCCTTAGCCCTCTACCCTGGGAACCATAAGAAAACTAAAGCTCGATTAATTTAGAATGAGAGATTCTGCTTAATCTTAAATTTACTTTTTTTGCAGAAATTGCTTTGTTTTAATAGTGCACAATTGTAAAAGTTATATTCTGTTTTGACAATTAGGTGCTCCAATTTAATGAGGGATATAACATTTTATGAGAAACACTTATGAAGAAGATTGTTGAGGAAGGACAAAGCAACTCCTTTTTGAAGTTAGTCTTCGAGGATTTTTTAAAGCCAATATGATATTGTACTGAACTGGAAAATATGAACATTTTTAACAACTATTAAAAAGTAGCAAAAAATTATTAGGACAGACATAATGTTCATGAAAAATTTGACTGGTTATTTTATTGTCTTTTTCAGTGAATTTAATAAAATACAATGTAGAAGGAAAGCTATACCCCCAAAAAAGGAAAACACTTGAGCATGTGTAAGGGTATGAAGAATAATAGTTAATGATAGTGTAATAATTAGCTATGCTAATAATAATTACCATTTCTATAATTACTCCTCTGTGTTAAATATTTTTACAAGTAATATTGCTTTTGATCTTCACGGTGTACCGGGGTGGTAGGTACTATTACTATTCCCATTTTGTAGTTGTGGAAATTGAAGCAAACAGAGTTTAGGTGAATTGCCCAGCTAATAAATGAGACAAGATTTGAACTCATATCTTCCTAACTCCAGGTCTACTATTCTATCCATTTTTATCTACTGTTCAACCCAACTGCAACACTGAAAATATTCATAGTATCCCCAGCAGTCAAAATAAAAGTATCAGGTGATAATTCCTTATAATATTGCAAAGACTGCTGTTTAGGGTTTGTCTGTTTCTCTAAATGGAATTTCTTCAGGTTATCTCTTTAGCAAACTTCAACAAATTTCTGCAAGGAAGCAGTTATAAAATTAAGAGTTCCATCCTATCACTCCAGGGTAGGTACGGCAGTGAGAAGTGAAGTTATTGGGAATCTCTCAGTCTTTGGTGTCTTTATAGATTAAAGAGGCCTAGATGGGGACTGGATAAGAGGTATCCTTGGCAGGGACATTGTATTCTGGCTGTAGGTAGAGCTAACCTTGACTGACTGTGGTGATTATAAAGCAGTGATATTTTTTAAACTTAAAAGCAAAGCAGAATCCAAAAAAGAAATGTGTTATACTCCTATTACAACTTAGCTACTTTTTATTTTTAAATCTCCAAAACAATATTTGCATTTTTGTTGATCAATGGTCCTTTTTTGTAGTAACAACAATAGTTTATTATGCTTCAAATCCTGTAGAAAATAGTAATTTTTAAAATTTATCAATTTATCTGTTCTCAGTTTTCAAGTCACTTCCGTAACTTTCAACTTTTCTCCCCCTTCTTCCTCCTTTCTCCCCATGACAACAAGCAATCTTATATAGCCTCTACACTTACATACCTGTTAAACCAATTTTCACATTAGCCATGCTGCATGGAACAATTAAAATGAATGGGAGAAGACATGAGAAAAGTAAAATAAAGCAAAACATAACAACAGAGAAAATACTTCTCTTTCATTCTACTTTCCAACTCCATA
>CM053771.1:439181382-439223400 GCA_028658325.1 Potorous gilbertii | reverse complement strand
TGATTTAATCACCCTGACTGATATAATCACTGGGACAGGAGATGAGCAGAATGTCACCTAGACTTTCAATACTTTGTCTATATAAGCGCTAACCCTCAGATCAATAAACGGAATTGGTCTATCTCTTCCCACCTCCCGTGTCTCTTTTCTTCAACCACATCACTGAGCTATGTAGGGACTCGGGCCGTCTGCTACAAAAATATTATTTTAAATTTTTGTGTATATATTATTAGAGAAATTCATCTATAATTTCTGTATTGGTTCTCCCTGGTTTAGGTATCAGCATCCTATTTGTATCATAAATAGAGTTTGGTAGAACTGGCAAATATTTCTGCAATAATCTGTGTAGCATTGGAATTAGTTGTTCCTTAAATGTTTGATAGAATTCACTTTTAAATCCATCTGGTCCTGGAGAATTTTTACTAGGGAGTTAACTGATGATTTGTTCAATTTATTTTTCCAATATGGGACTATTTAATTATTTTACTTCTATATCTGTTAATGTGGGCAATTTATATTTTTATAAATATTTATCCATTTCACTAAGACTGTCAAATTTATTGGCAAACAGTTGGGCAAAATAATTTCTAATTACTGTTTTAATTTCCTCTTCTTTGGTAATGAAGTTACCCTTTTTCGTTTTTGATACTGGTTAAATTAATTTTTTTCTTTCTCTTTTTTAAATCAAATTGACCAAAGGTTTGTCATTTTTACTGTTGTGTTCATAACACCAGCTCTTATTTTTATTTATTATTTCAACAGTTTTCTTTTTCATACTAATCTTTCCTTTGCTTATTAATATTTCTATTTTGGTATTTAATTGGGGAATTTCAATTTGTCCTTGTTCTATCCTTTTTCATTTCCATGCGCAATTCTTTGATATCCTATTCCTTTACTTTACTCATGCGAGCATTCAAGATATAAAACTTTCCCTAAAAACTGCTTTCACAACTTTCATAAGTTTTGGTAGGTTGTCTCATGATTATCATTTTGTTTAATTAAGTTATTGTTTCCATGATTTGTTGTTTGACCCACTCATTCCTTATGACTAGATTACTTAATTTCCAATTAATATTTTGTCTAACTTTCATGGCCCCTTATTACATATAATTTTTATTGCATCATAATCTGAAATGGATGCAGTTACTATTTCTGCACTGGATTGTGAGATTTTTAATGCCCTCGTGCATTGTCAATTTTTGTGAATTTGCCATGTACAACTGAGAAAAAGCTAAATTACTTTCTATTGCCATTCTGTTTTCTGCAGAGTTCTATCATATCCACCTTTGCCAATTTGTCCCCTTAGCTTATTTCCTGTTTATTTTGAGGTTTGATCAGGTTCTGAGAGAGTGAGCTTGAACCCTCCCGCAGTGGAGTTTTGTGGCATATCTTTTCCTGTAACTCCATTAATTTCTCCTCTAATAATTTGTGTGCTATACCATTTAGTGCATATGTGTTTAGTAATGATATTACTTCATTGTTTATGGTGTTTTTATCAGGATATAGTTTGCTTCCTTATGGCTTTTCATTAGAACTAATTGTTCTTTTGCTTTGTCTGAGATCAGTATTGCTACCTCTGCTTTGTTTTTTACTTCAGCTGAAGCATAATTCGTTCTGCTCCAACCTTTTACCTTTACCTGTGCTTATCTTTCAAATGTACTTATTGTAAAAAACATATTGTTGGATTATGGTTTTTAACTATCAATGTTTCTTAATGTATTATCTCTCTACACAAATATATTGACTGTCTCAATCTGTCATAAAATTACACATCCAAATAAAAAATTATTTATAAACAATAAATATATTTATTCTTTAACCCTAAGAAGAAGGTAACATTAGTGACAGCATTTATATGATTTGGGATTATAAAGAAACAATTAAATATATGGCTCATGGAAACTCATTTCCATATGTCAATAATACATGTTCGCATGAACATATATTGACATAAAATAATGTCAGATATTTTGTTTATTTTCTTGTATCCATGGGTAGAAATGTTGGGCAAAGTGGAAACAGGACTCCTAAGTGAAATTACCATTCTTCTAGTTCTAAGCACGAAGACCTTCCAGGGGCTGACTTTCAAATAAGACTGATATAAACACATGTTCTTTGAGTTACTCTCTTCTTTCAAGCAACACATAGAAGAGGATTGAAGGACAACCAGTGTTGACTGCAAATGCTTTTCTTTTCTTGGGTCAAAGCTTTTGGCTATTTTACTGCTCATCGTGATATATTGGAAGACAAATATAGAAGGAGACAGAGAAATAGACAGAAAGCAACAGAGAGGCAAAGAGAGACAGAGAGAGAGAGAGAGAGAGAGAGTAAGGGGCAGGGGGGAAAGAGAGGAGGAGGGAGCATGGCTAATGTTTTTCTGTGTTCTGTTTTTTCTATAAAGATAGGGGGCAAAGATTCCTCATGGCTGGTAAAATAAGCTTAAGCTCTGAACCAAGACAAATCATTTGTAGGGAACTATAATTCCCCTTAGCATCTCTTCTAGATGGTACATTAAAGAAGAAATTTAAAAAAAAAAACTGCTGGCAAAACATGACTTAGATACAAAAATTCATATCATTTAAAAAAAATAATGAGGAAGAAGGAAGAAATTTTTTTTAAATGTATGGATACCTGGAAGAATTCACAAGAAAATACTCAAAACCAAGGGTTATATAAGATGAAACAAATAGTGTTTATTATATAATTTAAAAGTTGTACAATGTAGTATAATAAAATTAGAGGGACAAATAACTGGGAAAAATCTTACAAGTCCTAATTTAGTCAGATGGCAGTTCAGATAAGTGGCTTTATAAATGTCATTGCTGAACTGCCTTAAGTGGCTGGGTTATATCCCAAGCCTCAGGGCAGTAACCATCAAAGGATTTGAAAAACTGCTGCCTATGTCCCAGAACAGCTGCAAGCAAACCTCAATAAACCTTTGTCTCTCTTCCTTCCCCATTCCTGTTGCTTGAGGAAGTAAGAGAAATAGGTTAATTAATTAAAAAAAGAAAGATAAGTATTTGAAAAAAATATGAGTTTTAGGGCATCAAATGCACCAGGTTTTGAAAAACAGAACAAAACTTTGCATTACAAATCAAGGTTATCCAAAATATTATTATTGTAACAATATTTTAATATTTTACATATTTTTGCTCCATTATTTTTACATGTAAAGTGAGTTGCACGTTAATAAAATTGTATTAAATTCTAAATTAAAAACTTGTTCTGCCTTTCTCTGCAATTCAGTAGCCTCTGCAAACAACTCATGCTTATTGGCCAACAAGTTGCTCTATGAATGTTTAAAAAAGAACTTCTGGCAAGAGTTTGCTGACCACAGCTCCTGATGTTTGTATTTCTTCTTGGTTTGTGAAAATAGGAAACTAATACCTTGAAAGTTCAGGTCTCTTGAAGAGAATGAGAGAAGAGGTAACAATAGTACCATGGCTACAGCAGAATCAGAAAAATATCCAGTGCTTATCAAATCTTCAGTACCCTTAAGGCAAAGAGAGTTAAATTTTGTCTTAGTAGACTAACTGGGAGTATATGTTACTATGTGTGGTTGATTAGGAGTACTTGCCCCAGTAAGAGATATGCTGAGAAATATCTTTTCCAGTCTTATTTGGATTTGTTCTTTTCATAAATTAATTCTTAAAATTATTATTAAATTTAACAAATTCATTTGCTGGATTTTATATTATTTCTCATAAATGACTATAATCAACACTATCTTTGTGTCTCCTTGGGTCCTTTTGTTTGTAGCTTGAAGATGTAATAGAAGACACATAGAATAAATGGGGAAAGGGAGAGAGGGATCTAGATCAAGACTGGAAGCTCAACTGCAACCCATTTTGATTTGTACTTTCTAACTGGGTAGATAAGCACAAGCAATTTCATAACTACCCTTCTAAGTGGAGAATTACTGCAAATACAGGCCATGTTTTCTAAATCTCTATCAAAGAGGCAAGCCAATGTTACAAGTCAGACAGTCCTTTTGTCAAAGCTAGGCTGACTGTATCCAACATATTTTAATTTGCAAAGGCCTTTGGAGGTTATTATCTTATTCTAGGCCTTGTATCTCAGCATCAGGATGGAAAGTCAGAATAATCAGAATAGGAGAACTTAGGAGAATCTTTCTGGAGAAAGACAAGGAAAAGAGTTTGGACAATGAAGATGCAGTGACATATGGAAGATTCTTCCTAGGAGACTTAGAAGTCTATTTGTGGATGGAACTGCTTTTTGATTTTTTAAGGGGAAGTCAGGTTTATTAATATACCTTAGAAAAGAGTGTCTAAATTCTAAATTTTCACAGAAAA
Organism: Potorous gilbertii; assembly: GCA_028658325.1. Taxonomy (NCBI): domain Eukaryota; kingdom Metazoa; phylum Chordata; class Mammalia; order Diprotodontia; family Potoroidae; genus Potorous; species Potorous gilbertii. Next base: position 439,219,087 of record CM053771.1, on the reverse strand, counting down.
ACTGCAGAACACTTACTCTGTTCTAGTATCTCCCTTCAATTTTATTGCCCAGAGCAAGAGGTGGCAAAATTAATTAATAAGGGTGGCTTTAATATTTAAGCACTTTTACCTATTACTTCCTAACTGTTTAATCAATGGTTCTATACATATAATATATATACATATAATGACATCTTGAATTAATATTACATCTGGATTTTGGTTATGTAAAATTCATCAGCTTTAGTGTTCAACAGAATCTTTGGAATTTTCCTGTATATTATAAATTACTAGTATTTTAGGGATTTTTTTCTTGTTTTCATCTTTTTTTTAGCTTTGAAGAAAAAATAACAGAAGGTGGAAATGTGACTACCCCATCAATTAATACCCTCTTGAGCTAAACTCATTAACTTCAAGTCAAATATCCCCACCTCTTTTTTACCAAAAGTCTTTTGAGTTTTTCATTTTGCTTTTCTCTGCCTTCAAGAAAGATGAGGAAGGAGAGAAGAGACATCAAGAGAGAGTCATACTCTGAGTTGGTCATATTTAATTTCATGAGTAACACAAATAACAAATAGATAATATGAACATAAAATTAAATAGAAAAATTTATACACGGTCCTGACTGAAGCATACTTATACACTTAGTGATGGGGTAGAAGCATCAAGTAACAAAAATGACTGTGAAACAAAGGCTTTTCTCCTTTGGAATAAGGGGAAAAGGGGCAGAGCTAAATCATTTCCCACCTTCTTAGCTTAGGTATTATTTGAACTCAGACCTTTCTGATGTTAAGGAGCTTTATCCACTGTGCTTAAGAAGGTAAGGTATAAGTGAACAATTAAGAAATAATAGCATTCTACCTGCTAGAAACACTTCAGTTATTAAAGTGGATTGATAAATGACTAAACCAAAGGTACTCACTAAATCGATTGAAGACATAATAACTTTCTTTAACTACCAATGATTATTAACTTGCCAGGACAAAATAAGAAAAGTCTTGCAAAGAATGTCAAAAAACCATCTTGCATTTTGACAGCTTGTCTGCATCTTCTCATCGACATGTTATGGACCAGTTCACGATATCACTTCCTCACCTAGATTATATAAATAAGATATGAAAGTAAGGAGCTTCTAAAGAAGGCAATAGGTTCAAGAACTGGAGGTCACTGAAAATAATTGTGTGATGAATGTTCCACAAAATATTGCTAAACCTGAAAACAACAATTTTAACTTGCTGTCTCCTACAGGTATATAAGTAGAATCTCATGACATTTTTGCAGTATTAAAATTCATTTTTAGTAAGTGTCAATGTCTGAAATAATATTAAAATCATTTTTGGTTAAATAACCTGAGATCAGCAGCTAAAATATGCCAGAGTGAATAGGATGACAAGCAATTGCAACAATCTACCTCTAAAATATGTCCCTTTTTCTTTATATGGGAGTGCTTCACAAATGGATGTGTTGCTTTTTCCCACAGTTTCCTAATGTCATACAGCTGAGGGACCATGACAAATCTTGTCTTGAGGCTATGTCATAACTGGCAAAGTAAAACTGGACTTTTTCAAGGTAAGAGTCCTACTTAATACTGCACAATGATTCAATCTTATTAACCACAAAAGAAATTGTTTATATATTTCTTTACTACTTAAGAAAGACCCTGAATATTTTACCAAACTGAATCAACCATCTGAAATACAAAATGCAGGAAGAAAAATGATTCAGACATTCCTTTCTAGATGAGGATATACCTGGAGACATTTGACAGCAGTGGATATTATACATTACATCTTGTAATGCAGGGAGTTTCTGAACTCTCTCTCCCATTGCACATATGAATATGAAAGTGATGTGTCTGAGTATTCTTTACCTTCTTAAATGGAAAAAATAAAAATAAGGCGGAGGTGATCATTTCTCTGTTATAAGTGTTATAAGGAGAACAGACATGTGGGAAATTGGAAACAAACAGGTTCTTACTGGAAAAAATAACTTTTTATTATTGAATGGCCAGACTCACAATGAAGGGGCAAGAAGCATTTTCTTGGACTCTGTCAGTATATTACATGCATCCCCTGAAAGTCCTTGTTACCTTGCTCATTTTTACATTCAGCATTAGTTAGAAGGAGGAAAAGGAAATGTCTAAGCAGACTGCCTTAAAAGTAGCCCAAACCTGGACATTAGCACCTTCCTAAAGTTTCCAGTGTGGAGTGAGAATAACTATTCATTCAACTACTAACCAAATAAATGAGGTAAACAAGGTAGCCTTTCAGATGACATAGCAGATATATATTTTTGTACTCCCTGGTGTATTCACAAATTTTATATGCTGAAAGTACATATTGATCTCCCTTCCAAAAGGAAAAATGGCTCCAGAGAACTTCTTGTTCTTTTTTGGGGTAGGACTATGTTTCATGCACTATATAAAAGAAATAGAAAGAAATACAGCACAAAAGATTTCAAGGAAGAAAGGAGAGGGAAATTAATGTTGCGATGCTATCTGGGGAAGATCCTGGAGTAGAAGAGGAATAAAATTATAAAAGAAGAAAGAACTCTCCTGCTTTGGAACAATATTATAGATTTGAATCTCTTCTCAGGGATTCTGATATTATATATAGTGAGGGTCACCTTACCATCTCCAAATGAATAGGGATTTACAGGTACTAGAAGGTAGGAGAAATCATGTTGTAAAAGGAAGGAAGAAAAGGTGGGAGGGATGGGGAAAGGACTGAGGGAGGAAGGAAGGAAGGGAGGGATAGAAGACTATCTCTCTATTTGTCTATATCTATGCATAAATATGTAAGTATGTATATATGGATAGAGCACTTACCATAGTGGATGACAAGCACCATATTAAGTACTGAGGAATACCTGAGAGTGAGAGATAGCCCCTAGTCTCAAGCAGCTTATGTTCTATTAAGGGGAGTTAACAACGTTAGAGAATTATTGATCAAAAAAGAGTGTTTTGTACTTTGATGTCACAGATATTCGACCAAAAAATTCTTTTCATAGTCAAGGAACATTTTTATTTGATCATAGTTATTATAGCAAGTGTGAGGTGGTAATGAAGGAGCATTCTTGGTGTCTGGTCAAATAATCATTGAAGTAAAACCAGGAACAGTGACCTGAGTGACAACCCCTGCCAGGCGTGGCAGAATGATCAATGCCTAGTGATTATCTTGGTAAGGGAAATGGAAAATTTTATAACTTTCAGAAAGTAGACAAATAAAATGTATCAGAACACATGAATCTGTTATTTCTAATATGTAAAATAAATTAATATATCATGACTAGTTCATAAAAATTAAAATAATTTAAATCATATGAATGAATAGCATAAGCAATCTCAAATTTGTAATGGCAAGCAAAGTATGATATCTTGTTTTGGTTTAGGGAATCAAGTGCTTCTGACTGAATCTTGCCTTTGATGAATCAAGTCTTTAACTAGAAACAGTGTACATACATACATACATACATACATATATATATATATATATGTACGTATATATATATATATATATATATATATATATATATATATATATATATATATATGTAATAGAGAGAGTTTTAACCAATCAGCCATCTGCAAGTGGACTCTAACCAATCAGATACATGTGGGCTTTAGCCAATCAGATGATTACTAGAGTTATATGTAAAGAGAACCATAGATGAGAGAAGTAGATGAGAAGAGAGTCAACATTGAAGAGGTGAGTCAGCACTGAGAAGATAACTGAGAGAAGACCTCTGATAGCAAGGAAGATCTCTAAGAGCTGGGAAGAAGTCCTCTGTTGATCTGTGTTGATTTCTCAAAGTCCTCTAGGTCTTTATGAATGAATTGAGATAATGGTGCTGGTGATGTGTTTTGTTTTTCCCAGAGTTTTATTTAGATAGAAACTGCTGAGTGGAGGAGTCCCCATGAGCTGAGACATGCAGCAGGAGGAGTTATCTACGTGTGAGTAGAGATGAGAGTCCGGAGTCGTCAGCCCACAGAGTAAGAGCACTGGAACTTGGAAACAAACCTGGAGTTAAGGATGCTGCTACGGATGTCATGCTTTACTTTGAACAATACTTAGCTTCTTCTTGACTAAATAGAGACTTCATTATACTATGCAATTAGAACCTTGAAACCATTCACTCCAGCATTCCTTGAATATGCTGGCTGTGACTGGTATTACAGGATTTCAAACCTACAGTTTTAAATATATTTTTATTGTAACTCATGCATCCATTGAACACATTATTAAAATGACTGCTACATGCAAATCTCTTTTGAAGGCACTGTACATAGTCTAAAGATACCTAAATTATGCTCACTTCCTTTAAGGAGCAGAAATCCATTTTGGAGATGAGGACACTGAAGCTTACCATTATTAAGTTACTTGAGCAAGGTTACATTACTAATTATTGGTAGAGTTGGTGTTAAACTCAGTCTTTTGGTTGTTTTTCTTCACTCCAAAACTAATATCCTAGCCATTACAATGGGATACTATACATCACACAATTATCCAATTAAAATCTTTATCTGTCACTCAATATCTATCAATCAACAAGCTTTTATAAAATAAATACCTTGTGACAGGCACTTGCTCAGTGTGGCAGATTCACAAATATTTTATAAACACTGGGATTGTTGAATGAATATTTTGGCTTACAGAAAAATTTTTGGTATTGTTCTAACATAATCAGTGAATACACCAGAATTCACACTCTGCAGTCACTTCTCTGAAATCCTAGTTTCATGGAATTAAGTTGCAATAGATTTTTGCTATAATTTTTAAGTTGTTTCATGCATGCTGGTATTCTCTCCCAACTTGTTTACAAACTCTCCTCAAGCAGGCACCATGATTTCTGTAGCTTGGGCATCCCAAAAAGGATAATGTCTGGCACATTGCTGATTAATAAAAGCTTAAATGATAGATTGATTTTTATTAGTCTCTAAGGTTATTCAACTAGGTTGAATGAATGGACAGGGTGCTGTATCTGGCTAGTCTCAAATGCTCATTAGATGTGTGACACTGAGCAAGTCACTTAACCTCCATTTGCCTATTTTACTGTAAAAGAAAATGGCAAACCCCTCTTTTATCTTTGCCAAGAAAATCCTTTAGGGTTCATGAAAAGTCAGATATGATTGAAAAACAATAGCAACAAAAGTTATTCAAAATATAAAGTAACAACTGAGTTTTGAAAGTAGTTAAACAATTTATATCCACATATATCTACTATATATAAGCAACTTTATTTGTATATGGATATAGGATTTCTAGTTTGTAGTAAAAAAAATGTTCTAGCTCCAGGGCATGCCATATCATTTTTGGTAAGAGGAAGAAAAACACTGAGGAAATATGTAATTCACATCTAGTACATTCCTAAAAGCCCAAATTTTCATCCACAATTTTAACTGTATTTTTTCAATGTAAAAATTGAACTAGAAACTTGACAGCTCATGATTTCCATTTCTTGAGAACAGAAATAGTCCACAGAATAAGATTCTCAATTTTCTGCCTTGTGTTGCCATGACAATCGTGAGCTGAAGGATACACCTCTTTGCCTCTATAATAGAAGCAGGTGTCTTAATAGGAACAGAATTCCTACATATGGTTTTATAGATCTCCAAAAGAGAGATTTTACATGGTAATGTAGCAATACAAAAACAAATATGTTTACTTACAAAATATGAAAATGAAAGCTTGGAGAGTGACACCAAATACCTTTGCAACAGAAGTCAAACTGAATTATGAATGCTTGGTCTGCCCCATTTTGGTGGTCAGGTGCTTTGCATAGCTACTGCTCATTAATCAAGGCAGAGAGACAAAGAGCCTTTCTGAATAGTTCATACATTGTTTGACCGTATGGAAAGTACTATATTGTGCTAATTGATGGTATAACTAATCTAGGACGTTATGCAAATTAACAAAGTAGGCTAAATCTAGATGCAATTATTCAAATGTTTCAGTGTAGAAGGAATTTGTTTCATGGACGTTATTGGTAATTGGTAAAGCAATCACCAAATATTTATGAAGTTCCTATTATTGGACAAAAACTGTGTTGAGTACTGTGGATACTAAGACAAAAGTAAAACCTGTCCTTATCTTTAAGGAGCTGTTATTGTAATGAGGACACAACATGTTTACATAAGGGTATATAGAAGATATGTGCAAAATAGAAACAAGGTGACCTTAGAGGGTAAGATAAATATGTATACATGTGTCAGTGTTTTTCTTTGTTTTTAGCTTGCTTTAAGATTCCCAAATGTAAATACATTTTATTTGATTAATAGATATTATTAGAAGAAGCAGTTTATAATTTTTGCTGAGACCAACATTACTTACAAGGTGCATAAAGCCTATAACCAACCTCTTATATTTAAAAAATGTTTACTCTCTTCAAGGGAGAAAACAAAATTTAAAACACTATACATCTTCAGTAGTTCACTCTTGCATAGAAGTTAAATAAATGAATGAAAATAAACTAACTAAAAATGAGTAAATGAATGAATACATCAATCAATTCCTTGGTTTCTCTATCAGCCACCCAAAATTTTTTGAAAAGCACAAGACTTGGAGTTAGAAGACCTGAGATAATTTTTTTTATCTACTACATGTTCTTTGAAGTGTACTATTAAACAAACAAATCACAATTTCTTGTGGTCTCAGCATCCTAATATGTAAGAAAAGTTGGTAGGGTAGGACTAGATATTTCCAAAGATCCCTTCTAACATAAATCCTATGGTTTACAATTTGACAATTTTATTTCATATTATTCCCCTTCGTACATTCTACTTTTTATCTGCTACGAACAATTAACTTCCCTGATCTCAGATTATATACTTCTGCTTTCACACATTGGTACCAGTCATGCTCCAGTCTTGCAACAGACTGGTTCAACATCTTGGCTGATTTAAATCCATCTCTAACACCTAGGACCAGTTCCTATGGCAACTTATCAACAATGTTTTCTTTGATTTCTCCAGACAAATGTCAAAACTTTATTATATATATTTTATGAATTTTTTGTTATCTTTATTATAATTTATTTAATTTGTGTGCATGTGGTATCACTTTTATGTACTGTAATCTCCCCAAATCTAAATACTTGTTTTTTATATTTGCCTAGCAAATGTTTGTGATGGCCACCTGACAGCTTCATTTATCCATTATTTGTCTCATGTATCACTCATATCTTTAAAATGCCAAGTAGTATATGGGCATAGTGAGCTTGAGTATTTTTAAGGAATTAATATAAGTGAAATATCTACATAATTCTAATAGAGTATAATAAGGGAGTCATTTGAAAATAGTTTCGCTGTTTAAGAAAGATATTTTCAAAACAAAAGATATCTCTTACTCTTTTGGTTTAAGTGAAGATTCTCCCTCAAGTCTGAGGAAAAATAAATGACATCAGATGATTCCTGAGAAATACATGATAGACCTAAAGGAGCTGACAGGAGGTTGAGTATCCTCCATTGATGAGAGACATTGAAGATGAGGGTGTGTGTATGTGTGTGTGTGTGTGTGTGTGTGTGTGTGTGTGTGTGCGCATGTGTGTGTATGTATGTCTGTGAGAGAGAGACAGACAGACAGATAGAGAGAAAGACATAGAGACATAGAGAGAAAGACAGAGACAGAGAAAGAGATCATGAAGGTGTTTTAGTGGTTGCCTTAACCCTTAATAAGTACAGCAATATGTTAGCACAAAGTCAGTGTGGTAAACTTACTGACTGCACCCTTTACTTTTGAGACCAAAATGCTTGAAGTTTGGATATGTCTAGGAAAACACAAGGGGCAAAATGATGGTTGTGGAATTTGAGACTTCACACCAAAATTTGGAAAGTTAATTTTCTAGCTGCTTGATGTTTTAAAGGTAGCCTTGTTAATTTTGTTTTCACTCTAGTGAAGAACACCTTTAACTTACATGTTAATGAGTAACAATTTCAAGCCCAACAAGCGAGAAAAAAAAAATATATATATGCATATATATGTAAATAAATATGCATATATACATACATAGACACACATACATATATATGTATATATATATGAATACTCAAACATATATTAGAATCACAATACTGAGGATCAGAGAAAAAAGTGATAATTCCATTAGAAAGAAAGAAATGTTACTTTCAGTTGGGAAAATCAGACAGAAAAGATTGAAATGATGAAATGACATGACTTGATAAGGAGATGAAACACAAGGGATTTTTGAGTTATTATAACTATTAGAATCCATGGACAGAATGCTGGGATGATAAACTGAAGGGAAGGACTAAGAGTGGAGCAAGTGCAAGGGGATTTAGATTCACACTGGCTGTAAGTAAGTAAGACTGTGCATCTGTGTAGTTACTTAATTAGGTTGTTCAGTCCCCAAAGTTTCATCAATTGACTTACATAGATGAAGCATCCCAAATCTATTTTAGAAATGTTCTGTCACTATAAAGCCTGTGCACATGCCTTTTTTTGTAATATTCTTTCTTGTATAGCCTGTATAGCACTTTACATGCAATCTGTGTTTGCAAGATTTGCTAAATTTTTAATTTACATCAATGATTAGCATTTTATTTGCATAAGACTCAGAAGATTTTTGTAATTCCTACAGTGCTTTGAGAGTAGATAGATTCCTCTGATGCCATGGAAACATGAATATGAATGCAAAAAAGGGAAACACTTCTGAGCTCATAATTTTGAGTAAGAATGTAGAAACAGGGAAATTATGTTTCTCCTAACTTGGGAGACTCTTATGGATACTGAAGTAATTTCATGTTCCCTTGTTATGCTAGACTTACTTGTTAACATAGAAGTTTTGATATGGAAAATGGCCATTTTTCATCCAATGTCAGATTTTAGATGTAATGTAGTTGTACTTGGCTGTGACATCATACTGGGAGCAGAATTGGTTTGCTTGAAGATTGAACATTCTTATGACTAATGGCCATGGCAATTCTTATACACAGACATGAAGAATATTTCTTTGTCTTTTCAGGATCAAATTATTAATGCACCATATCTGGTTCCATTACAGTGATTTCTGGGCTGGAAAGAGCAGCACAGGAGCTGGAACTGGACTACATTGGACTCAAAACTTGTCCCTGGTTGTTTGATAGGTAGTTTGATTTGGGTCAGACAAATTTAGAATGTTTGCTATAAATGTATATTTTTAAAATCCTGTATTTTCACTTTAGCTAACTTGTCCTTTACTCCTGTAATATTATGTGATTTAATACAGCATTTGTCAAAGGAGAAGAAATTGAGACAATACAAGTCTTAGTGCACAAAAGTAGATTTCAACTGTTAATAGTAAATGCGTAATGATACATAGTGTTGGGCTGTTACACTTCTACTTGACAGCTTATTATTCAAGTCAAAGTACCTGCCCTTAGATGATACGTGTGATACTCTTCGGTAACCTGCTCTTTTATATGTCTCTATAACAAGGACGCTTATAACCTAAATTTGATATTATAAGACACTTTAAAAATAAGGCTGACATGATTTGCTTGTGATATTAAATCTTTTGCCCACCTTTCAAAAAATGTTTTTGTAACCTTTCATGGTATTTGTCTATCGCTGTAAAATTTTTGTTAATTTCATTGGGGAAAATGGATTGCTTTGTACAAATATGTCAAAATTTCTATCCATTATATTCATTTGCATTTTGCCTTCAATTCACTTGTTTTCTTAAATATGCCCCCAACAACATGTCAAAATGTCCTGCGGTGTCTAGACAAATATTTGAATAACAGACACATAGAAAAAAATCTATTCAGAGAATTGACAAATCAAATGTCCATGAAAAGCAAGGTCTTTTAAATCATTCATACATAGTTTGACTCTTACTGATCGGGTACTTCACCTCCCACAAATGTCAATTAAAGATCTTGCTTAACAGTTAACACTGAAGTGTATAAAAGTTAGTAGGGGAAAAAAATCAGTTCCCAGTTCTCAAGGGAAAAGTAACAAATTGTATACATGAATAAATAACAGACCAGGTTCACATTCCTGAGAAAGTTTAGCAATACTTGGAGACGGCAGTATGATAGACTGCTGGGTTGATTTAGTACAAATGACACATCTTTGCCTACTTTCTTTTCATGGATACAATGAAGTTAGTCTATTATTAATGAAGAATAAAATGTTAGGCAACACAAAGTTATCAATGATGGTATAATGTCCATGAACCAGTTCAATCCAGGGTTAAACTAATACCATAATACTTAATGAACTTCTAAAAAAGTGCATCTTGTTTGATTGTACTTTACACCTAACTTGACAATGAAAAGAAAATTCTGAATTCATTGGATTTTAAATTTACTTTTCCTTGTAACTTATATATTCTGATTTACCAAATCCAAAGTGGCACATATTCATTAGCCATACATGTATTCTTTAAAATATTTAACCCACTTTAAAATCAAATGCAGGGGAGATCTAAAGAGATATTAATTCTGGACACAAGAAGCTAGTGAAAAGAGGAAAAGATGCTGAAAGGGCTAACTATATTTTCATTCCTCATGAAACTGATTAACATGTTTAATACTTAATACGGTTACATTTTCACTCTTTGGAAGATGGACATGAGAGGTTAAAGGAATAAGAAAGGGAAAAAAGGAGGACAAATGGTGGGAAAAGGATCTTAAGAAGATATGGCAAAGGGATGGCTTTTGTCAACATGATAAGAAATTTTTATAAAATAAATGAAAATATGGAGTTACAAAAAAAAGCAAAATAATTTAATTGCAAGAAGTCAAGAATAAAGGACATGTGCAAAAGGTTAAGGAAAGCTATATGACCAAAGATTATAACAAGACTTGAATGAAATCAGGCATACTGTAATTCAAAGTAAGTTCAAGCTTATCCAAAATACTAAGCACAAATAAAAGGATATTTTCATTATGTTTTGAAAAGGGATAGGTTGACTAAAAGTGATCGATACTATAATGCTAAGAAAAGTAAAAACAGAAAGTCATACTTAATCTTTAATTTGTCTTGATCTCCATTAAGAGGGGCAAGGAGTTGGAAAGATTGCTTTATTTGGAGCAATTTGACATAGCTGTGTAATCATGGCTTTGTCATATCATCTCTGAAACACAGATTCCTCATTTGAAAATCGACATAATAATGTTACTTCTCTCTTAGGAGGAAAATATTTTGTAAACCATAAAGTACTTTCTCCTCTGCAAACTCCTACTCTAATGCTTCATCATTTCACGGAGATGACTCTGTATCTTAACACTATGATAGCATATAGTGAACTCTGGAAAGATCAAGCATGCTAGAGAAACTTCAAACCTATTCCAAAAATGATCTGAGGGTCTGAGTACTTAATTAGAGAGAGACTTATTGCCATGAGTTTGTCTATTTGATGATGATAATTTATATTCATTTATTCCTTTATTTATATATTTACTATTTTTGCTACTTATGAATATGATGGGAATTTTTTTTAAATGATCCTAATTCCCAATCCTATGAGGAGAGAGGAACACAAAACATAGATTTCTATGGATCACATGGTAGTCCTAAACCTAATATAAATGTAGACAGTGTGTAATATTAATGATACTTTTACCATTAAATAAATAATTCATCCAATATTCTTTTCTCATAGCTAGCATTTTTGTTTTTTAAAACTTTTATTACAGGAAATATAAACTTTTGTACCTAAACATCATTGAGAATTATATTAAAAATCTTATTTTTTATTATTGTCAATTGAATTGTGATGAACTTATATTGTGTCATCCTTGATTTTTGCTGAAATACTTACTCAAACCTTGATAAACTCATTATGACTTATACACAGATGTTTGCTACATCAGACTTAGGTTTTTACTTTTAAATATTTTTTAATATGTTTTATATTGAATACAGTCAAGAGAAAATAATTCTATTACATTGCGAGTTTTAATTGTGACATAATGCATATTGAAATAAAGAAGATGTGTTTTATGACTATTAATATACTTTAATTTGATTGTTGGTAGTATATCTGTGAAATCCTTTTCCCAAAAATCAATGATTACTCTTGAGAGTAGAGCTAAATCATATCCATCTTAAGATTTTCCCCTATAAATTAAAGGAGAAAAAAGAAAAAGCAACTAAATGGAAAGAAGTTCTGTAGTTACTCCTTGAAATTTTTTAGTTTTTTTTTTTTAAACAATGGGTTTATTAAATGGTCAAAGAAAGCAGGAAAATTTTTACTGAACGTGTGATCTTTACATATTTCAGTTATAAGTACTTGAAGAATCATCATAATAAAAATAATTATAGCTTATGCATCATCATCATCAGTTCTTGAAGTGGAAGTTTATGAAGATATTTAGAGGTTCCATTAAATGAAATGAAATAAGCTTCAATATTTATTGATAGTAATACAAAGTTTTCAGGTTTATGTTGATTTCACCAAACAATAGATAAATATCACCTGTTACTCTATGAGTTACTTAAGAGGAGGGGTTACTTTTTGCCTTTTATCTTATTCCTGGTATATAACACAGGTACACAGCAGAAATTTAAATGCCAGTTGCATGAATGCACATAAAGGACAAGAAGAATTATTGGGGAAAGAGGAAAGAAGAAATGAGAGAAGAGAAAGACTTGTGGACTAATGGAGAAAATTCACACTTCTGGATCATGGATATGTTCTAAAGAAGAAAAGTAAGAAGAAGAAGAAGAAAAGGAAGAAGAAAAAGAAGGAGGAGGAGGAGGGGCAGGAGGAGAAAAAGAAACTGAGATGCTGAGATGTGCTTCACATGGCAAGCTTCAAATGACACTATAAATATCAATCAATCAATCTACAATCAATTATTTATTGGACATTTTCTGTGCTCTATGCTCTGCATGAGTCATTAAAGTATAGTCACCAAGAATTAAAAAGCATCTCCTCTACAATCAATGGGTTTATAGTCTATACATTATGACTTAGGAAATAACAAATACACATAAAATATCAAAGGTATAAAAACAAAGTTAATAAACAAAATCATGCAAATTTTTACATATTTTCTTTTGTACAAACATTCACTTGGATATATATATATATATATATATATATACATATTTATATATATATGTATATATATATATATATGTATGTATATGCAGACACATAAAGAAAAAGTTAAATATGAAAAAGATTAGGAGAGACAAAAGCAGAATTTATAAGGATAAACGAAAGCTTCATTCAAAAGATGATGCCTTGGATGAATCTTGAAGCGAAAAATAAAAGTGATGATGGGAGTAGAGTTAAAATGCAAGCACATTTTTTGTCCTGGTGAATGGCTATTGCAAAGGCATAAAGATATATTGGAAATCGAGTTTCACAAGAATTGTAGAAAAAGAAGGCAAATTTAACTGGATTGCAGAGTACAGAATGGGGAGCGTTATCCAATGACGCTACAAATATAGATTACAGCCACATTATGTTAGAGTTTAAAATTTGAAAGCAGGAATTTAGATTTTATTGTGGCAACAATAGGAAATGACTAAATTTGTTTCAGAGGTGGACTTTTATATAATCTGATCTATACTTAAGAAGAATTATTTTGGCAGTAACAGGTAGAATGTTCTGGAATCACGAGATTCCAGGTCACCAATGATGAAAATTTCTATTCACCACAACATAGAAATGATGGACTCGTTATGTTTTATGCGATACATTTTTGGACACAGACATTGTGGGAATTTGTTTTGATTGACCGCGCATATCTGTTACAAATGCTTTGTTTTCTTTTTCTTTTTTTTTTCTTTCTCAGTGTGGGTAGGTAGAGATTTGAGTGGGTGAAAAAGTACATGTTATTCAGTCCATAAGCATTGAGGGCTTATTATACTTCAGGCATTTGACTATGTTTCAGGCTAAGTGGTAGGAAAATGAAGGAAAAAGAGATTCTTTTCTTTCAAAGCATTCACAGTCTAATGGGGGAGCCAACTTCCACACAACATGTTCAGACAAGCTATATACAGGATAAATTGGAAATACTCAGCAGAATGAAAGTGCTGGATACTTGTCAATTAAAATATATTATTAAGAATGTTGAGGAAAGAGGATTCAGAGGGAAATATAATGAGTCCATTTTTAGGCATAGTGAATGGAGGATGGCCCTGGAACATCCATTTTGAAATATCTAATAATAACTTAATGATATGAATGTGAAACCTTGTGAAAAGAAGAGAGCTCGAATACAAAACCTTATTCTTCTGATTTTCAGCTGATTACCAGAAAAACTTTGATTCATTAGAGCAAAATGAATCTCTACACCCTGTTACAGCACAGTGTGTTTAGAATGATACATCAAAATTATAGAAGATACCTTAGACCATATAACAATACCAATTATTCTTTTCAATGACCCTCCAAAAAGAAATATCAGGTAAGTTATGTAATATGCCTTTTTAGAGGGTCATTGCCAAAGAATGAGTGCTCATCAAAATTATATTTTACTGAAATGGAGGTCGGCATAGTATAGAATGTGATTTGAAAACATGCATATAGATCATAAGGTCATCTCATTTCTCATCTTTGTAGATATTGCTGTGCTGCTTTGCCTTAAGCCTCAAAACGTGGTAGAGACTTGTGCAAGATACTTATAAAATCAACGTCACTTGACCTTCTAGGACTGTGCCAAGAATACATATATTTGGGGAAAAAGTAATACAAATGCATGACCATTTCGACCTAGACTTTAAAGGTGAGAGAGAGTAGGCTGAAATGGTTCCCATAAATTTCATAAAAAACAAAGACACAATAGCATCTTTCCAATACTAATTATTTCCAGTGTTTTTTTATGGCACTAAAACATGGAGTATATACATATAAAGAACTCAAAGTGGGAATAACCAAAAGAGTAATGGTGAGTGTAAACAGACTGCAGCATATAAACACCCATGAATTCAGAAAATAGACAATAGTAATAAGAAAAGTCATCAGAAAAATGAAAGGCACGAAGAGAATAATGAGTTGATGTGTGATAAGAACAAGTAATGGAAAAAGTTCTCCACAAACTTTCTTCCAGCTTCCAAAATTTAGGAGGGTCTCTATAATTTCTCTTGTGGGGGAAAAGGGATGTCACTTGTTGAACTTTTGGGAAGATGTACAAGACTGCAAGCATGGGTTGTGCTCTGAATCATTAACATGAAGTGAGTTTGTGAAATTATGGATTCATTGTGAATATTTGAGTAAAGCCATCTGGAAATTATAATATTATCTAAAGAAAACTGACAGCAAAACAAAGATGTTTTAAAGTAGTTGAAACTCAAAATAGGAGATAAGATAGCATCTCGTTTAATGAACTTAATCTTAGAGTAAATTATTAGAGATACTTTTTTATTACTTAGAAAGTAAAAATGATGATTCAGAGAAGAAAAGTTCATTGAAAGTATCACCAAATTGATTCCATTTCTTTTTTTTTTAAGTTAAGGTAACTAGCAATTGAAGGTAGTGCATCAGTTATTTCAGTCATTGTATCCCCAAATAATTGTCCTTCTGCACATAACAAACAAGCATGAATGAATGATAATCAAATTATGTGAATTTAAATTTGAGTGACTATACTTCCCAAGAGTCCTTTAATAATCCTTCATAACTTGGCTTATTCTTAGTTTTCCAGTTTCTTTCTTCTATTAGATCCGGTTATCTTGATTTACTTCCTCTTCCTCCTGTATGATACTGCACTTCTCCACTTTGTATCAGCTATTTCCCATGCATCCAGTGCTCTGCCCTATCTCCTCTACCTCTTAGTTTCCCTGGCTTTTTAGACTCAGCTCAAATTCCACTTTCCACATTCAGATGCTTTTTCTCCCAGATGACTTTTTATGTATTTTACATATGTCACACATCCAACTAGTTATTTACATATTTCTCTTTTCCTCATTAAAATGTAAACTCTTTGACAAAATGATTGTTTTTGCTTGTAAGTTTCAGAACTGGACTGGAACCAAGACCTTCATAAATGACCTTGAGACAAAACTTTTAGATATATAACTTTTCAAATATAAAAGTGCTTTTATAAATAAGCATATTAAGAATACATCCGGGGTCATAGACAAATAGGTACTGTTCATGAGTTCAAGAAATTATACATTAGGCTTTAATTTAATGAAATAATGAACTTCTTTCTTTAATTTTTTTTTGGAATTTCCCACAATATATGTGTTTTCACTTACTTGGGTTCAAAACTAATACATTCATTTTTGAATATGTACATTTCATTTACAATTATTTCGTGTGTGCTAAATCTTACTATTTGCAAGTATTGCAAAATTACATTGTGGAAAAGTTACATTTCATTCAAGCAAATGAGGAAAATGAGAAAAATGAACAAGTAAACATCTTGTTTCCCCCTTTGTCCTTCCGTTTATTCTTTGGGTTGCCAAGAAATAATTAAATTTTCATTGAAATTCACACTAGAATTTCTACCCATGATAAAATCCTCTGTGGGAGTTTTACATATTAAGAGGGTCAATCAAGTATGAAAAGTAATGACAATTGGCGTGTGAAAATGAAATTCAAAGTGCATGAAAATGTTCAGGCTTATGGAAGAGACTTTTGAGGATTTCTTATTCTGACTTGCAAAACTTAAGGTTTTTGCAGTGTAACTCAGAATCACATAGAATAAGGAACAGTTTAATTTCATACATTACCCATAGTTTCAAAAAGTGATCACTTTTTCACACTATTTATAATTAACATGCAATTTATTACTCTTTTATCATTCCTTAGGGATTAAGAACCTAACTCTGCACATATAGGTTACATATGATCCATGTACTGTTTTGTGTTTTAGAGATAGCACTAAAAGTACAAATAATTGAGTTTGAATAGTGACTTGTCTTTATCATATTTATGACCCTCGGCAAAGCATTTGACTTATCTAGTTCTCATTATCCTTATCTATAAAATAAGGGAACTATAGCTGTGAAATTAAAGGTTTCTTCAAACTTTGAATTAATTTCTTGAAATAATTCTGTCAGTTTTGTGTATACATTTTAAAAAAGGAATATTTGAAATAGAAATGAAGTTAGAGCTCTCTTTATTAATATAATTAATAATTATATATTTAACATAAAATAAATATTCTGTTAATTATTTTTATACCTTTCTTCTCAAAGACACACTCTCTCACTCGCCGCATTCTCTTTGCAAGAAAGTATACTTAGGCCAAACAAATCAAGTTTCTAGCCATGTTGGACAATGTACATTTCAATATACAATGGTTATCTGGCAAGCAAGGAAAGTATGTTTGCCTGTCAGTCTTCTGTAAAGAAGAATGACAATCCTTATGACTATCTTCCAAAGTTTCTCTGAATTTTTTTTTTGAATTTCACCTTAACCATCATTCATTTTATTGCTCATTGCAGAAAAACAAGACATTTAAATAAAATATTCCAGAAGAAGTTACTAGGATTTACAATTCAAGTGTAAACCTTCATCATAATTTTCCATTGTGTTTTGCCAGTGTAGAGTACATCACTGATCAATCAATAATTACTCTGAGAATAGAATAATACAGCACAGTGGTCTTCATACATATTTCTTGTGTTCAGTTCTGCTTTTTCACATTCAGCAAAATAATGTTTGACAATCATTAAAAATATATGATTCTATTATCTCTTACATAAAGCTAATACAAAGCAATGAAACACACAAATTAAACTAATTTAACATTTATGAAAAAGTAACTTTTATACTGAATAGACATGCTGGAAAAAAACTAGGAAATAATTTGACGTATTTGTCACTCTTCATTCAGTACACAAAAAGGATACTATAAAAGAAGATAAGATGACTGCAGACCAGAGAGTGCTTCTCTTTTTAACAAGGTACAAACTTCAGAATGAATAAAATCACAACTGATTTTATCCCTATGACTTAAGCCAAGTATTTCAGGTAAGAAATAAATTTCCTTTTTAAATGTCATGAGGATCCAAATTTTCATTTAATACTCTCTGTGAATTTCCATTTATACATATAAAAATCAAAATGTCCAAAGTGCAGATTTTCACATCACAAAACACAACCTGATATTTTAAAATCACAATTCTGCTGTTGTATTTAACTTACTGGTTCCTTAGATCACCTCACAAATATTTATTAAAAACAGAGAATGTGCCTCCTATAGATCAAGTGAGGTTTTATTAAGATGATAGTAAACGTTTTGTGGTATATTGTAGGGGTAGAAGTTTTCAATGCAAGTATATTCAGAAGATTTGCTGTTCAAACAATATTTTTTCAAAACCAGTTGGAGGAATACGATGTCACTGAATTGACAATTCAAAATTGCAACATATACAACAGGATATACTTTCCCTTGTATACCTGATACTGGATAGTGGATATTCTTTCCATTCAAATAAACATTCAATTCTACATGCTCATATGTAATAACCACTACATCTCCCTCCTGGGGAAGATTGTTTGTAGGCAACCTATTCTTCTCCTCATTGTTGTGGTAGAGGGCTCCGTCATTCCTCATCAGAAGACTATGAATGTTTCAGCCAAGTAGAATCTGATTCAAATTAACTTTCTGAGTTGAAACTCCAATGCCCCAGATTCCTGTGGACTGGATTTTGAATTCGAAGTAGCTTTTGTTCTGATGCAAAGGTGCATTGGCTAAACAACCTCTTGTCCTACATATCCTTCTTCCATTTTTGACAATGACAATATCTGTTCCCATGTGCTGCATGTCCAGTTACACATCCATTATCTCCTTTAGCGAGATGTGGCCAGTCCTGGAGTCGCTGCAGCAACGTAGGCAGCAGAAGACTGAGTCTGCATGGCGCCAGGGCCGCCTTGATAGGGGGCCGGGGCCACCTCCCAGGCCGTGGTGCAGGGCCAGGGGCAGGTTTAAGCTCAGGCTCAAGCTCCGGATCAGGCTCAGGCACTGGAGACACCACCCCCGCTTCAATTTCTCTGAATTTTCGCTCCACTTCTCAAATAGATTTGTGTTCTCATTAATATCCCAATAATAATGTATATCAAAAATTACCTCTGCCTGCCTCACTGTAACTCTTGTCCGCATCATCTCATAAATTCATCACAGAATATCCACTCTAGAGTCTTGGATCTTCCAGAATTTCACTAGATGTCAGAAGAAAACCAGTTGAGTCTTGTCTACATGTTATCCCTTGCTGTCAACATGTGGCCAGATCATGGTCTTTTGCGTTCATACATGTCTATGATTCCAACCTTCCAAACTCCACTTTTGTTATACGTTGTAAAATCTCACCTACTATCCAGGTCTCCGATGCACTTTATTTTATGTTCATTTTGAATTTTCGAAGACTGCACTGCTGCCCTACAAATTCCACTTATAAACAAAACCAGTACAATATTATTGTTAATATGATTTGTTTCTGGGTGTATGGAGGCTTTTATGGAGGACTAGCTCTTTTGGGGCAAAGGTTTGCTAAGCCCTTTTCAGGGCTACTCACCCACCTTTGGTCTTCACCTGCCACCAACTCTCACCCTTGGTTCCAAGATGTTGGAGCAGTGATCAGCAATCAGCAAAACTATCTAAGTAGACCGGCTAAAACAGGTTGAGGCTAACTGACAGACTTTAAGCCATTTAGTGAGTAAAGAGAATGTCTACTCCAAGCATATGGACAGTTTCCTTGGTGGAATGGGCAAATGAGACCAATTTATTCCAATGGAACAAATACTGGAAAGTGTTTAGAGTTTGGTCAGACATCATAGGTCAGACCCAAGGTGATCAAATGTATGCTGGGTCTTCTTCAGTCAACTTGACTTTTCTCCTGCCATTGGATTTCAGTGATTCAGAAAGAGAGAATGAGGCTGATAGCTTAATGCAACTGTGCCTCACTTAAAACAAATTCACAAGCAAGTCAAAAAATCATTGTCTGATGTCAGTGGTCCTGTTCAAAAACAAATTGAAAATTGACATCATCATCAGCAACAGTTTTTCATGAATGCATTTCAGGCTACTCTCCATTCTTTGCTTCTTATTTAATTTCTATATGCAACTCATTTTCCATTTGTATTTGTGTGAGTGTTACATTAAATCCAAAAGAACTTTCCACAGAGAGTATAGGTATTATTATAGTAACTAGAAGAATGAATGGGACCATACTATTATCACATAAATAGTATTAAGAAGAGCCTGAGTGTTTAACTAGCAATTTGAAGACTTAAGTGTCATGTTTGGAGAGATATTGAATGAAATACAGACTAAAGAATATCTTGGCTAAGAGTCTACATCTAACTAATATCTTGCAAAGAAACTATTTAAAGAGAATTCTTAAGATTTTTTTCTGCTATCCTGAGGTAGATGAATTGGAGTATTTATAGATTTGAGAAGTACAAAGTAGCTATGATGGTTAAGGATAAGTGTGACCATGATTCTTCTCAAACTGATACACTGAAAATATTTATAATCATGTTTTAGTGCTTATTATATTGTGAATTTGTAGAGCCAATGATCTTAATATTTAAACCTAAGAAAATTGGGTTTGATTATATTAATACATACATTGAGATGATAAAGTACTAAACAGAAAAGAAGTTTCTCTAGTGTGTTCAATAAATAACATTTAACCAAATGAAGTGGAGTCTCACAGCTAGGGTAGCTAGGTTGTGTAGTCAGTAAAGCACTTAACCCTGTATGCCTCAATTTCCTCATCTGTAAAACAAACTAGATAAAAAAATCGCAAAACCCCTATAAGGTTATCAAGGGTTAGAAACAACTGAAATCAGTTAACAACAAACTCAGAGTTAATTGATAAATTAAGAGATTTTGAATTTTAATAACTTGTTAGCAGTTATGAAGGCATCCCTTAATTGTCTTAGGACATTGATGATATTAGATTGTAGGCTCCTTCAGATAGTCTATATTTTACTTATTTTTATCCCCAGAACTTAGCACAGTGTCTGGCAGAGAGCAGGCACTTAATAAATGTTTTTATATTCTTTTGTATAATTATGACATATGGTAATGAGTCAAATAGCAGGTTGATATATCTGTGCATATATATGAAAGAGATAAGATAAATACGCATACAAAATGACACATTGGTCCTTCTGATGAACTGATAGAACAAATTAAAAACATGTAGCATGTTGGTTAGATCCTGTTTAATGCACGTAAAGAAAAAAGAAAAGATATGGAGGTAAGAATGAGATACAACAGAGCAAAAGACGTATTCTAAATGATTATCTTGAAATGTATCAAGTCAAATACCATGTATCACAAATTATAAATCTAAGGAGCACAAATCTGGTCCTTAAAATTACATCATTCACTGTGGTGGTCTGTAAGCTGCTACTTATTGTGCAAATGTCAATTTAGGAATCAATCATGTGAGTCTTTCTGATAAAAATGTCAGTTGGAAATATTCGGTAATAATCTATATCTTAACACTTTTACAGAATTCTAGTTTAATTGAATTTACTTTTTTTTTTATTTGAAAGGTTTTCAAATTTCTATCAAATCTATGAAGGTATTTAAAAAGTTTGAAGAGCTTCAGAAAAAGGAGAACCTGTTCCCAGAGCCCTTTATTCTGAGTTGAGTAGTTTTAATCACAGTTGAAAGAATTGTTTTTAAAGTATGTTTTTACATTTAAGCAACTTCTCTTCTACTGTGAGTTGTCAGAATGATTACTTCTTGTGTGTATAACTGTAAACTGCTGTCTCTGAAAGTCTCCTTTTTTTTTGACTGCAGTGTATGTTAGGTGCATATGATCAGGAATTTCTTCAGAAACTAAATTCAATTGAATAAAAATTCTAATAAGAGCAAAGGTTTTTTGTTAATAAACATAGTTTGTTTCCCAGGGGTTCACCTTTTTCTATACTCTTCCCAAATCACACAACACGCACACATACACACACACACACAGAGACACATACACAACCTTCATAGTGGGTGTGCAATGGAAGATCTTAGTATTTTCTGAAAATTTGACCTGTATGCCACCCCAATATATGGACAATCCTTATTTTAAGAGTGCTGAACATTGAATCTAGATTAAAAATCTTCACTGAAATGGCCTACCAAGTATGGTATTTCACAACTTAATCTAAATTGTACCAATTAAGCTAATTCAGGGGCTAAATCTCTTTTAAAAACAGTTAGAACATAAATTCTCAATTATGTATTGACTTTAGTCCATGCCAATCCTTTAAGGGCCTCATGACACTCACTACAATGATATAATATTTTGGTTGGGTATTAATTTATTAGTAGACAAGACAGTCTGATCACCTATACATGCCTAGAGTTAAATATAGTTAAGCATTTAATACATACTATCTCAGAAAGATTGCTTTGATTTGACAAAGAAAGAAAAACATTACTTCCTTTGTCATTTGGTTTCTTCTTGAATGTAAACAGTACATATTTGTCACTCAATTTATGTAGCTATAACAGGATTGTGTCCATAGAAAAAGAACTTTGATTATCTCTTAACTACTAGAATAATTTTTTAAAAAGTATTTTTAGACTAGGAAGGGAGTTTCCTCATATAATTAGTTCATTTGTCATTTTAAGTTTGTGCCCTTGTCTAGCCTTTTGAATTATGAAAGTGAAATCGAAAAGCATTCTTTTTCCAAAATGATACTCCTCCTCAATGGAAATAATTTCATCAAAAAGAGAGGTGTCTTGAGTTGGATCACTATGGTATCTTCCCAAAACTGTTTTAATAAAATATGTTCATGGAGAACTTAGAGAGCCAAAAATGAAGATTTGAGAAGGAACTTGCCATAATTATATGGATGAAAAGGACCACTGAAAATAGGTCAGTAAACTCCTACTGAACGATGTTCCCAAGAGCAAGTTCATATAAATGTGTTTCTTCTGTTTTTCTTTTTCAAAAGAACAAGCATCATCCAACAGCAACAACAGTGAAAAAAACAACAAAAATCCCTTCAGTCCTGGATTAGTACAAAAAGCTCTATAGCAAAATACAACAAAACTTATTACATAATAAGGCATAAGGTCACTTTATGTTAATATGGAAAGTCACTGATGGATTCAATTGGCTCCATATGTTGCAACTCGTAAATGAAAGGAGGCTGATGTGTGTTTAGATCATTTCTCCCATATTTAGTTATTTTGGGGATGAAAAGAAGCATCTGTAAAATAAAAGACAAGGACATTATGAAACTGCTCAGAAGGAGGACTAAAACTTTTAAAATCAAAATATAGTCTAAAATTTCTATGGATATATACAAGAAAGACCTCTTCTCTGATTCTGGAAACTCCTGCCACCAACATGGATTAAAATACATATACATAAAAATAATCTCCTAATCCTCCATTTGTAATTGTCTTTTCCCTCTGCAAAATAGTGTTGATTTTCATATAGAGTAAATTCTTAACTTTTAGGGGTGGAGTTAAGGAGGAATAGGAAACAACTACAACGTAAAGTTGCAAGAAAATAGTTGAAATTACACACACACACACACACACACACACACACACACACATTTTAATAAATTAACCCTATTGGAAATAGGGAGTTGGGTTCCTTCAGCTACCTCAAACTCTAGTCTCTTGCTAGAGGATGCTGAAAATACCCTTTTCTACAATATATTACATTATAACAAAATAATAATTCTGATAATATGCACTTTTACTAACAAAGTAACTATGAAATAACATTAAAAAGATGTACATAATAAAATTGGTAGCATACAAAATATTTTTCTTGCTAGTAATCTGTAAAATGCTGGCATCTTTTTTGCTAACATCTCAATAAAAACAAAATCATTGATTTCAGAAAGTATCTACTTTTCATAGTACATTAAATCTATATTGCTATAAATACTGTGGAGCAAATACTGTTTTAAAAGAAAACATTTCTTAACCTGAATCTTTCCTTTTACTTCTGTGAAATAACTGTGTGAGGGTGTTGTACCATATCCTATACTGCTGTAAACGCCTCTACCTTGGCCAACCTCTAGAAGCAAAGAGAGAGATTTCTGGAACTTCCGTCTCTGCTGTCAGTATACACTAGGACTGGTGATGATCACCTCCAACACTCTGTCTCTCATGACTGGTGGATAGACTTGGAAATCATGTAGAATGCACCAGTGAGAAATAATCTGTCAGTGATGTGTGCTTTCTGTGCCATTTGAGATTCTTAATGCTATCAGAGTACAGGAAAATAGCAGAGATGGGTGGACATTTAACCTGAGACTGAGACTGATCATGCAATCTTCAGCCTTGTTACCTCTAGTCAAATGGTCAATTAGGCCAAACCAGCTGAAGTTGAGACAAAAGTTTTCTAAAATCTTTTTTTTTTCTCAGTAAGTCTCATCATTGATTTGCACACTTGAGCTTAGATTGCAACTTGCACATAATTGCAACACAAAATTTCAGTTTTGAACAAAAAATGTATGTATTTAATGCACAGAGAACTCTTTTCTCTGCCACCATGGGGTGAACAAGACCAGTGAAGTGCCTAGTAGGATAGTAGCTATTCCACAAACTTGTGTTCATTATACCTCTTTTCTTTTCCCTTCTATTGCACATTGCTGTGAACATATGAGGTTGCCAACACAAAAATGAAAAGGAATTAATGAAATCACTGGAATATTTTAAGTGAGGAAAGTTATACACCAAATGTTGAGGACTGAATGTACATATTTTTAAATTTACTTATTTTAGTATCCCTTTGGTACAATATAAGCTCCAGGAAGGTATGGACTCTTTAATTGTAACTTTGTATCCCCTGTACCTACCACAACGTTTCGAAGGTACTAGAGTCATTTAAGAAAAGAGGGCTGGGCTTTGAGTCAGAAAGACAATTCAAATCCAATCTCAGAAGCTTGTTGACTATGAGACCCTGGACTAATTACTTAACCTCAGTCATCCTTAGTGTCCTCAACTTTTAAATAGAAAAAAAATAATGACATCTCCCATGGATGTTAAGAGGATCAAATAAAATAATATTTGTAAAGCGCTTAGTGTTGTGTTTGACACTTAGGTACTACATAAATGCTTATTTCCATCTCTTGTAGGCACTTAATAAATATGTGTTGAATTAAAACCAATTTGAATGAAAAAAAATCACACAGTCCCAAAATAAGAATTTAAATGATTTGCTCATAGTCACAAAGTTGGTATATACATTTCCTTGATTACAAGTCAAGCATATGCCCAACTTTGCAATGCTTCCACCAGTTAAAAATTCTTATGTTTTTAAGTATGATTTGAGGAAACCTTTAATCAAGACACTGAAAATTTGGAGAAATATAAATCAACAACGACACAGGATTAAAATATCTCCCTTGCCCACAACAAGGTTGATGTATTATTTATTTGTTGGGCATGCTTGTTTCTTAATATTTAATGATCTGAATTCTACCAGTTATTAAGGGAAAGTCAGTTATATGTACATGAAAAAGTACTGTAGGCAATACACAGATAAAAACACTTTTGAGTGCTATACTAAATAATAACTGCAAGTACCTATTAAGTGGATAAACTGGTTAATGTAATGGTAATTTCTAATAAATTGAATTCACCCTGTGAATCCTACCTGATGATAAACACTGCCATTACTTCTTAGGTTCAGGAGATTGCTTTGCCATATGTATACTTGACCAAATATACCATTGTGGGTTTGAAAGACTGGTGCATGAAAAATAAGAGCAGAGAAAATTGTGTGGGAATGACAGTGGTTATTTTATCCTTAGTTTAGTTTCCATAACTGTGCTTATTACCTTAATTAACAGGATATATTGCAGCCTTTTCTTTTAAATTGACTTTCTGAAGGGTAAGCATTCTGCATGGGCTTTGAAAATGATTGATACTACTCTTGCCATCCAAGTAAAGAATGGATGAAGAGAGTTCATTGCTTCCTAGTCAGCTGTCTCAAACAAGGTAATTGTCTAGGAATGGTTTAGAGGTTTGATGGGATAGTGTAGCAATGAAATTTTAATGTCCTTTAGGAGTTCAAAAAAGTAACCCATTAGCAGATTAACTCAGGTACAGCCAAAATTAATTTAAAAAAAATTAGCCCAATAGAATGTGATTCAAAACATTAAAATACTAAATGCATATTTCTGAACACTCACAAAGAAATAATGTAAACAAGAGCTTTTGTGAAGTAAATATAAAGGCAATATGAATATTTTCATGTATATATATATATATATATATATATATATATATATATACTTTAAATGTATTTTAAAAAACTAATAATCAGTTACATGTGGAAGAAGTTATCAAAGAAAAATACATTTTAATGACTAGGGCAAGGAAGTTATAAACATTTATAAAGAGAACTGATCATAGGTGTGATATAAATAATCTTGGGTCAATGAGGTTATGAGATCATTGGAAATGAATTGCTTTCAGATAATTCATACAAGATAGACTTCGCTTGAAAAAGATTCTTTTTAATATTTTTGTATGATTTTAACTTAGAATACCTCAACTGAGTTAGAAACTAATTATTTATGATTCACTTTTCATTAAAGAATATTAATGTGATGAATGAGAATATGGTTTTCATTTATCATTCACACTAATTCATGTCCACCTTTTACTGAGAACTCTGTTCAAGACGTAACTCCCTTAAGAAAGTTTCCTTATTTATTACTATACTAAATTAACCTTGTCCTTTCATTTCCTTAATTTTCTGTTTCTGTTGACCAAATTATAGCATGAAATTTGATATGTAACCTGTAGGGGTTGTCCATCAATATGCGTGTCCTTATATGCATACTCACACATATGCATGTATGTGTGTATATATGTTTGTATGAATATATATGTATACATACGTATGTTTAGCATATATGTGCATGTGGGGATCTAAGATAGCACAGTTGGACAAGTTCAGGGTTAATAATTCAGCAGACTTTGGAAAGTTGGCTTGCCTGCATGCCTAAAATTACACAGCTCCTTTAATAATACTAACGTGTCTCAAATAAAGTGGTTCATCTTTCTAATTCCAATATTTTACCTGGGATGGTATAGTGCTTCGTCATTTAAAAATGAGGATAATAGAAAAATTAAAGCAGTGGTGCATGAGGGATATGAGCAAGTTTCACCATACGACAATATGAATCTTTGAAAAAATGTGATAGCAGCAAATATATATATGCAGGTATTTAGTTGTTGGTGGATTCAATTTCAAATGTGTATTCACACATATTTGGAAAAGAAGATGGGCTAAATATGTGTTGACAGAATGGGTAGTAGACAGCCAAAGTGTTCTGCTGGCATAATTGTAATGCCAAGAGAAAGTGGTGTTCATACTTTGGAAGGATCTCCTGTAACGAATTTGTGTGTCAACATAGACAGAAAGTCAACCAGGATGGCTATCCATGGTAGGAATGAAATTTACATAATTGGAGGGAACTTCCAAATTACTAATGTGACCAAACTATTTGAGAATTTGAGTCACTTCATATGAATATATCTACATATAACTGTGTGACCCTGAGTAAACCACTTATCCTGTTCACCTCTGTTTGCTCATTTATACAACAGCATCCACATCTTGGAGTTGTTATTTGAATCAAATGAGATAATAATTATAGAATATTTGGTACTGTCTCTGGCATTTAGTAAGATATGTGTGTGTGTGCGTTTATCCCTCATTTTACTAGTTATTTGAAGTCACATATATTTTCTACTCCTTTGTATTCCCTAAAGTACTAAGGGCAGCACTTGTTTTAATTGAGTATATATTTAATACATACTTGTCAAATTAAGAAAAGAAGAAATGCACTCTGGAGTAAACAGTTATGTAAAAGTACCATTTCTTTGTAGATAAAGAGTTGAGTCTTGTGCTAGCATGATATCGCTACAATTTTCATAATTATTTATATGTTATTTAAAGAGGGAGGGAAAGTAGATATTGGGACTTATTCTGCTAATAAAATAAAGATACATGTTGCATTTCACTGCATTATCGTTTACTTTATGCTTCACGATATAGACTGAAAATAGTTTTCTATACTCAGGCATTTTTATATGAACACATAGATTGAAACTTAGGGA
The DNA here is from genome assembly GCA_028658325.1 of Potorous gilbertii. NCBI lineage: Eukaryota > Metazoa > Chordata > Mammalia > Diprotodontia > Potoroidae > Potorous > Potorous gilbertii. The sequence goes on along the minus strand of CM053771.1, from coordinate 439,191,144 downwards.
AAGGAGCTTTAGATTTTGTTCATGTTGTAATATTGGTGGTAGCATGGAGTGTAGATAGTGTCCATGTCCACAAATAAAACTCTATTTTTTAAAGGCAATATGATGTAAGAGAAAAAGAATTATATTTGAACCATTTTTGGAACTAGAATACTTGAGTTTGAGTCCTTACTCTATCTCTTTCCATGTGAATTCCAGTATTTCATATAATTCCATTGGACACCAGTTTTTTCACCTATGTAATTAGAGGAATTAATACTTTTGCAAAGATATCCCTCTCACGTTGTCATTGATACTCTTTGAGAAGGACGAATGAACAATAGTAACAGTTATAATGAAGAAAGCATTATGTGAAATTTAAAGTGGATATATATATATATATATATATATATATATATATATATATTTGTGTGTATATATATATATATATATATATATATATATATATAATACACATTTATGTAGATAAGAATATATGTATATATGTGTCTGTGTCTGTGCATATTCTTTGGAGGTTAAGGATGATGATGATGGGGGTCATGGTGGTGGTGGTAGTTGTGGTTATGCAGTTTATCTCCTTTGGGCAAAACTAGGTTGTGTGGTTTACTGGAAAAGATTCAGTTCTGGTGTTGAATATGTAGACCCTGATTCAACATACTATATTTATCCAAGGACCTTCTTTGACCTATTCATACCTGTAAGTGTTTTTTCCAGATAAAATAAACATTATCAGGGGCAGAGCCAAGATGGTGGAGTAGAAAGACTCACATATGCTAGCTCTGAACCCACAGCCCGTAATTATCTATAAAAAGAACTCCCAACAAATTCTGGAACAGTGGAGCCAAGCAGCAGCGGGATGAAGGAGATTTCCATTCCAGAGAGCCCTGAAAAACCGATCCCAAAGATCCGTGGCACACCAGACGGAAGCAGAGCCCAGTCCTGCCTTGCCCTGCCTGTGTGGCACTGAGAGAAGCAGATCTGAGCAGGCTTCAGGGACAGAATCTCCAGCAGCCACAAAGGTTCCTCCACCCACAGACGCACAGGTCAGTGAAAGAGACATCTGGATGGGCTGAGAGGGGAGCGGGGTGCTCCGGGACTCAGGCCCCCTTGGAAGGCAGCGGCAGAGGCAGTGGCACAGGCAGCAGGCTGCCACAGGCTCCCAGAGCAGCAGGAGCTCCATTACAAAAGGTCTCTGCATAAACCCCCTGAGGGAACTGAGCCTGGGAGGTGGCCCTGTCCCCAACTGAGCACCAGAAATTAAGCTCCCATTGAATAGCAGCCAGGCCTGCCACCAAAAGCCCTGAGGCTCACTGAAGAAAATAGTTCTCTCGAAATTAGAATGGAACAGATGGAGGCTGATGACTTTCTTAGAAACCAAGAAATCACAAAACAAAATCAAAAGAATGAAAAAATGGAAGATAATGTGAAATATCTCGTTAGAAAAACAACTGACCTGGAAAATAGATCCAGGAGAGGCAATTTAAATAAAAATTATCTTGGCCTAGAAATCCTGTTATTGATTCCCAGGGTGAGTGGACTCAGAGAATGCCAAAGAAAATCACTTTGATTTGCAGAATATTGTGTCATAAATTTACAGGATTGTAAATATATAGCAGGAAGAATTCTGAGAGTTCAAATCCAGTGTCCTCATTTTACATGTGAGCAAATTGAAAGAAATAAACGTTCATTTATTTACACAGCTTTTAAATGTCTGAGGCAGAGTTTGAACCAAGACCTTCCTATTTAAAAATCTCCTCCATATTGTCTTTATCTTAATTACAGCTTTAAAAAGAAATAAGAAAACAGATTCATAATGTTTTTATTAACTGTCATCAAGAATCCTATAGAGCAGTTTTTTCTAAACTGGGACTTGTTACCGTATTACGGTTTTAAATTTTACTTCTGTGTTGAAATACAATGTTTCCTTTGTACACCATAGTATTTTTAATATGCATCTAAAATCATCATTCTGAGAAGAGGAACATAGATTTCAGCAGAGAGATATAGATAACTCTCCCTGTCTGTCTGTCCCTCTCTCTCTCTATATCACACACACACACACACACACACACACACACACACGTCATTAAGGAACTCAGCCACAGGATGAGACTAAATTATACTTCAATATGTTTAATAGAATTCCTATAATGACCTACTTTACAGAATATCATAGGTTGTGGAACACTAAGAAATAATAGGTATCATTCAGTCTGACTGCTTCATGTCACAGAGGAGGAGAACCACAGATTGAATGACTTATTGCAGTCCACATAAGTAGTAAGTAGCAAGTTTAGGACAGGAACACAGATAAGTGACCCAAACAAAGGTCCTTTATCTCCAAACCCAATTCTATTTTCATTGTGCTACAATGAAAGAGTCCTGCTTTCAATATACTTGATTATAGAATTCTGTATACATTGTCTACTAATTCTCCATTGCTTATGTCTAATCTTATTGCTGTATCTTTCTATCAGAGAAGTTCCAAAATAATTTGTTATGGAAAAAACAGCTTTTTGAACTATGACTACAAGAAATTGCAGGCTTCTTTGAAATAGTAGGGAACACTTCTTCATGACTAATTGTAATTATTTATAAAAGAAAATAGCTGCATTGTTAAACAAAACTTAATAGGAACCTAAGATTTAGATTTTTTATTCTAGCTCTGGAAGTTATAAAGTTTATGAATCTGACCAAATTTTATCTTTTTCAGAGCCTTAGGTTCATTTCCACAAGTTAGACATACAATTTGCATTACCTAACATACAAGGTTGTTTTGAAAATAAGATCAAATATTACATATTGCAATCCCTGATGAATATATAATACATACCACCATATATATAAATATATATATATATACATGTATATGTATATATATATGTATTTCTGTATATACATACAATATTTATTCATATATGTATGTATATATACATATGTATACAAAAACACACATATGCATATATATAGTGTGTACACACATATATATACACATACTTCTAAACATATACATACACACCTATATCACATATATGATTTATTATATATAGATAATTTATTATTATTAAACTGAAAAATTAGTATACCTTCCAAGGTAACTTTTCAGGCATCATTTAAAATATTTCTTTTTCTACAAAATAAAATGAAGTCAAAAAGTGAGTTAATATTTCAGACACTAGAAGAGTGTATTATAATCTCCACAAGTAATGATAATATATATTTTTGAACAAGGACAAATTTAATTAAAACATAAAAACAAAAACGTAAAACACTATCCTTGATGTTTGATCCTTAAATTTTCGGTGTTTTTTATTTCCATTTATAAATTATATTACTCAAATAGTACAGATGATCCAAGTGCATCATTTCATTGAAATTTTCTCTAATGATTCCCGTTCGCTGGTCAAGGCAATATGCTGGGGTTGTTGATGCTCTATTTTGGCATAAATGATGGACATTAATCTTTTAATATTTCATTTAATTTTCTTTTTACAAATGATGTTCTCATAGAATGATATGAGCTAAATAAACTTTTCTCAGTCTTCACTAGAATAATATCTTTATCTTAACTATTAAAGTGCCACCTCAGCTACACCCAAGACCACCTACTAGAGAGTTTGCATTCATCATATTCTCTCTCACATCTTCATTTCTTTTAATATATTGTCCCTTTCCCTTGTTTCCACACTTTGTGTCTTATATCATTAAAAATCATTTAATTGACTCTGCCATCACTTCAAGTTATCATCCTCTGCCTGCCTTCCTTTTCACAGGGAACCCCAGAAAAATATGGCCACTTTTTTTACTTCCACTCCCTTATCTCGCACTAAATGGTAAGTCCCTTACATTCTGGCTTCTAAACTCACTTTATGACTGAAATTACTCTCTTAGAAGTCACCAACAATCGTTTAAGCTAAACTTTGTAAGTTAAGTTCAATACTTGTTGCTCACTTTCAATTTACCTCTATGGCTATGAAACTTTCAACACTCTTTTTGTCACTCTATCCTCCCGGATCATGACTCCTCCCTCATGTTTTTGTTCTGACATTGCTCTTTCATTATTCTCATCTTTGGCATCATCATTCATGTCCTACTTCCAAAATTTGGGCAACACCTACTACTCTGTTCTGAGTTCTCTTTTCTTCTATCACTACAATTCTTCTTCCTTAATAATTTTATTAATTCTCATGAGTTCAGATATAATTTCCTGGCATGTTATTTCCAAATCTAATAGTTTAGTCCTTAGTCTCACTCCTTACCTACAGTCCAATATGAAGTATCATTTGAATTTTAAATAGATATCTCAAATTCAACCTGTCCTGAAAAGAACTCATTATCTTACCATCAAACTTCCCTTTCTCCCAACTTCCAATATCTCTTTCAATGTCATTAACATCATTGCTATCACTTGTTTTCCAACTTTGAAGATTGCTTTGATTCTTTCTTCCCATTATTAAGGTGGTGGCAGTGATGATGATGATGATGATGTTGATGATAATAGCTTTTTGTGAAATAGCACTTTAGGGTTTGCAAATACACTTTACATATTTTATCTCATTTGATCCTCACAACAAATCCTGGGGTGTAAGTTCTATTTAAGACAAGGAAACTGCGGCTAAATGAGGTTAATGAATAGCCACAGAGGCACATAGTTACTAATTGCCAGAGGTAGGATGCAAGTGACAAGTCTTCTCGCTTCAATGTCAGCACTCTATTCTAACATCCTTCATAAATTCTCTGTTCCACTGAGCAAATCAATACCCTAATTTGGGTCCTCTTCTTAGCTGTACTTTTACAATAGCCTTCTAATATGTCTCTCTGCTTCTACAGTCTTCTTCATTCTATATATTCTCCAAAAATTGGTAAAATAATCACCCTAATGATGGGTTTGACCACAACCCTCCTATTCTAAACAAACTGCATTAGTTCTCTATTTCCAAGAGGGTAAAATACAAATTCCTTTCTCTGGAATGTCAAGTCCTTCATAATGTGGTTTAAATCTATCTTTCCTGATTAGTTTCAAATTACAAAACTCACACACTCCATGTTCAAGTCAAAACGGGTCTTTTAATTATTTCCCACATAAAATACCCTGCTTTCTCCTTCATGATTTTTTGTAGGATTTTCTCCACATTTGGAAAACTTTAAATTCCCACATTATCAATTCTTTGGAATTCCTAGCTTCCTTCATTTCTTACACTAGGTTCCACTTCCTTGAATAATGCTTTCCCAGATCCTTTCCCAGATGTTATTGTTCTTACCTCAAATGCACCCAAAGATATCACTTTTTATTTCCTTTATATAAAGTAAATCCCCCATACACACACAACAGAATTCAAACTTCTTGAGGTTCAAGACTTTTTACTATGTTTTCCTATGTAGTTCATATTATATCAAATGTCTTGAAAATGGATGCACTTAATAAATACTTGTTAATTAAACTGAATCAAATAATAGAGGTGATAGTTAAGATATGTAAAGAGATAGCAAAATAACAATGTACAAGTTCAATTCACCTAACCCAAATGAATGGCATCTTTGAGTGCATAGATACTCCAGTGGGGAACCTCCACCCTTGAGGACACATGTTACCTTCTGGGTCCTTGAGTGTGGCCTTTTGACTAATCCAAGTTTTTGAAGGGATTTCATGTAGAAGGGGGAATAGTTTCCATCTGCTTCGAGAGAGAAGCAGAAGAAAGTTTTTATAGATCAAATATAGGCTTGATGTGTGAAAAACTGTAAAAAGAGCTAAGCAAAGTAGAATAAGTGACAGAAGATAATGGTATTCTCATGTTAACTAGAAATTTTCAAGCAAAGGCTTGTGTGTTACAAGAGGAACTCTTGCTCTTGTAAATTTTGGAATATCTAACTTTTAGGCACCTGTTGAATTGAAAATTAAATACTTTTGTGAGTTTTATGTAGAAATTTCAGGTCAAGTGGGAGGAAATGATGTTGCCATATCAAGACATGGAATTTTTAAGAAGAATGAAGATGGCAGTGTCTCTGAAATTGCTTGTATGTATCTGATTTGCTTTTAGTTCTTGAAGAAAGATGTTTCTCATATTGATTTTATTTCTATTACTATCCTTTGTGTCTATGCAAAATGCTATTGATGTTTTCCTTCCTCTGGGTATGTGTGAAGAGCTATGTTGGGAAGTGTAAATGGAAAGACACATGCACACAGAGACATAGATAGAATCTGGGTATATCTCAAAGAAACATTCTCATTGAGTAGTCACAGACACAAGAAGACTCAGCAAAACCAGAAAGACAAGCTTTCCTCTAGATACCAATGTAAAGAGTTGTAATAACTTCACTGTCTTGGTATGTTCTCTGCATATTATAACAAGCAAAGTGTTTTCTCAAAATGCAAATTTCTCTATAATATTTTGTTTTCATCCATCTTTGGTTTTTATTGGATTAAAACACTCAGATATATGATCTCCTTAATTTATCACTTCCAAAAAGGTAGCTCACAACCCTTCCATTCCTGTACATACTATACGATTCTAGGTCAGTCTCTCTCCTTATATTTGCTACAGGAAGTCCACCAAACATATTGAAAGTCTCCCTAAATTTCTCATGAGGTTTCAAGATAATTAGTGAAGAATGGTGGCTATCACTTGTCTATCCTTCAACTATTTCAGTTAAAATGCCCATCTATTCTATTTTACATTACCTTAATGAAACCTTTTCACTTCTGTTTTTCAACAGTCTTCATTAATTACATCTTGTAACCTGTTTATATCTACCATATCTCTGCTTTGCCCTCTGTATAATATACAGAGTTTCAATTTTTGTGACTAACATCTGCAACTGACACATAGAAACATCAATAGAATATTGATATATTAAAGGATATTTATCTCCTATAACAGTAATATTAATTTGTACATATCTGCCTAGATACATGTCACATAGCCCTACTACTCTGTGAGCTCCCAGAAAGCAAGGACTCTTGTCTGGGTCCACCAGAACCAAACTTAACTTCTTAAACATAGTAACAGTTCAATAAATATTTCCTGAATTGAATTTCACTCCTTCCCTATAAATTATTTTCCCCAAACTGTTGTACATCAGAATGTGAATGGAGAAAAAAATGAGAGAGAGTTTTCAAAGAAAATTAACCCTTCAATAGCACTAATAGGAAGTAAATACATATCCAACACTGTTTTTTTTTGTTGTTGTTGTTAGGAAAAATGTCCTGGGTCATGGATCCCTCACATGTCCAAACTCCTTGAAGAAGCAATTCATAATTAATTCCTCTACTTTTTTTCCACTCAATTACTTTTAAACTTTATACATCTTCTGACCTCATCTCTTAGTCATCAAATCTAATTGTCTTTTCTCAATACTTAAACTTCTTGATCTTTTGGCAGCTTTTGACATTATCATTTTTCTTCTTCTTCTTGCTCTTTTTCCTGTAGATTTTCATGGCATGACTGTCTCTGACTTCCTTTCCTGCATATATGACTATTTCTTAGTGTGATTTTATAGATCTTCTACTACTTGTTATGATGCAAACATCCTTGTCCCTCAAGGTTTAGTCCTTGGCTCTCTTCTCATCTATTTATTTGAACTGCCATTGATTCATTTATCATCTCCATGCAGATGATCCTCACATCTATTTATCTAACCCTACACTCTGTCCTTGGGGGAAGCTATGTGGTAAAAATGATAGAGCAGCAGAGGTAGGAAATTTTGAGTTCAAAATTTGTCTCAGACACTTACTAGCTCTGTGACCCCGGGCAAGTTGCTTAACCCTGTTTGTCTTAGTTCCTCATCTATAAAATGGAGATACACTAAAGAAGGAAGTGACAAATGATTCTTGTATTTTTACCAAGAATACTATATGGATTGGGGGTCATAGAGAGTTGGACATAACTCAACAACCACCAACACTACCACTATCTTGAATCTTACATTTCCATTTGTCATCTAACCTTTACAAGCTCAATGCCCTAAGGCATCTTAACCTCATTATGTCTGAAATTGAACCTATTATTTTTTTGCCTCAATTCCTTCCCTCTCTCTAATTTTCTAATTACTGTTGAAGTCACAGTCTTTGTTGTAGTTACTCAGACTCTTGCCTTGACTGAAAATTCTCTTAGCATCTATGTCCAATATCTTAACAAATCATAATTTTTTCCTTCTCAAAATCTCTCATGAGCACTTTCTTTTCCTTTCCATCATTCCCACTATCCTAATAGCAACCTTCAATTTCCAAAATATGAGCTATTGTAGTTGGAATCTCCTCAGTCCCCTTGCCTCAAGTCTTCATTTCAATCCATCCTCCACTCAACCTCCAAAATCATATTCCTAAAGAACAGGTCAATAATGTTTTCGTTCAGTTCCTGATAACTCATAGAATCAAATTTAAAATATTTTGTTTGACATTCAAACTTTACAAAATTTAGCATTCAAACCCTTCATAATTTCACTTCCAAATTTTTCATTCTACTTACACTTTAAACTCTCCCCACCCCATTTGTACTCAGTGATACAGTGGCATTGATCTCATTGCGCTTCCTAGAAAACAACATTTCAATTGCTGATTGAGCATTTTAACTGTCCATACCCCATGCCTTGAAGGCTATCTGTCCTTACGACTGGCTCCTAGCTTCCCTGGCTTCCTTAAAGTACCAGCTCAAGCATCTCTTTTTGCAAGATGAAGAAAACATTCTTTAGCAATGTAGATTGTAACTATTCAGCTAACAACAAAAATTTTCTGAGATAACTAATAAGATAACTAATTTTCTCAGAATCACACATCTAATATTGTTCAGAAGGAGGAGTTCACAGAAGTCTTCCTCACACCCTATTCACATCAATAAAATGGTACCCATTATTGTTTATCCTCCTAATATTCAGATCTGTTCCAAACTGAAATTTCCTTCTTGGACAGAGCCAAGATGGCGGAGTAGAAAGACTCACCTATGCTAAGTCCGAACCCACAGCCCATGGATTTCCTCTAAAAAGAACTCCCAACATATTCTGGAACAGTGAAAGCCACGCAGCAATGCAGCTAAGGAGATTTCTTTTCCAGAGAGGCCTGAAAAATTGATCCCAAAGGTCCATCGTGCCCCTAACGGGAGCAGAGCCCTTCCCGGCCCTACCCTGGCCACGCGGCATTGAGAGGAGTGAGCAGATCCAAGCAGGCCTCAGGGATGGAATCTCCAGCAGCCACGAAGGTCCTTCCACCCACAGACTCACAGGTCAGTGAGAGAGACAAGCTGAGAGGGGAGTGGGATGTCTCCCAGACTCGGACCCCCTCAGGCAGCAGCAGTGGCGGCAGCCAGAGGCTCCCAGAGCAGGCAGGAGCTCAGCAGCAGCTCCATTACAAAAGATCTCTGTATAAACTCCCTGAGGGAACTGGGTCTGGGAGGTGGCCTTGCCTCCACCTGAGAACCTGATTTAATCTTATCCTGAATAGCAGCCAGGCCTGCTGCCAATAGCCCTGAGGCTGGGGAGCAGCATTTGAATCTCAGACCCCAAGCACTAGCTGGGCAGATCTAGGCTGGGGTAGGAGTGAACTCTCAGAAGTCAAGTAACTGGCTGGGAAAATGGCCAGAAAATTGAAAAATAATAAGACCATAGAAAGTTATTTTCTTGAAAAAATGATTCCAACCTTCATTTCTGAAGATGAAGAAGAAGAAAACTGCTTACCATCAGGGAAAGACATAGGAGTCAAGGCCTCTGTATCCCAAACATCTGAAATAGGTATCCCATGGGCTCAGGCCATGGAAGAGCTCAAAAAGGATTTTG
>CM053771.1:439129152-439180882 GCA_028658325.1 Potorous gilbertii | reverse complement strand
CGTTAGTCTTACACAACATGACTATTATGGAAGTCATTTGCAAAACTGCACAGATATGGCCAGTATTGAATTGCCTGCCCTCCCAAAGGGAATGGGTGGGGAGGGAGGGATGGGGAGAAGCTGGAACTCAAAGTTTTAGGAACATCTGTTGAATCTTGTTCTTGCTACTAGGAAATAAGAAATACAGGTAATGGGGAATAGAAAGTTATCTGGCCCTACAGGACAAAAGAAAACATGGGGACAGGTGAAGGGTGGGATGAAAGAAGAGAGGACAGATTGGTGATATGGGTAATTAGAATGTTCAGTGCATTGGGGAGGGGGGAGGGGACAAATGGGGAGAAAATTTTGGAACCCAAAATCTTGTGGAAATGAATGTAAAAAGTTAAATAAATTTATTTTAAAGAATTATGAAAAAAAAGAAAAGAAAAAAGAGGAAATTTCCTTCTTGTGGAATCATATTTTATATTTATCTTTATATATAAGACACTAATTTGAATATAAATGATGATTAATAAATGATTTTGAATGCAATTGAAAGAAAAATTTTCAAATCAGTTGTCTTGCATGTTAACATAACTAAGAATTTGTATAGATAGTCATGGAGAAAAAAAAGAGGGGATTCCACAAATTCATTAATTCATTAATTCCATGAGAGGAAGTTAGTGTTGAGAGTAATCAGAACTGAAAGATGCAGGCAAGTCCACAGCTGACTGTGAGTGTGAGAAGGGCATTTTCCTTAAGGGAAGCCTGCTTATGATTTCTTTAAGGGACCTAGTTTGTGGGAAGCCTACCATGGGGTTGGTGTTGTTTTCTGAATTGTTACTGTGTATAGATTTTTGTTACTATGATGGATTTGGCTTTCTGTTGTCTGAATGAATGTTTTGCTTCTGTCTTCCATCTGGAGAGTCTGTGGTATTTAGTCATTCAGAATTGTACCAGGACATTCATGGCCAGGCAGTGTGAATATTGCCTTGTCACTAGATATGTCAAAGCAATTATAATGACCAAAATGATTCTGGCATTTGATTTCAATTCCAAAACACATTCACCCTAATTTATCAAATCCATTTATTCTCTGCATTTGAAACAACCAGATTTTACTATTAATATTCATATCTATTCCTTTACAACATAGGTTTTTGTTTATAGTTCTTTTCCATATGGTCAGATTATAGCTGTCATGGGCAGATGGTATACAGCTGCAGGTTATCTTTACAAAAGGTTTAAACTTTTTTTTTCCCTGTCTCTCAAAGTTTTTCAAAGAATTTCATTTGGAACAATCTCTAGTGCCCTTGATCTCTTATTTCTTATCTCTTGGCTTTGAGTCAAAGCATCCTGCAGAGTACTTTGAAAAGAGAAAAGAAATGCTTCTGGATTGTTTCAAAACCGAATCTCCAATCTCCAAAGCCAAACAAATATAGAAAATTCAACATCAAGGAAAAAGTGACAGGAAAAAAATAGAACAAACCAAAGTCATATATAGAGAGCTGTTGGTCATTCACTCTGCATGTGAAGTGCTTACCTAGATAGGGTACTTATTGAAAGTTCTCTTTATCCCAGAGATCAAAAAATAATGATAGAAAAAGGTATACTGTCATCCATGAAACAAATTGATATCATAGTGGGCAAAATGTGTAAATACTGAAAAGTAGTGCAGCTTGTCATCTTCAATTATTTTTCCCCCTGTCTATCAAGATTGTGGGGCTCAGCAAGTCTTCAACAGAGGGAGGCAGATGAATTAGAATTTGTGGGACATACCACCAGTTATAAGATTACTGATTTATGATTTTCTTTCGCAAATGCATTGTAAAGTAAAGGAGATCAGGAACAGAGGCAGAAATGCCATCTGTATCCTGAAGAATCTCTAGTTCACTTATATTCTTCCTTGTGTTGACATTGCCAATTCTGTATCCTCTGGGGGATGGGTGTCAGTGAGTTGAGCCAATAAAGAACTGTAATTGTGCAAGATACCTCTTTTGTCACTGATGCTGCTGCTTCCAGAACTAACAAGAATGTTTGTCAACTCAAGAACATGGAGAAGAAAAAATGTTCGTTGTTGGTCAGATTCATGTCCTTTTAAGTAGAAGGAGATGATCATCCAATATGAAATGAGAGAAAAGACCCAGAGCAGCAGAGCCTTTCAACTTGCCTGAATTCTTTTGAGTGAGGTGGGAAACTTATCTTCTTTATTATCTTCCCTACTTGTTATTGTTTCAAGTTGTTGATCCTGAGGGATCAAAGACATCTTTTTTCTATATTTACTTCCCATCAGTTAGAGATGAGCATGATTGGAATTTCCACACCTAAAGATATGGAAAAACAATCAGGAAGAGATGTGACATGTGGCTGGAGATAATTGTCCCTATATAAATATTTTATGCAATTCCTTTTGTCTTTATTTCATAAACAATAAACTACCAGTACACAGTATAATAAGCTGCAGAATGTGAACCTATGAGACAATAAACAAAGGAGCCAGGATGAGACAGGACCTGATTTCGTGGGGTTGATGGTGAGGGTGGACATACCAAATACAACAGATTTGCAATTTTAAAGTTTTGAGGAGCATTCAATTTCATACTTAGATTAACTTTTCAACATGTCATTTAGATTTAATGTCATCTGTTTAGAATCTCGATGAGTTCAGGCACACAGCCAGGACTTGGCATACTGGAGTGGATGGGGAGCCTAAAAACTGACACAACAGGAATTGTGACTCAACGTATTTCTTTACATAGATAATAAATACAGCAACATGATATAATGGTCTGGGTGTTAGACCTGGAGTCATGAAATTTTCGTTGTTGTTATTTTTCAGTTATTTCAGTCATGTCTGATGCTTTGTGACCACATTTGGCATTTTTTTTCCCTTTATTGAGGATGAGCAAAGATATTGGAGTAGTTTGCAATTTCCTTCTCCACCAAGTAACTAGGTGATGCAATGAAGAGAGCACCAGTGAAGGAGTCAGGAGAACTGAGTTCAAATCTCACCTCAGACACTTGACACTCACTAGCTGTGTGACCTTGGGCAAGTCACTTAACCCCAATTGCCTCATCCTGGGTCATCTCGTCATTCTGATGAATATCTGGTCACTGGATTCAGATGGCTCTGGAGCAGAAGTGAGGCTGGTGACCTGCACAGCCCTCCCTCACTCAAAATAAAGTCAAGTGCAAGCCATATCATTATTTCTCTGATGGCATGGTCTTCTTTGCAACGAAGGACAAATACACATGCACTTTTTTATATATGGATGAGGAAACAGAGACAAACAGGGTTAATTGACTTGCTCAAGGTCACATTGCTAGTAAATGTCTGAGGCTGGATTTGAACTTAGGTCTTCCTGACTCCAGCCCCGGACTGCACCACATAGTTACCCCCAACAAGACAGGTTAGGGATAGGTAAATAGCTCTGAAATCAAATCTGTCCTCAAACACTTACTATGGGACTCTAGGTAAGTCACTTAACTCTGATTGCCTTAATTTCATCATTTGTATAATGATCTAGAGAAGGAAATAACAAATCTCTCCAGAGAGTTCTCTCTCTGCAAATCTCCAGATTTGCACAAAAAAGCAAAAAAAAAAAAAAGAGCTACAAAGTGTTATACATGACTAAAACAACTGAATAGCAACAGCAACAACATGTCTTTCTAAAGGAAGGTGACACCCAAAGACCTAAGATGGTAATGGAAAGTAGTGTCTCATATAAGAATTAATCCAAGATTATTTAATTTTTAAATATTGAATCTGCACAGCTTTCCCAATATCACAAGTAATATATAATTCTTTTATATATTCATTCATCTGGGTATATAAATGTTGAACACATTAAAATATTCATAGTGCTCAAGTGGATTCAGTTCAATTAAAAACATTCAAACAAATTATAAACATTTACTATCAGGCAATTCAGAAAATTTCCTCTCTCATTCATCATAGTTATTTGGAAGAAATGCTATGTGCTTAAGAGTTATTTTTTTTTTGGTTCACCAAAATGCAAAGACCAAACATTTATCTATTATTCTAGCAAAATATATAGATGTTCTTCTAAAAGAAGGTTCTTACCTTTTCCCATCCTTTTGATTTTATGACTTTCACTGAGACCTAATTAGCTCCTGATGGTACAAGGCTCCTTGAGTTCCACTTCCACAGCTGGCTACATTCCCCCCCCCCCACTTCAGTGGTCTAGAGAGAGTAGTAAAGAAATTCCTTGTTGCCTATTCCCATTTCTAGGCTTTCCCTTTGCCACTATCTAACTTTCCTCCTTTGAGATGCGTTCAGTCTTTTAGCATCCCGTCAAAGTTCTTTTAGCTGTTTTCTATCAAACCCTAGGATATTTATCTTTGCACAATAATTTCAGTGCCAGAATCAGTCTTTCTCAGTTCACTTCCTGACCTCATCCTAGAAACTCTCCATCTAACCTAACATTTCCTTAACTTGTTCATTTCCCATGACATACTCCTCCACCCAACACGTGAAAATGATCATATCCTTGATCTTACTTTTACCTTCAAATGCACCTCTGCCATAGTAATATCTTTGAAATTCAGTTATATGATCAAAAGCTACTGTCATTTCAACTCTTCCTCTGCTTTGCAATTCGAAACTGGTTTTAATCAACAAGGTTGCCTGTTTTCCTTCAAACCCTGAGTTCTTTTCTTGGCTATTGCCCCTGTATTAACTACTGTATCCCCACTTCCCTATCAGGTTATTTTGGTAAATCATTTAAAATTTATATTGTCATCCTCTCTTGAGCCTTTTGCCCCCTTATCATACCAGCAATCTTGATCTGGTAAGTCTCATCTTTGGCTAATTCCCACAATCTCCTGATTTAGCTCCTTGTAAGCAATTGCTAGAGAAAATCACAAAACTGTGTTGACCTGGTCCACTCCAAAATTGTTCTATAACCTAAACTGGGGAATCACTGTAATATGTAGAACTAGTAGTTAGAGCAAATGGAGGAGCTCTCAATATTGTACATTAGTTCCCTTACTTTGACTGTATATTTTCCAAGGATGTATGCATTGATAACGAGGTCCACACATGCACATGCACACACACACATTGTCAAACCTAGCTCAGTGTTTGAAAGGCTCCAAAAGAAAGAGCAGGAGGAAGGAGGTATTAGACTAATATATTGAAGGTCTGAACAATCATTGTGTTTACCTAATTGTTGTATGTTTGTGAAACCTGGATATTCTACCAGTACCATTCCAGGAAACTCAATCACTTTCATTTGAATTGTCTTGCAAAATTCTGAAGATAACCTTCAGGATAGTGCATGGCATACTGAGGTCCTTTCTCAAATAAAGCTGCCAGGCATTCAAACTCTAGAACTGAGAGAGCAAGTATATTAGGCAGGCCACATTGTTCAAATGCCAAAAATATGCTTGCCTAAAACACTGTTTTATGCAGAACTCACACAAGGCAAATGGTCACACAGTAGTCAGAAGAAAAATAGTATAAGGGTATTCTCAAGTTTTTTCTGAAAAGCTTTGGTATTGATTTTGTGACATAGTAGATATTGGCACAGAACTGCCCAGTATGATGTGCCCTCATCAAAGGAGATGCTGTGCTCTACTGAAACAGAATTGAAATAGCTCAAAAAGTGTGAGATTAAAAAATTTAGAGAAAACAACCTAAATTTTCACATGGACTATTTGTACTGAATCTGGTAGAGCATTCAGCACTCATATTGATCTGATAAGCTACAAGCAGACACATGGCAACTTGATTCAAACATAGTGAAGTTATTTTTGTCCTCTTTGAGTCTGAAGGACAACAACCCAAACTTTCTTTCAGGAAGAGATTTATAAAGTACAATATAATGTATGTGTTTAAAATTACAAGAAAAAAAAGAAAGGAAGGTGAAATGACTCTATTTTTACATCTATATATTCAGAAACAATGGATTTCGGTATCAGATCTCTCTGTAACATAGTTGACTGTTGACTGCTAAAAGCAATAAAAATGGAAGAAATTAGATAAAAAGATAATAGTGAAATAAATCCTTATTTATGAATTTATCACTTCCTTGTAAACTCATTAATTTATTTATCTTAAATGGAAAAATAAACACAAACTCAAATAATCTATCATCATTTTAGACAACCTTAACTGATGATTAGTAAAGAAAATTGTCAAAATGAGAATTAAGAAGGGCAGATACTACCTTTGAACAAACATTTCATTTCCTTGACTAATAGAAAATCATACTAGCCATAAAACCATTACTTTAGAGTTCAAGCTCAGAATAATGAGCCTCAATAGCTGATCTAAGGAATAAAAAGAAAACAAGCAAAAAACACAATAAAGAAAGAGCCTAAAAAGAAATTGGCATGAGATAGAGTTCAATCCTCCTACTTTTCCAGCTGAGTGCCTTTTCCAGTACCTTTGCCAAAAAGTTTGAGGTTCTCACCTGAATCTTCTCTCCACTTCCTCCTCACTGAATACTCTGGCATCTTTTTCCACTATCCTTTCTTTTATTCATCTCTCCTATGAAGAAGTGGCTCTTCTTGCTAAGATAAAATTTCTGTACATATGCTCCTGATACTATGTACTCCACATTCTTCAGCACATTGCCACTTGCAACATATCCACACTCTCTCAAATCTTTATTCTCTTTGTATCCACAAGCTCCCTGCCTTTCACTTATAAATACATCCAACATTCCCAATTTTTAAAGAAACAAATAAAAATTCTTAATTAAACTGTACCTGCTACACATCCTCTGGTATTTCTTTCCCTTTTCTAGCTAAGGTATATTGAAGAATCATTTAGCCTAGTGGAGCCAATATAGAATAGTAGAGATAGTAACCTGGCCAAACCCCTCCAGCACTGTCCTCCAAAGAACTTTAAAGCAATTCAACAGAACCAATATAAAGTCAGAGTGGATCAATTTTCTAAGTCAAGACAATAGAGGAGGTCTGAAGGAGAGGTCTATGACACCAACGTAGGCTTTAGAGAATGAGTTCACTGTGGCAACACCACCAACATGCATTGGAGACCACTGTACCTGTGACAACAGAAGCTTCAGGAGCTCTTAGCCTAGAGACAGTACTGGGTTCAGAAAACTGGTCAAAAATAGATTAGGGGAGATATGATCTCACAATAGGAGGAAGAACCTGTTGCATTGCTTATATGCACTTCTAGATCACAGATTCAGATTGTGGTTCCAGGGTGGAAAATATCACTAGTTATTGTGGCTGCAATAGAGTCAAGGTCATGTTCATAGAGTCAAGGCCAAGAGAAGCTCTTGCATTTGTGGTTGTGGGGAAGATCTCCCTTTCTGGGAGGAAAATGCAAAATATAAAATTAAAGGGTGCAAACCAGGGGATCAGTGACCATACCTCTCTCTGGATCACACAGCCACAGAAACACTGAAAACATAGTTTTTAGCTTCAAAATTAGCAGCTTGAAAAAGTCTTGAGACTTGGTACAATGACTCCTCACCTCCATTCCCAATCCAAGAACTTTAGAATAAAGTTAAAAGTCAAGAAATTGACTGGAAAATGAACAAACCACACAAAAAGAACTCAACAACAAAATGATACTATGGTGACAGGAATACCAAGACACGAGATCAGAAGACAACAAAATGTAAAAAAACTACATTCAAATTCTGAAGAATATAATATATAAATCTATATAAATCATCATTCTGTCAAAGAGTCTGTGTAATGTGGTTTAGTATAAAGTAAGTCATAAAAATGATGTTTATGTAATTAACTCTGATTTTAAGAACATCTTGAAATGACAAGATATATAATTACTCTTAATACTAAATATTTTGAATTCAAAATGACTTATTTTCTAAAAATGACATGAATATAGGAAATATGGACTAATATGAAACTGGAAACATAATTTGAAAATGTATAGCAAGTATGCATGTATGTGTATTGGTCTAATATATATTTATCTATCGCAATTTTTCAAAAAGATTTCATGGTAACTTTCAGTGGTTTTATTTCAGTGTTTATATTTTTTTATGACCTCTGCCTTTCAGTATGATTCCTGGCTAACTTTTGAAAATATGTCATTTCAAAAGCTCAGCAAAAGTGATTGTCACAATTGATTTTTATCCTAGACTTCCCTTTTCCATCTGTCTCCATTTTCTACATCACAGGAAGCAGATGTCATAAACAAAGAATATTGGTGGCAATCAAAGTTCTCCCAGTGTTCTATGCAAGGTTTCAAAATCTTCATATTCCTGACTGGGATCTTATCTCTTATTTAAATATTTTCTGTTTGATTCATAAAAACTTCCAGTTTTATGTCAGGATAGAGAAGTTCCTGAGTTACATTTGATCTATTCACTTTATGGATCTATAGTTAGGAATAATACTTATTATTATTTTTAGTTTTTGTGTTTTAAGCAATTTGAGAAGCTTTTAAATGGGCTCTCTGAGATACTACCTTCACTTCTCTAAACAGCAAGGCACCATTTAGATTAGACAGTAACAGTAATCCCTGAAGATACTTAAATCATTCAACTAAATGACATAATCCATCTTCTGAAGGATTCTGATTCATTGTCAAGGCAGTTATGTAATCAAAAGGACAATCTTTCAAAATTGAATCAATATTAATATTTCTTATTTATTGTTATTACTCTATACCAAAAGTCAAAGCTGGATACAATAATGAATAGGATTGTCTTAGTTTTTAATTTATTCCCAGTGATGCCATGGATAAACTGGCAACTTAGATCCCTAAAAGACTCCAATTGCAATTACTATTTTTAATAATTATTCTTTTAATTTCCTATAATGGAAATATCAGTTACCTAAGAGAGATTAATTCTACTTTTGAAGTGTCCAATTTAACAATCAAAGCACATTTTGAGCCCTGAGATTTACCGGTCTTGAGGGAATCTGTCTTTAAAATGCAATTGAATATTACTATGATTCTTAAAACTAAACTTACTTTTGCATAGAAATATGTTAGCAATTGGAAAATGACCTAACATTTACATAAAAAAGAACAAAGCATTTCACATTACAATTCATAAACAACATAGCAATATTCCAACTTCAGAAGGAAAAATAACTGAAGCAACTGAAGGATAATAGTTCAATTGGTATAAAGAGTTTGTACTTGCAAACATTTATATGAATTTTCCATTAAGAACTCTCTGTTCAGTTTTACCTAAAACTGATTACAAAAGAAAAATTTGGAGGAATACACTCTGATACAATAAAATTACTTTGATTGGTCATTCAATAAAGTCTTTCTTCTGCAGTCCAAATATCATCATTATAGGATTCACTGTTATTCCTTGGAGAGTTTTCATGTCCTAAAAAATGAGCAAAAGCAATCATGTCATGTGGTTATAGTTTACTATTAACTGTTACATTGATCTGGGGTTCCTGAAAGTTTAAACTTCAATGAGTTCTAGGATGGAAGTTTATGCAGAGTAGTAGT
Organism: Potorous gilbertii; assembly: GCA_028658325.1. NCBI lineage: Eukaryota > Metazoa > Chordata > Mammalia > Diprotodontia > Potoroidae > Potorous > Potorous gilbertii. The sequence continues at coordinate 439,171,458 of CM053771.1, read as the reverse complement.
TTTTGTTTTTTTGTTTTGTTTTGTTTTTGTTGTTGTTGTTGTTGTTGTTGTTTTACTTTTTTTCAGCAATCATGTAGTCTTATTAAAGGTCTGAGCATCACTTCACTGTGATCAACTCAAGACCAAGTAAAGAAAAAGTGGAGCAAACAAAATACTATTCACATGCTAGAGGTATTTGAATAAATTATATGTCCTAAGATGAGAATGGAGAGACTTTTTTCCTTATCTTTGTATTCCCAGTACTATAATGCTTAATAGATAGTAAGTACTTCATAAGTACTTACTAATGACTAGATAATAATATTGTTAAAGCCAAAAGTAGTGTAAGGATAAGGATTAAATCTGCAGTTTCATTGAGATAAGGAACTATCAGATAAGGCATCCTTCTTTATTTGAGGGGAAGATCAAGTTTTCTTAACCTTTGCATCTTCAGCAGCACCTACAATAGTATTCTTTAACATAGTACATGCTTAAAACAAACTATTGCATTGCTTTCTGTTACTTTCTTCTATGTTGGGTTGTATTGAAATATAGCTTAAATATCATGATCTACTCTTTTATTCATTGAAGTAATTCTCTCTACAGAACCCCAGACATTTGCATGGACAATTCCAACACTCTACTTCAGCAAGAAGTCAATCTCTGGGTTCAATACAAAGAACTTTCTTAGTCATGAGTCACAAACACAGAAAGTAAGCACATTTGCATCCTAGGAAAATCTCAACGTGTGTTAGATCATATTTCTTTCTAGAAATCCCCCTTGGAAATCTATACACCACTGACACTCACAAACTTTCCCACCAATCAGAAAATCCTGAACTATTGACATTTCAACATTTTCATCTTAGTTCTTAGTTCAATCTTATGCAGACATGGATTGTATCCCTATTGCTTCAATTTCCATAATTGTAAGTTAATGGAATTCCCAAATTCAAGAGTGAAAGTTTATGGAGGAGGTAGGCAACCTCCTCAATTCCCATGATATTTCAGAGTATGCCATACTCTGTCCTAAGCCACAGTGATATGTGATGATGTTCTTTGCAAATTGGCTCCCTTCATTTGTTTGCTCTGGTTTGCCTATGCTTGAGTGAACAAAGGTCAGAAGACTAGGGGATCTTTCTTAAACTGCAACACAGTTGATATTACATCACAAAAATTGGTGCACCTGCTTTCCCACGATAGGGATATGTTAAGTGCTCTTTGTTCATTGTTTTTCTCTTCATTCTTGCCCAGCTGCCTGACCTTTCAAATATACCCATATCTGTTTCAACAAAAAGTCTTCTCCTGATATTTAATTCTTTTGACTATGTGGGAATATTGCAGACTCTACTTTTTTCTTTAATTTGGAGTTGGCATAAATTTCTTATCAGTCATTTGACTGACTTCACAAATAAAGACTGTAGACTGGTAATACACATTTTTAGGGACCAAAACACATTGCAAGATGAGGAAAGAGACATCATCATACATCTTTCTTCCAAATCCCAGGCATTAAGTATAGATTGACATTACAGATTATTAAAAATGTCTGTTCTCTGTGAATCCTAGTTATTTCTTTTTAAATATTATTTCAACATAGTCAGCCCAAGCAGTATGTAAAAATTCTTAAATTCTCTTAATGGAGTAGATTCTTCCTCATAGTGAGTCAAAATTAGTCTCCTTGTACTTTATATTCATTGTTCCTAGATATGCTTTCACAAAAAAATCTAATCTCTTTTCCATATGACATACTCTTTTAATACTTGAAGACAGCAATTATGCCCCTCAAGTCTCTTTTTACTACAGGCTAAATATCCCTCATATTGTTTTCAAGATTCCTCCAAATCATGGATGTCATCCCTTCTGAAGGTTCAACTTTGTGAACATACATCTTAAAATTTGAAATCCCACATTTTTGCTCTATAAAAGAATATTTATAGAATCTATTCATTGGGGAGACAGTGTTGTTATTTCTGTGTGTAGGATATGATTAAAAGAGAATACAAGACTTTTTATTTTAATACTTGACATTCCGTATCTACAAACAAAATCTAAAATTATATAACCTCTTTTGGAAACTACAGTAGAGTTCTGACTTATGTTGAACTTCTGGTCAATAAAAATCCTTAATTCTTTCTCAGATGAGTGTTCATGAAGATTAGCACTCCTCCTTCACTTTCAATTTGTGATGTAGGATTTTGCACCATTTCTAGTTCTTTACATAAATCTTTATATGGAGTTTTTTTTTCCCCTTAGATTTTACCTATCATTCCAGTGTCTTGAAAGTGTCAAAAGTATTAATTTTGTTTCAACATATCAGCAGTCCCTCCTTTTTGTGTAGGATCTTCAGATGTAATATGCATAATAGTTATATACTAATCAAAGCCATTGATAAAATCTAGAATCTGCCTACTAGGTTGCTTTGATTCATTAATCAACTTACCCTGGCTTTTGCATCAGTATACTATTGTCCATCTTGTATCTCTTTGTCTTGTCCACAAAGTTATGATGACATGAAAAATTACTTATGTTCTTGAAAGTGAGATAAATTCCAACACTTCAATTCAGTTTTATCAATATCAATTAAACAGCTACCATGTGCAAAACACTTTTTAAACACATTGGAATACAAAGATTAAAAAAATGAATGGCACTTGCTCTCAAGGATCTTATTTTCTACTATATGGATCAGATTGAACAGAAATACAGGCAACTAATAAAAATTTAGATGATTGGTTTTTTTAAGAGAGATAGGAAGACAGGAAAAAAGGAAAAGAGGAAAGCAGGAAGGAAGGGAAGAAAACAAAGACAGATTGATATGTATGCATACATACATTCATACATGCATACATACATACACAATATATATTCATATATACACACATGCACACACAGATACACACACACACACACACACACATACTGCGTGGAGGAATAAAAAGTAAATTCCTAATTATGGAGAATTTAAAGGCCAAATAATGTTTTGTGCTAGAGAATATTAGAAATAACTGAATATTATTCAATACGCAAATGAAATGGACAGATGTATGTCTCAGCAAGAACATTTTGGCAGCTGTGTGGGGGAAAGATTTCTGTTGCAAAGACTGGGTGGAAATAAATCAATTAGGGGATCCATAAAATAGTCCAAGGGAAGTATTATGAGAGCAGTCTACTACATTTATCCAAAAAGAAAGGGGTGAGGTGGGGTGGGGCAGGGTATGAAGATCAGTGCTTACATAGTTTACTCATCTATATAAGAATGTATATGTGTCTGGACTCAATTCTGTTGTGACTGTAAAAATTACTCACAGTTTTTCATAATTTTTTCTAAAGGAAATGGGTGTTTCTTTATGACAAGTTTTGTCTAGTGTTGATTCCTCTTTGGAAAGAATGAAACGAGAATGAAAAATTGCATCATGGAAAGAAGTACAAGAAAAAAGTAAACTTTAAAAAAAATAAAAAGGTATCCTTTTACAAATTATTCCTGTGATATTTACACAGATTGAAAAGAGAATTTTCTGAATCAAGATTCTTCAGAAATTGCCTTTAATAAACAGAAGACAGATTGTAGTGGAATCTTCAATTCTTATTTTCCAGAGTGAGCTAACTTACATTCCATCCATTACTCCAGTAGTGATTTTGATTACTTTTAAACATTTACCTTTAATGGAAATTTGTTCTGAATGGATTATATTGCTTTCTGAAAATGTTAAACTACTCTCAACAGCAGATATTTAAAGGTATGAAGGAAAGCTAGCTTGCAAATATCACAGCTATTTTTCCTGTAGAGAAAATGAAAGATTATAGTGAAAAAATGTTATATTTATTTGAACTTCTATACACATGATTGTGTAAATACAAACTCAATTCTATAAAGCAATTTATCTATATGAGATGCCTGTAGAAAATGACCAGATAAGGAACATAGAAACTTATTTCAGCTTTTAATAAAAGCCAGATTATAGTTGAACCTATCTGTTCTATGATTACTGGAAGAAGTTTTCCGCATTTTTAACTAGACTTAAATCATTTTATTCCCATTTCTGTAAAGATATAAAAAACCTAACATATTATAAAGAAAGCCTCATATTTATAAAAATTAGTAATAATTTTGAAGTTCTTTGCAATCTAAATTGTAGATTGTGAAAGAAGAGGTTAATTTAATTAATAAATAAAATTCATCTTTGTAAAATAGTCTAATTTGTCAAGCATTACAACTTACCAAAAATGCCTAGAAATGGACCTACTTAACTTATTTTACATTTTAAGTCTCTAAATTTAGCTCTCTTAGGGAAATTAGCTGTTTTAGTTATAGATTTTCAAATGTTGGATATTTTAAAGAAACTTTTTGAGAGAAAACCAAAAACCTTTGAATATTTATACCTGTATGTGCATCCAATTGTGTTATTTTCTTATTGTAACCCTATAATAAATATGAAATTAACCCATTAGAATTAAAGTCCCATTAACAATGAACATGCCCTGTGTAAGTTCCATTTCATAGAAGAAATTTTGGGCTATCAAATATTGTTTTTATATTTTTACTAACCTAATTATCTTACCTTGATGATAGTTGTCTGATAATACCTGCCTATTGTTATTTCCTTGAAAGTCCAGAACCTTACATTTTAGGAAGAGACTGATTAACCAATGAAAAAAAGATTAATAATTTCTCCCAAATATAAAGGAAAATATGACAACTTTAAGAAGTCATTAAGAAATGATGTAGCAGCAAGGTTATTACAGTTCTGCTTTTGTGCAGTTACCAGACAGGTGATACTATTTAAATCCAGCATGGAAGAAGGAATTGGATTTTGTAAGTAACCCTAACTGATTACCCTGTCAATTGCTATTAACTTCTTGTAAGCATTTATTCCTTCATCAGTTTAGCAATCAGGTATTTCTTAATTGCATGCTATGTGACAGATAGGTATAGTCAGTGTTAGTGGCACAAACACAGTAGTGAAACAGCTCCTTCTTTCAAGAAACTTATAGCTTAGCCAGGGGGAACAAAAAAAAAAACAATGCATGTACAGGTAGAAGTAAATAAACACAAGATGATTTTGGAAGAAAAGCATTAGAAGCAGGATGGGAAGGGTCAAGAAAATGAATTAATCATTGAAGAAAACCATTAATTCCTTGAAGCTTAGTTAAGTAGGAAATACTTTCCAGGCACTAAGATTGTCAAAAATAAGCCATGCAGGTGGGTTATGTTGTGCCATATAGGAAAAATAACAAGAAATCCCCTTTGGACTGTAGCACAGTGTAATATGCAAAAAGGTTGGAAATGCAGATTGAAATCAGAAAATACATAATACATACACACAAATTCACACATGCAAACACAAACACATACTCAAGACAGTTGCCTGAAATAGACAGGTCATAGTGGAGAGTTGTGAAAAAAGGTGATGCATTGGAAAAGTAACCCCATCTCTAGTGACAGATTTCAGGAGACAATGAAGGACAGAAGATCCATAGGCTTGGACATTCCTGAATAACTCAACAACAACAACAACACACACATGTATGTATGTACTTATGTATAAGTATATATATATATATATATATATGTGTGTGTGTGTGTGTGTGTGTGTGTGTGTGTGTGTATCATTAAAATACCTGGATATTATTGTGCATATCAGTGAGGGGTCACAGTATATAAAAGAACAGCTAATGAAAACAAAAAAAGTTACATATCATAGTTTGCTTTAATATAGATTTAATATAAATATATTTAATTTATAGATTTAATATAAATAGATTTAGTATAAATAACAATTCTCAATTCAGGTCAAGTTTCTTCCATTAAACACACACACACACACACACACACACAAAGACACCAGCTGCACACACACACACACACACACACATATTAAAGAGACTCAGGCAAGAAAATTTGATTGATTTTTGTAAGTTTATGCAAACTGTGTGTCATGTCATACCTAATTCATATATCTTGACTATAGAAGATTGGTCAATTTGTTGAAGACGTATGTTCATATGAATGTAAATTTTGCAATTTTGACTAACAAAATATTCCTCTCCATTAGAACTTAACCAAATGGCCTGAGAAGGCATACATCATATTAACTGAGAGCTAATTGAAATGTGACACAAAAGCCTATTTTGTTTTCTATATCATTTTTATGTAAATATCTAGCCCTAGTTTGTTTTTCAAAAAAAAAAATTCAAACAACCAAAGAGTCTGTGAGATTTTTAGGAAAATTATATCTTTTCCAGGTGTTTTGTAAAGAGATATTTTGTGAACGGAAAATACCTCAACATGAAGAGACTCATTGGAAGAAGTTGTGGTCTTTGAACAATGAGATACCAAATTCATTTTCTATATAGAGTTCAGTCTGCCAGTAATTCATTATATCTTCACAACACTGTGCAGGTGCGTGCGCACACACACACATACCCATACTCTCCCCCCCACTCTCATTTTCTTTGTAAATTCAATAAGACAAAAAAGAGGTAAATAATATGTAAATTAGAAAAGCAGCCATTGTAGAACCTAAAAATGAAAATCCAGTAGAAGAATGACTTAACATAACTTGTTTTACTACAATATTTTGGGGGTCTTTAAGTGATTATCTCCTCTCGACTGTTTATAAAGTCTAATGATTGTAAACTACATATTCAATTAATTGAATATAATTACATACAAGTATCATTGATGTATGTTTTGTTGTTATTTTCAATCTAGTTGTGATTTTTATCAGTGTGGGTAATAATTCATGTGGAAATTTTTTCCATCATTGCAAATCAACACTTTATCTGCAGCTTACAATCTTAAAGTTTTTCTTGGGTCCTAGATTACAGAAACAATTTGCCCAAGGTCATGGGGTATTTATTTTTATAGACAGAACTATAACTTATGTAGTCTTGAACTCAGTTCATGGCCAATTCTCTATGCATTAGGACAGGATTGATACTTAAGAAAAAAACTATTTAATGAATATTTGTGGATGATTCATATATACTAAGAATTTATGACCACAACTTGAAAGAGGAAGGAGAAGATAATGTATAAAGCTCAATTTAATAACATTAAGAGATAAGCATGGGGTTCTTCAATGCTTAAAAATATTTGATATAGATATATGTGTATGTGATGTATATTCATGTATCTGTACCTATTATCTATCTGTCTACTTAGACACCTAGCTATTCACACATATATATAAAACTTTTACCACCACATTATGTAACTCTAACAACTAAACTTGGTCTCAGAAAACTGAAAAGTGCCCTTCTCTATCTTCATTGAAAAGATGAGAGATTATGGGAATGAAAGCCAAGTCACTTCATTTTGTTATTGCCTTCCAAGAGTCAGAGAAATACAATCCAGAATTCCATTCTCAAGATTCTCAAAAATAACAGTGAACTTTAGACAAATGGCTATAGTTCTAATCTTCATATATCTATTGCCTGCCTTTGTCAAGGAGGGGGCAACATTTTTGGTAAAAAAAAAAAAAAACTGCCCTACCCACCAACAGCAACTGTCAAAGACAAGTAAATAAATCTGAATTCTACTGCTAGCAAGACTTCCCAGACTAGGAACCCTATTTTTCTTCCACTCCCTGGAGCCATGAGCAGAAGATCAATCCTTTGTCAAACATTATCTGAAACTGCACAGAAAGTATTGTTGCACACTTCCTTAGTTATTATAACTCTTGAAGCTGTGGGAAAAAAACTGCTTATTCATGTACTTTGACAATGTATTTATTGGAGAATGATTCTTTTTTTTCTAAATTTAGCAAAGATTGTTGCTGTTTTTCATTACTTAACTCAATGAAAACCGTATGCCAACTGTTTGATAAAATTGACTAGATATGGCACAGTACTTTGTGCATAAAAATCACATAAATTATTTTTGTATTCATTCATTAATTTGTATGATATTAAATATTGTCAGATGTGGTAAAGCCTTTTGAATAATTTTGCTGAACTGTCTTTTCCCTCTATTTAAAATTTTTGTTGTAAGTTGTGGCTTATAAGTTGTGGCAGGAGGTGGAATGTTATATTTGGCAAATAATGAGATATAAAAACAAATAATTTAAAACAAATTGTTTTCCTTAAGAGAAACAAATGTATTCAGTTTAATTTATATACACACATACAAAATTTGTGGAGGGTGAGACACATAAATTGCTGGGAACAGTGTGTAGAAGAATATGTTTCAGACACATTACATTCAAACACATATGAATCATAAACATTGAATATATTCTTCATCAGAAAAAGTACTGAAGTACTGATATTGGAAGAGATCAGTAATTATTACTTATGCTATTTTTTCACTATCTTTTCATTCCAGTAACACTAATATTTAATTTAAATTATTTCCTTCAAACCTAAGTTACTGTGGTCTGCCTAGACCTGATTCCTGTGACAAGATGTTTTTTTAGAGCAGAGTGAAGTGAATTAAGTTCCATGGGTCTTTGGCCAAAAAATTAGTCTGTGTTGTTGCTGGCAGGGGGTTCAGAAGAGAAAAATGCTAAGGAAAAAAGTGAGTAGACCAGATGTGTTTCATATTTAGTAAAGAGAGGGTCCAGCAAATAAAAAAATTCAGCAGGGTGAGGATTTTTTCTAATGAGTTTCCAAGTAGTCAAATCACTCTTTGCTTACAGATTGCTGTGAACTGTTTCCTTTTTCCATGGTTGCTCTGTCCAAGACGCAATATTTTAAGTAGTATTTCACTAATGGTGTGGACACATATTAACTTCTCTAAATGTTTTATTTCCTTAAAAATTCAATATTCTATGTTCCAAAAAGATAAAAATCAATCAGGCATAAACGAATAATATAATAAAGAGTGCTGCATTGAAGGAATGCCTACAGAGTTCTCTGATGTAAAATGCCTATTGGGTAAATTAACATTCCCTCAGCATTCAAAGAGGAGCTATACAGCACCTGTTAGGGCTGAGTCATTGGGGATGCAAGGAGAGGAGAATACAAAGGTAAAAACCAAAATGATGCTGGCCCTGGGGAATTTGCCTTTATTGCTGGGGTAAGTGGGCTTCCTTTTTAACAACTAAGACTAATGAATTTCGTGAGGAAAGACATAACCTTGCTAGATTCTTTATCATATTGCTTCAAATACAAGTTGCTGTCTTCCCCAAAATCTTCTGGAAACTTAATTGAAAGTCTTAGTACTAAACACAGTGTTTCACAAGCTTTGGAGTGGTTTTAAGTTACACTGACTTCATAAATATAAATGCATGTATATTAAGCATTAATATGAAAATAGGTAGCAATGCACAAGAGAGAGTGATAATATCTGTTCTCCCTTTCTATGTTTCTGACAGCTTAAAGGAGCAGCAGAGATATTGACATCCTGTATACTCTGCTTTTCTTTTTTATTATAAATTTATTTATTTAAATTTTTACAATCATTTTCACAAGTTTTTGGGTTCCAAAATTTTCTCCCCATTTGTCCCCACCCTCCTCCCCATTACACTGAGCATTCTAATTGCTCATATCACCAATATTCCCTCTCTTCTTTCATCCCTCCCTTCCCCTACCCCATCTTCACTTTTGTCCTGTAGGGCTAGATAACTTTCTATTCCCCATTACCTGTATTTCTTATTTCCTAGTAGCAAGAACAATACTCAACAGTTGTTCCTAAAACTTTGAGTTCCAACTTCTCCCCATCTCTCCATCCACACCCATTCCCTTTGGGAAGGCAGGAAATTCAATATAGGCCATATCTGTGTAATTTTGCAAGTGATTTCCATAATAGTTGTGTTCTGTAAGACTAACTATATTTCCCTCCCTCCTATCCTGCCTCCCATTGTTGCTATTCTCTCTTTTGATCCTGTCCTTCCCTGAGTGTTGACTTCAAATTGCTCCCTCCTCCCATTACCCTCCCTTACATCATCCCGCCTCCACCCTGCTTATCTCCTTCTCCCCCACTTTCCTGTATTGTAAGATAGGTTTTCATACCAAAATGAGTGTGCATTTTATTTCCTCCTTTAGTCAAATGTGATGAGACTAAACTTCATGTTTTTTTCTCAGCTCTCCTCTTTATCCCTCCACTAAGAAGTCTCCTGCTTGCCTCTTCTATGAGAGATAATTTACCCCATTCCATTTCACCCTCTCTCCTCCCACTACATTTCTCTCTCACCATTTACCTTGATTTTTTTAAAGATATGATCCCATTCTATTCAATTTACTCTGTGCTCTCTGTCTCTGTATGTGAGTGCATGTGTGTATGTGTATGTACATGCCTGTACATATGTGTGTGTGTGTGTGTAGTCCCACGAACTGCCCAGACACTGGAAAATTTCAGGAGTTACAAATATTGTCTTTCCATATAGGAATATAAACAGTTCAACTTTGGTAAGTCTCTTGTGACTTCTCCTTGCTGTTTATTTTTCATGGTTCTCTCCTGGATATATTTTCCAGGTCAGTTGTTTTTCCAATGAGATATTTCACATTATCTTCCATTTTTTCATTCTTTTGGTTTTGTTTTGTGGTTTCTTGGTTTCTCAGAAAGTCATTAGCCTCCATCTGTTCCATTCTCATTTTGAGGGAGCTATTTTCTTCAGTAAGCTTTTGCACCTCTTTTTCCACTTGACTAATTCTGCTTTTGAAAGCATTCTTCTCCTCATTGGCTTCTTGAACCTCTTTTGCAATTGAGTTAGCCTATTTTTCAAGGTGTTATTTTCTTCAGCATTTTTTTCATGCTTTTCTTGCATCTCTCTCATTTCTCTTCCCAGTTTTTCCTCCACCTGTCTAACTTGAATTTCAAAATCCTTTTTGAGCTCTTCCATGCCTTGAGCCCATTAGATATCTTTTCAGATGTTTGGGATACAGAGGCCTTGACTCTTATGTCTTTATCTGATGGTAAGCAGTTTTCTTCCTCGTCAGAGAGGAAAGGCAGAATCATCTGCTCCCCCAAGAAAATAACTTTCTATGGTCTTACTTTTTTTCCCTTTTCTGTGCATTTTCCCAGCCAGTTACTTGACTTCTGAGAGTCCTATCCAGCCATGGCCTAGGTCTGCCCAGCTAGTGCTTGGGGTCTGAGATTCAAATGCTGCTCCCCAGCCTCAGGGCTTTTGGTGGCAGGCCTGGTTGCTATTCAATGGGAGCTTAATTTCTGATGCTCAGGTGGAGGCAGTGCCACCTCCCAGGCTCAGTTCCCTCAGGGGATTTATGCAGAGACCTTTTGTAATGGAGCTCTTGCTGACCTCCTGCCTGCTCTGGAAGCCTGTGGCCACCTGCTGCCTCTTCCACTGCCTCTCGTGCTGTCTCCCGAGGGAGCCTGTGTCCCAGAGACATCCCGCTCCCCTCTTAGCCCATCCAGACGTTTCTTTCACTGATCTGTGCATCTGTGGGTGGAAGGACCTTTGTGGCTGCTGGAGATTCTGTCCCTGAAGCCTGCTCAGATCTACTTGCTCCTCTCAGTGCCACGTGGCAAGGGCAGGGGAGGGCTCCACTCCCATCTGGCACGTGATGGACCTATGAGATCGCTTTTTCAGGGCTCTCTGGAATTGACATCTCCTTCACTGTGTTGCTGCGCAGCTTCCACTGTTTCAGAATTTGTTGGGAGTTCTTTTTAGAGGAAATCCATGGGCTGTGGGTTTGGAGCTAGCATATGTGAGTGTTTCTACTCTGCCATCTTGGCTCCGCCTCTGTTTTTCTTATAAATTACAAAAGTGGTACTATTTTACATATAAATAGAATAATTCTAGGACTACAAATAAAGTAGGCTTATTTTTGAGGAAGAAAAAACGAGGTACATTTTTTTTTCTATAAATCAGTAAATTCATTCAGATACCTCTAAAAAGTGAATCTGAACAAATTTTAGAGTGGCAGAATCCACTAGGAGACAGAATGTGACAGTTGTCATTCCAGGATAGCCTGAAAGATTGACCAAAGGAATCTGTTACATCCCATAGGGGGAGTACAGAGCACATGGGCTGCACCAGCATAAACTCAGCAATAGAAGAGTGGGAATGGTCCCAAATGCTCTGAGTCACCAGCTGTGATTCCCAAATTTCTCAGCACAGGATTTGAGTTAGAGGTGGGTGAGAGAGATGTACAAGGTTGTGGCAGGAAAAGAGGCTGCTCCTGGGGTTACCAGCCATCAAACTGAATGCTTGAAAGCTGCCTACATGAATTTTTGGAGTCAATATGTTGCACTGAATTGTAAGTGCTCTTACCCTCACTTGTTCACCTTGAAAACCCGGATAATTATGCACTAGGAAAAATTCTAGAAGAATAGGACCAGAAGAAGAGGTACAGAAGCCTTTTAGCTCAAGAGGGTAGTGAGATCAAAGCAAAGAGTTCCTCATGCTGTAACTGAAGGGGACCAGTGCAGGACCAGTGATGTCCCAGCAAACCCAGTCTCAGCAGACCAGCAGGAGATCCTGAGCCTCAGGTAGGTGGAGTCAGTAAATGCCAACACCAGGACCCCAGGCATACCTAAACACAAATGGGGAAACTGAACTGACACCAGCACAGATGAGAGCCCACCAAACCTGGATCCTGTCCATGCTACAGCCCAGCCTCAGGAGAGGAAGGGACCTCCAGTAATGAGAAAACCCATCCCCCAGATCTCACGATGTAAATTTCACTGTAACCCTGGGGAAAATCAGACTTCACCTGGCCTTGGCCTTGGCACACATCAGCAAGTTCATCCCCATTTAAGATACAGCATTATGTAGCTTCTAGCAGAAAAAAGAAAAAAAAAAGAGGCCACAGTACACAAAGCCAGTAACCAGGATCCTAGCTCCCAGTACAAGAAACATGGGGCAGAATCCCACTGGCCCTGAAGGCAGAAATCCACATTACAAAGAAGGAAAAAGGAAATCATTAAATATGAACTAATGTCAAATTAAAAAAAAATCTTTCTTGGAAGAGCTCACAAAGGATTTTAAAAGTCTAATTAGAGAGGAAGAAGAAAAAGTGACCAATAATTTTGAAAATACAATGACAAAATGAAAGAAAAAGTATTCACTGAAGAGATCAACTCCTTAAAAAACAAAATTGCCCAAATGGATAAGGTGGTACAAAACCTAACTGGGGAAAATAACTCCATAAAGGGAAAAATTGAACAAATGGAAAAGGAGATGGAAAACCTAAATGAAGAAATCAATTCGTTAAAAATTAGAATTAGGCAAGTAGAAGTTAATGACTATTTGAAGCATCAAGAATCAATCAAACAGAATCTAAAGAATGAAAAAAATATAAAAAAATAAAATATCTCATTGCAAAAATAACTGACCTCAAAAATAGAACCAAGAGATAAATATAAGAATTATTGATCTATGGTAAAGTCATAATGAAAAACAGAGCCTAAACTTTGTCTTCCAATAAAATTTCAAGGAAAACTGCCATGACATCTTAGATTCAGAGGGGAAAATAGTCATTGAAAGAATCCACTGATCAGCTGCTACAAGATACCACAATTTGAAAATGCCAGAATATATTGTTGCCAAATTTCAGAATGATCAGGTCAAGGAGAAAATACTCCAAGCAGTCAGAAAGTAGTAACTCAAATATCAAGAAACTAAAGACTGTAGGATTGGAATGATATTCTGTAAGGCAAAGGAGCTGGACTACAAGTGAGGATCAACTACTCACCAAAACTGACCACAATCTTTTAGTTAAGGAAATGTATATTTAACAAAATATGGATTTCCATATCTTCCTGATGAAAAGGCCAATGATCAATAGAAAATTTTATTTTTAAATACAAGACCCAAGAGAGGCATATAAAGGTAAATAGGAATAAAAAGGAAAACAATAACTTGCAATTTCATATGGGCAAACTGTTTATGTAAATAAATAGGATGAAGATACTTGTTAATCTTGAAAATTGTACATGTATTATGCCATTTTAAAGTGATATACATAGACAGAGAGTGTGGATGTAAATTGAGACATGATGATTAAAAGGTCAGTGAAGGAGTCTGAAGGGAGAAGAGGAAAGGAAGATGGAGAAAAGCACAAACTGCATCACATGAAGAGGTACAAAATTATAGTAGAGGGAAAGAAAGGAGGGATACAGACATTGTTTGAGTTACTTTCATTGAATTTGTTTCAAGGAGGTAATATGATTCTCTGTAAGGTACAGAAGTCTAACTTGCCTTACAGGAAGCAGAAAGGAATAAGGGAAAGGAAAGGGAGTGATGTTTAGAAGGGAGGGAAGACATAGTAATGGAAAAGGGAAATAAAAGGGATGGGGGCTCATAGAAGGGAGGGAAGGCTGAAGGAGGCAGTGGTGAAAAGTAAAACTCTTGAGAAGGATAAGGGAGAGAAGAAAAATAAAAGCACAAGCAAGGTCAGGGGACAGGTTAGAGAGAAAGATATAGAAAGTAACCATAACTCTGAATGTGAATGGGATGAAGTTTTCCCATAAAAAGTGAGGGGGAAAGCAGAATGAATTAAAAACCATAATCCTATAATGCATTATTTACAAGAAGCACATTTGAAACAGAGTGACCCATATAGGGTAAAGGTAAAAGGCTGGAGTAGAATATATTATACTTCAACTGGAGTAAAAAACAAACAAACAAAACGAAACTGGGGTGCCAATCCTAATCCCAGAAAAGCAAAAGTAAAAATAGATCTAATCAAAAAGGGTAAGGAAATAAATTATATCCTGCTCACTCAGAGGCACCATAGAAAATGAAGCAATATCATTACTAAACCCATACTCTCCAAGGGACATAGCTTCGAAATTTGTAGAGGAGAAGTTAAGGGATTTACAGGAGAAAATGGATAATAAAACTGTACTAGTAGGGAACCTCAACCTCTCCTTCTATGAAGCCAATAAATCTAGCTTAAAAATAAACAAGAATGAAGTTAAGGAGGTGAATAGGATTCTGGAAAAGGGATTTTATAGATTTCCTGAGAAAATTGAATGGGGATAGAAGGAATAGGACCTTATTTTTAGTGCTTCATGGCACGTGCACAAAACTTGACTATGTACTAGGACATAAAAAAACCTCAGAACCCAGTGAAGGATGGCAGAAATGCTCAATGTATATTTTTCAAATAATGATGCAATAAAATTACATGTAATAAAGGGACATTGAAAGATAGACCAAATATTAATGGGAAACTAAAGAGTTT
The DNA here is from genome assembly GCA_028658325.1 of Potorous gilbertii. Classification (NCBI taxonomy): domain Eukaryota; kingdom Metazoa; phylum Chordata; class Mammalia; order Diprotodontia; family Potoroidae; genus Potorous; species Potorous gilbertii. The sequence goes on along the minus strand of CM053771.1, from coordinate 439,156,383 downwards.
GATCCTAAATTATAAGAGGGTCAAGTAACAATCATTGAAACAATAAATAACTTCATTCAAAGAATGAGAATAATGAGACAACCTATCAAAATTTATGGGATGCCATGAAGGCACTTCTTAAAGTAAGTTTTATTCCTCTGAATGCCTGTGTGAACAAAATAATGTGAAAGATCAAAGAACTGGCATGCAACTGAAAAGCTAGAAAAAACAAATTCAAAATCTCAAATGAAATACCAAAGAAGAGATTTAAAAAATTGAAATTATGATAACCATTGAACTAATGTATAAAACTAAGAAATGGTTTTATGAAAAGAAAATTGATAAACTTGGTCATCTGAATGAAATAAGAAGAAAATCAAATTATCAGTATCAAAAATGAAAAGGCAAACTCACCTCCTATGAAGAGGAAATTAAAGCAATAATTAAAAATTGCTTTCCCCAACTGTATGTCCATAAGTTTGACAATCTTAATGAAAGAGATTAGTATTTACAAAAATATTAATTGCTCAGATTGACAGAAATGGGAGTAAAATACTGAAATAACTTCATTTCAGAAAAAAAGACATTGAACCAGCCATCAATGAACTCCCTAGAAAAAAAGTCTACAGGACCAGATGGATTTACAAGTGAATTCTATCTAACACTTCCTGAAGAGTTAATTCCAATGCTATACAGAGTATTTGGAAAACTTTGCTAAGAAGTCATAGTAAATCCTTTTTACGATACCAATATGCTCTTGATATCTAAATCTGGAAGAGTCAAAGAAGAGAAAAAAATATGTAGACTAATATAGCTGCAGAGATTTTAAATAATGCATAAGGATAAAATTACAGCAAATTAACATGAGAATAATACATTTTGGCCAGGTAGTATTAATACAAGCATTGCAGGGTTGGTTTAATATTAGCTAAGCTATCAGCATAACTGATCATATCAACAGCAGAACTAACAGAAACCATATGATTATCTTAATAGATGCAGAAAAAAAGATTTAAAAAATACAATTCAGATTCCCATTCGATACACTGGGGAGCATAGGAATAAATGGAACCTTCTTTAAAATAATAGGTAGTATCTATCTGAAACCATAAGCAAGCATTACATGTAATGGAGATTAGCTAGACGCATGTTCAATAAGATCAGGGATGAAACAGGATATCCATTATCACCATTGTTATTTAATATTGTAACAGAAATGTTAGCTTTAGCAAACAGAGAAGACAAAGTAATTGAAGGATTTAGAATAGGCAAAGAAGAAACTAAGTTATTACTCTTTGCAGAGGATATGATGATACAGTTAGAGAATCCTAGGGAATCAAGTAAAAAGCTTCTTGAAATTATAAACAATTTTAGCAAATTTGTAGGATAGAAAATAAGCCAACATAAATCATCTGCATTTTGTTTATTACTAACAAAACCCAAAAGAAATAAATAGAGAAATCACATTTCAAGTTTCTGTACACACTATGAAATATTTTTTGAGTCTTGCTGCCAAAACAAACCCAGGTACTCTATGTGTACAATTGCAAAACTCTTTTTCCACAAATAAAATCAAATTTAAATAATGGGAAAAACATTAGTAACTCTTGGGTATTCCAGACTAGTGTAATAAAAAAAAAATTGCAATTCTACCTAAATTAATTTACTGATTTATTGCCATACCAATCAAAATACCAAAAAACAATGTATAGAGCTAGAAAAAAGTGTCAAAATTCATCTGAAAGAACAAAAGGTCCGGAATAACAAGGGAATTAAATGAAAAGAAATGCTAAGGAGGGTGGCCTAGCCAGACTGGATCTTAAATTGTATCATAAAGCAGCAATCCTCAAAAACCACTTGTTCTGGCTAAGGAATAGAGGAGTAGATCAGGGGAACTGGTTTTGTACACAAGACGCAGTAGCCAATGACTATAATAATCCACTGCTTGATAGATCCAAGGACTCCAACTTCAGGGATAATAATTCACTGTTTAAAAAAAACTGCTGGGAAAGCTACAAAAGTGTGGCAGAAACTGAGCACAGATCTATGCCTGACATCGTATACCAGAAGAAAGTCCAAATGGATAAAAGATTTAGCTATGAAGGCTGATACTACAAAGAAATTGAAGGAGCAATGAATTGTTTATTTGTCAGATTTATGTAGAATGGAGGAATTTATGACCAAACAAGAGATAGTGAAAATTATGAAATGCAACATGGATAACTTTAATTACATCAAATTTAAAAATCTTTGGACAACATAGCTAAAGTAACCAAGATTAAAAGGGAAGCAGAAAACTCAGAACAAATTCTACTTTTTGAGACATTCTTTTTCTCATTGATTTTTGAACCTCTTTTGCCATTTAGGTTAGCCAATTTTTAAGAGTTTTATTTTGGAGAGGGTTTCCTTTAGCAACCTATTGACTCTTTTTCATAATTTCTTGCATTGCTCACATTTCCCTTCCCCATTTTTACTCTACTCATATTACTTGATTTTCAAAATCCTTTTTAAACTTCTCCATGGACTGAGATGAATTCATATCTTTTTTGGAGGTTTTGGATGAAGGAACTTTGACTTCCTTGTCCTCTGATTGTGTGTTTTGATCTTCCTTATCACCAATATATTAAGAAAATACCTTTTCATCAAGAAATTAAGAATCTTTAGTCTACGTTTTCCCTTTGTTTGCTCATTTTTCCCAGCTGATTACCTGAATTTTGAGCTATTTGCTGAGTGGAGAACTGGAGAAGCAGTCATCAGGTCGGCAGTGGCTGGCACTGCTGGCGTCAGGCCCAAGACTGGGACCCAACAATGCCCCCCTCTCAGATATGTGGGAGACCTTTTTCACTGACTTTTAGAAGCTGTCTTTGGCATTTGTAAGTTGAGAAGTCTGGAAATCTCAATAGCCTCCAACTATTCAGTTGCCTAAGGCCTCTTCCAGCTCTATCCACACTGGCACTACCCAAGGCCAACCATACACCACTCCGAGCCAAACATAATAGACCTTTTCTGTTAGCATTCCAGTTTGTCTAGGGCTGGAAATTTTCTTCAGTATGTCATTTTGTGGGCTTTGCTGCTCTAGAATTTGTTTAGGGTTACTTTTACAGGAGTTTTGAGGACTTGCAAGCTAAATCAGGTCCTTGTTTCTACTTCACTATTTTGACTCCACCTCTTAAATTCTTTTGTGAATCTCTTCACAAAGCCATGTCTTTTTTTTCTGCTACCATGCAAAGACTGGTGAGTAATGAAACAAGATTCTCAAAATATTTTCCCTTTACTTTTCATTTTACATTTTGTCCTGTTTGTGTATGAATTATAACAGGTACTTTGCATATTAATACATTCTATGTGTAAATCAATTCAAGAAAAATCTATTGAACTTATGTTTTGCATAATGCTTGCAATGATTCAGCTTATGTGGAACACAAAGATGAATGGCAGAATCACGTCAGAAGGGCACTTGTCTCCTAATATTGTGGTTAATACACATACAAAAATTCAATAATAGACAATTGAATAAAAAGTTTCAAGCCATATGCTTTGAAAGTGTTAAGGGAGAGATCACTCTTTATTAACAAGAATAGGAGAAAGGACCTGATCTGGATTTTGAAGGATGCCTATATTATCAACAAGAAAAAGAGAGTACCTCAAGCTAATGGAGTACTATACAGAAAGATACACAGATATGACAGTGTGCAACACAACTGAGGAATCTTTTATTGGTCTAATTTTGCTAGAATACAGGATGAATTAGGGAATCCTGTAAGAGGTTAGACTAAAAAGTTACATAGATTAAAGTCCAGAATGACAATAAATGGCACAGAGAATTTTGTATTAAAAAAAAAAAAGTTGTTGGTGAAGGGAATAAACCAATTATAAGGAAGTTTTCAATTCAGTGGTAATGTGTCCCTGAAATAAGTGAATGACACTGATGTCATGCAAATATTAACATGCAAATTTGGCTACTTAATAATGTTCTTTTTTAATACAAATTAGCTTTAAGATGTACTTAAACAAGATTGGAGGGATAGGGTGAAGCATGTGCTATTAATTCTTTATTTCTGTGGTTGTGATCAACTCACAGATCTTACCTTTTGTTAAAATAGGAGTCCTGAATTTTCTGCAAGTGAACTGAGACATACTGTGCTATAAGTACAGCAAAAGTTAGCTATGCAGGGCAGAGCCAAGAGAGTGGAGTAGAAAGACACATATACTCTCGTGCTTCCCCCACAGCCCACAAAATACATGTAAAAAATGACTCTCAAAAATTTCTAGAACAGAAGAAGTAGCAGAAGGACACAGTGAAACAGATTTCGAGCCAAAGGACATCTAGAAGGCCAACAGTAAAAGTCTATCTCATGGAATACTGAGCAGAGCAGAGCCCAGGCCTGACAAAGGAACACAGGGAGGAACAAGGTCAGAAAAGGCCTCGAGCACAGACTCTCCAGCAGGGAGTGTCCCAGATCCCTCAACCCACAAATACCAAAGAAATCTTCAAAGGTCAGTTTGGAAGGGCTTTCCCAACTTGATGAGAGCAGAATGAGGGTTTCCCCAGCACTGATCTCAGGCAGCAGCAGAGGAGACAGGGGCAGCAGCAGCCTGGGTCCATTGTCCTAGCAACTCAGCTTAAAACCTTTGGGTGAATTTAGTAGAGAATCTGAATCTCAGCCCTCAGTGGCAGCCCCACATGTACCCAAAGCCCCCGGGGGGGAAGAGAGTACCTTATCTGAACCTCAACACTGAGCAAGGTCTTGGGAGGAGGAGGAGCACTAGGACCTTTCTCTTGACAAAGGATTCAGAAGTGATGTAATTGACTGAGAAAATGCCTAGAAAAGGGAAAAAGTATAAGACCATAAGAGGTTACTTTCTTGGTGAAGAGGTATCCACTTCCATCTGTTCAGATGAAGAAGAACAATGCATAATGTCAGAGGAAGTAAAAACTTCTGCCTCCAGTACCTCCAAAATGAATATGAAATGGACTTAACCCATAGAAGAGCTTGAAAAGTGAATCAGCAGACTGCTAAAGGAGAAACAAAAAAGTGCTGAGGAAAATAACACCTTTAAAAATATACTAACTCAATTAGAAAAAGAGGTCCAAAAAGCCTATGAAAAGAAGGAGCCTAATTCTCCTTAAAAAACAGAATTAAACAAGTGGAAAAAAGATTCAAAAGCTCACTGAAAATAATACTTCTTTAACAATGAGAATGGAGTTCTGGGAAGCCAGTGACTATATGTTAACACAAGAAGTTACAAAACAAAATCAAAAGATTTTAAAAAAAAAAAAGAAGATAATGTGAAATATCTCATTGGAAAAAAATGACCTAGAAAATAGAACCAGGAGAGACAATTTAAAATTATGGAACTACCTGAAATACATGATCAAAAAAAGAGCCTACACATTATATTTCATGAAATTATCAAGGAAAACTGCCCTGATATTCTAGAATCAGAGGGCAATATATATGTGTGTGTTTATGTGTGTGTACATATATATGTGTATATACACTATATATGTGTAAATATACATATATGTATGTGTGTGTGTGTGTGTGTCCTACCTAGCAAAACTGACTATAATACTTTAAGGGAAAAAAAAGGCCATTCAGTGATAGAAAGGACTTTCAAGCATTCATGTTGAAAAGACCATAACTGAATAGAAAATTTGACTTTAAAATTCAAGAATCAAAAGAAGTATGAGAAGGTAAATAAGAAAGAGAAAACAAAAAGGACTCTCTAAAGTTGAACTGTTTACATTCTTATATGGAAAGATAATATTTTTACCTCTTGAGACTTTTCACAGTATTTGAACAGGTGGAGGGATTACACACACACACACACACACACACACACACACACACACACATACACACACACACATATATATATATGTGTATGTATGTATACATAGTGAGAGAGAGAGAGATCATGAACAGGTTGAGTTGAATCAGAAGAGATGATATTTATAAAAAAATAAAATAAATTAAAGGATCAGAGAGGGAAATATTGGGAAGAGAAAGAGAGAAATAGAATGTGGCAGACTCTCACTCATAAAGGAGATAAGAAATTTTTTTTTTCAATGGAAGATAAAAGATAGGAGGTGAGAGGGGAAAAGTGAAGCTTACTCTCTTCACATATGGCTGAAGGAGGGAATAACATGCTCACTAACTTTGGTATGAAAGTCTATCTTACACTACAGGAAATCAGGGGAAGTGGGGACAAGAGAAGTGAGGGTAATGATAGAAGGGAGGACAAATGCAGAAGGGAGTAAGTAGAAGTAAACAATTTTGCTAAGGGGACAGGTCAAATGAGAAAATAGAGGAAAGGGGGGACAGGGAAGGATGGAGGGAAATGTAGTTAGTTTTACACAATATGACTGTTATTGAAATCTTGTGCAAAATTATATATACACACACACACACACACACACACACATACATACATAACACATGAGGCTAGGAAAATTGCTAAGTAGGATTCATCTTGCCATGAAAGAGGACCAGAACTCTCCCAATCCAGGCCCACATCAGTGATCCAGGAAGATATTAGGAGGCCCAAGGGGGTGGAGCCTCATAGCTACCAACACCAGAGCCCCAGGAGGGCCTCACACTCTAGGGGAAATGGGAAAACACTAGGGCAGCTGGGATCACAAATTACTGAGCCAGCCTTTGCTCTATCTCAGTGAAAGAGATCTCTCATGACCAGACCACCCCACCCCATATTTACCAAACTAGCTCAAGGGCTAATCTGGGGAAAAGTTAAAAAAAGAAAAGAATTCACCTGACCTCTGCTTGCTTACACCAGCCAGCTCAACACCAGATTCTTTAGATTCTAGCTGAAAGAACCAGAGGCCACAATACAGAAAGTGTCATTATCATGAGTAAGAAGCAAAGCAGGAAAGAAAAGATCATAGAAATTTTCTTTGGGGATGAGGACTAAAATAGGAATAACAAAGAGGTCAGCAATGAGAATATACTCCCATATGAAACTTCAGAAGGGACTATGAACTGGTCATAAGCACAAAGAGCACTCTTGGAAGAGCTAAAGAAGGATTTTAATACCAAAATTGTAAAACTAGAAGCAAAATTGGCCAACGATTTTAAAAGGATGAAAAAAGAATTCACTGAAGAGAACAGTTCCTTAAAAAGGAAAATTGGACAAATAGAAGCTCAAAATCTGACTAGGACAACTGGACAAATGGAAAAGGAAGCACAAAACCTAACTGGGAAAATTGAACAAATGGAAAGCAAAGTACACAAACTAACTGGAGAAAATAATTGCTTAAAAGGAATAATTGAACAAACAGAAAAGGAGATGCAAAAGTTAAACGAAGGAAACAATTTGATAAAATTAGAATTAGGCTAGTAGAACCTCAAGACTCTATGAGGTATCAAGAATAAAACAAAATGTAGACAATGAAAAGGTAGAAAAAAACATCAAATATCTAATTAGAAAAACAATTGACATGGAAAATACATCCACGAGAGAAAATCTAAGAATTATTGGCCTACCAGAAAGTCATGATGACAAAAACAGCCTAGAAAATGACTTTCAAGAAATCATCAAAGAAAATTGCTCACAAGTCCTAGATTAAGAGGATAAAATTGTCATCTGAAGAACCCACATTTCATCTCCCAAAAAGGATTCCAAATTAAATCACCAAGAATGCCATTGCCCAATTCCAGAACTATCCAGTGAGGGAGAAAATACTATAAGCAGCCAGAAGGAAATCATTCAAATACTATAAGCAGCCAGAAGGAAATCATTCAAATCGAGAAGCTACAGGCAGGATCACATAGGATCTTGCAGCTTCTCCATTAAAATATTGAAAGAATTGGAATATGATATTCCGTAAAGCAAAGGAGCTGGGACTATAACTAAGGATCAATTACCCCCAACATTTCTGGCAAGGAGATGGACATTCAGTGAAATGAGAGATTTCCAGAGCTTCTTCATGAAAAGTCCAGAACTCATAAAAACAATAATTGATCCTCAAACACAGGTCTCAAGAGAAGCATAAAAAGTAAACAGGGGTAAAGAAAAACTTAGTACTCAATATGGGCAAACTGTTGACTTCCATATAAGGGAAGATAATACTTGTTAATCTTGAGAATTACATATTTCATCTGAAATATAAAAGGAATACACCTAGACAGAGAAAGCAGGTACAAAGTAAGTTATATGATGATGAAAATGTAATTTAAATGTGCAAAAGGATTGCAAGAGGAGATGTGAAAAATAGGAGGCAGAAAATAGCAAAATAAATTACTGGAAGAGGCCGAAAATTATTTTACAGTAGAGAGAAAGAGTGGAGGGAGATGAGCATTATTTCAGAGGTACTCTAATCTGATTTGATTCAAATAAGGGAAAAAAACTTAATGTAGTACAGATATCTTGCTAGCTATAGAGGAAATAGAAAGGGAAGGGAGAAATGGGAGGATGAGCTAAAAGGGAGAGAAGAAATAGTAAGTGTAAACGGGAAGAAAAAGGGAGGGAGGCTGATAGAAGTAATTGCCCAGATTAACAGAAGAGGAAAATGAATACTGAAATAACTCCAACTCAGAAAAAGAAATCAAACAATCCATCAATGAACTCCGTAAGAGTTCCATAGGAAAAAAATCTTCAGGTCCAGATGGATTTATAAGTGAATTCTATCAGACATTTAAATAACAGTTAATTCCAATAATATATAGCTTTTTTGGGGAAAATGGGGAAGAAGGAGTCCTCCTAAATACTTTTTATGATATAAATATGCTTTGGATGCCGAAAATAGGAAGAGTCAAAACAGAGAAAAAAAAATTATAGACCTATTTCTCTATTTAATATAGATGAAAAATTTTAAATATGATTGTACCAAAAGAATATAGTAACTTATCATGAGAATAATACATTATAATCAGGTAGGATTTATACCAGGAACAAAGGGCTGGATCAATATTAGCAAAACTATTATCATTACTGATCATATGAACAAGAAACCTAACGGAAACCACAGGATTATCTCAATAAATGCAGCAAAAGCTTTTGACAAAATACAACACTCATTCCTATTGAAAACACTGGAAAGCACAGGAATAAATGGAACTCTCCATAACCTAATAAACAATATCTACCAAAAACCTTCAGCAAGCATTATATGCAATGGAGATAAGCTAGATGCATTCCTAGTAAGGTTGGAGGAGAAACAAAGATGTCCGTTATCAAAACTGCTTTTCAATATGATACAAGAAATGTTACCTGTAACAATAAAACAAGAAAAAGAAATTGAAAGAATTAGAGTAGGCAAGGAAGAAACTAAGTTATCACTCTTTGCTGATGATATGATGATATGCTTACAGAATCCCAGAGATTCAAGTAAAAATCTACTTGATATAATAAAAAAACTTTTGCAAAGTTCAAAGTTACAAAATAAACCCATACAAATCATCTGCATTTTTATAAATATATATATAGTAATATAATATATTTATATAATATATATATATATAATATAATATGTATGGTATACATGTATGATATAGTTTTATACATTAAATATATGTATGTGTGTGTGCATGTGTGTATTTCTAACAAAGCCCAATAGAAAGAGATAGAAAGAGAAATACCATTTAAAGTTGTGGTAGACACTGTAAAATATTTGGGAGTCTGCCTGCCAAAACAAACCCAGTGACTACATGAACAAAATTACAAAACACTTTTTGAACAAATATATCCATATCTAAGTAAGTGGAAAAACTTCAGTTACTCATGGGTAGGCCGAGGCTATATAATAAAAATGACAATTCTACCTAAATTAATTTTTTAATTCAGGGCCATACTAATCAAACTATCAGATAACTATCTTCTAGAGCTAGATAAAATAATATCAAAATTCATCTGGAAGAACAAATATTCCAGAATGTCAAGAGAATCAATGAAAAGAAAGGCTAGGGAAGGTGACCTAGATCTACCAGATCTCACATGGTATTTTAAATCAGCAATTATCAAAATCAGTTAACACTGGCCAAAAAACAGAAGGGTAATTCAATGGAATGAGTTAGGTACTCAAGACACATTTATCAATGAATATAGCAATCTACTGTTTGATAAACATAAGGACCCCATCTTCCAGGATAAGAACTAACTGTTCCACAAAAATTGCTGGGAATACTGGATAACATTGTGGCAGAAACTAGGCAAAGACCAATGTCTGACACTGTAAAGATGAATGAAATCCCACTGAGTCCATGATCTAGGTACAAAGATTGATATTATAATTAAATTAGTGGAGCAAGGAATTGTGTATTTATCATATTTATGGAGAAGGGAAGAATTTTTGACCGAACAAGAGATAGAAAGCTTTGTAAAGTGCAAAATGGATAATTTTGAATACAGTAAACTGAAAATTTTTTGCACCAACTCAATGAAACCAAGATTAGAAAGGAAGCAGAAAATGGAAAGAATTTCTGCAACTGGTTTCTGTAATAAAGGACTCATTTCTGAAGTATATGGGGAACTGAGTCAAATGTACAAGAATACAAATCATGCTCCAATTGAGAAATGGCCAAAGGACATAAACAGGCAGTTTTCAGAGAAAGAAGTAAAGATATCTATAATCACATGAAAAAATATTCTAAATCACTCTTGATTAGAGAGATGCAAGTCGAAATAACGCTGAGATACCACATCCCACCTAGGAGATTGGCTAACATGACAAAACAGGAACATGATAAATGTTGGAGAAGATGTGGGAGTGCTGGAACACTGATTGTTGGTGTAAGTGTGACCTGATCCTACCATTCTGGAGAGCAATTTGGAAATATGCTCAAAGGGTTACAGAAATATGCGTACTCTTTGACACAAACAATGATACCACTTTTAAGGCTGTATCCCGAAGAGATCATAAAAATGGGAAAGTGTCCCACATGCAGAAAAATATTTATAGCAGCCCTTTGTGTGGTGGCCAAAAACTGGAAATCAAGGAGATGCCCATCAATTGGTTAAGGGCTGAATAAATTATGGTATATCAATGTAATGGAATACTATCATGCTATAAGAAATGATAAACAAGAAGGCTTCAGAGAGGCCTGGAAAGACTTATATGAAGTTCTGCTGGGTGAAAGGAGCAGAACCAGGAGAAATTTATACACAGCAACAACCACCGATTGTGAGGAATTTTTCTGGTAGACTTAGCACTTCATTGCAATGCAAGGACTTAAGTAATTCCCAATAGACTCATGAGGCAAAATGCCTCCCACATCCAAGTAAAGGACTATGGAATTCAACTGCAGCATGAAGAAGAACATTTTCTTTTGCATTGTGTATTGGTTTGTCTTATGATTTCTCTCATTTATTTTAATAATTCTATGTGACATGACTAAGGTGAAAATGTATTTAATAGGAACATATGGGTAAAACCTATATAAAATGATATGCCATTATCAGGGAGGGAATTGGGAGGTAGGGAGGAAGGAGGGGAGGGATAAAATCTAAGGCATATGGAAGTGATTGTAAAACACTGAAAGCAAAGGCAATAACAAGAACAACAACAACAATAGTAATGAAAATAATCTACTTTTTAGAGTAAAAAAGCAGCTTTTGATTGTTGTTAACAACTTTGTAAAGTGAAACATTTAGAACATGGTTACTGTACTTATACCTCTTAAACTGGTTTTTAGGGATTTTATTTGTTTAATGAAAATAGTGTTGAACAACCATGATTATGTTAACTTATTCGAAGGCCTCATCATGAGACCAGTTCATATTTTTATTCAAAAATTTCTTTATTATCTCATTTTAACTATCCGTTTTTTCTAGATATTTTATTTTACCCAAATATACTTCGCCAATACATGAAATAACTAAGTGATGATATTTAATTATTCAGACGTTTAAAAATAGAAAGATGGTTGTTGTAGTAGTTAGCTTTTATTTCCACACTATCAATCAAATGTTATTTTGTTGCTAAAATGAAGGAGAAGGATATTGGAGACAAAGCATCGGACTTATAAGTCAGGAAGAAATGTTTCTTACCTATGTGACTATGCGTAACCCAAATTATCATTTGTCTTTTCCTTATCTATTTCTTGGAGATAATATTATCACTTGCCAGAATGTGTTATTGTAAAGATCAAAAATAATAATGTGTGTATGGGGAGGGATTTCATTGATTACTTCACCTCTTTTAGCATTACCTCCCTCGCATAAGAATACTTGTTTAAATTCTTGAATCTATCAGCCAAAATCAAGTGTTGATAGGATGTATGTATCTATTTGAATCATTCAAAGTCATTGCATGAGAAGCCCTAACAAATTTTTAGAGTATGAAAGAGCTTTCTGAATCAAAGTTATAGATTCTGATAATATGGACCCAGACAGGTTTGTGCAAGAATACATTTTAGGAAAACAAATGATAAGACTGTGTTGTGGAATAAAAGGTGGTTAGTCATCAGATATGAAGAATGAATCAAAACTGAGAGAAATCACTAGCAAAAATGGCACTCTTGCTCTCTCTCTTACATGCACACCCACACACACACACACACACACACACACACACACACACACCCTCCCACCCTCTCTCTCTCTTTCTCTTTCACTCTCTCTCTCTCTCTCTCTCTCTGTCTCTTGCTTTCTCTCTCTCTCATACAAACATGTATGCATACAATATGTGTGTATTTAAATTTTTGAGAGATTATTTTTAAGATTTTATTTGGCTTTAAACTCATATCTATTTCATAATTTCTTCTCTACAAATCTAAGATACTACAATTATTCATTGGACCAGAATTAATATTAGCATTTTTCAATGGGTTCATTTTTACTCAATAGAAAAAAAAAATTACATTCCAATTTTGCTCCATTGATCAACTACTCATGTGGTAAAGAATCAGGCAGTAGTGAGTCCTATACACGTGTACCAGAAAGTAGACCCTCAGTTGTAATTATTCTTGCATCAGGAACTATTACAGGACACATCCTATAGTTTAGGTAATACAACACTAACATCTTTTTCCTTAATATTTGGATCAATTACTTTATTTTTTTCTGAATGGAGGCAGCTAGGTGGCTCAGTGAATAGAGTACTGGGCCTGGAATCAGGAAGACCTGAGTTTAGATGTGACCTTACGTACTTACTAGTTGTGTGCCCCTGGGCAAATCACTTAAGCTCTGTTTGCCTTAATGTATTTCATAAGGAAATCATAAACCATTCCAGTATCTTTACCAAGAAAACCAGTTAACAATGTGGTCTCTAGTGTTGCAAAGAAATGGCATGATTCAGCAACACCAAAGCTTCCGATCAGTCCTGCTTCCGGTCAAACAACTCAAATAAAAAGTATTTGCAGGTACTGCTTATCTTTATTTTATCCATCTTCTAAACCTAGAATAGTTCCTGATCCATTATTAAAAAAATGAGCTAATCAATAATTAATATAAGATAAGGACCCAGATTGCTACCTGAAAATGAAACAGATACCTCCAAAATGAGAGAATTTTGCTGCAACAACTAAAAGCAATGACTCAAGGGGGAAATTTTTCACAAAGATTGTATGAATCCTTAGAAAAGATGAAGGTTGTAAACTAGATAAAACAGAAATGAATAATTCATGCTATTCATCAACAAAAAATAAAATTGATTCCAAAGACTGAAAAAACTGTGTCACATTCTTTCAATACCAATACAACTTCAAATATAAAGGTCAAGGAAGGGTGGCTTAAGCATCATTGGACTCCGTGAAAACTGCGTCTATATATTATCTATTCATTTATCTATTGATCATGAACGATATATTTTTGAAACATCATGAGACAACTGACCAATATTATTAGAACCCAAATCAAAAAGGAAAGAATATACCAGTCACTTTCTGAGTTAAACTATTCAAGAAAATGTCACAGGAATGCCACAGCTAGAAATCAGAGCACTCATTTTAAGGAAAATACTGTAAATAGAAAGAAACAGTTCATATATCATGGAACTATCATCAGGATCTCTCACAACACTTGGTAGCTACCACTAAAATGAGTCATTCTCAATAGATGCAGAAAAAGCTTTTGACAAAATGCAACACTCATTCCTACTAAAAACACTGGAAAGCATAGGAATAAAGGGAACTTTCCATAGAGTAATAAGCAGTATCTACCTAAAACTTTAAGCAAGCATTATTGAAATGGGGATAAACTAGATGCATTTCCAATAAAATCAGGGGTGAAACAAGGATATCCATTATCACCACTATTATTCAATATGGTCCTGGAAATGGTAGCTGTAGCAATTAGACAAGATAAAGAATTTTAAGGAATAAGAATAGGCAAAGAAGAAACTAAGTTATTATCTTTCAGATAATATGATGATATACTTAGAGAATCCCAGAGACTCAAGTAAAAACCTACTTAAAATAATAAACAACTTTGGCAAAGTTGCAGGTTACAAAATAAACCTGCACAAATCTTCTGCATTCCTATATATTAGCAACAAAGTCCAACAGCAAGATATAGAAAGAGAAATCCCATTTAAAGCTAGGGTAGACACTATAAAATACTTGGGAGTTTACCTGCCAAAACACTTCCAGGGACTGGATGAACAAAATTGCAAGACTTTTTTTGCACAAATAAAGTCAGATTAAGTAAGTGGAAAAATATAAGGTGCTCATGGATAGGCCAAGCTAATTTAATAAAGATGACAATTCTACCTAAATTAATTTATTTATTTAGTGCCATATCAATTAAACTATCAGATAATTATTTTCTAGTGCTGGATAAAATAATATCAAAATTCATCTGGAAGAACAAAAGGTCCAGAATATCAAAGGGACTAATGAAAATAAATGCTAGGAAAGGGAAGCACTACCAGATCTCAAATTGTACTATATAGCATCAATTATCAAAACCACTTAGTATTGGCTAAGAAACAGTAGGGTAGATAAGTGGAATATACTTGCCATTCAAGACACAGTAGGCAAGGAATATAGCAACCTCCTGTTTGATAAATCCAAGGACCCCAGCTTCTGGTATAAGAACTCACTTTTTGAAAAAATTACTGAGAAAATTGGACAACAATGTGACATAAACTAGGCATAGACTCATGCCTGATGCTGTACACAAGAATAAAGTCCAAATGGGTACATGATCTAGGTATAAAGATTGATATCATGAACAAACTGGAGGAGCAAGGAATAGTGTATTTATCAGATTTATGGAGAAGGGAAGAATTCTTTACTAACAAAGAGATAGAAAGCATTATGAAATGCAAGATGGATAATTTTGATTACATTCAACTGAAAAGTTTTTACACTACCAAACCCAATACAACCAAAATTTAGAGGGATGCAGTAAATTGAAGAAGAATTTTGACAACTTATCTCGGGGATAAAGTCCTCATTTCTAGAATATATAGAGATCAGACTCAAATATATAACAATACAAGTCATTCGCCAAAGTGATAAATGGTCAAAGATATCTATAATCACATGAAAGAATGCTCTAAATCACTTTTGATTAGAGAGATGCAAATCAAAACAACTCTGATGTACCACATCACACCTCTAAGATTAGCAAACATGACAGAACAAGAAAATGATAAATGTTGGAGAGGATGTGGGAGAGTTGGAACACTAATTCATTGTTGGTTTAGCTGTGAGCTCATCCAACCATTCTGGAGAGCGGTTTGGAACTATGTCCAAAGGGATACAAAAATATGCATACCCTTTGACCCAGCAGTATCACTGCTACAACTGTATCCTCAAGAGATCATAAAAATGGGAAAGGGTCCCACATGGACAAAAATATTTATAGCAGCCCTTTTTTGTGGTTGCCAAAAACTGGAAGTCAAGGGGATGCCCATCAATTGGGGAATGACTGAATAAATTTTGGTATAGGAATATAATGGCGTATTATTGCGCCATAAAAAATGATGAACAAGAAGACCTTAGAGAGGCCTGCAAGGACTTATATGATCTGATGCTGAGTGAAAAGAGCAGAACCAGGAGAACTTTGTGCACAGCAATGACCACAATCCGCAAGAGTTTTTTTCTGGACTTAGAAATTCGTAATAACGCAAGAACTTTGAAAAAAATGCCCAATGGTTTTATAAGGTAAATTCCTTCCACACTCAGAGAAAGAACTATGGAATTCATTGTCAGAATGTAGCAGATCATGTATGTGTGTGTGGGGGTGTATTATGTTTTGATTTGTTATATGATTTATTCCATTAATTTTAGTTCATCTACATAAGATGACAATAGTGTAAACGTGTTCAATAGGAAAGTATATATAGATCCTATATAGAATTGTATGCTGTCTTGGGGAGGGAGGGAGATGGAGGAGGGTAGGTGTGTGGGGTTAAAAATCTAAGTTTTGTTGTAGTGATTGTAGAACATTAAAAAAAATGAAATAAAAAATATAAAAGAAAATGAACTGAAAAGGAAAACAGTAAAAAAATAGAAAAATAAAAATGAGACATGATCTCATAATATAATATTCCACAAGGAAAATCAAGCAAACAAGTTAAACCTACTTGCTCACTACCAAAAATAGCTACACTGCCAAGATGAGCACAATCCTGTGGGGAGAAAAATCACTTTTTAGTGAACAGAGGATTTGCAAACTTTTCTGATGAAAAGACCAAACCTCAATAAGAAATATGAAATTCAAACATTAGGGTCCAGTAAAATCTAAAAAGAGAAAAATAAAGTATGAGTAACTGGAAGGAATTATTGTGATAAAATTCTAACATTACAATACGAGGAAAAGAAACGTGTCCCTTTCAAACTTTCATGTTTTCAAAAAATATTGAGAATGCTAACTGTATAAAACTGACTGAGTTTTCTGTGATGGGCAGAAATTGATTATGCTCCAAGTTTCAGAAAAGAAAGGAAGAGAAAAGAAAAGGAGGGAGGTAATGAACAAATGTTATGAAAAGGAACAAAATACAGTTAGAACATGCTGGGTTTGGGGGGTTTTTTGTTTGTTTGGGTTTTTTTGTAATTGTTTTATTCTAACTAGATAAAGAAGGGTTGACTACATATATAAAACTGAATATGGACATAAGAAAAGATGAGAGATGTTGTTAAGAGGAAGGGAATTAAAGTCAGAAAACACATTTCCTCATCCTGAAAGGGGGATGTAAGAGGGCCTGCTTGTGTGTGCATGTGTGTGTGTGTGTGTGTGTGTGTGTGTATGCATGTGAAATAACTGGACTCTATGGGACTACCTTATATTGATTGTCTCTTAGAACATTAGGGAACAGGTGAACAAATTGTGGTAAATTTATTTTATGGAATATTCTTCTGATGTAAGAAATGCCAAGTGAAGTCAACAAGTATTTATTAAATCTCTACTTTGTGTCTACCACCGTTGTATGTACTGAGAATACAAAAAAATAAATTCTTTATCTGCCTTGAAGAATCTCACAGTCTAATGGATGGGACAACATGTAGATGGCTATGTGCTAGTAAGATTGAACATGAGGGAAGGCACTAGTTATCAGGGAATCCTTCTGGTAAAGGCATGATTTTAACAATGCCTTTAATGAAATGAAGAAAGTGACGAAGAGGGAAAGAAATCCAGATCTAAGGCTACAGCCAATTAATATGCACTGAGTTGGGAGATTTGGTTTCTTAATATGCCAGGAATAGAAACAAAGGCAGTGTCTCCATATGACAAAGGATGTGTTGCAAAGTAAGGTAGAAGAAGATAGGAAATGTCTGGAGGCAAGGGGCAAGTCATGAGGATTTAACAAGCAAAAAGATTTTACATTCAGTTCTGGAGGAAAAGGGAAGCCATTTATTAAGGTGGAAAAGAGAGGTGATATGGTCAGAATTGTGCTTCAGGAAGATCAGTTTAAGAGTTGAGTAGAGAATAAAGTGAACTGGAGAGGGAATACAATGAACAGAGAATTATAGAAGTTATAGAAAATCTTTCATGAACTGATGCAAAGTGAATTAAGTATGTGCATGCAACACACATGCAAAATGACTCCGTTAAATAAGTAAAACAAGAAACATACCAAAAAATTAAAATAATATTTTGGAATATTATAAAAAGTAAGCAAGTCATAAAGAAAAAATGTATGATTTTTCCAGTGCTTTGTAGAGAGAGACCGTAGTTTTCCTCTAGAATATCTCACATATTTCCAGATTTTTTTTAATTTACTGGTGTATTTTGCTGATTGTATTATGTATCCAGATATAGGTATAGATATATTTCTTTAAAAATATTCTTTGTTTTATTGTGTGGCTCTCTGAGAACAGGGAGTGTAAAACAGATGGAGAAATTTAAGTGATATTAGAAAAAATATAAGAATAAAATTATTATATGGCAATTATACAGTGTGGTGGATAAAGGGCCATAACTGGAGTCAAAGACATCTGAGTTCCAATCTGCTTTCAACACTTAGTATCTGTGTGACCCTAGGCAAGTCATTAAACCCTGTTTGCTTCAGTTTTCTCATCTATTAAATGATCTGGAAAAGGAAATGTAAAAACACTCCAGTATCTTTTTTTTATGGAGGGATTGTTTATTTCAAAAGACATTTTGCTAATTTTCAGCATCAAAACACTTGCCCTATTGTTTCCTCTTTCTCTAGATTGGCTCCCAAACAGACCACACCAAAAACAGTACATTTAAATATGGAAGTTGAACAATACAAACTTAACACAAACCTCACAGAAATCTCATAAAAAAAGTAACTAAAATCAGCACAATGCCAGACCATGGAATGCAGACAAGAGAGCACTCACAGTCAGATGGGGTGGTCCTGGTGCTGCCTACCTGAGAAAAATAAAGCATCTAAAATATTATATGTAAAATCAAAAAAATATGTTTTGTACATAAATTATTCAAGATTCCTCCAGCACTGAGTGATACAAAGCACAGTAAGATGGTACTTTTAGAAGCAGCAACTTCAGATCTAGGAATTGGTAATGAGAAGAATTTCATCTGGGTAATCAGTGGCAAAAAAAAAATAGTATTTTTCTTTATGCTATTTTATTTTTTATTTTTATAAATATATAATTTATTTATTTTCAGTTCTTCCCCTTTACTTTCACAAAACTTTGAATTCAAAGTTTTCTCCCCATCTTGTGCCACCCCTACCCCAAGACATTCTGCACCTCATCTACTCCTTTCTCCAGTCTGTCCTCCCTTCTATTACCTACTTTTTGTCCATACCCTTTCCCTTGTATTTTTCTGAAGGGCAAAATAGATTTCTATACTCCATTTTCCATAAAGATTAATTTCCAGTAGTATGCTAAAACAATTTTTAACACTCATTCTTGAAGCTTTGAATTCCACATTCTCTCCCTCCCCACAAACCCTTATTGAGGAAACAAACAATTCAATATAGGTAAATATATGTGTAACAATGCAAAGCATTTCCATAATATTTATACTGTAAAGATTAAACACATTTCCCTCTGTCCTATCCTGCCCTTCATTTATTCCATTCACTCCCTTGACCTGTCCTTAGACAATAGTGTTTGCTTCTGATTATCCCTTTCCCCAATTTTCTGTCCCTCTTATTAAATTCCCTCTCCTATCTCTATTGTCTTTGCCTTCCTGCAGGATAAAATAGATTTCCATATCCAACTGAGTGCATGTTATTCCTTCATCAAGCCATATCCCATGAGAGTAAAGCTCATTTTCCTTTCATCTCCCCTTTCTTCCTCTCCATTGTAGAAGCTTCCCTTACCCTCTTGTATGTGAGATGATTGCTACATTCTACTTCTGACTCTCTCTTACTCCTAACACATTCCATTTGACAGCAAATTTTATTTTTTGTATATATTCTCCCTTCATATTCAATTAACCCTGCGTCCCTGTATCCTCTGTCTATGTGTGTGTGTGTGTGTGTGTGTGTGTGTGTGTGTGTGTGTGTGTAAAGGGCTTATGAGTTTCAAATAACATCTTTCCATGTAGGAATCTAAACAATTCAAATGTAATGAGTTCCTTAAGGCCTCTCTTTCCTGTTTACCCCTTCATTTTTCTCTTGATCCTTGTATTTGAAAGGCAAATTTACTATTCAGTTCTGGTCTTTTCAACAAGAAGAGGCGGGGAGAGGGAGAGGAGAGGGAGGGAAAGGAAGCTCAGTCTACTCACAGGTTGTGTTCATCCTTTCTTTTGAAGAAGACCATGACATCAGAGAAATGATGACAAGACTTGCACTTGACTTTGTTTTGAGTGAGGCAGAACCGTGCAAGATCATATGCTTCATTTTCTCCTCCTGAGCCATCTGGATTCAGTCATCAGATATTTATCAGAATGACCGGAAAAGGTCCTGGATGCAATGGGAGACCTTGGCCTTTTAGGCTAAGGTATTTTCTAGTACTCACTTAAAATGAGGTAATGCCCATTCAGTGATTCATGCTCTTTAAAAAGTAGTCAGGGCGATGACTACTTTAATAAAAAAGAAAATAAATAGATAAATCATGCTGGTAGGGGCAGAATCCTCAGGGTTGCTGTTTTTAAAAGAAACTGTTACTATTGACATTCAATCTCAGTGGGGAAGGAATAGAGGAAGAACAAGCTCATTTACCTCCTGGAAAACTAGATGAAAACAAGAATATTGTAAGAAAAATTACACAAATAATGCTTACAGAATGGGAGGAATATGAGAATCATGGAGGTTCAGATAAATACAGGAAAACATCAGTATTTGGGGGAGGGAGTGTCTGTGTGTATGTATGTGTTTTTGTACTACTTAAGTGAACCAGAATTTCTTTGGTTTCAATAATTCATATATTTTATTCTGTATTTTAGGTATTGATTTTTTTGTTGTTTCTAACTATTCATAAAACATATAATTTGCACTTCTGTATTTTTCAATTACATATTTCCTTATCGGTCAAGGTGCTGTTTAGCCTTTAATTTCATGAAAATTCATAAATAAACATAAAAAATATGAAATCCTCTATATAAATAGCCATGTGTATAGGTATATATATGACACATATGCATATATCTCATATATATACAAACATTTACACATACAAACACACACACACAGAGATAGTAGTATCTAGGGAATAGAATTCTGGGCATAATTTACCAGAATCCTTGAATTTGAGAGTTCAAATTACCTTGGTTACTGTTTATCTAATACAACTGATGTGTATAGAAACAATGCCCTAAGAGTTAAAACAACTGGCTTTGTGAAGCCTTTGGTGCCCTAAAGTCTCTCTTTACCACAACTTCCCCTTGTCCTGGACCATAAAATTCCCTGTCTCCCCCCTCATCCTGGGGAATGGGATTTTCTTAGTTTGTGATATTCATAGTCCACACCCTGTGCCTTTATCTTTATTTTGACAGACTTCTTTATCTTGCAAAATTTACTCTAGATCTCCAAAGAAATCCTAAAATCACCCTCTATAATTTTGACCCTTTTCCTATAGCATTGCCTTTGTTTAACTACTTGCTAAATCTCACATCCACTGTTTTTGTGTCAACAAAGTTTCCAACGACTACAGAAAACGTGTAAGTGAATTCCATCATATTTTAAACCAGCACTCCTATCCCTCTCTTCAACATTTTGGTGTTGAAACCCAGGAGTTCAAATATTAATTGGACTCCTATGATCTTCTCCTATCCACTGGGATAAGAGATAAGTCTCATTTTCTTTGTTGTCTTCCCCAGACATTTCTGCTCCTACTTCACCCTAGCTTTGAGACCCCTGGAGTGTCCAGACACTAACAGCAGCGTTTATAGCTCCACTGACTTCTGGTCAGTCAGTGGGACTGTGGACCCTAGTATAAGGGGATACCCTTGCTCTGAGTCAGTCACATTTGTTCTCCCCTCTTCCTGGGACACTGAGAAAAGTAGTTAGAAGCTGCTTGGAAACTTTTGGGAGGAAATTCTGGGAGGAGAAGGTAAGGAAAAACAACTAGTGTTCCATTATAACACAGTCAGACCTCAATATAATCTAGAAAAGGAATATGTGAAGATTTCTTTTTTTTTTACTTTTAAATAAGTCTTTATTTAGTAAATTGGTAGGACAGTCAATATTCAAACAGTATAGAAAAGAAAATCAGTGTCCATAGGAATTTACCAGTTTTGTTCAGATTGAGACTACATGACAAAAGTCTCATCTGCCCAATAAATTAAAAAACAACAACACTTAGAGTTATTGGGAAGTTATTGCACTATCCTTAAAAAGACACCAAGATGAAGAAAACTGGTATCCTCATTTAGTCCCACTTTTTCAGGTTTTTCAACATTCTCTGTCTATGGCACCTTAACACAGGTTCTTTGGCAGCTCTTCTGTTTAAACCTGCCTCAGAGGACTGAGTCAATAAGCAACTTTGTGCTTGCTATTATTCCTTCAACTGTCTTACTTCAGAATGATGTTTTAAGTATAGTTGCATTTTCTCACTTACCTCACAGTATTGAAGATTAGGGCTAGTACAAGGTAAGTTACTGACCGTTCAAGTTAATTTTTCTTCCTCCAACAGCCCAGACAGAAGGCAATTTTCCAAAACTATGTCCCACTTCAGAAACATTTCCTGTATGGTAACATAGTAATCTTGGCTCGTGTTTTCTAGAAGGCAAAAATGTTAAGATTTTGCACTGTTTTATTCTTTGTTTTTGACTGCTTGGTGATTTTGAAGGATTTGCTGTGATCCAAGGATATTGAAGGAGCTCTTTCAACGTCTGCCTTTGGTAAGGATTATGCTTCAAAAGTCTTGAAATGAGATCTCTAGCCCCTTCTCTTACAAAATCAGGGAATGTATATTCAACCTTTGAAATGCTTCTGTAAGTTTCCTGTTAAGTTTCTGCCTCAAAAGAAGGTTTTCCAACTAGGAATTCATAGCACAGAACTACAAGACTCCAAAGATCCACTTTTTCATCATGCATCCTACCTTCAATCATCTCGGGAGGTAAATAGTCAAATGTGTGTCAAAGAGTTGTCATCTTAGTAGATAGGGTCTGAACTGACCAGCCAAAATCTGCAATCTTCAGCTGTCTATCTGATCCAGGTAGTAAGTTCTCTAGCTTAATATCTCAATGAATCACATTTTTTGAGTGGCAGTATGATAAGGCATCTGCCAGTTCTGTGATATAAGTAGTTGTTCTTTGTTCATCAAACTTCAAAAATTTTTGAAGCTCTCAATAGACTTCTCCCTGAGGAGCATATTCTAGAATTAGGTGAACTCTTGTGATATTATGAAAATAACCATATAATCTCAGAATATTAGGATGCCTAAGATGAGACTTTATTTCTACTTCTCACGTCAGTTGGTGTTCAACTCCTGCTTTTTCCAAATGGGATTAAAAATTACTTTAAGTGCCAGGATAAATTACTTTGTTTCTCTTGTGCCAAATAGACACTTCCAAACTTTCCTTTTCCCAAAAGGCGACCAATTTCAAAGTCATCCAATGCTCACTGCCTTTTTTTGTTTTCTCATTTTTCTGCCTTGGTGGTTCTCCTTCTCTGGGAGTGTTTGCTGACTCTGTTGTCTGAGACTGCTCAGTGTTTAGGATGCTATATGATGGTCTTGATGCAGGATGAATTATAGGTGCTGGTTGTAACTTCTGTGGCTGTTAAGTGTGAATTCCTTTATGACTAGAGATATTCTAGTCATAATAGAGATATTGTGCCGGAGAAGAAACTTTAAGAGTATTTAATAAACACTGGACTCGCTGAGCTTACCCACTCCTTGTAGGTAACCTCTGAGAAGAAATCTGCTGAGTCACAGGTACATGTTTTGGATCTTCTGCAAGTGGAGGCATCATCTTGTTGCTAGATCCTGAAACGCTGCTTTCTTTAGATTCCTCCATGTTGCATCTTCTAGTAGTTTTCCCAGGAAAGATTAAACTCCTGGAGGTCACAAACCTCCCTCCAGCCTCAATTCAGATCTACTCAGTAGGTTGCTGGAAAAGAGAAATAATAAGACAATTTATACCATGAAGGGTATTTCTAAACACAACAAGCTTAGTAAGAAATTTGGTTTCCAAAAATTAAAAAAAAAAAAAAAGATATCTTACTCTGCTTGGGTGGAGTTTTTACCGTGTCTTGTTCTCCCTGCAACTTGGTTTACCCTGTATTGTTCCTTCTCCTCCCTTGTGAGATGTTGGGGGAGGTGAGTAGGTGGGCCTCTGCACCTGGTTTTCATTGGAGGTCCCTGTGCCTTAGTTTCAGGATCTCTGTGCCATGTGGGTCTCTGTGCCTGGTTTTCTTTGGGGGTCCCTGCATACCAATTTCATTGTGTCTGTGGCCTGCATTGTTCCCCTCCACTGGTGGAATTTGGTGGTGGTAGATTGGTGGGCCCCCAAGCCTGGAAAAACTAACTAGATCTAAACTTTCTCTCTCTCTCTGTCTCCCTACCCTTTGCTTCCCCTCCATGAGGGATATGAATTTCCTAGCCTGCTAAGCCTCAAAGGCAAAATAGTCAAGATCTACAGCTCCTTTCCAGCAAAGGCTAGAAGGCTCTGGGGCCAGAGGTTGGAGGCCATGAACCTGGTCATACCTTCCAAAGTCTTATCTGGAAGGGTAAGGCCAGTTCGCTCATTTCCCTCATCACTTGGAAATTGGGAAAATTTCAGATGCTCCTTTTCCTTTGCACCTCAATATTTCCTGTCCCCATGCCCATGCCTACAGGATTGCCCTTAACTCCTGGCCTTTTGGCCACCAGATCCTTGCAGCTGGACTCAGCAGCACTTCCCTGAGAGTTACCCCTTGGTTAACAAAAACATGAATTTATGAATAATAAATTTTCTTTTCTTTTAAAGTGGTAAGAATATTGATCCTTAGAAATTAAAAAGTTACCACCTGTGATAATGAAATCCAGATTTGATTTGTTCATTCTACTAAGTAGACTCACCTGATTGATAATTACTTGGTCCTGCTTCAAATTTTAAAAAGATACTTGTGGTATGGTTATATTTCTTATTGTGTAATTCTGTATTGCATATGTTGTTAGAAAAGCAATTTCTTTTATAATCTAAATACTGTTAGATTATTATCAGATTATGAGGTTGCAAAGTACAACAAGAATTTTCTAACATCTAATCATGCATTCTTATCAAGCCTGTATAGTCTTCTGTGTAGCAGAATTCCCACTGAGTAGTCATGGAGTTCTTAAAGAAGGAACTTGTTTTAGTGAGAATTTGGAAATACACATAAAATGATTAACTTTTGCACCAGGACAAATTTAAAATTTGAGATGTGAGTCCTAGTAAAATTTTGATTAATGAAGCTTGCCATCGGAGGTTAAATCTCTTGAGATTATAATGAACTATGTTTTGAGTTATCTGATAGATCATAAAAATCCATCAACAGTCAATAATCAACCATCTGAGAGAAATGCCACAAGTTACTCAGAGAAAATTTGACCGTTACACAGGTGGACATCTTCCTCTATAATAGCCAAGAAGACAATTCTAGCCTCTATCTAGGATGGGATTCTCCTGGCTCAGTTTCTCCATTGCATTCTTTTGAAAAGGAATGTTTCACACCTTAACATTAATGAATGTGGCTATGAAGTGGAAATGATACAACGCTTGCAAAACTTATGTTTTATCCAATCATGCCTTTGCTTTTCCTTTTTATGGCAAATTTCTGTAATTAAGGCAAGTTGTCATTATGAATGGGTGTTATTCTATACCCCAGTTGGGTAAATTAGTACTTCTGCATAGCCAAAGATTAAATCCTTGTAAGAGAACATTCTTTCTGCATGATATGGAAATAGCTCAACAAAGGAAAATGAATTTTGTGAAACAAAGTTACAAACAATGTTGAATCATTATCTCACATACTGAGGCTGGGATACATCTGTGCTACTACATTTAAGTGTGTGTTTAAGATGTGAGCTAATCAGCCTAAGATTATACTCCTTTTCATATGATAAACGACTTAAATGGGTATGGGACCTAGTCATCTGCCTGCTATTAGATCTATGTCTGTATGAAAGAAGATCCTTAAATGTTTTTAAATTATATTAAAATAATTGAGTGTTGGTGCAACTGATTGAGGGATCTACATACTATTCTATTAATTACTCAAAATAGATCAAAAACATCTTCAGGTTGAGGAAAAGAAATTCAGTGCAATTTTCTTAGAGGGAGGTAACATGGAATATTTTTGTATTAATGGAAAAATCAGCTTCATTCAAAGTTTGTTATGCTGTGTGTTCTGTGGTACAAACATGTTTTATTATAACCAATTTATTGCTATGCACTGTTTTGGAATTAATTACTTTTGTATCCTCCCAAGTCTTTTATAGTAACTGGAGTAAAAGTCAATCTCTTAATTAAATTCATCTGTATAACTATTAAGCTGAAGGGTAGAAAGTTGCTATGTTCAAAGTGTTGTTACTTATATTCACATGTATAGAATTGGATCTTCAATAGCATCTGATCCTCCTAAAGGAACTGGAATGAGAGTGGAAACTTTTGAAAAAACAACAAGATCAGAAAATCCTCTGTTCATAAGTAAATAATATCATGGAACTCTTGATTTCTTTCCTTATTTTTTCTTTTTCTGAAATCACTTTTAATGCTCCTTCTATTTGCAGCCTGTATATTGAACTTGTTTTTGTCAGATTTGTGTCTCCTAGACTATACTGTCCACCTACAGAGGGTCATGCAACCAAGATACCTAATTTATACTCTCCTCAACCCCTGGACACTGCATCAGTCTCATTTTACTCTCCTACTCACCCCCATTCAGGGAGGGTCAGTGCCTTTGTCCCTCTCCCAAAAGCATTTGGGTGGATGGTGAAGCAGATGGCAGTGCTGAGGCAGAGAAGCAAGCAGGAGGTATGATGTGAGATATGAGATAAGATGCAGGTCTTGATGAGGCAGAAAAGACTATGCCTTGAAGCCCCTCACCTTGGGGACTTGTGTGCTGGGCCCCACTTTGAACCTCTTCTGTTCCTAGCCTATCTGATTCCTGATTTCCACACTATATCAAGGGTTAGGCCTGTTTCCTCAGGACTCGAAGTCTAACTCAAATAGGAAACTCTGTGGGGTAGGCAGAGTACATGATTGTTGGTTGTGTCATCCTCATGCTTAGGATACTAGCTTACTACCCCTAGATCTTGCCTTATTCCCTGAAGACTCTGCATGGAAATTTTTCTTTGAGCACTCAAAGATTCTTGCATGCAAGACATGCACTAAAGTCTGATATCTTCCCCCATCACTCCCTCCTGGGTCTTGTGGTTTCTCCCCCTTCTTTCCCCTCATTGGAACCCTTCATTTTTATTGGTCATTTTATTTGCACTTATATATATATATATATATATATATATATATATATATATATATATATATATATATATATATATA
>CM053771.1:439096784-439129052 GCA_028658325.1 Potorous gilbertii | reverse complement strand
CCTGTTCATCAGGAAGCAGCTACTAAAGACAATGACCTTTGCCTCTCCCTCTCACCCCTAAAGAATTTTCCTACCTAGTGGTTGAGTGGGGCAATGAAGTGGATAGAAACAGTGCCCAAGCATTAAAATGATTGATATTTGTGAAGCTCTTGGTGCCCTAAAGTCTCCCCTTACCAAAACTTCCCCTTATCCTGAACCTTAAAATTCCCTGTACCCACCCTTCATCCTGGTCATGGGGTTTTACATTGTAGCACCCATAATCCTCACCCTGTGCCTTTATTTAGCAAAGTTCCTTTATCTTGCAAAATTTACCCTACATCTTCCCACAAGGAAACCCTAAAATCATCCTATATAAGTCTGACTCATTTCCTATATCATTGCCTTTGTTTAGCTCCTTGTTAAATCTCAGACCCCCTACTTTTGTATCAATAAACATCCCAAAGGCGACAGAGAAAGTCTAAGAGAATTCATTCACATTTTGAACAAGCTCTCCCGTCTCTTTCTTCAACATAGCCTGCATTAAAATGGAATCATCATTATATGTCTGACATGTGGTCATATATAATCTGTCTAATAACTTTAAGAAAGGAAAACACATATCATTTCTCAAGGCAGCCCATAAAACATTTTTGTCCTAAATATTAGGAGGATTTTCCTGACACTGAGCTCCAATTTGCCTCTCCACTACTTCTATATATTGCTCCTGGCACAGTCCACTGGGATGAAACTGAATAACTCTTAAAACTCCTGTTTTTTTCCACTTTTTTCCCATCCTAAACTTGGGTCATTTTCATGCTAAACACACTTCATTCCTTCAATCAGTCTTCATATGCAAGGCACTCAAGGTTCTTCATCATCCTAATTTCCATCCTCTAATCTAAAAACTCTCCATATCCTTAACCTATGGTGCCCAGAATTAATTATAATGTTAGAGTTGATTCAGATAGATCTAGGTTTAAATTTTTTCTCACATCTACTAGGTATGTGGATTGGCCAAGATACTTTACTTCTGTCTATGGCAACTACACAGACTGCATGATTGGGAAAGGGGAAAAGTTCTAAAACAGTGTTTCCTTTTATCTGTATATATAAGAATCTCTGCTAAAGAGTGGGCATAGAAATATAGCTACAGCAGAAAACGTATTTCTAAAGACATTATGCTATAATTGTGGAGGAACTATTAACATTAAACTAGTAGGCATATGATATGGTTGAAACAGTGAGGGATTTCCAATCAAAACATGTGGGTTTAAATTGCATCTCTGATGCTTATTATACATGTGACCTGTAAATGTAGGGGTTGGACTACATGATTCCTAATTTTATTCTATCTCCAACTCTAGGATCATATGATATAGGGGAAAGGGAGAAGAATTCAAAGGAAAGATCCAGGCAAAGATCTATGAAAAAAATTAATGGAGTTGTCACTGAATTCAGAGTAGAAAGAGTAGAGTAAAGATCTGAAACCTAAATATCTCCTTAATAAGAATACTCAGTTACCAATGGGTAACACTCTCAACTTTTAGAGCACTTAGAATTACCTTTTGAGTTAGGTAACAAAAATGTTATTGCTACTAATGTACAGATGAATTAATTAAACTCACAAAAGTTAAATAATTGTCCCCATTCTCATACTAGGAAATGTGGAAGTGGGGGTGTAAACCTATGTTGTTTTTTAGTATGAATGAACTTCTTTAAAAAAAATTAGAAATACTGTTTTTGTAATAGGAGTATAAATTTGAGATTTGATAGGAGAATTAATAACCCTAGATTTAGAGTTTCTCTAAATGTCTAGTTGAACTAAAACTGAGTAAGTGAAGTGAAAAATAAAGTGAAATACAAATATAATACATTTCATCAGGAGGAGAAAAAAAATCTTCAGTAGTCTAAGATGGAAGATTGACCATAATACCTCTTAAAATTAAACAGCAGTTCTGAATTCTTTTCAGATTTAAATAAATTTTATTTGCTATAAAGTTTACTGATAAGTGCTTGAAAACTTCAGAATAAAGAAAATCAATTCTTGCTTAGTATTATAGAGAAAAACCTCTATTTATGGAAGAAAGAATGCATTATCATGCCCATTTACCATATGAAAACATATACATATGTAAAGATAAAGGAATTTGCCCAAGGACAAAGTCCAAGAGAGTGACAAAAGTGAGAATAGAAATCTGGACTTTTGACTCCCAGTTGACTTAATTCACTCTATCTCACTTACCCTCCAGAAATGCT
Organism: Potorous gilbertii; assembly: GCA_028658325.1. Taxonomy (NCBI): domain Eukaryota; kingdom Metazoa; phylum Chordata; class Mammalia; order Diprotodontia; family Potoroidae; genus Potorous; species Potorous gilbertii. The sequence goes on along the minus strand of CM053771.1, from coordinate 439,126,817 downwards.
AGAATTAGGAACTATCAAGGATGGTATTTTCAGTAGCTTTTTGCACATTTTTTAAACATTGTTTGAAGTTTAAAAATAACTATACAGAAGAGATTTGATACTACACAGCATAGGAGTACTTTCATATAAGGACTGTTTGATGATAGCTCTGTAGCATTCCCCAAATCATCTTCTGTGAAAACCTGTTTTTTCTATATGCTATTAATAGTGGTTTTGTGATAAACATTAAAAAGAGAAGTGTGTTTTAGGTGCAGAAAATTTTCAGTATGAAGATAACTAAATCTCATCATTTTTGTTCCATTTTTCTCTACTTACCTTTGTTCAGGGAGTAGTCCATACTGTACAAACTTCCCAAATTGTCATTTATTGCTACTGTCAATAAATTTCCACCCCCTCAAATGTTAAGGAATAAAAATATTTTGACACATACTAAATCATGTGTAATCCTAGATTTCCAAAGTAGGGATGAAAATAGTTCGAAATGAACTTTTACTAGTCAAATCTGAAAAGGTTTTTAGCCAGGATAAAGAATTTAGAATTCAAGTTATAAAAATGTGCCATACTTCAATGACAAGGAGTTTGGTGTCAGGTAATATCTTTAATGACAAATGCATTAAATCTCTGAGGATATTGCATTATGTAGAGCTGTAGGAATGCATTCTTGACTGAAACTATTTCAATTACTCTCTTATTCATGTATTATCAATAGACTGATTGTTTATCAGTAACGATTTCTTTTACTATAATGCATCATGAAATAAATATTCAATATTACCCTAAAAACAGTGACACAGAGAAATGGGAGGTTATTTGGACTTGGAAATGAGGAAATAATGTGATGCAGTTGTAGCAGATAAAATGAATGAGAGGGATGAGAAATGAGAGAGGGTAAGACAGAGAAAGACAGTGATGGAGAAAGACAGAGAGACAGAGATGGAGACAAACAAAAGCAGAAAGTTTCATGAGAAGCCTAAATTCAGACAAGCAGAAAGCTAGCTCAAAGTGATATTTTTTTTCCACAACAATTTATAGAGTGAGAACATTCTAAGTCAATGAAAAAACCACCCACGGTGAACAAATTATGTTTCTGAAGTTTTCTAATTCAGTCATACTTAGTTGTCAAGGAAAAAAGTAAATGGATTTATTTTTTAAATGCATTCAACTCAAAGTTTGGATTTATTTTCCCCTCAGAGAGAACTGTTCATGTAAGGAACTGGCATTGAATCCTACCTCAAACATTTACTAGCTGTGTGACCCTTTCCATGCCACTTAAATTTTCTCTGCCTGAATTTCTTTATCTATAGAATATCTACTATCATTTACTTCACCTGGTTGTTGTAAGACTCATCCCAGGTGTGTGGGTGTTTGTATCTATGTACATATACACATATTGGTATGTACATAAATATAGACACCCACACACATACTGTTTCTATAGAGTCATTTCAATCTTATCTGATTCTGTTACCCCATTTGAAGTTTACTTGGCAAAGTTATTGGGATGGATTGTGATTTGCTTCACCTAATTTTATGGATGAAAAACTGAAGTAAACAAGGTTAAGGGACTTGCCCAGAATCACCCAATTAGCAAGTGTCTGGGGCCAGATTGGAACATAATTCCTGCTGACTCCAGCACAGGTGCTCTATGCAGTTCATGAACTTATTAGTCCATATGTGTGTGTATGTATGCATATGTATATGTTATGAGTATATACATATATATAATATGTATAGTATACATACGTATTCAAATATATATTCTCACACACAAACCTTAAAAGTTTTTATACATTTCAGTTATTATTTTGTCTTTATCAGATAATTAACACCTAAGAAAGATCTCATATTTCTGCTCACAACATAGCCCTTTTTTATAAAGTATTTACCCAGATATGTCCATGTAATTCTCCTGCCCTCTACACTCCAGTTTCTGACTGGTAAATTTGTTATACCTAACCTGACACAGACATTGCATATGGCTTCCTGACCAACTTCATATCATATTGCTTTCCCCTTTTCTCTCACTTCCCTTTCATAACCCTGGCCATATTGTAACCATTTCATAAATGCATTTTAAATCATTCATTTATTCATTCAATCATCCATTGATTCATTCTATATATTCCCAACATGTAGCTCTATACAAATACATAATTGATTAGTGCAGTTCTCTTTATTAATACTTTGAATGTCATATGGATTGCACAATCTATCCTAATAAGCTAGTGTGTAACATAGTACAAATATGGCATGCAAGCCCCCACTCTGGGCTGGTATTCAAAACAAATCATCTTGAAAAAATTGAGTGACTGATGGAGTTCACTTTAGCAGAAAAATAAAGCCCATACAAAACATGTGTGACTGGATATTTTACCCATGGTATATAAGGATGGACATTTTTGTGCATGAAGACCAGATTATTTTCTGTTCAAAAACTAAAAAATAAAGCAATTTATTAAAGAATGTTTGTCTTGAGGAGCACCTTTTGACAAATTATACTATTGCATGCAATTGAGTCTTCCTTGGACACAACACAAAATACATAAAAGCTGCAGTCAAGACACTATCATGGGTACTACCAATTTGACAGACTCCTGTGGAAAAAATTAAGTATTTTGAAGTGGCAGTTGCTTTAAAATATATAGCAAAACTGAAATACAAATTTGGTCATTTGTAACTTAATAAAAATATTTGTTAGAATAAACTAAACTAATGCTTTAAATTTGAGTAGCCTGCTAGAGAAAGTGATTTTTTTCCAGATTTATATGTGTATAATAGTGTTAATTATACTTTCTAAATGCTGTTTCTTTTGCAATTACATAGTTAAAAGTATTTTATAATTCAAAGATGAATTGATTGTGAAACATATATACAAAATATATCTATATATGTACACATATCTGTATGTACATATGTGTGTTTATTTGAATCCCTTGTTATCATGACTGAAAAAGTTAGAAATATTTCATTTATACTCCTTTGTGGAAGAGTGGGGAAGGAGAGAAAAGATATTAAAGTTGGAGTCAGTACCTGAATTCAAATTATGGTTTGTAATGTAAAGACATGTGACCTTGAACAAGTTACTTACCCTATCTTGGTTTCAGCTTTCTCATCTGCAAAGTGGAATTATTAATGTTTATAGTATTTGCCACACAAAATTATTGCAAAGAACATGAACATGTAAATTGCAAACTGCTACATAAATATGATCTAATTTTAATATGTGCATCATCCTTATTTGAAGACAAACCACAGAAATTTTTAAAATTCTTGCATAAAGACTTAATTGGTGAAGCTACTTGTGCCAGTTTCCAAGCAGTTCTTCACCTTAGTATATAGAGTATTAGACTTGGAAGAAGACCTGTTTCTAAATCTTGTCTCTGATGCATATTTATTGTATGGTTCCCAGCATCATATTGCACTCACTTCTCCTGTTTTCTTGTTTTAGAGGGAGAAGTACCTTTAATTGTTACCTGATTCTATTAACTTCAATTTTAATGGGGATTTTTCTCTTCTAGCCTTCATTTTTTGTAACTGATTTTCAATCTTCCTTTATTTTCTTTTTGTTTTTTGCCTAGTTACAGATGATCTTTAGTAAATATTTCCTTTAACTCTATGAATCAAGCTATCATGGTCTTTCTCTGCTTTATGCAACAGTTAATCTCTTAAGGAGGGGAAAAAGCTATCCATACATCCATTGCTTCCATTTTTACATCTCCTATTCACATTATTTGTTTCATTTATTTAAATCATCTTCCTTTCTTCCCCTTTTACTTCATTGTTTTGTAAGTTCAGAAACAAGCCATGAAGTTAACTGAACTTTTCCCCATTTCCCTCAGAAACAATGTTAAATTTAATCTCTAAAAGGATTCTAGAGAGACAGAACTTACAAAACAATGAAGTAAAAGAATTTTCTGTTTTCAGATAACTTAGAAGAACTTAAGGAAAGATCAGTCTCCATTGGGTCAAAGGGAAGTACAGTCCAGTGCAGATCATGTCTGGAAGAGCATGTCTAGAGCTCTTAGACAATGCGCTGAGAGTTGAGAACTGATATGATCATTTTGGATAGCAATTTGGAACGATTTGAAAAGGTCAACCACACTGTGCATATCCTTTGATCCTTTTGATACCCGTTGATACAGTGATGTCGTTACTAAACATTTATCCCAGTGGGATCATAAAAAGAGAAAAGGACCTTCAAGTGGAAAAATATTTATATTAGCTCATTTTGTGGTGGCAAAGAATTAGAAACTGAAGTGATGACCATCAATTGCTTGATGGCTGAACAAGTTGTGGTGTATGAATGTCATGGAATTGCTATAAAAAATAATTATCAGGAAGATTTACCTTATCATGTTATAAAAAATAATTTATTTATTTTTAGTTATCAACAATCACTTCCACAAGATTTAGAATTCCAAATTTTCTCCCCATCTTTCCCCTCCCTCACACCAGGACAGCATATACTCCAAGCACCCTTTCCTTCAATGTGCCCTCCCTTCGATCAATCCCCCTTCTACAAATACTATCCTCTCTATTTTCCTGTAGGGAAAGATAGATTTGTATACCTCATTGTCTGTACATGTTATTTCCCATTTGCAAACAAAAACAAATTTTAAAATATATTTTTAAAACTTTGAGTTACATGTTCTCTCTCTTCCTCTCACCCCACCCACTTTCTTTGAGAATGTAAGCATTTTGATACAGGTCATGCATGTGTAGTGATGCAAAACACTTCCATAACAATCACGTTGTGAAAGAATAAAGACATTTCTATTATTCCTGTCCTGCCCTGCATTCTGTTCTCTAACTTGAGGAACTCCTAAAATTGTGTTTCCTTCTGATTACCCCTACTCATAATCTGCCTTGCCTTCTATTATCCTCCCTCTCCTATACTATTTCTGCAGGGAAAGAAAGAATTCCACACCCAATTGAGTGTGCTATTCCCTCGTTAAGCCAAATCTCATAAGAGTAAGGCTCACTTATTCCCTCTCATTTCTTCCTTTTCCCCCTGCATTGTAAAAGCTCTTTCTTGCCTCTTTTATGTGAGATAAATTACTACATTCTACTTCTCCCTTTCTCTTTCTCCCAATGCATTCCTCTCAAAAGTTAATTTTAGTTTTTAGGTATCCTCCCTTCATATTCAACTCATCCTGTGCCATCTGTCTCTGTCTTTGTCTCAGTCCATCTCTCTCTCTGTATATATACAAACAGACACACATAAATGTACATGCACATATACATAAATGCACACACATGTATGTATGTGTATATATACATTTATATATAAGCATGTATGTGTGTATGTATATATAAGTATATGTACATGTACATTTGTGAGTGTGTTCCCTCTAACTACCCTAATACTGAAAAAGGCTTCATGAGTGATAAATATCATCTTTCCATGTAGAAATCTAAACACTGCCACTTTGATGAGTCTCTTATGGCTTCTCTTTCCTGTTTACTTTTCCATACTTCTCCTGGTTTTCATATTTGAAAGTCAAATTTTCTATTTAACTCTAGTCTTTCCAAGAAGAATGTTTGGAAGTACTCTTTCATTGAAATTCCAGATTTTTCATGAAGTATTATATTCAGTCTTTCAGGGTAGGTGACTTTTGTTTTTAATCCTACCTCCTTTCACCTCTGGAATATTATATTTCAAACCCACCTATCCCCTAGAGTAGAAGTTGTTAAATTCTATGTTATCTTGATTGTGTTTCCACAATTATTAAACTGTTCCTTTCTGGTGGATTTTAATATTTTCTCCTTTACATTGAAACTCTGGAATTTGGCTACAAAATTTCTAGGAGTTTTCCTTTTGTAATCTCTTTCAGGAGGTTATTAGTGGATTCTTTCCATTTCTACCTTACCCTCTGGTTCTAAAATATCAGGGCAGTTTCCATTCATGAATTCTTGTAAGATGATGTTTAGGCACTTTTTTGACTATGGTTTTCATGTACACCAATAGTTTTTGAATTATGTCTCCTCGATATATTTTTCAAGGTAAGTGGTATATTCAATGAGATATTTCACATCGTCTTCTATTTTTTTCATTCTTTTGGTTTTGCTTTCCACTCATTTTATTTATCAAACAGTCATTACCTTCCATTTTATCCATTCTAATTTTTAAGGAATTGGTATTTTCAGTGAGCATTTGGACCTCCTTTTCCATTTGGCCCATTCTGCTTTTCAAGGCATTGTTCTCATTAACTTTTTGGACCTCTTTTGCCATTTGAATCAGTCTATTTTTAAAGGTGTTATATTTTTCAGCATTGTTTTGGGTTTCCTTTAACAAGTTATTGACTTTTTTTCCACAATTTTTTTGCATTGCTCTCATTTCTCTTCCAAAGTTTTCCTCTACTTCTCTTAGTTGATTTTTTGGAACTCTTCCATGGCATGAGACCATTTCATATTTTTTTGGAGGTCTTCATCATAGGAGCCTTCACATTGTTGTCTTCTTCTGCTTCTATGATTTCATATCCCTCTAGTTTGTGTTTTGATGATACTCATTCCCATGGACATAAGGAAATCCCTTTTCACTAAGAAAGTAACATTCCAGAATCTTATTTTTCCCCTGTTTGGTCATTTTCCCAATGAAATACTTGACTTTTCAGCTGTTTGTTAAGTGAAGAATGTGCTGCCCCAACTTTCAGGGGTTGGTTTTGCAACTGTTTAGAGAGATATCTCTGGGTTCCTGTAAATTCTCAGTTCTTCCACAGTGGTGAATTCAAAGGAAAGGCATGTACTCCTCTCATGGTCTGCTCTCTGCTCTGTGAACAACCAGGAGCACTCTTTTCGACCATAGACTTGTGAGTAGGATTCTTTCTCCACAACTGCAACTCTGGCATGCTAGTGGTCTTCCTTGCACCAGAACCACCTTTCAGGTTTGAGACTTAGATCAGCAGCTTGCTTCCCCTACCATCTGAAGAATGAAAATTCAAGCTTCAGAAGCAATGGCTGCCACTGCCCCGTACCTGTGCCAGGGGAAGGGGCTGGATCATGTTCCTCCCTCACCCAGAGAGCTTTCTCACTGTACTGCGAAGCTGTCTTTGGCGTTTGAGAGTTGAGAATTCTGGTATTCAGCTACTAATGATTCAGTGCCCTGAATCTTATTCCAGTCCTGTCTGTGCTGTCCCAGTCCATGCTTATCTGTGCTTTGCTCTGAGCACAGTGTAAAAGACCCTTCCTATCAGCCTTAAATATTGTCTTAGAATGGAAACCTGTTTCACTCAGTTATATTTGTGGCTTCTACTGCTCTAGAATTTGTTTAGAGTTATTTTTGCAGGTATTTTGTGGGGTTTTGGAGGAGAGTTCAAGCAAAATTCTTCCTACTATGCTACCTTGGCTCTAACCTCATAATCAGGCAGATTTCAGAAAAATCTGGAAAAACTTATATAAACTGATTTTGAGTGAACTGAGCAGAAACAGGTGAAGATTAATACAGTAATGGTGACATTGTGCAATGATTGACATTGATAGACTTAATTCTTCTCAGCAATACAGCGATCTAAGACAATTACAAAACACTTGCAATAGACAATGCCAGCCACATCCAGAGAAAGAAATACAGAGTCTGAATGAAGAACAAACCCTATTATTTTAATTTTTTCTTTCTTGTAATTTTCCCCTTTTGTTTTGATTTTTTTTATAACATGACTAACATAGAAATCTTTATAGCATGATTTATATGTATAAGTTGTGTCAGATGACTTGTTACCTTGGGGAGGTGGAAGAGAAGAAAGAAAATTTGGAACTCAAAATCTTGCAATAATGAATATTGAAAACTATCATTGCATATATTTGGAAAAAATAAAATAAAAAAGAGAAAAGAAAATGAAATAAAAACGAAGGAAAGAAGGTTAGAAATATTTTCCTAATATGATTTTAAATTACTCCACCTTTTCATACTCTTCATCTCTATATGCCTTCTTTTCATTATCCTAACTGTGAAACAACTTCCTAATTTATAGTTTTTATCTCTTTCAATAACTCCTAAATATCAGTTTCTGAATTCACATTAACGTTAGATCATCAGTTATGGGTTTCTAGTATGCCTATTAAGTTTCTTTGGAAAATGAATAATTTCTCTTAGAATCAAAAGAAAGAAAGAAAGAACAAGCAACAACAGGGAAGTTAAAGACAATGGATTCTAGGGTGTATATAGGCAGTGAGACACAGGGCACAGGAAAAGGAGGAATGGAGGAGGAATGGCTGATAAAATCACCAAGACAAATAGTATAGGGTAAAGTGAAGAGGACCTTTACCAAACACTGGGGAACACCCATGATTAAAATTCACGATGTTGATGAAGATCTAGGAAATGTGACAGAGAAAAAATTTTAGACAGGTGTGACGGGAACCAGAAGAGCACAGTGCCCCCCCCAAAAAAAAATTTAAAAAAACCCTAAAGAGAATATGAAAGAGAAGGGGATGTTTGATTTTCAAAGGGTACAGAGAAATCAAGAAAGATGAGGATTGAAAAAAGGCCATTAGATTTGGAAAATAAGAGAAAATTAGCAACTTGAGAGAGCATAGTTTCAATTGATAAAATTGGATGCCAAATATTTGGAGAATTAAGAAGAAAATGAGAAAAAAGAAACTGAGGTGACTATACTCAATGATCTTCTCAAAGAATTTAACTAAAGCAAACCAAACTAAATAGTGGTTCAGAACGTAAGCTTGTAGAGATAGTAGAATCTTGTGAGAATACTTTGAAATTGAGGAAGAAATAAGGAAATTTGTAAGCAGTAGAAATGCAGCCATTACACAGGTGGTAATCAGCAATTACTGAGAGAAAGGAAATTAGAAAGGAAAATTTGCATTTGAAAAAAGGGTAGAATTGCTTTCACATGATGTTCCTTAGTAAAAAAGAAACATCACATCAACATGTGAAATAGGAATAAATAAAGACAGAAGACATTTGCATGGTATTAACTGAGAAGTAGGGAAGAAGCTTTAACTCTCTGACCTCAACTTTTTTCAATATAATATAAAGGAAAATCGCAATAAAAGGAAGCTACTAGATTTAGAAGAAAGATGAAAAAGGTAAAAAAATCTCCTGAAGAGGGTATGGTGGTGAATCTATTTGGAAAATCTGAAATGTAATGGCTCAATGAGGGCTGAGTTAAGTTTATGTAACATAAAATTATGGCAGACCTAGTAAGCACATTTTCATAATTTTCTCCAGCTTTGCCCAACAACAAATTTGTAGGAGTGAAAACCGATTATGATCAGAGAAATCCAAGGCTAGGGTTTAAGAGGACAAGAAAAACATTAAGTCATAGGATTAAAGGGAAAAGAACCCACCCCGATCATTTCGTTTGTTATCCTTTTCTATTTCTCATCAGTTATTAGTTCCTTCCCCTTCCCCCATTTTCATCAGATTATTTATTTTTTCTCCCCCTTATTTCCTCTCAATTAGTCAAATAATTCTCCACTTGCTCTCTTTCACTTCAACTAGTATTGTTCATTAGTTGTTTATATTTCTAAAACATTTTATTTCTGCCCCTTTTATAAATAGTTTTCATCACTCTCTTGAATATCCATGTGCTCTTTCAATCTAATCTAGACTCTCATTCTATGATTTATTACCTCTATGTTTATATTGTCTCTTTTTTTCTCATGCAATCAAAGGTTCTACATTAGGCATTCTATAATCTACCCTCTAGGAAGTTTCTGCCAAAATCTTTTCAAGCTTTTCCTATTTTTCTCTTTTCCATTTTGTCTCACTCTAAGAGAATTGACAATTGTTATGTACGTCAGAGAGAACACTGTCATCTGGTAGGAATCCTGTCTCAAAACATCCCTAATGAGGTCTATAATTTGTCCGTGCTATCTACTGGTTACTTTTCTTTCCCCATTTGATTCAAAATCTTTAACCTGGATCCATGCTTTCTTGTTCTTTCCCAGGGTCAATTGGACTAAGGAACTCTAACTTCCTTCTTCACAAGACACATTATCTCTTTTCATCTGTAGCATGTATCAGTGGAACACACTCACATCACCAAAGCAAGGCCTCCTTACTTTCTCTTCCATACAGGCCTACTTCCCTTCTCCTAACCCATTCTCTACAGGGTCATCTTTCTCTGAGACCACAGTGGTCTTCTTCTCATTTCTTGGGCTCTATTGGACATAGTCTTCTTCATCTCCATCCTTCTTTTCTATTCCCCCTTTTATCTAACCTCTCATGTTGTAATAATTCCCCACAACAAAAAGAAACAAAAAGGAAAAAGAAAACCTCCCCTCCAGGAATGGTATGAACTATGCCCCAAAATGCCCCATGACTACCTTTTCATTATTACTTCTACCACACTTTTGCTTTCATCTATTTCTCATTTATATTTAGAAAGATCTTACTGGGCTCTTTGTTGTCAGTCAGATGCTGCTACTACCCTTTGCTGCTGAATTTATTCACTCCTGAATTTCTGTTGTTTAAAGCATTTAGGAAGTAAAAAAATCTCTTCAATTCAGGTTTTCTTTCTAAAAACGTTTCAAAGGTCTTTTTATTATTAAATGTTTAACTTTTTGAATGTATGATTACATTCATATTTTACGATCTGTTACTATGCATTCCAATCTGAGCTTCATTGTCCTTGATACAATTTTTTGTAGGTAGAGATTATTCTTGAATTATTTGAATTTTCTTCCTTTGTATTTGAAGGTCTTTAGCCTGATCATTTACAGAATTTGTTTCTAGATTAAAATGTTAAATTGAACCAGTGAAATTCTTAGCATTTGCAAGTGTGTGTGGTGGAGTGGGGTGGGGAGGGTGGAAGTGTATTTTCCTGGAGGTAATCTATGGATTTTTTTCATGGTATTTTATTCTGGGCAGCTTTCATCTATGATTTCCTGCATTTTGAATGTTAAGATTTTTTGTCTTGCTAAGTTCTCCACAACGACCTGTGACTCTTCAGTTGTCTCTACATATCCCATTTTCAAGATCAATACGTTTTGTTTGCCTGGTTACCATAGCTTCTTTTAACCTTACTGGTTTTTGCTCTTCTTCTTTTAGATTGTCTTTCATTTCTATTTATTTGCATTACCAATCTTTTTTTTTTTCTCTCTTGAATTTCTTTGGTGAGATTTACACGACAAATTCCAATTTTTTCTATTCTACCCATTATTTTGCTGCTCTAGTCATGAATTCTGCTTTCATAATTCTCTTTTCTTTTTAAATAACCATATTATTTTATGATGTTATCCTCAAATATGCTTTTTCTTCAAGTACTGGATCATAGTCTTTTGTTTTGAAGTTTTTATTTATAGATTCCTGAACTCATTTACTAATCCTGGAGGCCACATTTCCTTCATTTGTTATTGTTCTTTTTTCCTGTTGATTTATCTGTTTTCATTCAAAGAGTTTGAATTTTCTCCTACCTGAAAACTTTAGTAATTTCAGTATTTCTCCCTATACCCATTTCTTCCCCACTTTTCCCTGTTTACTTTGTGACTCACTTTCCCCTTACGGTGGTTTCTTTGGAGACTGGACATCAGAGCATCTCAGGCTGTTCTTATGCTGGACATGGTTCACTAGGCTATGTCTCTGTCCCAACTGATTTTATGTGTTCAGAACTGACCCCAGCTAGATTTTGTGTTCTTTAGTTCAGATTAACTAGAATGCTCCATTTCCCCAACACCACCACATACCCACATGGCATGCTGTCATTTACACTATTTCATACTACTCTGGTTTGGTGATAGCTGTTTAGAGAACAATCATTCTGATACAATGGGATTGTCTGCTTTGGGATTGGCATTCCAGAGCTTTGTAGCAGTAAGAATTGCACCATTTTCTAGAGTTGAAGTATCTATGGTGGTAGAAAGAAGATAAGGAAACCAGAGCATATAGATAAGTTTTGTTGTAAGTTTATGTCAGGTATTTGGGTCTGCTGGAGTAGCCTCAGTGCTAGTAGCATGGGAGTTAGGGAAAAAGTGCTGAATGTGTTCAGGGTTAATGAGTGTCAGTTCATGGGTTGTAAGTATCCTAGATTATGGAGGTAGCTAAAATTACTTTACCTTTGCTGAGTAATTTATTTTTTGAAGATGTTTGAGAGATCATGGGAATCAGATAAAATATCTAGTTCCCTAACTTTCTTTGGACTGTGCTTTTCTAAGTACAATTAGCTAGACAAAAATATAACTAATAGGTATTTTCATAACTTAAAAATTGTTTGCATTTCAATATTTTCAAATGCTTGTGTACATCTCAATCAGTTATTTGAATCATCTCAAGTGTTCACCTCTATCATTTTGTCCATTTTATTGATAAGAAAATTGAGGACCAAAGAAGTTCAGTGACTTGCGTGTGTTCAAACCCCTCATAGATAATGATAATAGCTAGTCTTTACGTAGCACCTACTCTATGCCAAGCACTATGCTGAGTAATTTAAAATTATTACCACATTTGATCATCACAACAACCCTAGAAGGTAGAGATTGTTGCTACTTCATTGTATAGGTGAGAAAACTGAATGTAACAGAGGTAAAGTAACTTGCTTAGGATCACACAGCTAAAACAGATCTCAGGTCAGATTGGAACTCCAGTGTACCTGGCTCCAGACCAAGTAATCTATCTGTTGAGCCACCTAGCCCAAATGTGTTTGGTGTGATTTAAACTCAAACTTCCTTAACTTTAGTCCAGATCTCTGTCTAGATCATCAAACTGACTCTCTCATTAAGCTTTGGAAATTATATTAGCTTGTATAGAATATCAGTGTAAAAGTAGAAAAAAATGCAAATCACAATTTGCATAAGGTTATATATATATATATATATATATATATGAATACTTAAAATGCCATCTTTTGCAATACTCATCAGTCTAACTTAATAGCTTTTGTATAGTCCTAAGCAAACACCAGCTCCATCAGTTAACCTTGTTTCAATATTGATAATTGACTTTAGAATCTTCATTAGTAAATTATCCTTGCCTTTTAACTCTATTTAAAAGGAGTTCATTTTTTCCCCTCATGTCCTGTAGTCATTTAATTCTCACATTAAATAAGATAAAACAACCTTTAAATTTCAAAATTACTTTTCTTATTCGGTCATTATACTACCCAATTATAAGGAATTTTCCTAGGATATGACTTTATCTTTATAGCCATTTCTTTTAAAGTGTTAGGTAAGTAACACATCCTTTAGGGATTTTGCTTCATAAAATCAGAAAAGATGACTCATTTCCTTGGAAATAAAATAGTAAATCACCAAAATCTACATAAAGACTTTTTCCCAAACATTTTTTCCTTCCTTGACTTCAATACATCAAGCCTGATTAATTGAGTAGATAAAATAGACAAAAATAAACAAAATGTAATTCAGTGATCAATCTTATACTCAAAGGATGACTAAGCATAATTTATTCAATAAACAATCATTTTATGTGTCCATATGAAGATTCATCTCTGTAGGCTATCAATGGAATATATCCACAGCAACCTAATTTTATTAGTAATCAGTCAAACAATAAGCATTTATTAAGTCCCTATTATGTACCAATCACTTTGTTTAGTGCTGGTGATACAAAAAGACAAAATATGATCCCTGCCCTCAAGAATCTCACAATCTGGTGGGAAAGACAATAAGCAAACAGATATAGACAGAGAAAGTTGCATAGAGGATAAATAGGAGGTAACTGGAATTAAGATGGATTTGAGAAGGCTTGCTGTAGAAGGTGAGATTTTAATTGGGATTTAAAGGAAGACAGGGAGATCTGTGGATAGAGCAAAGATGGGACTGCATTTCACAAATGTGAGATAATCATATAAAATGCTTGCAACATGGATATTTTTCAAAGTTGGAGAATAAGATGCAAGAAGACTGGAGGCAAGGGAGGAGCCAAGACAGCAGAGCAAAAGCAGGGACTCAACTGAGCGCTCTCACAGATTCCTTCAGATACCTATGAAAAGTGAATCTGAACAAATCTGAGGGTAGCAGATCCCACTAGGAGACAAAATGTGGCAGATTCCTATCCCAGAAGAGTATGGAAGGTCAGTGTGAAGGGTCTGTTGCACTGGTCTGGCAGTTCACAGAGAATGAGGGTCTACACCCTATCATAATGGAGCTACAGTGAGCTTCCCTGTCAGTGGTGATCCTCAAACCTCTCAGCACAGGATGAATTCTGTCAGAGCTCAGTGATAGAGAAGTTCATGGCCTATGAATATCTACTCCTGGGGCTATCAACCCACAGATTAATGTTTGAAAGTCACCTACTTGAATTTCCATGAGTCAAGATGGAGGAGTACCCTTAAGTGCTCTCATCTCCCCCTTTATTGACATTGAAAAGCCCATAGAAGATTGCCCCAGGAAAAATCCTGAAATAATGGAGCCAGTAGAAATGCTCCTGCAGTTTTTTAGTTCAAGAGGCTAAGGAGATCACCAGGAAAGGTATCCCTTGCTTTGGATGAAGGGAATCAGATCAGGCTGAAAGGCATACATGCAGCCCCACCTCAGCAGACCAGCAGGAAATCCTGAGCCTAAGGGGGATGGAGCTATCAACAACCAATACCAGGATACCAGGCATGCCTTTACACAACCAGGGAAATTGGCATACACCAGCATAGATAAGTGTTGACCACTGCCTGAGTTTACCTGTGATCTAGCAAAGCCCTAGTGGAGGAGGAGATCTCCAGCAGCCATATCATCCCTTCCCCACTCCTCATGTTCTAAACTTTAGTGTAACCATAGGGAAACTCAGAAAGATTCCCCTTGGCCTTGATCTTGGACACACCAGCCAGCTCCAGCTCAGCACCAGGTGAGCTGCAGCATTATATAGCTTCTAGCTGACAGAATCAGAAGTCATAGAACAAAAAGCCAGCAACCAGGCCCCTAGCTCCCAGAACAAGAAGCTTGGGACAGAGGCCCATGGGAATCAGAACCAGAGATTGACTTTAAAAGCTATGAAAAAGACAATTAGCAAGTAAAATGCAAATTAGAAAGATGACCTGGAAGATCAAAATATGACTTCAAAGGAGGAGAGCATTGGCACTATACTCACATCTGAAACCTCTAAAGGAAATATGAACTCATCTCAAGGCCAAAAAACATTCTTGGAAGAATTCTTGGAGCATTTTAAAAGCCATTTTGGAGAGGTAGAAGAAAAATTGATTATTTTAAAAATACAGTCAACAAAATGGAAAAAGTAATCAATGAAGGGGAAAAACAAATCTTTAAAAAGGTTAAAGTTGGCCAAATGGATACGGAAGTAGAAAATCTAAGCCTAAAAGTCAACTCCTTGAACAGTAAATTGGCTAAATAGAAAAGGAGGTACAAGAGCAAAATGAAGGAAACAATTTGTTAAAAATTAGAACTGGTCAAGTACATTCTAATGATTGTATAAGGCCTCAAGAATCAGCCAAACAAGATAAAAAGAATGAAAAAATGGAAGAAAATATGAAATATATTACTGGGGAAAAAAACTGACAAGGAAAATAGATCCAGGAGAGATAATCTAAGAATTATTGGTATACCAAGAAAGCCATGATGAAAACAAGAGCCTGAACAGTATCTTTTAAAAAATCATACAAGAAAATTACCCCAAGTTCCTAGAACAAGAAGAAAAAAGAGGCATTGAAAGAATCTACAGTTCAGCTACTGAAAATGTTACCAAATTGAAAACTCCAAGGAATATTGTAAGCAAATTCCAAAATTTGCAGGTCAAGGAGAAAATATTTCAAGCAGTCATAAAGAAACAATTCAAATACTGAGAAATTACTGACAGGATCACTTCTATAGTAAAAGATCAAAAGGATTGGAATATGATATCCTATAAGGTAAAGCAACTTGGACTACAACCAAGGATCAACTACTCAGCAATATTTAGCATAATCTTTCAGGTAAGGAAATGGACATACAATGAGACAAGAGACTTCTGGACATTCCTGATGAAAAGGACAGTGCCCAATGGAAAATTTAATCTGCAAATACAAGACTCAAACAGTAGTAAAAAGGTTAAAAGGGAGAATATAAGAAAAACAATATTTTGTCATTCAGTGAAGGCAAAATGTTTTCATTACTATATGGGAGGATAATCCTTGCTCATCTTGAAAATGGTATATTTATTACAACATTTAAAATGGATATATGTAGACAGAGAGTATGAGTACAAATTAAGTGATGTGATGATATAAAAGCTAGGTAAGGGGTGAAAAGGGATTATAATGGGAGGAAAGGATAGGAGGAGGCCTAAAGAAGTAAATTACATCACATAAAGAGACTCAAATGCAATTATAATAGAGGGAAAGAAGGTGGAAGATGAGCATTGTTTGAGCTTTATTCTCATTAGATTTGGTTCAAGGAAGGAATAACATACTCTGATAAGTATAGAAACGTAACTTGCCCTACAGCAGGCAGGAGGAGGAGAAAGGGGGAAAAGAGAAGGTGGTTAGAAGGGAGGGAAGAAGTAGTAAGGTAAAAGGAAAAGAAAAGGGAGGGGTCATATAAGGGAGGGAAAATTGAAGGAGGCAGTGGTCAAAATAAAACTCTTTTAAGGAGGGGAAGGGGAAAGGACAAATAAAAGGATAAAATAGAAGGAAATAGGATGACAGGAAAGACCCAGATAGTAGTTATAACTATGAATGTAATGAACTCTCCCATAAAACAGATACAGAAAACAGATGGGTTTAAAGCCATAATCCTAAAATATATTGTTTTCATGAAACACATTTGAGACAGGGGGATACAAACAGTGTAATGGCAAAAAGCTGAATACAATATATTATGCTTGAGCTGAAGTAAAAAATAAATAATAGGAGTAGCAATCTTCATCTCAGACAAAGCGAAAGTAAAAATACATCTAAGCAAAAAATATAAGGAAGAAAACTGTATCCTACTAAAAGACACCATAGACAATGAAGTGCTATAATTACCACACGTATATAGAGATATAGATAGATAGAAAGATATAGATGTAGATATATACGTTCACATCAAATGGTCTAGCATTCATATTCTTAGAGAAGAACCTAAGGGAATTACAGGAAGAAATAGATACAAAACTATACTGGTGGGGGACCTCAACCTCCCCATCTTTGAAGCTGAAAAATATAGCCTCAAAATAAAAAAAAAATAGTTATGGAGGTCAATAGAATTTTAGAAAAGATATCATAGACCTGTGGAGAAAATTTAATGGAAATATAACAAAATTTACCCTTTTCTCAGTGGTATATGGTACATACACACAAATTACTAGGGCATAAAAACATGACATTCTAGTGCAGAATGCAGAAGTTTTAAATACATACTTTTCAGTTCATGAGGTAATACAAATTATGTGTAAATAAAAAACTGAAAAAAATAGCTAAAAAATTCATTGGAAACTAAATAGTCTAATTCTAAAGAATTAGGTGGTTAAAAAAAAAAACCAAATCATAGAGATGATCAGGAACATCATTCAAGATAATGACAATAATAAGAAATGTACTGCAAAGGCAATATTCACAGTACTGACTGAGACTTTGAATGTGCTGGCATATTTCTGAATGGCAAAGTATAACAGACTTTACATATAGAAGATCAAAGAAAAATATTTATTCAGACCCCAGGAAGTCAAATTCCAAAACAAGAAAGACATCCATCATAGTAATCAAGAAGTCAATATACATTAACACAAAACGGGACAAAACCATTCCCAAATATCCTCCCACCCAAGCCTGTCCCTGGAGTCTTCCCACTAAGAAACATTTGAAACTAGCTGTGCTGAGTGTGTCCTCCAACTTAACTACTCTCACCAACTTCCTCCCAGTTCTGCTTCACCCTTCTCTTTTTACTCTTTCAACAAGTTCCTCTCAAAATATGTGAAGCAGGCTTTCTTGTGATTTAAGCGGATCACATGGGTCTATTACATGACAACATACCAAAACTTATGGGATGTAGTCAAAGTAGTTCTTAGGAGATGTTTTATATCTCTAGACACTTACAAGAATAAAACTGAGAAAGACAAGGTCAATGACTTGGGTAGGCAACTGAAAAAGCTAGAAAAAGAGCGAATTGAAAATCCCAAAGTTCATACTAAATTAGAAATACTAAAAAACAAAGGAAATATTAATAAAATTGACATTCATAAAGCTATTTAACTAATAAATAAAGCTAAGGACTGGTTGCATAAAAAACAAAACAGTAAATTTGATAAATCATTGGCCATTTGATTAAAAAGAAAAAGAAGAAAGCACAATTACCAATATCAAAAGAGAAATAGGCACATTCACTTCCAAAGAAGACGCAATTAAAATAATAATTAGGAATTATGTTGCCTAATCATATGCCCGTAAATTTGACAATCCTAATGAAATAGATGAAAATTTTTAAAAAATATGTAAAATTCTCAGACTTACAGAAGAAAAATTAAAATATTTAAATAACCCTATCTCACAAAAATAAATTGAACAAATCCCCAATGATCTCTCTAGCAAAAATTCCCAGAAAATGATGGATTTATAAGTAAATTCTATCAAATATTTACATAATAATTAATTCTAATACTATATAGGCTATTTGGGAAAACTGGACAAGGAGTCCTACCAAATGATTTTTGCGATACAAATATAGTACTGGTACTAAAAATAAGAAGAACCAAAATAGAAAAAGAAAATTATTAATCAATTTCCCTAATTAATATAAATGCAAAAATTTTCAATGAGATAGTAGCAAAAAGATTTCAGTAACTTATCACAAGAATAATAAACCTTGATCAGGTAGAATTTATACTAGAAATGCAGGACTGGTACAATCTTAGGAAAACTGTCAGCATAACTGATCATATCAACAAACCTTACAGAAACCATATGATTTTATCAATAGATACAGAAAATGTGTTTAGCAAAATACAACACCCATTACTACAGAAGACATTGGAGAGCATAGGAATAAATGGAGCCTTAGTTAAAATAAGTAGCACTTGCCTAAAACCATTAGCAAGCATTATATGTAATGTTGATAAGCAAGATTCATTTCCAACAAATAAGGCCTGAAACAAGGATGGCTATTGTCACCACGGTTATTCAAAGTCTGCACATAAAAAAAACCAATGTATTCAAATTAAGAGGAAAGCAAGATGAGGAAAGAACAATTACAAGTAGTGTCTCTGATAAAATCTCATTTCTTTTTTCTTTGAATTTTTATTTATTATGTATTTTCAGAATTTCACATTCACTACCATACAATCTAGATTTTTCTTTTCCTCCCTGCCCCTCCATCCCCACCAAATCCCCCTGACCTCTCCAAGACAGCATACAATTTTATATAGGTTCTACATATACATTTCTATTAAATACATTTCACCATAGTCAACTTGTATAGAAGAATTTAAACGAAGGGAGAAATCGTATAACAAAACCAAAGCATAGTTCAAAAGAAAATAATCTGCTACAATCTGTGATTGAATTCCGTAGTTCTTTCTGTGGATGTCTAAAGCATTTTGCCTTAAAAGATCATTGAGGATTTTTTAAGTCATTACATTTCAATGGAGTTCTAAAACTACCAGAAATTGTTCTCTCAGAGTGTTGTTGTTGTTGCGTACAAATTTCTCCTGGTTCTGCTCCTTTTTTTCAGCATCAGATGTTATAAGTCTTTCGAGGCCTCGCTGAAGTCTTCCTGTGCATTAGTAATCCATTACATCATATACCATAATTTATTCAGGAATTCCTCAGTTGATGGACATCCACTTGATTATCAGTTTTTGGCCACCATAAAGAGTGCTGTTATAAGTATATATATTTTTTTACGTATGAGACTCTTTCCCATTTTTTTTTTTATCTCTTGGGGATATAGTCCTAGAAGCAGCAATACTGGGTCTAAGGATATGCACAATTTTGTACCTCTTTGCACATAGTTCCAAATTGCTCTCCAGAATGGTTGGATCAGCTCACAGATCCACCAGCAATGAATTAATGTTCCATTTCTCCCATATCTTCTCCAACATTTTTCATCATCCTGTTTTGTCATGATAGCCAATCTGATAGGTGTGAAGTAGTATCTCAGAGTTCCTTGGATTTGCTTCTCTCTAATCTATAGTGATTTAGAGCATTTTTTGTATGACTATGGATAGTTTTAATTTCTTCCTCTGAAAACTGCCTGTTCATAAATCTGATCATTTATCAATTGCAGAATGACTTGTATTCTTGTACATTTGACTCAATTATTCACATATGTTAGAAATGAGGCTTTTATCAGAGACACTAGTTGCAAAAATTCTTTCCAAATTTTCTACTCCCCTCCTAATCTTGGTTCCATTGGATTTGCTTGTGCAAATACACTTCAGTTTGATGCAACCAAAATTATCCATTTTGCACTAAATAATGCTTTCAATGTCTTCTTTAGTCAAAAATTCTTGCTTTCTCCATAAATCTGATAAATTGCTTCCTATTGCTAATTGTTTCCTCTTCTAATTTGTTTATAGTATCACTCTTTATACCTAGATCATGTACCCATTTGGACTTTATTCTTGTGTATTATGTCAGGCTTTAGTCTATGCCTAGCTTCTGCCACCATTTTATTCAGTTTTCCAGTAATTTTTGTCAGTGAGTTCTTATTTCAGAAGCCAGGATCCTTGTATTAATCAAACACTACATAGCTATAGTTATTACCTACTGTGCCTTGAGTATCTAGTATATTCCACTTGTCTCCCCTTCTGTTTCTTAGCCAATAACAAGTGGTTTTATAATTACTGCTTTTCATCAGTTTCCTTGCTATTCTGGACCTTTTGTACTTCCAGATGAATTTTGATATTATATTTCCAGCTCTAGAAAATAATTTTCTGATAGTTTGAATGGTATGGCAATTAATAAATAATTTAATTTAGGTAGTATTGCCATTTTTATTATATTGCCTTTGCCCACCCACTAGCAACTGAAGCTTTTCCCTTCATTTAAATATGACTTTATTTGTGTGAAAAGTGTCTTATAATTGTGTTCATATAGTCCCTGGATTTGTTTTTGCAGGTAGACTCCCAAATATTTTGTAGTGCCTACCCGAGCTTTAAATGGAATTTCTCTTTCCATCTCTTGCTGTTGGCCTTTGTTACTAATACATAGAAATGCAGAAGATTTGTGTGGGTTTATTTTGTAACCTGTAACTTTCCCAAAGTTGTTTATTATACCAACTAGCTTTTTCCTGGGATTCTCTAAGTATACCATCATGTAATCTTCGAAGAGTAATCCCTTAGTTTCTTCTTTGCCTATTATAAATCCTTCAATTTTTTTTCTTCTCTAATTGCTACAGCTAATATTTCTACTGCCATGTGGAATAATAGTGGTGATAATGAACATCCTTTTTTCACACGATCTTATTGAAAATGCATCCAGCTTGTCGCCATTGCACTTAATGCTTGCTGAAGCTTTTAGGTAGATACTGCTTAATATTTTATGGAAAGCTATCTTTATTCCTATGCTCTCCAGTGTTTTTAATAGGAATGGGCATTGTATTTTGTCAAAAACTTTCTCTGCGTGTATTGAGATAATCATGTGTTTTCTGTGAGGTTTATTGTGGATATAATTAATAATGCTAATAGTTTTCCTAGTATTAAACCAGCCTTCCATTCATGGTATGAATCTGATATGATCATAATATTTTATTTGTGTTATTAGTTGCTGTATCATTTTTGATAAAATCTTATTTAAAATGTTTGCATCTATATTCGTTAGAGAAATAGGCCTATAATTTTCTTTCTCTGTTTTGTCTCTTGCTGGTTTAGGTATCAAACGATATTTGTATCATAAAAGAAATTTATGAGGATTCTTTCTTCCTCAATTTTCCCAAATAGTCTATATAGCATTGAAATTAACTGTTCTTTAAATGTTTGATAAAATTCGCTTGTAAATCCATCCTGCCCAGGAGATTATTTCCTAGGGAGATCTCAGATGCATTGTTCAATTCCATTTTCTGAGATGGGATTGTTTAAGTGTTCAAATTCCTCTTCTGTTAATCTGGGCAATTCATTAGATTATCAAATTTATGGGTTTAAATTTGGACAAAATAATTTCTAATTATTGTTTTAATTCTTCCTCATTGCAAGTGAGTTCACCTCTTTCATATTTAATATTGGTAATTTGGTTTTCTTCTTTCTTTTTTTTTTCAATTGACTAAAGTTTTATCAAAATTTTGGTTTTTCATAAAACTAAGACAGTTTTTATTAGTTCAATAGTTTTCTTAATTTTAATTTTTTTCATCTTTCATTTAGTTTTCAGTATTTCTAATTTGGTATTTAATTGGGGATTTTCAATTTGCTCTTTTTTGAGCTTTCCCAGCTCTATGTCCTATTCATTGATCTCCTCTTTTTCTGTTTTATTCATGTAGGCATTCAAAGATATAAAACTCCCCCTAAGAAGTACTTTTGCACTATTCCATAAGATTTTGTGTGTTGTATAATTGTTGTAACTGTCTTGAATGAAAGTGATCTTTGTTTCTGTGGTTTTCTGCTTAACCCAGTCTTTCTTTAGGATTAGATTATTTAGTTTCCAAATAATTTTTTCTCTATCTTTCCATGGCCTTTTATTACATATGATTTTTATTGCATTATGAAATTATGAAGGACACATTGACTATCTCTGTCATTCTGCATTGGATTGTGAGGTTTTTGTGCCCTAGTATATGACCAATTTTTGTATATGTTCCATGTACCATTGAGAAAAAGGTATATTCCTTTCTATTCCCATTCAATTTTCTCCAGAGATCTATCATGTCTACCATATCCAGAATTTTATTCACCTCCTTATCTTCTTTCTCGTATATTTTAAGCTTACTAAGTTCAGAGAAGGGGAGTCTGAGATTGTCCAGTAATACAGTTCTCCTCTAAGAATTTGGATTTTATATCAGTTGAACGATGTATGTTCAGCAACGATATTGCTTCATTTTCTATGGTGCCTTTTAGCAGGATATGGTTTCCTTCCTTATCTCTTTTGATTGGATCTTTTTTCTGTTTTTGCTTTATCTGAGATTAGGATTGCTACCCCTGCTTTTCTTACATCAGATGAAGCACAATATATTCTACTCTAACCTTTTACCTTTATCCTGTGTGTATACTTCCATTTCAAATGTTTTTCTTGTAAACAACATATTGTTGGATTATAGCTTTTAATCCTTTCTGCTATCCATCTCTGTTTTATGGGAGGATTTCTCACACTTATATTCCCAGTTATGATTGCTATGTGTGTCTTTTCCACCATCTTCTTTCTCACTGTTTGTGCTTTTAGTTCTCCCTTCTCCATTCCCCTCCACAGTAGAGTTTTAATTTTTAAAACCACCTCCTGAAGTTTTCCCTTCCTTCATTCAGTTCCCCCTCCCATTTTGTGCTTTTTACCTTTACTTCGTTTTTCTCCCTTTTAGCCTCCCCTCCCCTTTATTTCCCCCTTTTCCTCCCACTGCCTTAAGAACTAGTTAGATTTATATACTTAATTAAGATTGTTGTTTTCTCCTTGAACCAAATGAGGTGAGAGTACCTCTCGAACAATGTTCATCTCCCTTCTCTCTTTCCCTCTACTCTGATATAATTTTGTACTCACTTCTTTGAATACAATTAACCATTTTCTGCTTCCTCCTTTTCACATCTCCTGTTACAATCCCTTTTTATGCTTAAATCACATTTTTATCATCATATAATTTACTTTATACCTTTTCCCTCTATCTCTATATATCCTTTTACATTTCATAGGAGATATATAATTCTCAGTATTAACAAGTATCATCTTCCCTTCTAGGGATGTAAAGAGTTTGCTCACACTGAATAACAAGTTTTCTTTTCCCTTCTTTACCTTCTTATACCTCTCTTGAGATTTACATTTCAGGATCAACTTTTCCCTTGAGTTCTGCCCTTTTAATAAGGAAAATCTAGAAATCCCTTATTTTGTTGAATGTTCATCGACTTGCCTGAAATGTTATGCTGAACTTTGCTGGGTAATTTTTCCTTGGTTGTATTCAGCTATCTTGTCTTGCAGAATATGGTATTCCAATTCTTTGATCATTTAATCCAGAAGCTACAGGGTCCTGTGTGATCCTGAATGTAGCTCTTTTACATTTGAGTGATTTCTTTATACCTGCCTACAGTATTTTCCCATTTCCTTAATACTTGCTGAATTTTGCAACAATACTTCTTTGTGTTTTTAGTTTGGGATTCCTTTTGGGAAGTTCACGGTGGATTATTTAGATGACTATTTTGCCCTCTGGATTTAGCACTTCGGGGCAGTTTTCCTTGATGATTTCTTGTAAGATGTTGTACAGACTCTATTTTTCATCCTGGGTTTCTGGTAGGCCAATAATTTTCAAATTGTCTCTCCTGGATCTATTTTCCAAGTCAGTTGTTTTGCCAGTTAGATATTTGGTTTTTTCTTCTATCTTTTCATTTTATAGATTTGGTTTGAAAGATTCTTGATGTCTCAGAGTCATTAGCTTCTAGTGGCCTGATTCTAATTTTCATCAAGTTGTTTTCCTCAGTTACCTTTTGCATCTCCTTTTCCATCTGTCCAATTGTTTTCTCCAGCTGGTTTTTGTACTTTCTTTTCCATTTGTCCAATTTTCCAAGTTATGTTTTTTGCTTCTTTTTCCATTTGTACAATTTTTGTCTTTAAGAGCTGTTCCAATCAGTAAATTCTTTTTTCATACTTTTAAAATCATTGGTCATTTTTTCTTCTATTTTGTTCTTCAGCTGTTCCAGGACTAATTTTTGTGCATGCAGGCAGTTCATAATCCCTTCTGAAATTTCAGATGGGAATACAGTGTCAATACTGACCTCTCTGGTATTCGTGTTTTAGTTCTTCTCCCCATAGAAAGATTCTGTGGTCTTTTCTTTCCTCCCTTGCTTCTTGCTTATGATGGTGAGGCTTTATGTTATGGTCTCTGGTTCTTTCAGCTACAAGCTAAAGGGCTTGGTCCTGAGCTGGCTGGTGTGAGAAATCAAAAGCAAATTCTGATTGTGTTTCCCTAGATTAGCCATGAGCTAGCTTGTTAAGTGAGGCAGAGGGGTGATCTGGTCACAGGAAATCTCTTCACCTGAGCTAGGCAAAGGAAAGCTCAGGGCTTGTTGATCCCAGGCTGCTCAAGTGGTTTCCCATTTCCTCTGGAGTGCTGAGGCACCTGATTCCTGGTGTTAGTTGGGAGGCTCCACACCACTGGAGCTCTGATCCTCCACCACAGCAGGAGGAATCTCCCTTGGCTATTTTCTTCACCTCAGGTGCTCAGGAAACATGAGACTGTTTCCCCTTTCCGCTGACCTCACTAATCCAGGATTTTTCTGCAGAAATATTTTATGGTTCTTTCAAGGTCAACAAGGGGAGTGAGAGAGAACATTTACTGACTATTCCATAATTTTGACTCCTGGAAGTTCGAATAGGTGACTTACAGACATTTAATCTGTGTTGAAAGTCTCAGGAGCAGCTGCTGATATCTGGGGCTCTCTCTGTGGCTCTCACCTGCTTGCCTCCCCTGAATTCTCACTCTGAATTACTATCCTGCCATGCTTCTGCTTCCTCATACTCTCCCGGGGCTTTCCTAATTGGCCCAACCGTGGCAAGGACACTGTGCTGTGTGCTTTATGCTCCTCCAATACCTTGTAACAGATGTTTCCTGTCAACTTTCCTGTCTGTCCTGGGCTGTGAATCTGCCACAGTCTGTCTCGCATTAGATTCTGCACCTATAAAATTTGATCAGATTCTCTTTTTGGAAGTTTCTGAGGGAGTTTGTTTAAGAGCTTAGGTAAATATTTGATTTCACTCTGCCATCTTGGCTCTGCTTATCATTTCTAAAATATATACAAAACTGAATCAAATTTACAGGTCTTTCCCCGATTGATAAGTGTTCAAAGGAAATGAAGTTTTTAGAGGAAGAAATTAAGTTATCAATAGTTATATGAATATAATATTATAAATCATTATTTATTAAAGTGATGCAAATCAAAACAGCTCTGAAGTAGCACATCACAACTATCAGATTGATTAATGTGACAAAACGCTAAAATGATACATGATAAATCTTAGAGTAGATTTCAGAATGTTGGAACACTAATTCCTTGTTAATGAAGCTGTGGTCTAATCCAGAGAACAAATGGCTACAAAAATATGAATACCCTTTCAACTAGCCATATCCCTTATAGGACTGCATCCCAAAGAGATCCTAAAGATGGGAAAAGGACCCATAGGTACTCAAATAACAGTCTGTGGTGACCAAGAACTGAAAATTGAGGGATTGCCAGTAAATTGGAGAATGGCTCAACAAGTTGTGATAGATGAATGTAAGGGAATACTATTGTGCTGTAAGAAATGTTAAGCAACCAGACTTTGGGAAAACCTGGAAAGACTTATTTGAACTGATGCTGAGTGAAGTGAGTAAAAGCAATTGGATACTGTGCACAGTGAAAGAGACAGTGACTTTGATAGACTTAACCCTTCTCAGTAATACAAGTGCCAAAAGATTTCCAAAGGACTCATGATGGAAAATGCCATCCATATTTGGAGGAAGAGCTATGGAGTTAGATTACAGAATGAAACAGACTCTTTTCTCTTGTGTTTTACACTTTTTCTCATGGTTTCTCCCATTTATGAGTTCTATGCAAAATTTTTGGTGTGAAAATGTTCAATAGGAATGTATGTGCAGAGTGCATATATGATTGCATGCCATCTTACGGAAGGAAGGGAAAGAGAGGGAGAGAAAATTTAAAACCTTTGGAAGTGATTGTGAAAAACTGAAAACAAACAAATTATATATACCTATATATATTCACATATATATATATATATATACACACACACATACATATACATACACACACATATATATATGTGTACATACATATACATATTTAAATATATATATATATATATATATATATATATATATATATATATATATATATATATATACTTGTACATATTTAAAATTAGAAGACTGGAAATTTAAGATTGGGCAGGGGTGGCAAACTTGTATCCTCAAGGCCACATATGACCCTCCATGTCCTCAAGTGAGACCCTCTGATTAAAACCAAACTCAACATATTCAAAGGCCCATACTTGAGGACCTGCATGGCCACATGTGACCACAACCAATATGATCAGGGCTAGTTTTTCAAGGACTTTGAGTACCAAACAGCATAACATTTCGTATTTGTTCCCAGAGGCACAACAAATTCACTGGAGGTTGAGCTGGTGGAGTGTGTGTGTGTGTGTGTGTGTGTGTGTGTGTGTGTGTGTGTGATATGATTTGATCTGAGTTTTACAAAAATCACTTTGGCTACTGAATACAGGATGATTTGGAAGGGAATGTGACTTGAGGTAGGTAAAACATCAGCAGGTTATTGTAGTATGGTGTTGATAAGGGGCTGGACTAGAACGGTGGCAGTATTAGTGGAGGGAAGGGAATGTATTAGAAAGATGTGCAAAGGTGAAATTGATGGACTTTAGCACCAGATTGAATGCCAAAGTCAAGAATTAATGAGGAAGACAGGATAATTCTTAGGTTGCAACCCTTGGGGATTGGTGTAATGATATTGCCATCAACAGCATAGGGCAAGTAGGAGAGGTTAAGGATTTAGGAGGAAAATAATAAGTTGGGTTTTAGACAGATTAGTTTGGCATATATATGTAGCTACACATATATGTGTGTATGTATGTATATTCAGAAATGCATGTATTTGTTTATGTATGTATATTCACAAATATATATGTGTGTATGTATGTATCTTCACAAATACATATATTGTCAGTGTGTTTATCCTAGAATTCCTCTTCAACACAAAGAAATAGAAGTGAGATTGGAAGTCAAAAGAGAGATTGAGGAAAGAAATGTAGGTTTGAGAATGATCTCCATAGATATTTTAATTCGACTCATAGGAGCTAATATAAGAAAAGCATAGGCCTATATAGTATACTTCAAAGATAAATCAAAAAAGTTTATTTTTTCAACTGCATCAATCTCCAGTTAGGAAATCTGTGAACAATTCTTCTGTAGGTACAATTGAGGATCACTTGTCTATGTATTATCATCTTGATTTTACTTCAATATATCAAAAGTTTGGATTTTCTTTGGCATTCATGCTTTCTGCACAGACATAGAGAGCAACTGGTCTTGGGGGATTTTCTGCATAAAAACAAGCAATTACACAAATAATTTGTCAGTGTGTAGTTAATTTTTGGACTTACACCTAAGATTAATTTCTTCCTTTTTATTTTTAACGACAATTTGGTTGTTATCTTCTCTCTCTTTTTTAAAGAAGCTAAAAATTGTTCGTCTCTTTTGTTTTAATTTCTTGAGGGAGTGACTGAATTTGACCTCCTTTTGTATCACAAGCACTTTGCACAGTTCCTGGTATCTTGTTGGCACCTTACAAATGCTGAAAAATTGCTTGATATTTTAAGATACCGTTAAATTTTACTTATCAATTCGTTATTTTTGATTTGAATTTTGTTCATCTATTTTTAAGCACTAATGATTCTATTTTGGTCTTTTGAATTAAGCTTTCAAATTTTATTTGTCATTCAATCTGTATATGTGTATGTTTGATCCATATATGTATATATACATTTATATGCATATATGTACATATGTATACATATATATGTATATATATTTATATGTGTATATGTACATATATACACATGTATATAATACTGGTTTTATTTCCTTATTTTAATTAATTTTGAGCAAAATATAGCTTTCCTATTTATCTCTTGTCTATTTTTTTTATCTTCTCTGAAATCATAATTGCTACTTCTGCCTTTTACAATCAACTTAAAGTAAATGATTTTACCATACCATTTGGGAAAAATTATTCAGCAAGGACAAATCATTTATTCACTTGTCCATCCCATCTTTCATTCTCATTGGTATTATAATGGAAAGTGAAAAGTTTATATGAAGCTTAGAGAACTTTGACTCTTTGTGTTTATGTCAATAATTTGAGCCATATTAACCTAAATTTATGAAATATTTTTAAAAGTCATTTTTATTTCAGTTACCAAGTATTTATTTTCTTCCTTTACTCTGTCCTGGAGAATAAACCTAGAATATATGTAACAAATAAATGTAATCACTTGAAACAAATTCACATTGGACTTGTGCAAAAAGTTTCTTCATATTAGTTCTATTTCTTCTCTATCAGGAGATGGGTAGCAGTTTTCTTCATTGACCCCTTATAGTATCATGCATGATTATTATATTGATGAAATTCTTAAACCTTTACTAATTTCTTGTTTTTACAATATTGGTATTATGATAAAAATCTTTCTCCTAATTTTGCTCACTTCATTTTAAACCAGTTCATACATAGGACCCCATGTTCAGGGTAGTATCATACTCTATTGCCCTCATACCCAAACCTCTGGGATTTAACTCCTAAGCTTCTGCTTATTTGTCCGTTTTGGTGTCTCCTGAATGCCTGATAAGGGAGCTACTGGTGTCCTGCTTCCTCAGGCCTTATCTAGATGTTTCTTAGAGCTCTGACCCTGGAGATTTTAGAATGGTTTCTTGTGTATGCTAGCTTTCTGGAAAGTTCTATCTTCCGGAATATACTGCTTCTCATTATTGTTTTGTTTTCCAAACTTTTAGATCAGAAAAGTGTTTCACAAATATGATTAAGTGTCCTACCCCTTTCAGTTACAAAACTACTATGTTTCTGAGGTTGATTTGAATCCAAATTTCCTGACTGAGTTCTGTGTTCTATCCACTATGCCACCGAAGAAATCATGGATAGATGGATGGATAATAGCTAGTTCTCTATCCAGGTAGCTAGCTAAATATGTGTCTATGCATCCATCCACTTATCTATCCATCTAACTATTTTTTTATGCATCTATCTGCCTGTCTATCTCCTTTTTTAAGATGTTTCATTTAAAAATATAGCGTATATTTCTTCAATTAAATGTGCTAAATTATGTGACTACTGATATTACTAGTACTTGAAATACTTATGATCTTGTATTGAAATTTATGCTTTGAACATATTGTGCTGGGGATCTCTATGTGACTTGTAGTTTGAAGTATCCAGATGACTGTCTAGAGCTCAGCATAAGGACCAGATCCATAACCATAACCATGTAGATCTAGGGAACAATAACAAAA
>CM053771.1:439073769-439096284 GCA_028658325.1 Potorous gilbertii | reverse complement strand
GGCTTCCACTGTTCCAGACTTTGTCAGGAGTTCTTTTTACAGGAAATCTATGGACTGTGGGTTCGGACCTAGCATAGGTAAGTCTTTCTACTCCGCCATCTTGGCTCCGCCCCCTGATACTTATAATTCTTAAGAAGTTGATCTTCATTGGGTTAGTTGGAGGGAGTGTATATAAACTCCAGGCATGAATATTAGTGGACCATGATCAGATGATTTAAAAAAGAAATAAAATTCACGGTTAAGAAAGAGAATTACACTGATATAAGGGGGAAGGTTGAGGCATAAAAAGGGAAGCTATTACACAGAAAAGAGGAACAAAAGAAAAAGATTCTACAGTAGAGGGCAAAATGTAAGGTGGCAGACAGTGATTGAACCTTACTCTCATTGGAACTGGCTCAAAGAGGGCATACCATATACACTCAGTAGGGCATAGAAACCTATCGAAATATAGGAAACTAGGATGGGATGGAAATAAAAGGTGGGGGATATTGATTTTTTTTTAGTAGGTTGATAAATGAAAGAGGTGGTCAGAAGGAAAACGAACTTTTGAGAAGGAAAAGGGAAAAGGAGAAAGAAAAGCATAAACTGGAAAAAAATAGATAGAAGGTAATACAGTTGGAAATCAAAACTGTGGATGTGAATACCATAAACTAACTCATAAAATGGAATTAAATAACAAAACTGAATAAAAACAGAATCTGACAATAAGACGATTACAAGAAACACACTTGAAACAGATAAACACGCACAGAATAAAACTAACGAAATTGAGCAGAATCTATCATGCTTTGCATGAAGTAAACAAATAGGTTCAGTAGTAATGATTTCATAAAAAGCAAAAGCAAAAATTGATAAAATTTAAAAAAAAAGCAAGAAACCACATTATGCTAAAAAATACCATAAACAATAAAGTAAAATCAATAGTAAACACAGATGCTGCAAATAGCATAACGTCCAAATTATTAATGAAAAAAATGATGAGGAGGAAACACAAATTAAAACTATATTTGCAGTGGTATTCAAATTTTCCTTTTCAGAACTAGATAAATCTGACAAAAAAATAAGCAAAAAAAGAAGTAAAGGAGATGAATACAGTTACAGAAAAAAATAGACATTATAAATCTTTTGAGAAAAAATGAATACTATTTGAAACTAATAAATGTTTTTCTTTTCTTTTATCAATATTAAGGCATAAAAATTAACAGTCAAATGGGTAAAATCAGAAATATTAACTGCATTTTTTCAAATCATAATAAAATAAATTTCTATTCAACAAAGGGTCACGGAAACAGGTATCAACGATTCATTGGAGTAAAAATAATCTGATAAGGATAAGTGGAGCAAAGAAAAATAAGTAATAACTAATTATGTTAAATGTAATCTCAATGAAATAAAACCCAAAATTTATGAGATGCAGACAATGCAGTATTTAAGAGAGATCTTATATCTCTAAATGTGTATATCACTAAAATAGAGAAACAGTACATAAAAGAATAAGGAACATAAACAAAAATTTAGAAAAAAATAAAAATTAAAAACAACCAATCAAACACCAAATTTGAAATACAAAAAAAAATCAAAGGAGAGATTAATAAAATTAAAAGTAAGAAAAAATATTTGTCTAATAAATAAAACCAGAAAAAAGGTTTAAGAAAAATTAAAGAATATAAGCAAATAATTAATATGTTTTAAAAAACAGCAAGTTACGTGTATCAACAATGAAAATTGTGAATTAGTCAGTAATAAAATCAAAACTAAATTTTTAAGACTGGTTTTTCTCAATTGTATGCCAATAAATCTAACAATCTAAGTGAAATGGATGAAAATTTACAAAAGAAATTAATAGTTGGCCAAATTAACAGAAGAGGAAATGGAGCACTTAAATACATCTGTCTTAGAAAAAGAAAGTGAACAAATTATAAACTAGCTCTCTAAGAAATAAAAAGATCCCCAATAAGATAGATTTATAAGTGAATTATACCAAACATTTAAAGAACAATTAATTTCAGTACTATGCAAGCTACTTAAAAAAAAATCCAGCCAAATTCCTTTTATGAAACAAATTAATTGATGCTATCTAAGTCAGCAAGCTCAAAAATGGAAAAAAAAATAACTCTATGGATCAATTCCCTAATGCATGGTCAATTTTGTCCAACCATAAGTAATAGCAGAAGTATTAACTCATTGATGATTAAGTGCATATTGAGATCAGTAATGGTTTCAGAATTTTTGGTTGTCTGATGTTGAGAATCACTGAAGTTGACTGTTACTGGGAACACATCTTTTAAAAATTTCTGTTAAAAGAAAATTTTGGCAATTTCTTCCATCTTGGTTAAAATCATAAAAGATACTTTTATGGATATAAATGTCTGTCTCCCCTTTGTATTCCACTTGGAATCTAGGCCTAACTGCCTAATTAACCACAGTGAAAGACCAAAGAGTCCTGATGCATTGTACAATGGCTTCATCAAATTCAGAATCAATTAGACATTTGACAGAAAATACTGTTATGGTGGGGTTCATTGCAACTTTCAGATTTACAGTATCACTGTTTAGTTATATACTCTGGATGAATGTAACATGACTTCATTTATTCCTATTTTTCCCCTTTGATTTTTAGCAATGATCACTACATTTTTATGTTCAAAGGTTGCCACAAAGAAATAAGTGGTGCTTAGTTCAGTGTCTACTGTGGGTCCTTTTTTAATGTTTTCTGGGTCTCTTAATTTGAAACTGAAAACGTGGAGTTAGGAAGGGTTCCTATTGTTTTGAGTAAGAGCAAATATTTTTATCATTCATAAATTGTGTTATGGAGGAGATTTGAATCTATACAACCGTTGATTAAAATTGTAGTCATTATATTCTAAATGCATTTTCATGTGTTGTCTACCATATAATAAGCACTTAAATGCTTGTTTCCTAACTAGCACTCTAGCACACACACAAACACATACATGTATATACATATATCTATATGTGTGTGTGTGTATATATATTATATATATATATATAAAATATATATTATATATATTTATATATATAATATATATATATATATATATATATTTAGAGAGACAGAGAGAGACAGATACAGAGAGAAAGAGATAGAGACAGAGAGAGATCTATGCACAAATATGTGGGGGTATGTTTGCGCTTTGTTTCAAAGTATTTTTCCCCTTTTTTTAAAATTGGAATAGTAAACATCCATTCTGTTTATGGGATTGAAAAGAATTCCCAGAGAAAGCATGAACCTCACTGACAATCTATTTTTCCCCATTTTATTACTTTGCAGATTTCAAGAAATGTGTTCATCTCCAAGGCCATTTTATAATAGACAAATTTGATGACCACATTTGTGTTTATTATTTGTAGTTTCCAGCAATTTTTGAGATTTAATTGCTTACACTGAGGAGTTAGGTTTCCACAAAGCTGGTTCAAACTGGTTCTAGTATATGATTCATTGCCCCCACACATCTTCCCTTTCTGGTTCTATGGGTCAGTAATTTCTATATTTGAGTATTCTTTTTTAACAATCCTTTGTTCCCCTATTAAAATGTAAATATTACCTAAGGCTCAAGTGGGCACCCTTCTACAAATTACTCTTGCTCTAGATGCACATGAACTGCATTAAGTTCTGGGGAAGGATGACCAATAATAGAAGGGATGTGGGTATTCTCATATCCTATGACTTCTTATAAATCTACACTCAAGTTCTATGGAAAAACTCCTAAGAAGTTTCATGTTGTCTCATCTCTAACATCTCTCTTAGAAAAGATACAAGTATACCTTGTAGATATTACAAAGTAGATATTAAACTAAGACAGCTACTAATATTTTCTACCACAAAAGAAATGTTTCAAATACTTTTATTTAGTGACACAGTCACTCTTTGTGGATACCAAAAAGGGACTGATTTTCCTCCTAAGGCACACTTCAGTAAGAAATAAATTGTTGTATCCCAGGAAAGCAGTGCATGTGCTCCTTAACCAAAGATCAATACTATGCTTCTCTCTAACAGCATGCAAATATCTCTTGAAAAGTAAGACATTAACATGTTCTAAGTTAGTAATACAATTATGTGAATTTCATTATCCAAAAGCTTAATTAATAGCAATAATAATTATATATGTAAAACAATCTAATATTTGCAAAGTACATTTCATATGTCATCATATTGATCATAATTTAGAATGCTAAATGAGAGCTGGACATTGTTATTATTGGTATTCTTTAGTGAAGAAGAACAACTGTTTGAATGTCCTTTAGTATTCAATACAATAAACTCTATTTGAACTGGAGCATTATCAGATATATAACTGTAACCTGCAAGCATCTAAGTGTATAGAAATTGAAGAATGATGCTTTTAAACAATATAGCTATGGTGAAAACTCATAACCTCCAAGCTATGTGGAGTTAAAAGAATTAAAATAAGGAGATGGATGAAATCAAAACTATACCATCTTTATTATCCTGGAGGTTTACTAGAGTTATCATAGAGATTTTTTCACTTAACCTACAGGAGATACACTTATATCCAAATGCTTAATTGAGCTGCTATTTTATCCACTGCAAAATATTTGAGAGAACAAAAAATGTAAAAGATTAGTAACAGGGTGGCCTCAGGAACATTTATATTCATATAAATTTATGTTCTTGAATTCTATTTATATTATATACTTATAGCATATATATTATAAATGTTTATGTATTTATTCCATCAAAAAGAGAAAAGCTCAAAATGAATACTACTAGAATTCACATGTCATAAATAAAAAAAATGTAATTTATTGAAGGAATGCCATCTCTGACATTTACCAGAGTTTACACCACCAGCCAAGGTGGTGATTAGGAGACCATTTCACCTTTAAATTCCTCAGTGTTTTTCATATC
Organism: Potorous gilbertii; assembly: GCA_028658325.1. Lineage (NCBI taxonomy): Eukaryota > Metazoa > Chordata > Mammalia > Diprotodontia > Potoroidae > Potorous > Potorous gilbertii. The sequence goes on along the minus strand of CM053771.1, from coordinate 439,091,393 downwards.
TAAAATAGGGACAAAAATATGTGTAATATTTGCGTAAGACATCAAATGCTTTGATTCCCTAAAATAACCACATTTTTCTCTTACTGTGATTATGCTGAAGAAAATGCTATATTAACTTCAGAACTCTACTATAAGTATAAATTTTATACGGTATAACATACTCTACAGTTTGAAAATGCAAAATATTTTCCTCGTAGCTAAAATGTTATAGAGCTATGGTGTATATTTCTCTCAGCACCTAAAGTTGTGTTTTTCTCTACTGGGTACTTTGTCGAGTTTTTATAAATTTCATTGAATAAATATATAGGTAAGATATTCATTACACACTTACCATGCACACAACATTGAATAGGCAGTATGAATAGAAGAAATCAAGATATTTCCTTTTCTTAAGTAATTTACATTTTAAAGAGGGAAAATAACACACAAAGTGAAATGTATATAGTGAATTGAATGTTAAATAGTTTACCAATCAGGAGACTGAGGTCTCAGGGTAGAGATTTCTTCAGGGTTGTAAGGAAGAGAGTATGAAGAATAGATTGAGGCATGAAAAAAAAGTGATTCAGAAATTGATGATCAAGATATTATGGTTTGGCCACAATCATAACCGATTAAATGTGCATTATTCATTCTGGACATAGCCCACATATGATGAAAGTTGACAAATAAGAAGAGTGTAGCTAGTGTCAATATTTACTGGTAATTGTTGAGGTTACACCTGTTTATACAAAGATAAATTGCTTTAAAATTCTTTTTAATTTGTTCTCATTATATTTAATAATATTCCTCCTACAGGTTGATGATATAGTATCTATAGATATCTCAGATTAATGCGCTCTGTGATTAAGGGGGAAGGATCTGTAGGTTTTGTTGGGATACATTCCAAATCTGTTGTTAGTTTTATGGTCATGCACAAAGAATGTTATTACAGTAATGTTTTAAAAATATTCTTATTAAACTTTCATTTCAAAATGACAGTAAATGAATTATTGTATAAGACTAGTTTCTAACTTTGTGTTCATTGTTTCTTTCTTAGAGGATAATAAGGCATTTGTAAATGTTATATTCATCTATTATTTAATTTTTCCTTCCATATTTAAGCATTTGAATCTAATCTTTATAAGCATCAACTTCATGGGTTCTTAAATGCTGAACTGGATTGACCTATTCCCAATCTTAAAACAATATAAAGACAGAAGTAAAAGAGGGGAAAGAGGATGACATAGATCACCTTCATACATTAAATGACTCTGCTCAAGATTATTTCTACTAATGATCCAGACTTAAAATTTCACTGCTCCAGGGAATGCATAATGAAAAAACTCATACTATTGAAGCCATTTGATATGACAAAAGACAAAAAAGCAACAAAAAGCCTAGAGATACCAATGTTAAACAATGTATATGTCTAATATATAACTATATGGTATAAGGAACTAATTGGTTCATTTTCAGGGGATAATTAAAATTATAGAAATTTTAATATGAAATTATAAATGGAAATGTATGGATGTCACTGTGATTAATGAGAAGTGACTGAAGACAGAGTTCAACAATGGATGGACATTTCTTTAAAAAAGGAACAAATTAGATTAAAAGGATGTAGTTCATTATATGCATAAATATGCATATACATATATGTCATAAGTGTAAAATAAATAAGTGGTATACTTTAAGAATTTCACCTACTATTCCTCTTTCTAATTAAAACTCAACAAATATAAAAAGTCAATGAACATTATTCAAGCATGCATTAAATAATTCAATCCTTAACTATTAAAAGTCTACCATGCTGAAGTCAGTGTTCTTAATACTGAATATATCAACATTTTCCCTCAAAACAGAAACAGCAGCAGCAGCAACAACCAACAATAACAACTACAATAACATCTCTCCTTAAAGCAACTTACATTCTACTAGGAATATAACGCAAGAAAAGCTAAATGTGTTATGATGCATATATTGAAGAAGAAGAAAATATTTACAATGGGAAGGGCAATAGGGAGTCTTTTAGATTTTTGAGCTTTTTATGATTTAATACTTTATTTTCCCCCAATTACAAGAAAAAAACTATTTAAACACTAAATTTTTCTAAAATTTTGAGATCCATTTTTCTCCCCCTCCCTTCCAACTTTCCATCCCCTTGGAAACACAAGCAATTTGATGCAGGTCATACATACTCAACAGTGAAAATATATTTCCATATTTGTTACATGTTAAAGGAAAACAGAAAAGAAACAAAGGAAAAAATAAGGGAAGCAAAGAAAGAGTGCTTTAAACTGCATGCAGTTCTTCCTATGGAGATGACTAACTTTTTTTTTTTAATCGTAAGTTCTTATGTTGTCTTGGATCATTGTATTAATAAAAAGTAGTCACATATCACAGTGGATCATCACACAATATTGCTCTTCTTATGTATAATGTTCCTTGGTTCTGTTCATTTCACTTTACATCAGTTGAAGTAAGTCTTTCCAGGTTTGGTGTGTGTATGTGTGTGTGTGTGTGTGTGTGTGTGTGTGTGTTTGTCCTTTGGTGAGAATGTCTTGATTATCACTTCTTAACGCAATCAGGAGAGAAGTAGAATTTTCTTTAGGGTAGAAAGGAGGAGAGTCTGAAGAATAAATTGAGGCAAGGATAAAAAGTGATACAGAAATTGAACATCAAGGTATTATGGTTTGGTCACAGTCATATTCTATTAAATGTGAATAATCCTTTTAAATGCTGGATATAGCCCAAAGTATAGCAAAATATTATTTTTTCACAATAGTAGATAACACTTTATTAGTCATATTAATGGATATCTCCTCAATTTTTAATTCTTTGTCATCGTTAAAGGTTTGCTATCAAACTGTTTGTATGTATAGGTCCTATTTTCAGCTTTTTAATCTCTTTGGGATACAGTTGCAGTATTGTTATTGTTTGGTCAAAAGGTGTGTATAGTTTTATAGCTCTTTGAGTATAGTACCAAATTGATCTAAAGACTGATTGAATCTGCATACAACTTCATCATCACTGCATCGGTGTCTCAATTTTCCCACACACACTCCAACATCTGTCAGTTTTTTTTCCTATTAGCAATTTTAATAGGTGTGAGTTGGGAGCTCAAATGTGTTATACCTTGCATTTTTTTCTTCAATTTGGAAGTAGAATATTTTTCATGTGATTATGCATAACTTTAAGTACTTTGTCTGAAAATGCACTGTTTGTATATTTTAACCATTCATCAAATGAGGAATGGCAATTACTTTTTTTATAAATGTAGTTAAGTTTTCAACATATTTGAGATATGTCTTTTTTTTTTTGTTTGAGTTTTTTCGGGTTTTTTGTTTTCAACATTCATTTCCACAAAATTTTGAGTTCCAAATTTTATCCCCATCTCTCCTCTCCCCCAACCCCAAAACTCTGAACATTCCAACTTCCCTTATCACCAATCAACTCTCCCTTCTAACATCCATTCCTTCCATTATCCACATTTTCTCTTTTGTCCAATAGGGCAAGAAAAACTTCTATACCCCATTACCTGTGTTTCTTATTTCCCAGTTGTATGCAAGAAAAATACTCAACAGTTGTTCCTAAAACTTTCCGTTGCAACTTCTCTTCCTTCCTCCTTCCCCACTCATCCCCATTGTGAAGGCAAGCAATTCAATATAGGCCATATATGTGTAGTTTTACAAATGGCTTCTATAATAGTCATGTTGTGCAAGACTAACTTTATTTCCCTCCATCCTATCCTGCCCCCCGTTTCTTCTATTCTTTCTTTTGACCTTGTCCCTCCCCAAGAATGTTGACTTCTAATTGCTCCCTCCTCCCATTGCCCTCCTTTCCATCATCCCCACAACCTGCTTATCCCTTTCTGCCTCCACTTTCCCGTATTGTAAGATAGGTTTTAACACTAAAATTTTATTCCTTCCTTGAGTCGAATGTGATGAGATTAAACTTCATGTTGTCTCTCTCACCTCCCTCCTTTTAAGCTCCATGGAAAAGTCTCTTACTTGCCTCTTTTATGAGAGATAATTTGCCTCACTCCATTTCTCCCTTTCTCCTCCCAATATATTCCTCTCTCACCCCTTAATTTCATTGTTTCTAGGTACGATCCCATCCCATTCAACTCACCCTGTGCTCTCTGTCTGTGTGTGTATGTAATCCCACCAACTACTAGACACCAAAAATATCAAGAATTACAAATATTGTCTTTCCATGTAGAGATGTAAACAGTTAAACTTTAGTAAGTCCCTTATGATTTCTATTTCCTGTTTACCTTTTCCTGATTCTCTTCATTCTTGTGTTTGAAAGTCAAATTTTAGCTCTGGTCTTTTCATCAAGAATGCTTGAACATCCTCTATTTCACTGAAAGACCACTTTTTTTCTCTGAAGTATTATGCTCAGTTTTGTTGGGTAGGTGATTCCTGGTTTTAGTCCTAGTTCCTCTGACCTCTGGAATATCATATTCCATGTCCTTCTATCCCCTAATGTAGAAGCGACTAGATCTTGTGTTATCCTGGTTTTATTTCCACAGTACTTGAACTGTTTCTTTCCAGTTGCTTGCAATATTTTCTCCTTGACCTTGAAGTTCTGGAATTTGGCCACAATGTTCCTAGGAGTTTCTCTTTTTGGATCTCTTTCAGGTGGTAATTGGTGGATTCCTTGAATTTTGCCCTCTGTTTCTAGAATATCAGGGCAGTTTTCCTTGATAATTTCATGAAAGATGATGTCTAGGCTCTTTTATTGATCATGGCTTTCAGGTAGTCCCATAATTTTTAAATTGTGTCTCCTGGATCTATTGTCCAGGTCAGTTGTTTTTCCAGTGAAATATTTCACATTATGTTCCATTTTTTCATTCTTTTGGTTTGGTTTGGTTTTGTGATTTCTTGTTTTCTCATAAAGTCATTAGTCTTCATCTGTTCCATTCTAATTTTTAAAGAACTATTTTCTTCAGTAAGCTTTTACACCTCCTTTTCCATGTGGCTAATTCTCCTTTTTAAAACATTCTTCCCCTCATTGGCTTTTTGTGACTCTTTTGCCAATAAAGTTAGCCTATTTTTCAAGGTGTTACTTTTTCAGCATTTTCTGGGTCTCCTTTAGCAAGGTGTTAACCTGCTTTTCATACTTTTCTTGCATCTCTCTCAATTCTATTCCCAGTTTTCCTCCACCTCTGTAGCTTGATTTTCAAAATCCTTTTTAAGCTCTTTCATGACCTGATCCCATTGAATATTTATTTTGGGTGTTTGGGATACGGAAATCTTGATTTCTATGTGTTTCCCTGATGGTAAACATTGTTCTTACTCATATGAAAGGATGGGAGGAGATATCTGTTCACCAAGAAAGTAACCTTCTATGATCTTATTTTTTTTCCCATTTTTTTTTTGGCATTTTCCTAATCAGTTACTTGACTTGTGTGTCCTTTGTCAAGAGTAGTGTATACTCTGGGGATCTGTAAGATCTCAGTCCTTCCAAGGTGGCACAATCAAGCATGTACACTGGCCTGGGAGCAAGTTGAGATTTTTGTACCCAGCATCTTAGTAGAGTTTCCTCTTCACATCCACCTTGCTTCTAGTTCTGGTAAGCTAGCCCTGGGGGCTCAGATTCAGATAAGCTGTAGGGCTGCAATTCAGAGTGAGATAAAGATCAGCTGCTCCAGGGCCTCTACACAGGGCTGAGGTAAGAATCAGCTGCTCAGTGCCCTCAGGGATTTTATGATCCAACAATGGATTTGGGCTGCTGTAGTGGCTGCTGTAGGAACTGCTGCCACCTGCCATATGTAGCCTCTGTAGCTGTTACCTGAGGCCTGAGCTATGGGAAGGCCCTTCTTCCTTCTCAGCTAGCTGAAATAACCCTGTCACTGACGTTTGATGCCTGTGGATTGAGAGATCTGTGAACTGCTCCTACTGCCACTGGGGATTCTGCTCCCAACACCTGCTTGAGTTCTCCTCCCAGAGCCACGCCACACTGAAAAGGCTGGCCTCGGCTCTGCTCCATGTCTGATGGGATAGATGTTTTCCATCTCCCTTTCAGGTCACCCTTGGCTGGAAATCTCATCCACTTTGTGGTTTTTCACATCTGCTGCTCTAGAATTTGTTGAGAGTCTTTCTTTACAGGTATGTTACAAGCTATGTGGGAAGAGCTAGGATATGTATGTCTTTCTACTCCACCATTTTGACACCACCCTATATAATGTCTTTATTAGAGAAACTTGCTGCATATTTTTCAAAGTTATAATTTCTCTGTGTTTCTCTCCATCTTATTTTCCTCTATCCTATTCGATCTCTTCTTTTCCCTGTATGTCCTCAAAAGTGTTTTGTTTCTGTCTTTTACCTCCCTGGATGTGCTCCCTTCTATCATAAACTCCCTCCTCTGATCCATTTCCCTTCTGTTTTTCTGAAAGGTGAGAGGCTTTTCTTCCCAATCCAGTGTGTATATTATTTCCTCTTTGAGCCAATGACAGTAAGGTTCACATTTTCCAAATCACCTCCCTCATCTTCACCTCCACTTCAAAATCTGTTTCATTCCTCTTTTATGAGAACTGCTTTACTTCATGCCACTGCTCCATTCTCCTTCTCTCAGGGCTTTCTGCTTTCTAGCCCTTTATTTTTCTTTTTAGATAATCATCTCATTACATTCAAGTCACGTGTTCCCTCCATCTATGTGCTTTTAAATTCCCTAATAGCGAGAAAGATTTTAGGAGTTAAAGGTATCATTTTACCATGTATGAATGTAAATCATTTAGCTAAATTGAAAACCTAATGATTTTACTTTCCTCTTTACATTTTTATGCTTTTCTTGAATCCTGTGTTTGAAAGTCACATTTTGTATTCAGCTCTTGCCTTTTCATCGGGAACACTTGAAAATCTTCTACTTCATTTAATGACCATTTTACCTCTGAAGGATTGCACTAAGTATTTGTTCATTTTTGGGGGGTAGGTGATTCTTGTTTTTAATTCTTCTTCTTTTACATTATGAGATATTCTAAACCCTCCAATTCTTTTATGCAGAAAGTAATACATCTTGTGATATCTGGACTTGTTATATCTGGGCATGATACCCATGAAAAATTTGAATTTTTCCTTGTGGCCATTTGCAGGATTTTCTCCTTGGCCAAGAAGGTCTGGAATATAGCTAGTATATTGCTCGGAGTTTCTCTTTTTAATCTCTCTTTTAGAGGAGATTGGAAGGTTCTTTCAGTTGTCATTTTTCCCTCTGGTTCAAGAATATCAAGGTAGTTTTCCTTGACAATTGCTTTCAGTAAGTAATCAGTGAGTTCTTTCAATTTCTATTTCTTCTATAAGATGTACATCAGAACTCCTTTCCTTTATACTTGCTTGACAGTTGATGTAGAGGACCTTATTTTCATCATCACACCAAGTTCAATTTTCTTTTTATATTAACTCTATTGTACTTCCTTTCTAGGTCAGTTGTTTTGTTTGTTTGTTTGTTTTCCAATGAGATATTTCACATTGCATTCTACTTTTCATTCTCTGATTTTTAATTGTTTCTCATATCAAGAAGTCATTAGTTTCTACTAGTTCAGTTGTATTTTTAATATTTTTTTGTTTTCCTTTCCCAGTTCCAATGTTTAAGGAATCATTTTCTTCACTGAATTTTTTTCAATTTCCTTTCCAATTGGCCAGTCTGCTTTTCAAGACATTCTTCTCCTCATAGAATTTTTCTACTTCTTTTACCATTTGACTTATTTCATTTTTAAGTCATTTGAATCTTCATTATTTTTGTGTTTGCAGGTGAGCGTGCATGTGTTTGTGTGTATGTGTGTGTGTGTGTGTGCGCGTATGCCTTACCAAGCTCTTACCTCTTTTTCCATGATTTCACTCGCTTTTCTCTTCCCAATTTTTCCTATATCTCTCTTACTTGATATTTAAAATCCTTTTTGATCTCTTCCACGGACTAAGACAAATTCATATTTTTGTCTTATGGCTTTGGACTTTGTCGTCTTCTTCTGAATGAGTGTTTTGATCTTCCTTGTCACCACAATAACTTCCAATAGTCAGAATTTTTTCTGCTTTTGGTTTATTTTTTTCTGGCTAATTTTTTCACTTTCAGCTCAATGCTAAAATGTGATTCTGCTTCCTGGCTAGAGTGTGCACTTTCCTAATCTTCAGGGTTTTATGTAGCTATTTACAGAGATAATTCTGGGGTTCTTTAAACTCAGTTCTTCCAAGGTGGTAGGATCTAAGGAGAAGCATGCTTACTTATCCTCTGGCTTGTGCTCTGGTCTGTGAATAATGACAGGCATTCCTTTATGCCTTAGAAATTTAACCAGTCTGCACTCCCTTGTGGCCACAAGGTCTGGTATGCTTGTGCTACTCTCTTGCTTTGGTCAGCCACTCAGTACTGTGACCCAAATAAGATTTTGGGGAATACAACAGAATTCTGCATAAAGTACAAGTCTCCTTCTGAGCAGTTGTTCAACTCCTCCACCATCTGTGTACTGAGAGCTCTGGAAGGAGCCATTTCTACTGTTGATATTTGAATTGTGATTTAAAAAATGACTAGATCTACTTTGAGCCTATATAGCTATAACACTGTTCTTCTTGACTGTGTACTTTTTGTTGTAACAGATTTTTCTTCTCCTGTATTCCTCATTTTACTTTCTATATGTTTTTTTTCCACTCTTCACTATTGCTATATATTCTGTTGGCCATGTTTTTGTCTTCTATTGGGTAACTCTTAGACTTGTCCAAAATCAAATGAATCATTCTGCCATTAGCAAGTAACAGCTTCTCATGATTACATATTCTTGATATATAAAATAAGCACTTGCATAAGGCACCACTTTGCACATTGAATCAAGTGTCTCGCCTTGATTCAGGAAGACTTATCTTCCTAAGTTCAAATCTGGCTTCAGATACTTGCCTTCTCTGTGGTACTACTTAACCTTGTTAGCCTCAGTGCCTTACCTGTAAAATGAGCTGGAGATAGGAATGGATAACCACACTAATAATTTTTCTTTTAGCCAAATAGAGCCCAGAGGGTTCATGAAAAGTTGGACACAACTTAATCAACTGAAAAAAATCTTACGAGCATGTTCCTCATTCAAATTCTCTTTCCTTGATGATTCAGGCCTTCTTTTCCTTCTTTAGTGTTTTTTTTCACTCTAGAGAATACTACTATAATGCCTTGACAAGAAAACATTTAGACATTTCTTTCTGGTATTTTTTTATGTCAAAGACTTCCTGTAAGTCATTATTTTACTTCCTCTTACAAATTTATAGCTGCTAAAACAAAACTTTTTTTACCCCCTTTTTCCATTGGCCAATTCTGCTTTTCAAGGGATTCTTCTACTATTTGGCTTTTTGAACTTCTTTTATCATTTGGTCTAGCCTTCTTTATAAGGTGTTATTTTTTTCAATTTTTTTTTGTCTCTCACAAAGATTTGCCTGTTTTTTCATGATTTTCTTGCATCACTGTCATTCCTCTTTCCATTTTTCCCCTTCTTTAACTAAAAACAAAACAACTATGGTGCATAGTGAAGGCAGAGATTAGTCTTAGCTTTCCCCTGAAGTCTTCCAATTGTGATTGAATAATAATTCTGAACAAATTGTAGGGTGGTAGAACTCAGGAAAAAAAGATGGAATGTAATACTTTTCTAGCCCAAAACAACTTAGAATGTTGTCAGAAAAGGTCAGTTGCACCAAGGTGAGACAGGAATTCAGTTTGCTGTAGACAAGGCCAGCACAGACCTGGCCTCAAAAACAGGTTGTTGGGTGATTAAATCAGTGGCACCAATGGTGGTTTCCAGAACTCTCCACCCATAGAAATCAAAAACAACTTAAAGATAAGAAAGAAAGTTTTGTCTTATGTGGGTGAAAGAGGGACTAGTGTAGGTCACACCAGCAAAATGAGGCCCCAGTAAACCAAAATCACATCTGAAGAGCCACTGAATCATCAGTGGTAGCAGCTGCTTCCAGAGTTCTCAGCACACAGATTTTAAATGAGTTGAACAACTAGTCAGAAGGAGATTACAGGGATCCTTTTTTTTTCTACTAGCATTTAGGCAGGACTCTGTTGTTTTGCCCATACTCAGATCTGGATACCCATCCTGGGTGGCAATTCCATCTTGAGAAGCAGCACTAGCATAGCAATCATAGTAGAGGGGGAACTATCCTTACAAATCCAGTGCAGAAAAGAGTGTTTGGGGTGAGTCACAGGCCAGATTACAGATCAGGACAGAAGTAAACACCTCCAATTAGATCATACCACCTTGGAAGAGCTGAAAATTTATGGGTCCCTAGAACTGTTGTTGCAAATACCTGGACCAAACCACTGAAGCTTTGGATAGTATGCCCTCCATCTGGAAGCAGAGATCTAATTCAACAAATAGTTAAAAATTGGATAATTGTGTAGGAAAAATGACCAAACAAGAGAAACAAAATTCTGACCACAGAAAGTTACTATGGTGACAAGGAAGATCAAAATTGATACATACAAGATATCAAAGTCAAAGCTCTTACATCCCAAAACTCTAAGAAAAAAATATAAATTGGTCACAGGCTATGGAATAGGTCAGAAAGGATTTTGAAAATTAAGTCAGAGATGAAGAGGAAAAATGGAAAGAGGAATAATAGTGGTACAAGAAAATCATTTTAAAAAGAGGAAAAACTTTGTAAAAGAGACAAAATTAAATCCTGAAAAAATAACACCTTAAAAAGCAGACTAGGCCAAGTTGTAAAGAAATGCAAAAAGTCAAAAAGGAAAAGAATCTCTTAAAAATCAGAATTAGTCAATGGAAAATAAGTACAAAAGTTCACTAAAGAAAATAATTCTTTAAAAATTAGAATTGGGAAAAGACAAACTAATAACCAATAAATCAAAACCAAAAGAATAAAAAAAATAGAAGACAATGAGAAAATATCATTGGAAAAACAACTGAATTTGGAAAAAGATCCAGAAGAGAACAATTAAATATTATTGGACTACTTGAAAGCCATGATAAAAAGTAAAAGAATCTAGACATCATCTTTCAAGTAGTTGTAGAGGAAAACTATCCTCTTATTTTGAATCGGGGGTAAAATAAAAATGGAAAGAATCTTCCAATCACCTCCTGAAAGAGATCCAAAAATAGAATCTCCCAGAAATATTTTAGTCAAATTCCATAACTCCTAGCTCAAGGAGAAAATATTACAAACAACAAAAAGAAACATATCAAAGAGCCTTAATCAGAATAAAAATTTTTAAAGAATTTCATATTAAAGGACTGGGTGTTTTGAAATATGATATTCGAGGGGGCAAAGAAGCTAGAACTGTAATCAAGAGTCACCTACCCCGCAGAACTGAGCATATTCCTTCAGGGGAAAAAATGATTGTTAAACAAGAAAGGGAAATGATAACAGCTTGAATAAAGTTAAACTGTTTACATTCTTACATGGGAAAATAATACTTGTATTTCATAAGAGCTTTTTCATTATTAGGGCAAATAAAGATACTGTAGGGGGATGTCACAGGAATCAGTTGAAAAGGGAGAGACGGTATTTCAAAAATTAAGTAAAAGAGTGTTAGGGGAATGTACTGGGAGAAAGAAAATAGAAGAGGTGGAATGCAATGAATTATCTCACATAAGACAGGCAAGAAAAAACTTTTCCGGTGGAGTGGAAGGGGCAGGGGGATGTTTCCTGAAGTGAGTAAACCTTATTCTCATCAGAATTGGTTCAAAGAAGGAAGAACATATACCCCCAATTGGATAGAGAAATTATGAAAATAACAGAAAGGTGATAGAAAGGAAAGGAGATTGGGGAAGGGTCAGGTCAAAGGCAAAACGCATTTAAGTAAGGACAAGGGGAAAGATGAAATAAAGAATTGAATTGAAAGGGGGACAATAGGATAGAGGGAAATAGAGTTATCAACAGTAATTGTGAGCAAAATTTTGAAGCAACTTTCTTTGATAATGAAATGAGCCAGGTTTATATAAAAAAAACTGTTCCTCAATTGATAAATGGTCAAAAGATATAAAAAGTTTGCAGATAAAGTAATCAAAGCTATCTATAATAATATTAAAATATTCTAACTGATTATTGGTTGGAGAAATACAAATGAAAATCATTTTCAATTACTACCAAAAACATGTTATGTTAGCTAGTAAGACAGGAAAGGAAAATGACAATTGGCAGGAATGTGGAAAAAAAGTGAAAAAATGAATGCATTATTGGTGGGGTAGTGAATTGATTCCATCATTCTAAAGAACAATTTGGAGTTATGCCCAGAGGGCTATAGAGCCACGCATACCCTTTGATCTAGCAATACCACTACAAGGTCTATATCCAAAAAGAGATAAAATCCAAAAAAAAAAAAAATGGATCTATATGTACAAAAAGTGTTTATAGCAGTACATTTGTGTCTTTTTATTTTTTCTTATTTTATTTGTTTTCAGTGTTCTACAATTACTTCCCAATATCTTAGATGTTTCCCCTCCCTCCCCTTTCTTCCAACCTCTCACCACCTTCCCTCCCGAGGACAGCACACAAATTTATATAGGCCCTACACATACAGTCCTACTGAATACATTTGCACCTTAGTCATGTTGCATAGAAGAATTAAAATAAATAGGAGAAAGCATAAAACACACCAAAACTTAATACAAAAGAAAATGATCTGCTATGTTCTGCAATCAAATTTCACATTTTTTTCTCTGAATGGGAAAGCATTTTGTCTTAAGAGACCATTGGGAATTTTTTAAGTTCTTGCATTGCAATGAAGTTGAAGTCTACCAGAAAAATCCTCACACGCTGTGGTTGTTGCTGTGTAAAAGGTTCTCCTGGTGCTGCTCCTTTCACTCAACATCAGTTTATACAAGTCTTTCCAGGTGTTTCTGCACTCTTCCTGTTCATCATTTCTTATAGTAAAATAGTATTCCATTACACTTATATAGCACAATTTATTCAGCCATTCCCCAATTGATAGGCATCCCCTTGATTTCCAGTTTTCGGCCACCACAAAAAGAGCTGCCATAAATAATTTTGTACACATGGGACTCTTTCCCATTTTTATGATCTCTGGAGGATACAGTTCTAGAAGCAGTATTGCTGGGTCAAAGGATATGCACATTTTTTGTAGCCCTTTGGGCATGGTTCCAAACTGCTCTCCATAATGGTTGCATCAGCTCACAGCTCCTCCAACAATGAATTAGGGTTCCAACTCTCCCACTTTTCCAATATTTATCATCCATCCTGTTTTGTCATATTAGCCAATCTGATAGGTGTGATATGGCATCTCAGAGTTGTTTTGATTGTCATCACTCTAATTAATATTATTTAAAGCATTTTGTCGTAGGACTCTAGAAAGTTTTGATTTCTTCCTCTGAAAACTGCTTGTTCCTATCCTTTAATAATTTATCAATTGGGGAATGAATTGTATTCTTGTACATTTCACTCAATTCTCTATATATTTTAGAAATGAGACCTTTATCACAGGGACTAGGTGCAAATATTCTTTCCCAGTTTTCTAACTCTCTCCCAATCTTAGTTGCATTGGGTTTCTTTGTGCAAAAACTTTTCAATTTAATGTAATCAAAATTATCCATTTTGCATTGCATTATGTTTTCTATCTCTTGATCCTTAAAAAATTCTTCCCTTCTCCATAAATCTTATAAATACACTACTCCTTGCTACAGTAATTCGTTTACATTATCAATCTTTATACCTAGATCATGTACCCATTTGGACTTCATTTTTGTGTACAGTGTCACAAATTGGTCTATACCTAGTTTCTGCCATACTGTTATCCAGTTTTCTCAGTAATTTTTGTCAATCACTGAGTTCTTATACCAGAAGCTGGAGTCCTTTGGTTCCTCAAACAGTAGTTTACTATATTCAATGACAAGTATGTCTGGGTTATCTAACATATTCCACCATTCTACCCTTCTGTTTCTTAGCCAGTATCAAGCAGTTTTGATAATTACTGTTTTATAATACAAATTGAGAACTAGAACAGCTAGGGCACTTTCCTTAGTATTTCATTTCATTAGTTTCCCTGATATTTTGCACCTTTTACTCTTCCAGATGAATTTTGATATTATTTGTTGTAATTCTAGAAAATAATCATCTGATATTTTGATTGGTATGGCACTGAATATGCAAATTAATTTAGGGAGAATTGTCATTTTTACTCTGCCCACCCATGAGCAATTGATGTTTTTCCATTTACTGAGACCTGACTTTATTTGTGTGAAAAGTGTTTTGTAATTATGTTCATATAGTCCCTGGGCTTGTCTTGGCAGGTAGACTCTGAAATATTTTATAGCATCTGCCACAGCTTTAAATGGGATTTCTCTTTCTGTCTCTTGCTATTGGTAATATATTGAAATGTAGAAGATTTATGTGGGTTTATTTTGTAACCTGTAACTTTGTGAAATTTATTATTTCCAGTAGTTTTTTTTTAACTTGATATTCTAGGAATCTCTAAGTATATCATCATGTCATATGCAAAGAGTGATAAATTATTTTCTCCTTTGCCTATTCTAATTCCTTCAATTAATTTTCTTTTCTTATTGCTGTAGCTAACATTTCTAATACCATGTTAAATAATAGTGAGGATAATGGACAGACTTGTTTCACCCCTGATGTTATTGGATATGGATCTAGCTTATCCTCCTTGTATATAATGGTAGCTGGAGGTTTTAGTCAGATACTACTTATTATTTTATGGAAAGTTCCATTTGTTCCTATGTCGTCCAGTGTTTTCAATAGGAATGGGTATGGTATTTTGTCAAAAGCTTTTTCTGCATCTATTGAGATAATCACTTGGTTTCTGTTAGTATGGTTGTTGATATGATCAATAATGTTAGTAGTTTTCCTAATAGTGAACCAGCCCTGCATTCCTAGAATAAATTCAACCTGATCATAATGTATGATTCATTTAATAAGTTACTGCATTCTTTTTGCTAAAAAATTATTTAAGTGTTTTGCACTCTATGTTCAATAGGGAAATTGGTGTATAATTTTCTTTCTCTGTTTTGCCTCTTCCTTACTTAGGTATAAAATCATATTTATATCAGAGAAAGGATTTGGAATGATGCCTCATTCCCTAATTTTCCCAAATAGTCTGCATAGAATTGGAATTAACTCTTCTTTAAAAGTTTTGATAAAATTCACTTGTGGATTCATCTGATCCTGGAGAATTTTTCCTAGGGAGTTCATTGATGGCTTGTCCAATTTCTTTTTCTAAGATGAGGTTATTTAATTATTCAATTTCCTCTTCTGTTAGTTTGGGCAATGTACATCTTTTAAAATAATCATCCGTCTCTTTTAGAATGTCAAATTTATGGGCCTACTCTTGGGCAAAGTAATTTCTTTTTATTGCTTAATTTCCTCCTCACTGGACATGAATTCACCCTTTTCATTTTTGATATTGTCAATTTGATTTTCTCATTTCTTTTTGAAATCAAATTGATTTGGTTAAATCAAATTTACAATTGTATTGTTTTTTCTTTCATAAAACCGACTCCTAGTTTTATTTATTAGTTAAATTTTTCTTAATTTCAATTTTATTCATCTGTCCTTTGGTTTTCAGTATTTCTAATTTGGCATTTACTTGTGTATATTCAATTGAACCTTATTGAGCTTTTTCTGCTACATGCCAATTTATTGATCTCTCGTTCTCTCTTTTGCTCATGTAGGAATGCAAAGATATGACAATTTTCCCTAAGAATTACTCTTGCAGTTTCCAGAAGAATTACTTATACAGTATAAAATTTGAAAGATTGTCTCATTATTGTCATTCTCTTGAATAAAGTTGTTGATTCTATATTTTCTTGTTTAATCCACTCATTCTTTAGGATTAGATTATTTAGTTTCCCATTAATTTTTGGTTTATGTTTCTATGGCCTTTGATTACATATAAGTTTCACTGCATTATGATATGGGAAGAATACATTGACTTTTTGTGCCTTTTTGCATTGGTTTGTGAGATTTTTGTGGGCTAGTACATGGTCAGTTTCTGTATATGTGCCATGTACAATTGAGAAAAAGGTAAATTCTTTTCTATTCCCATTCAATTTTCTCCAGAGATCTATCATATCTACCTTGTAAAGAGTTTTATTTACCTCCTTAATTTCTTCCTTGTTTATTTTGTGGTTAGATTTATTAAGTTCAGAGAGTAGGAGGTTGAGGTCCACTACTAGTATAGGATTGATGTCTATTTCTTCCTGTAACTCCCTTAAGTTCTCCTTTAAGTGTTGGGATATAATACCACTTGGAGCATATATGTCTAGTAATGAAATTGCTTCAATGTCTAGGATGCTATTTATCAGGATATAATATATTTCCTTTTCTCTTTTGACAAGTTCTATTTCTGCTTTTGCTTTCTCTGAGATTAGGATTGCTACACTTGCATTTTTATATTAGCTGAAGCACAATATAACTTTTACCTGTAACCTATTTGCAACACCCCTTTTCAAATATATTTCTTTATTTGTTTATTTTATTTATTTTATTTTTTTATTTCAAAATAAATTTATTTATTTAAATTTTTACATTCTTTTTCAAAAAATTTTGGGTTCCAAATTTTCTCCCAATTTGTCCCCTCCCCCTACCCCAATAAACCGATCATCCTAATTTCCCCTATCACCAATCTGCCCTCTCTTCTATCATCCATCCCTTCTCTTGTCCCCATCTTCTCTTTTGTCCTGGAGGGCCAGATAACTCTCTATTCCCCATTACTTGTATTGATTATTCCCTAGAAGCAAGAACAATACACAAGAGTTGTTTCTAAAACTTCTCCCCATCCCTCCCTCCCCACCCATTCCCTTTGGGAAGGGAGTCAATTCAATATAGGGCATATCTGTGTAGTTTTGCAAATGACTTCCATAATAGTCGTGTTGTGTAAGACTGACTATATTTCTCTCCGTCCTATCCTGCCCCCCATTGTTCTAGTCCTTCTTTTGATCCTGTCCCTCCCCAACTGTTGACTTCAAATTGCTCCCTCATTCCATTGCCCTCCCTTCCATCATCCCCCCCACCCTGCTTATCTCCTTCTTCCCCACTTTCCTGTATTGCAAGGTAGGTTTTCATACCAAAATGAGTGTACATTTCATTCCTTCCATTAGTCGAATGTGATGAGAGTAAACTTCATGTTTTTTTCCCCTCAGCTCTCCTGTTTTTCTCTCCATTAAAAAGTCTTCTTCTTGCCTCTTCTATGAGAGATAATTTATCCCATTCCATTTCACCCTCTCTCCTCCCACTACATTTCTCTCTCGCTGTTTACCTTGATTTCTTTTAATATTTGATTCCATCCAATCAATTCACTCTGTGCTCTCTCTGTGTGTGTGTGTGTGTGTGTGTGTGATCTCACCAACTACCCAGATATTGAAAAGTTTCAAGAGTTACAAATATTGTCTTTCCATGAAGGAATGTAAACAGTTCAACTTTGGTAAGTCCCTTATGACTTCTCTTTGCTGTTTACTTTTTCATGCTTCTTCTCATTCTTGTGTTTGAAAGTCACATTTTCTTTTCAGCTCTGGTCTTTTCATCAAGAATGCTTGAAAGTACTCTATTTCATTAAAAGACCATATTTTCCCCTGAAGTATTATACTCAGTTTTGCTGGGTAGGTGATTCTTGGTTTGAGTCCTAGTTCCTTTGATTTCTGGAATATCTTATTCCACACCCTTTGATCCCTTAGTGTA
>CM053771.1:439016877-439073269 GCA_028658325.1 Potorous gilbertii | reverse complement strand
TGGCCTGAGCCCATGGGGTATCTATTTCAGATATCTGGGATACAGAGGCTTTGACTCCTATGTCTTTACCTGATGGTAAGCATATCTCTTCATCGTCGTCAGAGAGGAATGGCAGAATCATCTTCTCAAGAAAGTAACCGTCTATGGTCTTAGTTTTTTTCCCTTTTCTGGGCATTTTCCCAGCCAGTTACTTGACTTCTGAGAGTCCTCTCCACCCCCTGGCCTAGATCTTCCCAGCTAGTGCTTGGGGTCTGAGATTCAAATGCTGTTTCCCTATCCTCAGGGCTTTTGGCGGCAGGCCTGACTGCTCTTCAATGGAAGCTTATCTGCTGGTTCTCAGGTGGGGGCAGGGCCGCCTCTCAGGCTCAGTTCCCTCAGGGGTTTATGCAGAGAACTTTTGTAATGGAGCTGCAGTGGAGCCCCTCCCTGCTCTGGGAGTCTCTGGCTGAGCGCCCTCTGCCTCTGCCACAGCCACCGTCTCCCGAGGGGCTCCGAGTCCCGGAGATACCCACTCCCCTCTCAGCCTGTCTCTTTCACTGACCTGTGCGTCTGTGAGTGGAGGGACCTTCGCAGCCGCCCGGAGATTCAGGTCCTGATGCCTGCTTGGGTCTGCTGGCTCCTCTCAGTGTGGTGTGGCCAGAGCAGGGGAGGGGAGCGCTCCACAGGGCAGGGCTCCGCTCCCGTCCAGGGTACCTTTGCGGTCGGTTTTTCAGGGCTCTCTGCAACGGAAATCTCCTTCACTGTGTTTCTGTGTGGCTTCCACTGTTCCAGAATTTGTCAGGAGTTCTTTTTACAGGAAATCTATGGGCTGTGGATTTGGAGCTAGCAAATGTGAGTCTTTCTACTCCACCATCTTGGCTCCGCCCCCCAACATTTTGTAATTTAAAGTAAAATCAGTTATTATTGGACCATTTTCTTTCACCTTTTTTTTTTAATAAAAGCATTTAATGTTATTGATATTTTTTTCTTCTATATGAAATTTTTAATTAATTTTCTAGCTCAAAATATTTTTTGCTTATATGACTGGCATGATATTGTGTAAGGGAATAAATTCAAGAAGAATTGTCATGTTTTGTTATGTTTGTTCAGACTAGCCATGAGTCATTAAAATTTCTCTGACTGTTTAAATCCATCTTTTCGTTTAAAAAAAGTGTTTCTTTTTAATGGTTTTCATTACTTTCTGGGTTTGCCTTGGCAAGCAAACATTAATATTTTCTATTTTCTGTAGCTATTTATAATGACATTTCTCTTTGCATCTCTTCCTGGGATGGGATATTTTTAAAAAGAGGAAAGAATTAGGAAACAAATTTTAATAAAACTCATCCTATTTCCTCAGCACTTCAACTATTTTGATTACAAATTCCATGCGTTTTTTTTTTAACTGTTATCAGGATGTTTAACCCGCTATGTTAAGTTGACGATGCTTTTAATCTTACAGATGGAAAACACCTTAAATCATCTTAAACTTAACCACTCTAAATATAAATTCATTATCTCCAAATATCCCCAACTTTTTTCTGTTATTCCTAAGTCCATCACCATATGTCTATATTTCCAATGTCAGTGTTATTACCTTTGATTCTTACCTCTCTCTTACCTTATATAATCAATCCATTTTATCTTTTTTTCTTTTTAATATTTATTTATTTTTAATTTTCGGCATTCACTTCCACAAAATTTTGAGCTCCAAGTTTTCTCCACATCTCTCCACTCCCCCACCCAATAAAGCTTTGCATTCCAATTACCCTTTCCTTCCATATGCTCTCCCTTCCGTCACACCCCTCCCTTCCCTTATGCCCATCTTCTCCCTTTTCTTGTATGGCAAGATTGATTTCTATACTACATTTCCTGTATTTCTAATTTCCCAGTTGTATGCACAAATATTTCTTGACATTTGTTCCTAAAATTTTGAGCTCTAACTTATTTTCCTTCCTTCCTTCCCACCCATCCCCACTGAGATGGTAAGCAATTCAGTATAGGCTATATATATGTAGTTTTGCAAAAGGCTTCCATGATAGTCATGTTTTGTAAGACTAACTATATTTCCATCTTTCCTATCCTTCTCCCCATTATTTCTATTTTCTCTTTTGACCTTCTCTCTCCCCAAAATTGTTTACATCTAATTACTCCCTGCTCCCATTTGCCCTCCATTCTATCATCCCACCCACCCCACTTGTCCCCTTCTCCCCTACATTACTGTAGCGTAAGATAGATTTTCAAACCAAATTGAGTGAGTATATTATTCCCTTCTTAAGGCAAATATGAAGAGAATAAACTTCACTTTTTTGCTCTCACTTTCCTCACTTTTCTTCTCCGTTAGAAAACTTTTTCTTGACGGTTTTATGAGAGATAATTTGCCCCATTCCAGTTCTCCCTTCCTCTCTCACCCTTTATTACTATTGTTTTTAAATGTCAAACCTTCTTACTCAACTCACCCTGTGGGCTCTCTGTCTGTCTGTCTGTCTCTGTCTCTGTCTCTCTTTCTCTTTCTCTCTATCTCTTTCTCCCTCTCTCCCTCTCTCGATATATGTATGTATATGTACATATATATGTATATACATATGTATGTGTATAATCCCACCAACCACCCAAATATTGAGAAAAGTTTCAAGAGTTACAAAAATTATCTTTCTATGTAGGAATGTAAACAGTTCAACTTTAGGAATTCCCTTATGATTTCTCTTCATTATTTACCTTTTCATGCTTCTTTTTATTGTTGTGTATGAAAGTCAAATTTGCTGTTCAGTTCTAGTCTTTTCATGAAGAATGTTTGAAAGTCCTTTATTTCCCTGATTTTTTTCCCCTGAAGTATTATAATCAGATTATCTGGTTATGTGATTCTTGATTTTAATTCTAGTTTCTTTGACTTATGGACTATCATATTAAAAGCCCTTCAATCTCTTAGCTTAGAAGTTGCTAGACCTTGTGTTATCCTGATTGTATTTCCACACTACTCAAATTATTTCTTTCTAGCTGCTTGCAATATTTTCTCCTTGACCTGGGAACTCTGGAATCTGGTTATAATATTCCTAGGAGTTTCTCTTTTCATATCTCTTTCAAGAGGTGATTGGTGATTTATTTTAATATATATTTTGCCCTCTGGTTTTAGAATATCATTGAAGTTTTCCTTGATAATTTCATGAAAGAGGATGCCTAGATTCTTGTTTTGATTATGGCTTTCAGGTAGTCCCATAATTTTTAAATTGTCTCTCCTGGATTTATTTTCCAGATCAGTTGTTTTTCCAATGATGTGTTTCATATTATCTTCTATTATTTTCATTCTTTTGGTTTTATTTTGTAATTTCCTGGTTTCTAATGAATTCATTATCTTTGATCTGCTCCATTCTGATTTTTAAAGAACTATTTTCTTCAGTGAGCTTTTGAACCTCCTTTTCTATTTGGCTAATTTTGCTTTTTAAAGTGTGCTTCTCCTCATTGGCTATTTGTACCTCTTTAGTCAATTGAGTTAGCCTGTTTTCAAAGGTATTATTTCCTTCAGCATATTTTTGGGTCTCTTTAGCAAGCTATTGATTCTTTTTTCATGATTTCCTTGCATCACTCCCATTTCTCTTCCCAATTTTTCTTCCACCTCTCTTATTTGATTTTCAAAATCCTTTTTGAACTCTTCAGTGACCTCTGACCACTGCAATCTGCTTTCGAGGTTTTGGATGCAGAGGCCCTTAACCCTTGATCTTCCTCTCTTGGCATGCATTGCTCCTCCTCATCTAAAAGAATGGAAGAAAATGCCTGCTCACCTAGGAAACAACCTTCTATTGTCTTATACTTTTTCCTTTGTTGGGGTATGTTCCCAGTTAGTTACTTATCTTTTGAGTCCTTTGTCAAGAGCAGGGTGTACTATGGGAACCTATAAGTTCTCAGCTTCTCCAAGGTGGCACAGCCAGGGCAGAGGACTTTACTCCTCTCTAGGCCTGCACTCTGGTCTGGGAGCAACAAAAACTTTGCTGCCCAGAGTCACTGAATTCCCTCTCCACATCTGCCCCCAGCTGTACCATACCAACTCTCCTCCTCCTCTCCCCAGGACCCTGCTCAGGCCTGAGATTAAGATCATCTGCTCAATTCCCCCAGGGCCTTTAGTCAGAGGATTTTAAAAATGGGATGCTGCTGCTGCAGTGACTGCTGCTGTTGTGGCCATACCGTGTTCCTTTTTCATCCAAATGACAAAGCTTTCTCACTGATCTTTGAAATTTTCTTTGGTATTTGTGGGTGAAGGGATCTTAGAGCCACAACTGCTGCTAGGGATTCTGCCCCAGGTCCATTCCAGTCCTGTTTCTGCCATTGCCAAGAGGCAAGGACCAGGATGGGCTCCATGGGCTACACTCCACTCTGTGCCCCTTGCAGTAGACTTTTCCTGTCAGCCTTTCAGGCACCTTGGACTGGAAATCTCTTTCACTCTGCCATTTTGTGCCTTCTGCTGCTCTAGAATTTGTTGAAGTCATTTTTACAGATATCTTATTGGCTGTGGGGAAAGAGCTAGAGTATGTGGATTTTTCTACTCCACTATGTTGGCTTTGCCCCTAATCAATCTATTTTCAAAGTTTGTCATTTCTCTTTTCAAAGTATCTTTTGATTTTGCCTCCTTCTTTGCTCTCACATAAACGGCACACTAATTTGGGATATCTTTGACTCTGTTGGATAATTTCAACACATTCTAATTGGAATTTTGGCTTAAATTTATTTTTATCCCAAACCATCCTCTACACAGTTGTCAACATGATTTTTCTAAAAAGTAAATATTCCTGTTTCATGTCTCCCAACCCTTCAAATCAATCAACTACTTTAATTCTTTATTCCCACCAGTAGCAATATATATATATATATTTTTTTTTTTTTTTCATTTTAAGGTCTTTATAACCCGGGCATCTCTTAAATTTCCAGATTCCACAAACTTTACTATTTTCCATGATTTCTATGATCTAACTATACTGCCTCTCCCCTCCACCCTTCTCTGCTTCTTTTTGCTAGTTATCCTTCATCTCTATATTACCCTCCTTCCTGATTTTCAGCTTCTTTAAATCCTTTAATTCCTTTAAGAAAAAATTCTAATGTCAACTTCATTAGAAGTCTTTTCTTAGTCTTTCCAACTCTTGAGACTTTCAAGTTATCTTCAATTACTTCATGTTTGCACATGCATACACACAGAGAGAAACATGTAGATATGTACATATGTATATATGCATTCATATTTATATATGCATGTGCATATCTATACACACATGCATATATACGTGCAAACATACATATATTAATATATACTCAATCACACAGAGATAGATATAGATATGCATGTATATATGTTTTATGTATGTAGGTATAAAGAGAAAGAAAGAGAAATAGATTGTATGTATTGCCTTCTCCATTACTATGTATTCTCCTTGACAAGTAAAAGTGTTTTTTTCTTTTATTTGTATTGTATCCTTTCTGCTTTGCAGAGATCCTGGAACATATTAAGCAGCTTAAAAATTCACATTTATTACTTGGTAGGTTCATTTTTCTCAGGTAATTCTTAAAGAGTACCAATTTAAGAAAGAAAATCTTTCTGTAATATTGGGATATATAAAAAGTTCAAGAAATGTAGTTTCTGGGTAATTAATCACTTTATTAATTATATTAAGAGACGATGAAAGAGGTCAGTGTCATTCTCAAATGGCAAAGACTCCATCTGGAACCCTCTCAATGCTTATATGTCCTTGGGTACTGCTGAAAGTGGAAATCAAATTTTATTGGTTAACAAATAATGAGAGAATGAATATTATAATAAAATGTAGGTTTATTCTAATGAGGGACTTAGAGATGTGACATTGATCACTCAGTCTTGATGAAAGAGACTTATCTCATAAGCAGTCTACTCCCTCATCTAGTGTAACCTAGACAAAAAATCCATCTCTACTCATATCTGGCTGATTAAAATATTATGAGCTTGAATATACCAGATTAAAATCTCTTTGCCTTTTGATCAGATCTGAGTATTCTCAGTTTTTCCTCTGTTCCAGATTTCATCTCTTTTTCCTCAGTGCCTTTCAAAGACTGACTGAATACCCTAAATGGAATGGGTGTGTATTCATCTTTATTTGATGAAGAAGTCCATGCCATTAGAGAATAATGACATGACTTGCACTTGACTTTGTTTTGAGTGAGGGAGTGCTATGCAGGTCACCAGCCTCACTTCTTCTCCAGAGCCAACTGAATCCAGTGACCAGATATTCATCAGGATGACTGGAGATGACCCAAGATGAGACATTTGGGGTTACCTGACTTGCCCAAAGTCACACAGCTAGTGAGTGTCAAGTGTCTGAGGTGAGATTTGAACTCAGATCCTCCTGACTTCTGTACTGGTGCTCTATCTACTGCACCACCTAGCTGCCCCTAAAGGGATTGGGGTAAGAGAAGGGGGAAGATGTGAGTGAACATAATAACTTGTTATCAATATGAAAGAAAAATTATCATTTCTCTCAATATCTACTTAAATACTTAGTATTATTTCTGATACTTATACTGACTGACTGAGCTTTTCCCATAAACTAGGATTCATAATCATGAACTGAAGTGTCAGAAATTCTAGAAACTACTCATGGGTTCTGGGGTGATCTGCAAATGCTCATTTGAAAAAATAATTCTCAGATCTGTGGTGTGTTTCTCATTAATAGGGAGCCAATGGACACAATTAGCTCTTGACAAAAACATTTAGTAAGACAATGTGGCTACTGTAATAGCTATGCATATTTCTCCATAACCCTTAGTTACATCTTCTCAGACATAGACAGTATTCATCAGTACTAACTTATAGCACAGTGTTTGGGAGGTACACATATAGGGAACACCAGTGGTCAAGGTAACTCACAACTCTGTTATAGGATATCTCTTTTAACTCATACTGTTCTTAGAACGCTCCCATCTATGTGCACTGTCTCTTCCAGGTAATTTACTAAATTTGGCTCTTAAGGTGTTACCCTCTCTGTATTTCAGTTCCTGGTTGCTGAGGATAGATAAGTTTTTTCTTGTGTACATACTCAGCACTTTCCTTTTGAGATAGTGTTCCTGTTCCTCAAAGTTTGTTCTATTTTTCAGTTAATGCCTCTCTGTGACTGTGTTTACCTTAAATATTTCTCTATGCTACCTAATGGATATTCTGCTGATCTAGTACATCCTCTTCAAAATGATATAGTTGATTAGAGAGAAGGAAAGAGTAATCATCCTCTATTCTCTGATGTCCCATAAAAGTGTTCCTTTCATACATTATTCCTAATCTGCATTAACCTAAATCCTTCAACTCTTATAGGCTTAGTTATTTTAATTCCTGTAAAGAAGTATCTTATTTTTGTTTGTCCATTAAGGTGTCTTCCTTTGATTCCACCAGAGATGGTTTCCCAATTCGTGAAAGGATAATAAGATATTAACATTTTACTAAAAACTCATTAGAACATCAGCAACCCTATTATCTACTCTTTACTTTCCGTAACTACATCAAAGGGTTGAGGATTTCCCCTTCCTTCTATATATGGAAAACTATCTCATTTCTTGGTATCTGGAAGTTGAATACAGACAATAGTTATGTTATATTCAAATTAATAGGTGAAATTTAATTGAGATAACCTTAAAAGTGTCCAAAATGGTAATATTTCATCATATACGCAAATGAGCTTGAGAGTAGGTTGAAATTACCAAAGATGTTAACTTTGTACTTAACACAAAGCTTGACTATAATAAAAATGTATTAAATAATTTATAAATTCAGTTGAAACTTCAACTATCCAGATCTCCAGTAACATGGTAGAAAATTGAAGTCTTTATCACTGTCATTTGTAACTTTTGCTAATTTGATCATGTTAAGAGTATTTATATATAACAAATCAAAAATAAACACTCCAAAATAATTTGAAATAAATAACATGCAAAGGTTTCAAATTTTCTTAACTAGAGCAACCCCAATGCAAATATTAACTTTAAAAAAAAGTTATGTCTCACCACAAGCCTTGTTCTATGTCACTCTCTGTTCATTTAAAAATACAGAACAAAATGATTAGTAAATAAGATAATGAAACTCAGAACTGTATGTCAACCAATACATTCCATTCAGTTTACAAGATAGTGTTTTGTTTTATTTTTTTTTCTCATACATAACTATAGTTTGGAAGGAATAAGGATCTTTGATAATTTTAGTGTTGTTCACACATAGTTTGGGGTTCAGATATTCAGAGCAGTATCAATATACTTTTTTTCTTTTGGCATCTTTTTTCATTTGAAAATCCTTCCTAAAAACTCTATTAAGGGGAAGAGCACATGGCATTCATTCCTGATTCTCCGGACTTAGGTAACTTACCTTGACATAGGTATATTCTACCTTTCACAGGTGCTTTTAAGCTGCCCTTTTATGTATCATCTTCCTGCCTAGAAAATAAGCTATTTGAATGCAGAGGTTGTTATTTTGTTCATGTATCCCCAAGTCAATATTCACAGCACTGGTGATGACATTGAATAAACCAGTGTAGATCTCACTTGCAAAATATAAAAGACTTTCCATATAGAAGGCAGAAGAAAAACATTTCTTTAAACACCAGAAAGCTAAATAACAGAACCAGAAAGCAAAATCAGCCATGGTGACAAAGGAGCTAATAAACATGGTCACAGCAGAGAGCAAAGCCATTCTCAAACCTCCCTTCCCTCAGGCAGGACCTTGGGCCTGAGTTAGTTAGTCTATGTTCCATCTCCTCTGACCTGACCCCACTCATTCACTTCCTCCTGGTTCCTCTCCACACTTCCTGTTCCACCTCTTCAATAAGCTCCTCCCATCATGTGTGACCCAGGCTTCCAGGTGATCCAGGTAGATCATATGAGCCTATTAATTAATGAGAAAGATCATTCTGTTTTAAATTACCATTACAATTGCCTCCACTTGTATTTCCAGCATATAGCTCAATAGTTGCCACATAATAAATCTTAATATATCCTTTTTGTCTTGACTACTAGACTAGTTATTTTTTTATTAATATGGAGGCTATATTATTGGCATTTTTTATTTTAAAATGCAATTCAGAAAAAGAAAACAAATGATTACTTCCTTGTTGGTTGATTTTTTTTTTCAAATTGCTGGTCAAAATCTGACTACAAGACTTTAAGCAGTTATAGATGATAAGCTATCTTTAATGACTGTTTTCTATCTCTAAACATAGGTGGGATTTATTCTGTTAACAAACGTTTTTACCCCAAAGGTAAAGGTATATTTATGTGATATTTTAAGTTCTTTTTCTAGTTTATCTAGTGAGTCATAGTATACCACATTTGCCAAAGAACTAAAGCTCTGTGGGTCACCCAAAGGGTAATAGAGACTCCAGTGCTATAATTGTGTAAGCTGTATCATGTTACAAAGTAAGAATTATACAAGAAAAGTGCCATAAATTACATCATCACAAAAATGTGTAAGCGGGAAAAAAAATAGACATATCATGTAGTTAGACAAAGAGTGAAATGATTAATAGCCCATGATATTCATTGTAATCTATATGTTATCAAAAGGTCTAGAGCAAGAACCCCAGTATATTGTTTCAATCATTTATGAAAAAATTTACTGAGTAGTAAGGGTAAGAGACACAAAAATTTAGAATGCATATAATGGTTGTTATGTTTTTATTTGAAGGAAATAATGACATAGATGAGATCTTAGATCCATTGAAATAATCTATTTTTATTATTATTTGGAATTGAAGGAACAAGGGAAGCTTTAAGGTGTAGAATAGACTTCATAAAGTATTTACTTTTGAATGGGGTTAACTAATTCAATGTAAGTCTCTCAGTAGCAAAAAAAAATGAAAAAACAGTAGAAGAAAACTTTTTTCGGGGGTAATAATACATTCACCATGAATAGAATTGAAGAGTGAAAATTATTTTTTCGAGAAACAAACAAAATATTTTTCTTCAAAGATGTTTTTGAGATTCATTTTATATAATCAATTTTCACTTGCGAACAGATAATCCAGATATTTTCTGTCACTTTATTACTGAATCTCAATAGGATTATTTATAATGATGTCTAAGAAGTGATTTCAATAAACAATGTATTGGTTCAGGATCAAGGTTAAGAAGAACAAAATGGAGGTTATCCAGATGCCCAGATAGTAAACTATAGGAGGATTCTCCTTTAACTTTGCAGGCCTGGTAAAAGTTTACCTTACCCTATATATGTTTTCATATATAAAAGGGTATAAAATGCATTTTAAACTTATGTAGGTAATAATATTGAAAAAAATTACTCTGGAGATTCTTATTCAGTCTAAGAAAGTCTTAGTTTAAATGTGTGTGTGTGTGTGTGTGTGTGTGCATGCATTTTGTATTTGGAGTTCCCCAAACTCTAACCTTGAATTAAAGTTAAAACTCAACTGGAGCAATTTATGAAATCAAAGTACTGGAATTAATTCATTATGAATCTTCTAAGGAAGCTTTAGAACAATAAGCTTAGCTGCTAGTTTTCAAGTTTGGCTTTCCTTATGGTCCAAATAGTCATTAAAGATTACACACTTAGAGTGGAAAGATGTTAGAGGATAGTTAGTCTAATCATTTCATTTTATAGACCACAAAACAAGTCCAGATAGCCAAAGGGATATTTTTGTTTGCTTTTGTATTTTAATTTTATTTCTCTCAATTATATGTGAAAAAATGCAATATTCTTTTTTAAAAATTTATTTTCAAATATATAATTTATTTTTCAGTTCTCAAAATTCACTTCCATATTAATTTTGAATTCAAAATTTTCTCCTCATCTCTCTCCATCCCACACCCTAGGACAGCATGGATTCCATCTATCCTTTCCTCCGGTCTGTCCTCCCTTGTATTATCCTCCCTTTCTTGCATCTCCCTCACCTCTATTTTCCCAGGGCAAAATGAATTTCTATACCCCATTGCCAGTATATCTTATTTTCCAATTGAATGCTAAAACAAATTTTAACATTCATTATTGGATCCTTGATTTCCATATTCTCTCCTTTCCTTCCTTCCCACTCACCCTCATTGAGAAAACAAGCAATTGAATATAGGTTATATATATGTAGAAATGCAAAACACTTCCGTAATAGTTATGTTTTAAAAGACTAACCACACTTCTCTCTGTTCTATTCTGCCCTTCATTTATGCCATTGTCTCCCTTGACCTGTCCTCCCACAATAATGTTTGCTTCTGATTATCCTTTTAAAAATTTGCTTTCCCTTCTATTATCTTTGTTCTCCTATCCCTTTCCCCCTTATATTCCTGCAGCATAAATATATTTTTATATCTGTGTATATTATTCCCTTTTTAAGCCAAATTCCAGGAGAGTGAGGCTCACTTATTTCCGTTCATCACCACCCTGTTCCCCTTCATTGTAAAAGCCCTTTCTTGCCTCTTTTATGTGAGATGATTTGCTACATTTTACCTCTCCCTTTCTGTTACACCTAGTACATTCCACTCAAATGTAAATTTTATTTTTTAGGTATTCTCCCTTCTTATTCAGCTCACTTTGTGCTGTCTAGCCATGTATATATACATATATGTGTGTATACACACATATATACACATAAACATATTTATACATACAAACACACATACATGTATATATTTACATACCTACACATATATAATAAATTTATACATATCCATGTATGGCTACACATATACGTATACATACATATATAGGTATGTGTACACTTATATACATATTTGTGTATATATACATATATACATACATATAGGCATATATATGTAGATATATATATATTCCATCTAACTACCATAATACTGACAAAGGTGTCAGGAATTACTAGTAATACCTTTGCATATAGTAATGTACGCAGTTGAACTTTAATGAGTTCCTTAAGACTTCTCTTTCCTCTACCTTTTCATGTTTCTCTTGATTCTTGTATTTAAAAGTCAAATTTTCTATTCAGCCCTGGTCTTTTCAACTGGAATGCTTGGATGTCCTTTATTTCATTGAATGGACATTATTTCCTCCGAAATATTATACTCAGTTTTGCTGGGTAAGTGATTCTTGGATGTAGTGCTACTTCTTCTTCCCTGGGGAATAACATAATCCAAATCCTCCTCCTTTTTTCCCCCTTAATTAAATATAGTAGGGACTTTCCATGATGGCTTTGCAATGCCGATTTTGGGGAAAGTCAGTCCATGTCACAGGCTCTGCTGGGTAGAACTTCTTTCAGAGCTGATCTGAAACCATGTGGCTGGAGCTGGAGCTGAGGGGTATGTAGGACTTTTCAGTCAGGAGATACTTCAAGTGCTTAAGCACCCCCACAATTTTCAATATCAGCAACGGGATCAGAGCCTTTTTGCATTCAGAATCAGTGAGTCATTTTTGTACTTCTGATACACCTGCCACCTGGAGGGACACTTCCTTGAAATGCTCATCTAGATCAGAAAGTCTCAGGGATCATCCTTATTCATCACTTCCTACTATTAAGAAAATGGAGTAAACTTTCTGGAATAAAGGTTATACTGCTCGAAGATTAATAGATGGTGGTCTGAATGAGGTCACCATAGAAGTTGATGTTTTAAAGCTTGCTAGTCTAATTAATTGTAATTCTGGTTTGGAATTAGCCATAATCTCCTCTGGTAACTCAGTTCTTTGTTGTACCAAGGATGGGATTCTTTATTGTTGTCCTATGAATTTGGGGGCTAATTGCCCCTTAAGTTTTTCAAGTAAATCTTTTTTTAGCTTTAGAAACTTCATTTTGCTGATATATGTTGATCTCATCTTTCTGCTGATGGAACACATATAATATCTTCATCCTCCTTTGAAAGTTTGAAATTTTTGACTTCTAGCAGTTCTCAGAATCACCAAAATTTACTCTCAGCTTCACAGGCTGACTCTCTGAGAACGTGATATTTCTTATCCAGGTTTTTTCCAATAAGGGTACTACCATGTGTAGCACATCTATTGCATTAACTTAAAGTTGTGGATACAATTATATTCTAGCTGGTTTACCCCAGCAAAGTTTAAAAGCCTGGCATAAGTGGAACATATTCCTTATCAGAAGATTTCCTTGATGGTACACTAGAAACCACCCACTTCATTTTGGAAGGTCCTGCCATGTCCTGGAGAATGTATCTCAGTCTCACCAGTACTATGGAGTAAAATATTACCTAGCATGATTTTAATGATGAATAACACAAAGCAGACCTGAGTTAATCATGTAGTGATAATTGAGTATCTAACATTGTGACTTTCTTCCTGGTAAAGGCCCTGGTGTATAATAATAATCCTTAGAGGAAAACTCTGACACATTATTGTGAATATGATTTTCATAGTGGCAGTGGATGTCAAGGTTTGTGGTAACTCTATGAGGTCTTACTCTGAATGGATTCAAATCTGGTGCCTAACTTTTTTGCTATATGCATGCTCTCCCACAGCAATATTCAGGAGAAATAGACTGCAGAAAGTGACAAAGAGGTCAGTCCTCCTTTTGGTGAGTTCCCTCTGAGGAACTGCTTGTACTGCAATTGTGTATGCAACTGTGATCAATCACTTCCAAAAATTGACTCAGATTTGCTCTGTTATCCTGACTGAAGTGGTGGATTGAATATCTGAATTCAGAAATATATGGAGTAACTGGACTTTTATTGTGCTTCTCTATGTCACCCTAATAAAAATAAGTTATCGACAATGTTAGTAGACAATTGTCTAAGTTGTATCTGCTTTAATCATGTTGATGACTTGGTAACACAGGAGATGTAGATCCTTGGTAGCCTAATTTAACTGTCTAACTAGCACATACTCCATTCTGATATTTAATCCAACTTCCAATGTATCATGCAATGAGTCCATGATTGTTTGCATGATGATGATGACTTTCACCTTGATTTTGAGTCTGTTGTTAAAGTTAGTGCAGAACTTATTCTTCTCCTTTAAAAGATATTCACTTAGTTGTCCCTAACTCCACTCTGAAAATGATAGAAATTCAACTTAGATCTTCCTCTTCCTCTGCCCTCCAATCTTTTAATAAAGAAACTGCTCAATCTTGTATTTTACAGATTATGTCTCTGTGATATTAGAATTGTTTCTTTTTGACCGCTTGCAGCACTTTTTCCTTGACCCAGGAGGCTAGAATGTTGTTACAGTATTCCTGGGAGTTTTCATCTGAGTATCTCTTTCAGGTCACCAGTGGATTCTTTCAGTTTCTATTTTATCTTCTGAATCTAGAATGTCAGGAGTCATTGGCTTCCATTTTCTCAATTTTAAGTTGTAAGGAATTATATTTTTCAAGGAATTTTTTACTTCCTTTTACATTTGATGAATTCTACTTTTTAAGGAACACCTCCTTCAAAGGGGGCTTTTGTACCTCTTTTTGCAACTGGCTAATTCTGCTTTTCAAGGCATTATTCCTTCATTGATTTTTTTTTTGTGCTGCTTTTATTATTTGGCCAAATTTATTTTTTTAAAGTGGTTGTTTTCTTCAGTAATTTTTGATATCTCTTTTACCCAGATGTTAACTCCTTTTTTATGATCTTCTTCCATCACTCTCATTTTGTTTCCCAATTTTTCCTTTCCATCTCTTACTTGATATTTAAAATCTTCTTTGAGTTCTTCATTGATATGAAGCCAATTCATGTTTTTCTTTAGTTTTTGACTGTAGGAGTTTTTTAATGTCCTGGTCCCTTGTGACCAAAATTTCCTTTTTGTTAGTACTCTTCCTTGAGCTGGGCCTGAGACCCAAGACTAGGACCCAGACAAGAATAGGTAATACAACAGAGTCTTGCCTTTGCTGAGAGAAAAGGGATTCCTGTAAATCTTATGATCCATTTTTCATTCACCTTACCATCTGTGGAACAAAAGATCAGAAAACCACCACTGCCAGTAATTCAGTCACCCCCAAGCCTGTTTCTGCTTTGTTGGAGTCAGTCAGTGCTGGGATGGCCTAGACTGAGCTGCATTCAACTCTCACCCTGGTAAAATTACTGACCTTCTAAATTGTCTTGGGCAAGAAAAATATTTTGTTTCACCTTTTAGTGATTTCAGACACTGTAGAATTTTTTTAGAGCCATTACTTGAAGGTGTTTGCAGGAGTTAAGTCATTTGAGGGAGAGCTCATCAGAGTCCCTGCCTTTATTCCATCATCTTGGTTCTATACAATGGAGCTGTTTTAAATTGTATTAGACTTCCCATTCTTTACTCTAACATTCAAATTAATACCTTAAAGTACTTTAGATATGATGGTGAATTCCTTATTCTCTAATTTAGTTTCAATTTCCATATGATTTTTTGAGTAACAGCATATGACCATCACTCTCCAATACTGTGGTTTTAGAATTTGTTCATTATATACTCTCCAATATAGCAATAAATAGTTGCCTCATCTAGCACTGAGTAAACTGGGCTGGCATCAACCTTATCAGGTATTCTTGCTGGAAAGGACTAGGAAGTGAAAATATGAATGGGTGGGAGGGTAGAAGACCAGCTCTCTTTCTCTGACTACAACTTCAATTGCACTAGAGGATTACACATTTTACTTTGAAAAAATTCTTAACGGTTTTGGGTGGAGCAAACTTAAAATCAGCTAAAATCTCCCATATTCACCTCAAAATAATTATAAAATAGTGACAGCAAATAAATTCTGAAATGACAGAACCACCAAAAGAGAAGTTTGAAACTATCTGTGAAACTTTATGGATTGGCAGGAAAGTGGTATCTCATTCAGATAAAATGGGACAGTTCTGGACAGGAAGTGTCCTGGCAAGTCAGTAGCAAGCCCAACCTTCTTAGAAAAACAGCTTCCCTGGAAAAGAGATCCAGGAGAGATAATTTAAGAATCATTGGACAACTTGAAGTCATTATTCAAAGGATGTCTGGACATTAGACTTCAAGAAATTATCAAAGAAAACTGCCTAAATATCCTAGAACAAGAGGGTAAAATAGACACCAAAAGAATTTATTAAGCACCTCCAGAAAGAGATTCCAAAATGAAAACTCACAGGAACACTGCAGTCAAATTCTATAGGTCCCAAATCAAAATAAAAGCAGAAATTCAGATATAGAGAAGCACCAATCAGATGTATCCAGAATTTAGCAGTTACAACATTAAAAAATCTGATGTCATGGAATATATTTTGGAAGACAGAGGAGCCGGGACTACAACCAAGAATCACCTGTCTGCCAAAACTAAACACAATTCATCAAGGGAAGGAAAGTTTATTCAATGAAATAGAAGGATTTCAAGCTTTCCTAAAGAGAAGACTAGAGATGAACCTACCTACCCCCAAAATTGGTTCTCAAGATCACATTTCAAGAAAAGAATAAAGAGGTAAAAAAGAAAGAGAAAACACAAGGAATTCAATAAGGATAAAATATTTATATTCATATATATGAAAACGATGCTTGTAATTCTTAAGAATTTTATCACTAATACTGCAGATAGGAGTATTCATAGACATGGAGTGCCCATCAGCTGATTTCAATGTATTATACAAAAATATTTAAAAGGGAAGAAAGATTACACTCAGAGTAGGAGAAGGGGAAAGGTAGAAGGGGATAAATTATCATACATGGCGAGGTGCAAAAGACCTATCACAATGGAGGAGAAAATGAAAGGGTATGTGGTGGGCATTACTTGAACCTCATTCTCATAAGAACTGGTTTAAATATGGAGTAACATACACAATCAGTTGGATATAGAAATGTATCTTACTCCATAGGGAAGTTTGAGGAGAGGTACGTAAATAAAGAGGTTATGATTGATAATATGCAAGACAGACTGGGGGAGGCAGTTCATATAAGCAAATATTGGTAATGTGGGATAAGTTTAAAGGAGAATGAGAAAAACAGGATGAAATATAGCATGGATGGGAAATACACATTTAGTCATCATAACTGTGAACATGAATGCAAGGAACTCTCATAAAACAGAAGCAGATAAGGAGAGGGATTTAAAAACCAAAATCCTACAGTATGTCATTTACAAGAAGCACATTAGAAAGAGAGAGATACACAAAATATACAGGTAAAAAGGTAGAACAGAACATATTATGCTTAAGTTGAAGTAAAAACAAAAAAGAAAGTGGTAGGAACCAGGATTTCAGACAAAGTGAAAGTGAAAAAATAGATATAATTAATAGAAGCAAGGAAGGAAACTATAACCATATACAACGAAATAATATAAATTCAAATATATGTGTATCAATTGCTTTTAAAGAAGTTAAGTGAGTTGTAGGAAGAAAGAGACAGCAAAACTTTACTTTTGGGGACCTCAACTTTCCCCTCCCAAAACTAGATAAATCCAACAAACAAATGAAAAAGAAATAAGGCAAGGAGATAATCACAATTTTACAAAAGTTAGAAATGATAAACCTCTGGAAAAAATTTGAGTGGAGGTACAAAATAATTTGCCTTTTTCGCAGTTCACAGAGTCTACACAAAAATTAGTGCATAAAATCTCAATATCAAATGTAAAGAAGCAAAAATATTAAATGTGTCCTTTTCAAAGTGTAAAGACAGATTAAAATAAATTGAGAATTAAATAACCTAATCAAATGGAAAAATCAATAAGTTTATTGAAGAAAATGACAATGAATTAGGCATTCAATAAAGGAAAAACAAGATAAAGAACAGATTTAAAATATTCAAATGAAAACAAATTAAAAATCCTTAAAAACCAAAGATGAGATAAATACAACTGAAAGCAAGAAAATTATTCAACTAATAAATAAGAGGAGCTGATTTTGTAAAATGAACAAAAAGACAGATAGACCATTAATTTGATTTTCAAAAAGAAAACTGAATGTTAAGCATTAACGATGAAAAGAGAATTTAGGAGATATTTTGCCCAGCCACTAATAAATCTGACAATCTATGCAAAATTGACTAACATTTACAAAATATAGGTAATACAGATTAACAGGAGGAAATAAAATGCTTAAATAAATTACATAAGTTAACAGAGCAAAAAATAGTTTGCCTGTCAGATCTGTGGAGAAGGGAAGAATTCATATTCATAAAAGAGATATGAATAATTTTGATTATATTGATTTTTTAAAAGTTTCTTTCAAAAAAACCCAATGAAACCAAGATTAGAATAAAAGCAGAAAGCTGAAAAATTGTACTACAGCAAATGACCTGTTAAAAGTCTCATTTCTCAAAAGTATAGAAAACTGAATCAAAATTATAAGAATAGAAGTTATTTCTCAATTGATAAAGATCAAGGGATATGAATAGGCAGTTTTCTGATGAATAAGTCAAAGGAATCTATAGTCATCATACAATGAAATGCTGTAAATCACTACTGATGAGAGAAATTAAAATTAAAACAACTTAGAAGTACCACCTGACACCTATAAGATTGACTAATATGACAAAAAAAGAAAAACGATAAAGGTTGGAGAGGCTGAGTGGAAATTAGGACCCTAGTGCACAGGAGGTGGAGTTGTAAACTGAACCAACTATTATGAAAAGTAATTTGTAACTAGGTTCATAGGGTAATCAAACTGTTGATCCAGTAATGCAACTACCAGGTCTGTTTTCAAAAGGGACAAAGGACTTACATATACAAAAAAGGTTTTTACAGCAGTTCTTTTTTGCTGTTTTTTGGTGGCCAAATAAATGGAAATTGAATGGATGTCAATCCTTTAAAGAATGCTGAATATATTGTGGTATAAAAATGTAGTGGAATATTGCATTATGAGAAATAATAAACAGGCAGATTTAAGAAAAATATGGAAAGATTTGTATAAACTGATGCAAGTGTAATGAGCAGAACCAGAAGAACACTGTAAGCACAGAGTGATGATCATCTATGAGTGACTTAGCTCCTCTCAGCAATACAATGATCAAATGACAGTTCCAAAGCACTTCTGATACAAATGCTGTTCACATCCAGAGAACAAATTCATCGACACTGAATCAAGATCAAAGCACATTATTTTCACTCTAATTTTTGTGGGTTATTTTCCCCTTTTGTTCTGTTTTTTTTCTTCATAATATGAGTAATATTGAAATACATTTTGCATCATGACACATATGAAATCTGCATCAAATTGCTTACCATTTTAGGAAGGGGGTAAAAAAAAGTTGGATCTCAAAATTTTACAGAAATGAATATTAAAAATTGTTTCTACATATAAAATTGGAAAAAATAAAATACTATTAAAATAAAACGAAATGACCTATAGTGTGATTGGGGATGTAAATGTCAGTAGGCTTACAGTTTTTAAGTTTCTATGAAGTAGTACAGTTTTCAGTATTCTCCCATTGCTTTCTTTGGAACAGTTCATAAGCCAAAATGACATTCAATATTTACATTGTTCCCTATTATATCAATCAGGTTGAAAGAATTTTGCATTTAAAATAGAGCAGAACTGATTGTAGATATACATGTGGTCATATTCCATTCCATTTTTCCCATTAGCTTTTATCTATTTGAATCTTCCTCAAAGGCTTGGATTTGGTGAAGTAAGCAGCTGATTTATACCACTGACAACAAGTGGTAGAATTTCTCCTCCAACATCAGAGCAGAGCCCCTGCCATTATATCCCTCCCTTCCCTTTGTTCTTTTTCTCTTTCCCTCTCAAAAGATACAAAACAAAATAAAGGAAACAAAAAACTCTAGGGGGGAAATCTCACACTATAACTTTTTACCAAATATGCTTTCTCTCTTCACAGATTAAGAAGAAACAGAACTCCCAATGTCATCAGCAACTCAGGACCTCTTCAATACAAACAGTTCAAACTTTACCATATGGGCTGTTAGCAAGTTATGGTATAATTTCTACCAAGATATCAGGAGCAGATAAGCAGGTGCCTTTATTTTTTTAAAAACTCTCTCTACACTTATACACATAGGTATAGTTCCCCACATGTTACTACATTTAGGTGAAAAAGCTTACAAGTAATAAGGAAACTCAGATGGCAAAGACATGCAATTGGGGATATGAGTTGCCAAGGCTTTTAATAATTTTAGGACAACATCTTTCCTACAACCTCTTGGTACATCTAATATTTTGTTTAGTTAAAAACTCTTCCCATATCTATAATTCTGAAAGGTAATTTCTTCCTTAATTATTATATCACATTTTACATATGTCATACCTCCACTTATTTTGATGTTTTTCTTTTTCTCCAATTTCTTACTAATTTTAGTAGAAACTATCAGAGCTTGAACCACACTGAGTTCATCATTAGTCATACACATATTATATTATATTAGTTATTTACATCATGGTTATACAGTAAATAGATTCACAAATAAAAGAACTTCATGCTGAAAGGTGTCAGGCCACCTAATCAGTTTAATTGGTTGCAGGAGAATCAACACATGTATATGCAAAAGAAGTCATGAGCAAGGATTCCCTTATAAGATGATCATACTTTAGAGCAAAAGTCCTTTCCAGCTTAAGCAGCAATTGCCATTGAATGCAGAGAAGTTACAGAGTTAAGCCTGGAGTTTCCAGGAACTGCAAACATTGATGAGAGCCACAAGGGCTATATGACCTACTAAGGAATGATAAACAAGCAACATCATCATGAGAGAGCAGTTAGAAATGTGAGCACTTCCAAGTGACAAAGGAGCAAGTATATCCCAGAGTGAAGCAAAGGAGTGAAGAAATACAAGCACTATATTACATCAAGATCTGCCATTCCATTAACACTGCTCTTATGTCACCTATTAGTACTGTAAGTTTTGTGGGGACTATAGCTGGACCAATTAGTGAAAGAGAGCCTAAGATTACAAGTTCATAAAATATCTAGTGCTTCACTAAAGGAACTTAGACGTGAGTGTCCTCTGTTTTTTTTTCTTGGAACTAAGAAAATATTTAATTGGGGAAAGGAGTAATGAAGAGAAAATTACAGAAATATGAAGCTTATTCTAATGTTTCTAAGAAAGTTTTCAGTGTAGGAAGAACATTTATTATTGCTACTGTTCTTTAGAAAGTAGTCTCCAAGATTGGACCATTTTATTCATCAGAGGGGAGCAATCGAAGGTTTCCAGGAACAAGCTGGTGACATTTAAAAAGTAAAGAAATCTTGATCTTTGAGAATTTATGACAGAATTGACCAGTCCAAAAAGCATAGAAGAAATAAAAATAAATGTGCCCACCATATAATTCTCTACTCATTTTTATTTATTTTAACCAAAAAAATATTTAAATTTAAATGATAGTTCCCTTTTTATTACGGTATGATTTTTTGAAAAATCTAAGATAAAGTTCAGATGATATTAAGATATGATTATGTAGCAACTTCAAATAATGAAAAGGAACAAAAGCAAAAGAGAATACGTGTTGTTTGTAGTTCCTCCTCAGTATTCAATGCTTTCACCACTTGTTTCAAATCTCATTCAGTGATTGGAAGGAGGATCAGTCTGTAATTGGTAAAGGAGAATGACATCAATTGCTGTTGGGTCAGTATGCCTTTTTATTTCATATTGTCAAAAAAACAGATGCAAAAGCAGCTTAAATAAAAGTCTTAGTGCATTTCAGAAATTTTATTCTCACACATATAAAGCATATATTTTAATTAGTTTACAGGAAAAGCATCTCAAGTCTTTCCTTCTAGCCATTTCAGGGTGTCAAGGACAATTCAAGGAAATTGAAAGTTTACTAATACTTATGGGGCATGGTTGTAATTAGAAATCATACATGGGAACTTTTTGAAAATTTCATTAATTTCTCAAGAGATACTACTGAGTTCTACCAAAACTGGCAGTCAAGAAAAATATTTAGCTACTATCCCTTGAGCATTTTCCTTTCAGAATTGAAAAAGAAAAAGACAAAAGCCTTTAAATTGGTTTATTCTTTTATAGGTATCAGTAGTTTTTGTCCAATTGTTCAATTTTATTTAAGTTTTTTTCATTATGTTAATGTAAAACTTGTACATTAGGCTCTGTTATTTCCAGCCTGTCAAAAGATGATAAGTGATTAGAAAGCATATAAACTTTCTGATTTATTGTCAGTGAATCAAAAAACAAAACAAAACACCACAAAGAAAGAAATTAATTGAAAAAGCAAATCTAATTTGCTACATTCCTAGTTTACTCCAAGGATGTCACCAGAAGGATTTGGGGACAGGAGGAATGTGAAACAACAATTTAAATTATTTATTTGTACTTAGGCAGAGCTAATTGTTTCCTGTAAGTATTCTACACCCTGACCACTTGGAAGGTAGAAAGTAGGGTCTCATATCCCTAGTTAATCTTCTCAGGGAGATTAATTTGAGAGATAATATTTCAACTCCATCTAGAAATGAATTTATCATTCTACATCGGGGGATTTTAATAGACTTTGATAAAAATCAACACTTTTGTTATCATTCAATTTAATCTTATTAATTCCTGGAAGCAGAGAATATACCAAATACAGTTTATTTGAAAACAGATTGTTTTCTTGAAAAGTAGATTGTTATATTTTTCCAAGTATACTATGTTTTACTTCACTTATAGTCAAGTACGACAAGAATTTACAAAGGTGAAAACCCCTCTGATTTTGAAGTCAAGTCAACTCTTCTGATGGCTCTGGCCCATGTACAAAATCTTTTAGATATGCCAACATAGATTCTTAGTTTAGGTCTTTCACCTAATAAAGGAAGTCCTCTTTATAAAACATGAAGAAACAGTGACACAATGTTGGTCTTTAGGATACTTGGATTTATATGCTTTCTGACAGATTAAATTTGTTAATTACTTTTTGTATTAGTAAAATGACTATTGTGACTAGTAGATTTTCAAGTAGAGATTTGGTGAAAGTTTACTGAGCTATCCAATAGAGATTTTCATAGTTTTCAGGGCAGGGACTTTAGGTAAAAGAAGAACATAATGCTTCAAAGGTGATCTGAATTTTTAATGTCTTGACTATCCCTTAGATAAATGACAAACACATTGGTCTGAATTCACTTTTAGTATTTAGATAAACAGAATGAAATATTTTCTGTGGTAAGAGTGGTGAGTAATAGGAATTTTTTTTACAGCATATGCCATTTGAAACTTTATATGACTTCTTATGACTACAATCTCTTACCTATGTGAGTCAATACTGTGAAAATATTGTGTCAATATTGTGGAATGCATGGAGTAGACATAACAGAAAAAGTTAATTATAGTTCAGTCACATTGGTAGAAAGAGGACTGTAATAAGAGAGTTCGTGGCTGGAAATTGGAGAACTCGAGGTTACTTATTTCATGAGTCATCTATGATTTCCAAGGGAATGGTCAATGAATAACCATCGAGTCAAGATGCAATCAGAAAGTTGTGTAGAACTGAGTTAAGAGTAAATCAGGACATTACCTACAGGTGGGATCAAGATCACATATGTTTTTGTTTGTCCTTCAATGATGAAGAAGACCATGCCATCAGAAAAATGACGACATGATTTGCACTTGACTTTGTTTTGAGTAAGGGAGGACTGTGCAGCCTCACTTATCCTCCAGAGTTATCTGAGTCCAGTGACCAGATATTTATCAGGATGACTGGAGATGACCCAGGATGAGGCAACTGGTGTTAAGTGACTTGGCCAAAGTCACACAGCTAGTGAATGTCAAGTGTTTGAAGTAAGATTCGAGCTCATTTCATCCTGACTCCTGCATTGGTGTTCTATCCATTGTAACACCTAGCTGCCCCTAAGCATCAAGATCAGATAGGGAACAGAAGTACTAAACTGCCATAGGCATTGTATTCAGAAGCAATCATACAGTAATGTGTGAGCAAGTTGTATGAATGATATCTTTCCAATAAGGAATTTTGTTTAGTTTAGTTTTTTGTTTGTTTCTGTAGGGTAGAGCAAGAGTGTAAGCACGCTAATGGTACTTCTAGATTCTGCCTGGGAAATTACAACTGACCTTAAACATAGTGTAGTAGAAAGAGGGTTAGATTTAATTCAAACACAGGGTTTGAATTTTGCTTTCGTCACCTCTTATCTTTATGATTTTGAATTAGTTTCATTGGGCCTCAGTTGTCCTAGTCAGTTGGACTCAACGATTTAAAACGTTCTTTGTTACTTAATCTAAAATTTTAAGAACCTGACCTGTTGGGTAATTATGGAAAAAGTTTGAATATCAGGGGTGATGCAGGAAGTGGAAAATAACTCTTCTGCACCATTTCCTCAAGTGCCACTGATATCAGAAGACATAATGACCTCATGGCATAACCACAGGTAAAGGCCTTTGTGACCCTCATTACCTTGCTACATTCCCATCTCTATAAGGGTCTTGTGAGAAAATCTTAGGGCCTGGCATTTTCCCCAAAAATATTTTAATCTTATATAAAATACTTCCACCTAAGTTGGACTTGCTCTTGCCAAATTCTTTGAAACTCTGTTCTAGAAGATACTGTACACGAAACACTGAACTACTAATAATAGTAGAGATTATTAAGTAGACCTGAAGAAAACTTAGGTCACATATTACATTTTCACCAGGAAAATCGTGCTCTAAGATGAAGATCTAACAGGAGACATTCAGTGGAAATATTGATGAGCTATATTAACTTAGTAAAAATAGATTTATAGATATTTAGATAGTTTATAGAAATCTGAAAAAAATGATGCACTAATACATGAAGAAGCCAAAAAACTAATCAAGAAGTGAGCACATTTTTGGCAGATAAACAGTCAGTTTATTTTCTCATGTTCTAGCTCATGTTTTCTATTTTCTATTTCATATAAAATTTTGAGACAAAATTCTAGTTGTGACACACATTTAAGACAACTGGCAATGGATTCCTACTCATTAAAAATAAGTTTTATGTGGCTATTCTGGTGGAGAAAATGAATGACAGGAAAGTAAACCACATACTGAATGATGAACTGAAATGGAGTGAGCACAAACAAGTAAGGCAGAGAAACAATACAAAAATTCTGTTGTGAAGCAAACCAAGTCACAACGCCATCATTGCTGATGGCTTAGAAATGACAGTAAAAAACAAACTATGCTGAGCCTGGACACAGCTGAATCGAAGGAAGTCAATTTATGCAAAAAAGTGTCATGTAGTGCTTCAGGCAGAGATGCAAGCTGAAACATTGACAGATGCTTTATGCAGTGACCAGACCTTTTAACAGAAGTACAGGCCATAGATATTCTTCATGCACAGAGCTGTAGGTAAACATCTATCCCTTAAATCACTCTCAATTAAAAATAACAATAAAGAAACCAAAAAATGAAAACAAAATACTAGAGTATGCTTCAGAAGGTTGCAAAAGATAGTTCTCTATAAATGTTTTATTTTGTTGCAAAGTCAGAGGTAATAATGAAATATAGAGAAATTGTTTAAATTCTAAACCATGGTTTGTTTCATGTTAGCACTCCATTATAATTAGGTGGAAGTAGTTAGGTTTAACACATTTAGTAGTTTACATATGTAAATGCAATGAACTTATTTCCTGTGCAAATATACTGCCATCAAGTAAAGTCTACTAAACCCAACAGCACGGAATAAATCATTTAAGGAGTGAAAGGGAGAAACATAAGAGGCAAATGAAGACTCTGGACATAATTGCAAAGTATACCTATTGCCTTTTGAAATATTGGTCAATTGGCTACCCCCATAAAGAAAGGACATCTGGTATACCTTGATATCATGTGTATTATTTGCCCATATTTACCCCTGGAAGGGGTATTGTCTGGATATTTCCTCTTAGCTTTTTCCATAGCAGCTCTTCTAGCCTATGTCAATACTCTGGTCAGCAAATTCTATGCTTTCCT
The DNA here is from genome assembly GCA_028658325.1 of Potorous gilbertii. NCBI lineage: Eukaryota > Metazoa > Chordata > Mammalia > Diprotodontia > Potoroidae > Potorous > Potorous gilbertii. The sequence continues at coordinate 439,047,596 of CM053771.1, read as the reverse complement.
CTGAGAGACATTCCCCTGTTGAAATGATTGGTTAGGCAGGCTTGAAAGAAACGCCTCAGATCAGATAAAATGCACCTTATGTGCCTTAAGACACCCCCCCCCCCCACACACACACACACACACAGATATTCAAAATCTTTCTTTTAAATTAATTAATTAATTAATTTTTAGATTCTGACTTTCATTTCTACAAAATTTTGAGTTCCAATTTTTCTGCGTATCTCTCCCTTCCCTCCTCCCCATAATACCTTGCATTCTGATTACTCCTTCCCTCAATGTACCATCTCTTTTATCACACTCGACCTTTCCCTTATCCCTATCTTCTCTCTTTTCTAAGATAAATTGCAATAACCCATTACTCGTGTTTTTTATTTCCCAGTTATATGCAGTAATAATTCTCAACATTCATTTCTGATATTTTGTATTCCAGCTTCTTTCCCTCCCTCTCTCCCTATCCATTCCCACTGAGAGGGCAAGCAATTCAATACTGGCTATATATGTGCCATTTTGCAAAAGTCTTCCATATAATTGTGCTGTGTAATTCTAACTATATTGCCCTCTATACTGCCCTGTCCCTCCTCTCCTTTTTTTATTTCCTCATTTGACCTTGTCCCTTCTCCAAAGTGTTTACTTCTAGTTACTCCCTTCTCCCATTTGCCCTCCCTATCATTCCCTTCACCCGACTTGTCCCCTCCTCCCATACTTTACTGTAGCATAAGACTGATTTTCATATCAAATTTAGTGAGCATGTTATTCTCTCCTTAAGCCATATGTGAAGAGAGTACGCTTCACTTTTCTCCTCTCATCTTCTCCCTTTTCTCCTCCATTGAACAGGAGCTTTCTTATCTCTTTGATGAGTGATAGCCTGCTCCATTCCATTTCTCTCTTTCTCCTCCCAGTATTTTCCTCCTTCACCCCTTAATTATTATTTTTTATGTATATCATCTGTTCTGATTCAACTCAACCTGTGCTCTCTATCTATATCTCTATCTCTATGTGTGTGTGTGTGTGTGTGTGTGTGTGTGTGTGTAATCCCCTCTACCTATCCAAATACTGAGAAAAGTCTCAAGAGTTACAAATATGATGTTTCCATGTAATAATGTAAGCAGTTCAGCTTTAGAAAGTCTTTTATGATTTCTCTTTCCTGTTTACCTTTTCATGCTTCTCTTGATTCTTGTGTTGGAAAGTCAAAGTTTTTATTCAGTTCTGGTAGTTTAATCATGAATATTTGAAGGTCCTCTTTATCATTGAATACCCTTTTGTTCCCTTGAAGTATTATACTCAGTTTTTCTGGGTAGGTGATTCTTGGTTTTAAGCCCGGTTCCTCTGACTTCTGAAATATCCTATTCTAAGCCCTTCTATGGTCTTATTTTCTTAAGGCATTTTCCCATCCAGTTACTTGATTTCTGAATCCTTTGTCAAGAGAGTGGTCCTAGTGCTTCTCCTCTCCCCAGTGCAAGACTGAGAGTCAATTCAGTTGCCCAATTCCCTGGAGGACTTCAGGGTGGGCAGGGCCACCATAGAGGGCTGAGGTTCAGATCAGCTATTCAATTAAATATAAAATATTTGATCAAATAAATAAATAATAATAAATAAATAATTAAAATAAATAAATAAATAGATAGATAGATAAATAAATAAATAAAGCCAGAGACTTTAAGCTGAGCTGCCTAGACAATGGACCCAGGCTGCTTCCTTGGCCACTGTAGCTGCTGCCTCCCACTGCTTTCACTGCCTGGGGCTAGTGCTGTGATAACCCTATTCCCGACTTGGTGAGCTGGAAAAGCCCTCCTACATTGACCTTTGGAGCTTTTGTTGTCACTTGTGGGTTGAGGGATCTGGGACCCTCCCTGCTGAGAACTCTGCCCTGGAGGTCTATTCAGGTCCTGTGCCTCCCACTGTTGCACAGCCAGAGCTGGGTTGTGCTCAGCTCATCATCCCATGAGGTAGGCCTTTCCTGTGGGCCTTCTAGGTTACCCGTGGCTGGAAATCTCTTTCACTCTGTTGTTCTGTGGCTTCTGCTACTCTATAATTCTTTGAGAGTCATGTTTTACAGGTATTTTGTGGATTGTAGTGGAAGTCCTAGAGTATATGGATCTTTCTGCCATCTTGACTCCACCCCGCTCAGATACTGAAACTCTTGTACCTACAATTTGCCCTGAGGTAAGTGTGATAGATTTGTATGAGAGATAGGAATTCTGAGCTGATAGTACATCTAAAACCTCACATCCTAGAGACAGAGATATGTTTCAGTGAAGAACATTCTCACTTTCCCTTTCCTGTGCCTCTTTGTTCAGTGTTGCTTTTATCTTTTTTGTTCCTGGGCAGAGACAGATTAATTCATCTCAAACTGCAAGCATGTCTGTTTCTGTCAAGGGCCTGGATTTCAAAGTCTCTAAATCCAATGAATATGTAGAAAACAGTTGAGTGATATTTTCTGATATGGTATTTATTTATTTTGTATTTATTTATTTGTCTGTTTTGTAGTGGTATAATATTGTTGCAGAGGCAGTATGACTTGGTGAATAGAGAACTGGATTTCAAGTCATAAAAAGAATAGTTCAAATACTCTCTGTGACCTAAAGCCTTTTTCTCTGGTTCACCAGGTACTGAAAAAACTTAAATTAAACCCTTAATGCTTCCAGACAATTCTCAAAGATCATAAGATTCATAATGTTGGCAGATTTGAATTTTAAGAAGGGAAGCCTTTACTGAGAGTTCCCTACACTAATAGAATCAGAGGCCCAGTACAGAGGAAAACAAAAGACAAAGCAAAACTACATTGACGCATTCTTAATCTTTTCTTTCAATTCTTCCCTCCACCCCCACATTTGTTGTCCTTTATAGTCATCCCTTCAGATAAACCATCCATTCTCAAAGGCTGATGTTTTGCTTATACTAGAACCCTTTAATCTTGTCCTATCCCTTCTCCTCAATTCAAACACAATGACCTATCCCCAAAGAATGTGGGGCATTTGCAAATAGACATCTGTCACTGTTTTTGCTTACCTCCAATATTTCATTGCTTGAAATATCCATTATAAACAAAATAAAGCACATTGCACTTCTAATGATCTCTTTGCCATTCTTACTCATCAGCAGTGCCTAGATCACAAGTGCAGAACCTGAAACCTCAAGGCAATATGTGGCCTTCTAGGTTTTGGGATGCAGCCTTTTCGCTGACTCCAAGATTTACAAAACAAATACTTATATTGACAGGATTTGTTCTATGAAGTTTGGATATAGTAAAAGGGCTACATCTGAGGACTGACAGGGTCACATATGGCCTTATAGCCTTACCTAGATATTACCAACTGCTAATACTTCCTACCCCCAACCCATTATCTTGTGTGTGTTTATATACACATTTGTATAGACATAAGTATAATACACATACTAATATGTATATTTATGTACATAAACATGTAGATATTTGTATATACGAGTATACAACTATATAGGTATCATACATATGTATGAAATGCATGTGCATGTGCATATATATTAACACACATGTTATATATAACCATATGAGCTACATAAATGAGTGCATTGCACATATACACAGTATACATGTGCACTTATGAACATATATAAATGTCAATACACATAGAGGATATAAAGATAAAACATAAATGATTACAGCCCTCAAGGATCTTAAGTTATTTTGGAAGAAAAATATGTCAATGATATTATATCTATAAAAATATGTGAAAGAGAATAGAAACATGGCTATTCATCTCAATAGAGATCTATATCTATTCATGCTTGCATATTTGCATATTGGTAGGTATGTATATGCATAAGCATATATATATGTGTTTGTGTATATATGTACACATACACACATATAATATATATATATATATTCTTATATTCTCTTCCCATCTGAACTTAACTTCACACCTGACCTCTGCAAAATCTTTCTGAGTTTACACTCACAAAGCAAGAGTTTGTGAGCTTCTAATAATATGTCTCTCTTAATAACCAATCAAAGGGTACAATCAAATCAAAGCAAAAATATTTACTTAAATTGTATAATAATCAGAGAAATTACTACATATTAAACTTTATCTTCCTTTGAAAAGGAGAAGAAGGGGGAGGGGGAGACAGACAGGAGAAGACAACCGAATTTTCTGGCTAACTGGGTCCCTTTTCAGGCAACTGTGTCTACTCCAAGATTGTTGTATTCATTCTTCATTTTCAAAGAAGACCATGACATCAGAGAAAGTTTGACATGACTTGCACTTGACTTTGTTTTGAGGGAGGGAGGGCTGTGCAAGGTCACCAACCTCATTTTTTCCTCCTGAGTCATCCACATCCAGTGACTAAGTATTCAGCAGGATGCTAGAGATGGTTCAGGATGCAATGGGAGACCTTGAACTTTTTAGGAAGTCCTTTTCAGGTGCTCATTTAGAGTGAGGTAATGCCCATTGGGTGAATAAGTCTCTTTAAGGAGTAGTCAGATAATGGCCCTTTTAATGAAGAAAGGAAAAAATAACTAAATCAACCTGGGAAGGAAACATAAACTCATTTTTGATAATCACTCTTAGCCAGCCATTAAGTGGAGCTTTGGCAGTGACCTATTTTTGTCCAACCTAAGGGCTTTAGAGTGCACTGGGTTTAAGGTTTTGGGGATGACAAGGAAGGAAAGGAAGGAAGGAAAGAAGGAAGAAAAGAAGGAAGGAAAGTAGGAAGAAAAGTAGGAAGGATGGAAGGAAGGAAGGAAGTAAGGAAGGAAAGATATCTAACCAGTAAAACTCAAAGGAAGGGGAGGAGGAGGCAGAAAGGAGAGTATGACCCTACTAGCTTGATCCCCACTCAGGCAGCTCAGTCTACTCACAGGCTGTGTTCATCCCTTGTTTTCAATTAAGACCATGACATCAGAAAAATGAGGACATAACTTGCATTTGACTTTGTTTTGAGTGAGGGAGGGTTGTGAAAGGTCATCAACCTCATTTTCTCCTCCTGAGCCCTCTGGTACAGTGGATAGAATGTTGCCCTGGAGTAAGGAGGACCCGCGTTCAAATGTGACCTCAGACCCTTAACATCTGTGTGATCCTGGGTAAGTCAAGTACTCAAGACTGTCATCATGTCTCTTCCTCTGTACACTCTCCAGAGAGGTCAACATGCCCATGTTCTTCATCTGATCCTCCTAAGACCTTTCGTTATGCTGATTGCCTATCTCTGGACCTTCTCCATCTCAACCATGTCAATTCAACAAATTTAAAAATATTAAACTTATTCCATGTGTATGATGCAGAATAGAGTGGTGATCATATATTGGCATTTTCAGTCAAACTACACCTGCAGAAAATCATCAACAGTAGCAACACTTTTCAATATGAAAAAAAATAGTGATGCATATTTTTAAAGCCACATATTATTTTAAAATTTGGTTTCACCTGGATTAAGAATATTTTATTGATGTTTTCTCTAATAAAAATCATATATTCTCACATGTTTTAGGAGGTCATTCTTATGAAATTTCCAGAGGTCTTGTCATATAAACATTCAGGTGAATGTGGAGGCTAATATTTTTTTTTAATGTAAAGAGACTTGGTGCTTACAGATATTTTATTGTTGTTATCATGTTCTTATTATCAGTTCTTGAGTATTCAGGCATATGAAATGGTGTTCAACCGACCAGTCATCAGACATTTACTGAATACCTTACTATATACATGATATTTTGTTAGATATTGTGGGAGATAAAAAAAATGACACATCTCAGAAGAAGTTTATATTTACTTTACAGAGACAAGATTATACGATGCTGGTTAGTATGAGAAAATATCTACCTTTGTACTTTTCAGTTAAATCTATGTAAAATAAAATTTGTCTTTTAGATGCTACAGTATTACTGGAATGCTGAAGACCATAACACTATCTTCAGTTGCAAGGCAATGAACAAAAATGTAGCTATTTGGAAGTCAAAGCATTATGAAAAATCCGATTTGTCTTAGGATATTACTTTTAAACACTCTATATTGCATCAACATCAAGAGCAATCAGCACACAGATGGTTAAATGGAGTAAACAAATGTTCAGAGCTAGATTACAGGGGAAAATTTATTAAATTCCATTTCCTATATAAATTTGCAGGTGGCCATCACAAGGGAAAGAGGAGCACTACTATACTAGTGTCTAAAGCTACATGGAGGCAAGGGCCTTAATCACAATTCCAGGGCAGAGAAGAGAGCTTGGAGCAACTTACAAGAAAGCAAGAGCCCTGATCCATATTCAAGGCAGAAAGGAGAATTTACATTTGAGATTGTAAAGAAGAGATTGGCTCAAATTACATTTCTAGTATCATAAGGAACAGGCATATTTCTGGCCACAGTGGAGCAAGGTCTAGGGAATTTGTTTCGGGGGGGGGAAAGTGCTTGTGTTCCCTCAAAGAACAGAGCATAGGCCAGAAAAGCAGTGTCTAGATAGCTTCTTAAAACACACTGTCTTGGACGAACTAAAAATGTAAAGACCACCAGAACTAACTGAAAATACCAGTACTAAAAACCTGAAAACAAAGACTGTTTTTTTTCACCTGAGGAGCAGAGATAAAATTTAGTATAAAGTTAAAAGTCAAGAAATTAACTGGAGAAATAATCAAACAACGACAGCAATGAACATGACAAAAGAAAATTAGGATAGTGACAGGAAAGATTAAAATCCAAACTCAAATGAAGACAATGAAGTTAAAATAGCTACATGCAACAACTCAAAGGGAAAACAAAGTGAATTGGATACATATTAAAATAGAATTCCTGGAAGTGATCAAGAAAAAATTTATCAAAACAAATAAGAGACAGAGAAAAAATATGAAAACAAATGAGAAAAATGCCAGAAAATTGTGAAAATAGAGTGTGCAACTTGGTAAAAGAGGCAAAAATTTGAAGAAAATAACACCTTAAAAAACAGAACTGGTGAAATGATAAGAAAAAAGGTATAAAAATCACTAAAGAAAAAACTCCTTAAGAAGCAAAATCAATCCAATGGAAAAAGAGGTTCAAAATTAATGGAAAAAATATTACATTAAAAAATTGTGGTAGTAGAAATTAATGACTCCATGAGACATAGAGGAAAAATAAAATAAAAAACTTAAAAAAAATGGAAGACATTGCTGAAATAGCAATTGAAAAGTCAGTGGAAATTAGACCACAAAGACATATTTTCATTTCTTCCCTCCCTTCACTCTTCCCTCCCTGATATGGTAAGTAATATCATATTTTTTATACATGTGCAATGATGAAAAACATTTCTGTATTAGTCATTTTGTATAAGCCTTGAGTAAAGTAAATGAAAATGAAAAATAACATGTTCCATGATGAGTCCTTTGGAGTTGTCTTTCATCATTATATTGCTGAGAATAGCTAAGTCATTCATGGTTCTTCACTGTACAATTGTGTTGGTCCTGTGTGCAACAATCTCCTTGTTCTATCCACTTCCCTTTGCATGAATTCGTGTAAGTCTTTCCAAGTTTTTATTTCCTTTAAGTCATCCTGCTTGTCAATTCTGATAGCACAATAATATTATATCACAACTATATCCCACAGCTTGTTTATACATTCCCTAGTTTATGGGCATTGTCCCAATTAAGGAGAGATATTTTAACAAAGAATAAAATACCAGAAAGTCATGATTTTTAAAAAGAGTCTATACATTATCTGTCAAGAAATTATCACTGAATCACAGTTTCAGTATCTTAGAATCAATGAGTAAAATAGAAAAGAAAAAAAATCACCAATTGTCTTCTGAAAGGGATCCTCAAATGAAAAATCCTAGGAATATTACAGCCAAACTCTGAAGCTCCCAGGTCAAGTAGAAAATATTGCAAGTAACCATAGAGAAACAATTCAAGTATCAAGGACCCAAAATCAGGAGAACACAAGATTTATCAGCTTCTACATTAACGGATCAAGAGGATTGGAATGTGATATTCTGGAATACCAAAAAGCTTGGATTATAAGGAATAATCATCTACCCAGAAAAATTGGATATAATCCTTTAGGAGAAAAATTGACATTTAATGAAATAGGGGACTTTCAAATATTCCTGATGAAAAGACTTAATTTGAATAGAAAATGTAACTTTCAAAGAGATGCATAAAGAGGGACACATGAAAGAAAAATCATAAGGAATTCAAAAAGTTAAACGGTATTATTTTTTCCCATATAAGAAGATGATACTTAAAACTCTGAAGAACTTTGTCATCATTAAAACAACTAGAAAGAGTATACATAGAGGGCATGGGCATGAGTTAATTTTGATGACATGCTTTCAAAAATAATAAAATTTATGGATGAAAAAAGAGGAATGCTCTAGCAGAAGAGAGGATTGATAGAAACAATGAAGGCAATTATTTCATATAAACTAGGCATTAGAAGATCTACAGTGGTGGAGAAGAGAAGGAATGGACACAATTTGAACAATATTCTTATCAGAATTGACTCAAAGAAGGGAAAAAAATCACATATTTGGTTGGGTTAAGACATCTACGTTATTACACTAAGAAGTATGTAAAAAAACAGCTAATATGAGAGGGAGGTGAAAGAAAGGAGGGCAGATTAGAGGAGTCAATGTTCAGAAGTAAAACAGATATTATGAGGAGCAAAGAGGGATAAGTAGTGGAATAGGATGGAGGAAAATGCATAAATAATAGACATAACTGAGAATACAAATGGAATTAACACACTTAAAATGAAAGATGATAAAAGAATAGACTAACAACTATAATTCAATATTTTGCTTACACGAAACATCTGAAACAAAGAGAAAATACAGATTACAATAAAGTGATGGAGAGTAATCTATCATGCTTCATCTGAAGGAAACAGACAGGGAGAGCAAAATGAACACAAACAAATTAAAAGCACAAAAAAGTAGATCAAATTAAAAGAGAAAAATAGGGAAACTAAAAAGTAACATAGACAGTGAATTAATAACAATGCTAGAAATATTGGAACCAAAGGGAATACCCAAATATACAAAAGTTTGGTAATGGGGAACCTCATATTTTACCTCTCAGGAGTAGATAAATCTAACTGAAAAGAAGTTAGGGGGATGAAAAGAAATTTAGAAAATCTTAGATAAAACAGACATCTGGTGATGAGACTATAAGAAACTAGAAAGAGTATGACTTTTTTTCTCAACTCTACATGGTACCTTCTCAAAAATTTCCCATTTATTAGGGCACGAAAACATACAATAATTTTTCATATCATCATTCTCAGACCATAATGTGATACATTATACACTCAATAAAATAGCATGGAAACATAGATTAAAATAAATTGAAAACTAAATAATCTACACTGAGGAATGAATAGGTCAAAAAGGAACACCTTGAAACAAAAAGTGATTTAATGAAAGAGAATGACAATGAGAGAAAATATGAAAATTTCTGTAATGCAACAAAAGCATAAGGTATGGAAACTTTATATGTTCAAATGCTTTCACAAATAAATTATAGAAAGAACAGATTGATAAATTCGGTATGCAACTGAAAAATAATGTATTTGAAATCTCCAATTACAAATGAAATTGGAAATTTTAGACATCAAAGGATAGAAATAAAATGGAAAATAAAAAAACTATTGCACTAATAAATAGAACTAGGAGTTAGTTTTATGAATAAAAACAATAAAATAGATAAACTATTATTTAGTCTGATTTTGCAAAGAAGAAAAACAGATTGTAAGCATCAAGCAATGAGAAGAATCAATACATGACCAAGGAAAATAAAATTAAATAAATTATTTTGCTCAACTACATGTTGCTAAATCTAACAAATTAAGTGAATTAGCAGGGACAGTAAGTGCTTCAAAGGGATTTAGCAACTGGTCAGAAGGAGATAGCAGGAATCTGTTCGTTAGCACTAAAGCAGGACTCTGTTGCTTTGTTCATAGTCAGAGGTGGATCAAAGTTCTGGGTGGTAGTTCCCAGACTTGTAGCAGAACTTGTAGCCATAGTGGATCTAGGACTCTTGTCACAGTTTCAGGGACACAAAAGAGTGCTTGTAGTTAACTCACAGACTAGAGCACAGGCCAAAACAGTAGCAAACATCTGTCCTTAGATCATATCACCTTGGAAGAGCTAAAAGCTACAGATGACTAGTAGCATCTATGAAAACAGCTGCAAAAGAGCCCTGAAGCCTGAGACACTTTGTGTCATGCCCCTTACCCTGGAAGTACAACCCTACTTTAACAAAGAATTAAAAGTCAAGCAATATTATAGTAACATGAGCAAGTGACAGGAAAAAAAATCTGACCGTTAAAAGTTACTATGGTGACTAGAATGAGCAACATGCACACACAGAAAATAAAAAAAAGTTAAAGTTCTTACACCCAAACCTCCAAGAACAATATAAATTGATCTTAGGCCATTGAAGAGTGAAAAAAGACTTTGAAAATCCAGTAAGAGGGGTAGAGGAAAAATTGGGAAGAAGGATGAAGGTGATGGAAGAAAATCATGGAAAAAGAATCAACATGTTGGTAAAGGAATCCCAGAAAAACAGTGAAGAAAATATCACCTTGGGACTGTACCAAATGGTAAAAGAGTTTTAAAAAATCAAAGAGTAGAATGCCTTAAAAAAGCAGAACTGGCAAAATGGAAAAAGAGGCACAAAAAAATCACTAAGAAAAAAAACTCAAAAAGTAGAATTGAGAAAATGCAAGCTAATGGCTCTATGAGAAATCAAGAAACAGTAAAACAAAACCAGAAGAATGAAAACCAGAAGACAATGTGAAAAGTCTCACAGGGGAAACAACTGACCGATTTAGAAATTATTGAACTACTTGAAAGCAATGATCAAAAAAAGACATTATCTTTCAGTAAAGTATCAAAGAAAACTCACCTAATACCCTAGAACGAGAGTGTAAAATAAAAATGGAAAGAATTCCCTGATCACCTCCTGAAAGAGATTCCAAAATGAAAACTTCCAGGAATATTACAACCAAATTCTAGAGCTCCTAGGTCAAGGATAGCATATTGCAAGCAACCAGAAGGAAAGAATTCAAGTATCATGGTGTTCCAGTCAGAATAAAACAAGATTTAACAACTTCTACATTAAATGATTGGAGGGATTTGAATACATTTTAGAGGGCAATGAAGCTAGGATAACAACCAAGAATTACATATCCAGGATAGATGGATATAATCCTTCAGGGTTAGAATTGGGCATCCAAAAATTCATGTTGAAAATACCAGAGATGAATAGAAATTCAAGACAATCATAAAAAAAGATAAACAAGAAAGGGAAACCATAAGTTAATAATGGTAAACTATAATACATTGTTACATGAGAAGATAGTACTTATAGCTGATAAGGACATTATCTTTTTTTATTGCATTTAGTGGAGTTTATGTAGAGAGAGGTCACAGGGGTAAGTTGATTATGAAGGGATATCTTTAAAAAGCAAACTTCAGGGGTGAGAGGAATGTACTGGGAGAAAGGGAAAGGGAGAAGTAGAATGGGGTAAATTATTTCACATGAAAGAGGCAAGAAAAAAATTTACAGTGGAAGGGAGGTTGGGGGGAGTATAAGTGAGTAAAACTTACTTTCATCAGAATTGGCTCAAAGAGGGAATAACATATGCATTCAATTTGGCATAGAAATATATTGTTCCCTACAAAAAGTAAGAGGAGAAGGCAATAAGAGAATAGGTATTGAGGTAAAAGAATGGAGGGCAAACTGAAAGAGAGAATAGTACGAAGAAAAACACTTTTAGGGATGGACAAGGTGAAAGGAGAAAGAATAGAGTAAATGGGGAATAAAAGAAAGAGAAATGCAATTAGTGATAGTAACTGAAAAAATATTTTTGAAGTAAGATTTTCTAATAAATTTCTCAAAAATATAGAAAACTTAAACAAATTTATAAAAGAGTCAATCCCCAATTGAAAAATAATCAAAATATACAGTTTTCAGTTGAAGTAAATAAGGTTATCTATAACCATATAAAAACGCTCTAACTCACTATTCTTTGGGGGAATGAAATGAACATATATTTCATACTTATTAGATTGGCCAATAGGAAAGTAAAGGAAAATTTCAAGTGTTGGAGAGAATGTGGGAAAAATGGGGTATTAATGTACTTCTAGTGGAGTTGTGAACTGATTCAAACATTCTCTAAAGCAATTTGGAATTATGCTCAAAGGGCTACACAATGATATATACCATATGATCTAATAATACCACTACTAAGCCTGTATCCCAAAAGCGATATGAAAAAAGGAAAAGGATACTATTGTACAAAAAAATTTATAGCAGCTATTTTCTCATGACCAAGAACTGCTAATTGAGGGAATGTTCATGAATTGGGGAATGCTTGAAAATGTTGTGATATATGATAGTGATGGCATAGTCTTGTGCTGTACAAATGATGAGAAGGATCCTTTCAAAAAAATGTAGGAAGACATACGAACTGATGCAAAATGACACAAGTAGAATCAGGATAATATGATACACAACAACAACACTGAATGATGATCAAATCTGAATGACTTAGCAGGGATTTAGTAATCTAATGTGACGAAAAATATTATTTTCCTTGAGAGAAAGAATTGGAATCTGAACACAGACCAAATCATACTTATAAACTATATTTTCTTGTAGTTTCTTGTATGATTTATTTTGTAGGTGGCTAATCTGGAAATAGATTTTGCATGCATACACATTTATAAGCTATATAAAATTGCTTTCCTTCTCATTGAGAGCAGAAGGAGGTAAGGAGTAAGAGAATTCAGAATTAAAAATTTAAAAGAAAAACCTAATGCTATTTCTTTCCTGAAATTGAAAGGAAATAAATTTAAAATAAAAGCTTTAAATATAAAAAAATATTGAAAAATTCATTAGTTTCTATACGTTTTTATCTCACACACATACTATCTAACTTTCTCTCCTTAACTATTATAAATATGGTATTACCTTTATATAGCCAGATGCTGCTTTCTTCCTCCCTAGGCATGTTATTGTTACTTGTGGAGCCAGTCCCTCTTCTCCTCTTAAGTGCTGTAATTCATCTGAATAGAAACGGCTCTTATGCTTTCCTCTCTATCTTTTGAATAATGAAATTATCATCAATCAAGCCAATTACTTACCAGTTGCTGCTTTCAGGGGACATAGAATTCTGGTATTTGGAAGGAATCTCCAAGTTCACTGTAATGATCAAGTCTTGACACTCTGGTAAAGTATTTCAGATGATTTGTTTCTCAAAGTCATCCATTTGCTAATTCTGCCTATGCCATCTACACCTTATTCTTATTTAAAAATGTATTCTATTAATCTATCTATTCTCCTCAATACTATTCATCATTTAGTACTGATTTTTTGGTTAAGGAATATTCATTTCTATTGTAGCCATCTAGTTATGAGTTCCATTCTACAAAGACCTAGTATACTTAGTTGAATTTCCTTATATTTTTTAAAATCTTTTTTATATTTTATTTTTTACATCCATATTCTGTATTTTTGTCTATAGACACCTGAGGCATTGAGATTCCTTCCACTGCTCCTTTTGGTAGATTTTCCTCTTATTTATTTTTTCCAGTAATAGCTTTGTATATGAATATAGTTTTCTCTTACTCTCCATTTTTGAAGTTTTCTTAATAAGTTTCATAAGTGTATGTGTAATCTCATTTGTTTATTTTTATTTATTTATCTTTCATTGACTTTTATTCTTAAGGTTTTTTTTACTGACTCCATTTCTAAGAATCCATAATCTCTTTCACTCTTGCCCTGAAATCTCATACCTTTCACAGCCCTTCACCAATTCTTTAGCAAGATTTTACTTCTCAAATCAACCTTTTTTTTCTTTTTAAGAGATTACTTTCAATAGACCAGAGTTCTGAAAACTGAGAGTGGGTGGAGAAGACTGGGGAGGAGAGTAAGCAGGGTAAATGTTGAAAATGTGACTCATGTAAAGACAGTCATGTTCATTTAACAAAGAAGATGGAAGGGGGAAGGTTTGTTGCTCTAGTAACTTATACTACCACCATAATTAAATCCTGTCCTTCAGTCATAACTGCCTCACAAAATCTATTCCCACTTTTCTCTTTTCCTCTCATATTCATCATTGTTGTGTGGAGAGGACAAGGTGCCTCAAATACAAAAACAGCTTATTTCATTGACCTCTCCAGGGAACAAGTTGCTCTCACAGCTTTATTTTTTTTTTTTTCATTCTTACCACTTTGAAACCCCACTAAGATCTCAGGTGTCTGCCATTCCAGGAGGAAGCGGAAAGTGAGACAATAAAAAGCATTTAAAATAGAAGTATCTTAGTGAGCAAATCTTTCTTTCAATTTGAAGAATTGTCATATAAGCAAGGCCAAAATAAATTAAGTAATAAGAAGAGTACATATCATAGTTTAGTCATGAAATGTACTAAATGTAGGCAGGGCCTAATGAACAGAACTCTCTTTATTGGCTGAATATGACAAAAAACATTTCCGAACAGATCACTTTAGGGCCTTTCTTACCCAACAGTTTGAACTGAAAGGCCTCAGTCCCTTTATACTGCTGCCTCTTTGATGTTTAAACAGTTCTCCAATTACCCTGAGAGCACAGATAATTTTCCCCCACAACTCCTCCCTCCTATTCATACATACTAATGAATGTACACAGGCTCATTTTGAATGTCATTGTCAACCGGATGTTCACATAAGATAGGCAAACCTATGGGACAAAAAGAAAGATAAGTTCATCCAGAAGAGAGTTGAAAACTTACCCTACTTTTGTGAGAATGAGACCTTTTCCCCCAGTCTCATAGAGTTAAGCACAAGGACTATGAATTACAAATGTAGCAAGCTTACTTAAAAGAAAAAAAATAAGGTGCCCCTGACCTGCTTCGAGGAGCGCGAAGGGAACTGGACCCCGAGGTCCCGGAACGCCCCGGACCCGGCGCCCCGAGGGCGGGGCAGGGACAGGCGAGGCTGCCAGGAGAAAGAAAAGGAAGTAAAGGGAGTGTGGCCCAGCCAGAGCCATGACTGACGGGATCCTGGGGAAAGAGGCCACCAATGGAGATCCCCATCCACGGCAATGGCGAGACTGGACGGCTTCCTGAAGATGATGGGCTTGCACAGGACCTGCAGCATATGATTGTGTCTGGACCAAATCTCAATGAGAGGAGCATCGTGTCAGGAGGCTATGGGGGCCCAGCTGATGGTCTAACCCCCACAGGGCCTGGCCTTCAGCCGCCCACAGTGCAACCCCTGCTGGCCCGGAGAATTGCTGGGGAAAAGTTTGACATTGTCAAGAAGTGGGACATCAACACCTACAAGTGTACGAAGCAGCTGCTGTCCGAACGGTTTGGCCGAGGATCAAGCACCGTGGACCTAGAGTTGGAGCTGCAGATTGAGCTGCTGCTACGGGACACGAAGCGCATCTTCAGTTAGGCCGAGCACTCACTGCTCACCTCTGCAGCCTGCTGCAGACTCATCATGCCCTGGGTGATGTCTTCGCTGACCTCAGCCAGAAGTCCCCCAAGCTCCAGGAGGAATTTGGTTATAATACAGAGACTCAGAAGTTTTTGTGTAAGAATGGGGAGACCCTGTTGGGAGCTGTCAATTTCTTTGTGTCCAGCATCAACACCCTGGTCACCAAAACCATGGAGGACACACTCTTATGACTGTCAAGCAATATGAGGCTGCCAGACTGGAATATGATGCATACCGCAGACTTAGAGGCACTGAGCTTGGGTCCATGGGATGCCGGGACCGTGGGCAGACTTGAAAGTGCGCAGGTCACATTCCAGACACATCGTGAGAAGTATCAGAAACTTCATGGGGACCTGGCTATCAAGCTCAAATTTCTGGAGAACAAGATCAACGTGATGCACAAACAGCTGCTGCTTTTACACAATGCTGTGTCTGCTAACTTTGCTGGGAACCAGCAGCAACTTGAGCAGACTGCAGCAGTTCAACATCAAGCTTCGGCCCCCAGGCTCTGAGAAACCCTCCTGGCTGGAGGAGCAGTGAGATAGCCTGGCCTGCCCCTCTACTCCCAAGAAGCACTCCTGGCTACTGGAGCAGTGAGGGCTGCCCCCTTGGATTGGCGCCTGTCCCCAAGAAGCCCTCCTAGGTGGAGGATCAAAGGACCTCCTCCCTAGGAGGGGCTGAGGGGAGCAGGAATAAGTGCCCTCCTCTCCAACAAGCTCACTAGGGGAGCAGAGAGAAGACTTTTTTGGTAGGAAAGACAGGGAAAGCAAGAATATACACTTCCCCTTCCCCTCATCTTTTCTTGCCCAGGATCTCCCTTCCAGGACCTTAGCTTCTTGTGGGTGGTAAAGGGATGCACACCCCAGGAGAGGGGACCAGGTTGGGCAACTACAGGGCCAGGTGCAACAGCACTTAGTTCTGATGCCTAAGCCCCTGCTCCTCTGTCACCTAGTTTGGGCTCATTCTCCAGATCTTTTCCCACTACCCCTCAGCCAATGGTTGTTTTCCCCAAGGGCCCTCTTCCCAACCAATGGTATTAATTCCCAGGGTTCTCCCTTAAGCCAATGGCATCACTCCTGGGTCTTTCCCTTGGCCAATAGCAGGTCTCCTGGGGCCCTACCCTGAGCTAGTATCACTCTGGGATCCTTAGCCAATGGCGTTGCCCTCAGTGCCCTCCCCCTACACTCCCTCCATTACTGTTGGGGGGAGGGAGGGAGAGGGGAGAGTCTTAGGACCAAAGGATACCAGACTGGGGAGGTATGGGGCAAGGACTAGGGGTGCTGTGCTGTCTGTCCCAGCATTTGCCTGTCTCTTTCTATGCACTGGAGCCAGGGTGGTGTTTCTCTTAATTTAATTGTGGATGGGACTCTAGGGTGCCTGTCCAGTCTGTAGAAACTGTCACACCAGCCCTAGGGTGGCCTGGGAGCCTGGGACCAGAAATAAACCTTTCATAAAACCTGAAAAAAAAATGAGAACCAGGTAAACCATATTTGACAGTTGCAAAGGCTTCATTTGAATCCTGAATTATTCTGTATACTTTCTTAGCAGATAAATGAATCTATTTAGGTCAAAATAAAATCTAAATTATCAAAACACTAACATTCAATATCATCTAAAAGATATTGTTTCATGAAAATTTCCCTACAAATTTTCAGAACCAGAGTCATTAAGTATATATAAGTGTATATGTATATATATACATATATACATACAGATATATAGATATAAATATAGACTCTCACAAGAGATAATCAATTTTAGGCTGTGTGAAACTCAGTGAAGTGCAATGTACTTGAATATTTTTTCATTGTTTCATTGTTTTCTGTAGTGAGTAGTTAATCCAATTGTTTTTAAATTTTTTTCCCCAAAACTCAAAGATAAAATAGAAAGTATTGATGATCACATATTTTATACATAGGATTCTGAGGTTCTTCTTCCAAGGCAAGGCAGTTGACTGCCTTTCTGGAAAAAAGAATGCTGATATATAGTAAAGTAATAATAGTGTCCTTGGGTGACTTAGATTTAGGTAAGGATCCATGAAACGTGAATTTCTTTTGGGAATTAATTACGTATTTTTCAAAATAAGTATTATACAAAGGTTATACTAAAGGTACTATTTATATCTACTCAGTTATTTGTAAATCAATACAATCTAATTAGTAAACATTTATTTAATACTAATTTGTGAAGCTGGTTATTGTAGAAAATAAATCTTTCACTTTTGAATTCATTTGTAAAATGACAAAACATCAAACTATTTTAATGTTAAAATTATTATTTTTCATAAGGCATCAAGTATACTTTGAACTTAGCAGGCACAAACTCAAAAACCCTGCCTTTGATGCTTATTTCTTTTGTGATTTTCAACATATTAACCTACTTAATATTCCTTTTTGTTATCCTTAAGTTGAAAACATTAGACTGTATATGGCTGAAAGATCATTTGCAGTTGTAGATCTGTGATCTGGTGAACCTTCATCAGTCATTAGAACTTAAGCAAGTCATTTAATCTCTCTATGGCACATGTTTTTGAAAATGTTTTGTTTTTAATTTTTGACAGTTAAAAAAAAGAAAACTAGCTTTTGTCTCTCTTGGTAGCTGTGACTATCAAATGGAATAATGTGCAAAGACCTTAGCAAACTTGAAAGTGATATATAAACATGAGCTACAACTGATGCTATGTGTGTCTTTTATTTATGAAGAGGCTATATATTTTTCTCTTAGTGTTCAAGGGAAAAATATCCATGATCACTTCTTTATAGTAATAATGAAATTCTTCCCATCAGTAGTTGGTATAACATGCTGATAAGCATACCAATTGCCGATTGAGTACCAATGCCAATGTGTTTGTCCTTTGTTGTCGAATGATGACATGCCTTGCAGAAAAATGATAACATGACTTACACTTGACTTTGTTTTGAGTAAAGGAGGATTGTGCAGATCACGAGCCTGACTTCTCCTCCAGTCATCTGATTTCAGTGACTATATATTCATCAAGATGACTGGAGATGACCCAAGATGAAGCAATTGGGGTTAAGTGACTTGCCCAAGGTCACACAACTACTGAGTGTTGTGTCTGAAGTGAGATTTCAACTCAGGTCCTTCTGACTCCTGCACTGGTGCTCTATCCACTACACCACCTTGCTGCCCCTATCAATGCCGATACAGTCTTCAAGGATGATGGCATAACTGATGATTACATATTTCAGGACATGACCAAGAAGCCAAAATAGAAAAAAAAAGAAATGCACAAGAATTTCTTAGAACAAAATGTTATTGGCAAGTTATTGATGAAATTAAGTTGCAACAGGACTGGAAAGGTAAGAAAATACCAGATTTTGAAGGTTTCAAAAGTCAATCAAGATTGCCATTTGGATTATAAATGTAATAACCATAGATTCATCAATGTATCTAATTCTATAATGGTGAGGAGTTTAAATACATACCATATGATGGTCTATTAAATGAACAGGTAATTTTTTAATTTAGACTGACTTTGGTAGGATCATGATAGAATTCGTCATGAACTTGAAGTGCTATCTTATGGAAGCAGGATTAAACTTCTTAAATTTGATCTACCATTTTCTGTGACAAAAGGTTATAGGAGTAGGCATGTGAGAATTGAAAATGGCTTGAGCTAAATAATAGGAGTAGAAAATTGTGTAGATGATTGGGAATAATTTGGGCTAATTCTGTAAATCAGAAGATGTTCTCCTGACCCATGTACTGGCCTATATTCTATGCTTTTGATGTGAAGAGTAAGATCAAAGAAAATTAAAGTGGTTATAAAAGGTTTAAGGTTGAAAGAAGAAGAATTGGAAAATAAAACTTGAAGAGGTGAAGTAGAGGATGAAAAACAGAAAGGTAGCTAGTAAGAGAAGGAAAGGGAAGTTTTAGTGATCTCATTTGGGGCTTTCTTGACAAAGGTACCAGAATGGTTTGCCATTTCCTTCTCCAGATCATTTTACAGATGAGGAAACTGAGGCAAACAAGGTTAAGTGACTTAATTAGGATCACAGAGCTAGGAAGTTTATGAACTCAGGTATTCTTGATTCCAAACCCTGTGCTGCATCCAGTGCACAACATGTTTTCTCAGAACAATGACAGAGTAAAACAAATGATAGAGTGGATGGGGGATAAGGCAAATCAGTGAAACAGGAAACTAGTTTAGAGATTAAGGAAAATAAATTGAATGGGCTCAAGTTTTAGGGGCAATTTCAAGCTGCAAATATTTTCTCCTGACTATTAAGTGTCTAAAAAGAAAAAGCTGAAAAGGTCAGCCATATTGGAGAATATAAAAAAATTGCACAGTAGATTTCACTTGCATATTATGTATAATTTTTGCATTCTGTCATAGCCAAGAGTGATCATATTTCCTTAAAAGAGAAGTGGCAAAACCTGCCTGATGAATTTCTCTCCAATACTCCATGTTATCCAGGATAAATAGAAATAAACAAATATATATATATATATATTTTCTAACAATTCTAACAAATATATATATATATATATATATATATATATATTTGTTACAGATGAGGAAACTGAGGCAAACAAGGTTAAGTGACTTAATTAGGATCACAGAGCTAGGAAGTTTATGAACTCAGGTATTCTTGATTCCAAACCCTGTGCTGCATCCAGTGTACAACATGTTTGCTCAGAACAATGACAGAGTAAAACAAATGATAGAGTGGATGGGGGATAAGGCAAATCAGTGAAACAGGAAACTAGTTTAGAGATTCTAACAAATCTGTAACAAATATATATATATATATATATATATATATATATATATATATTTTCTAAAGGAAACAGCACTCTTTGAAGGTGATGTTTGGTAATGGGGTAATGGTTATGAAAAATAAAAGAAAACCATTCAACAACTTAAAGGAGAAATAAAGTCCTATAAATAGTAAAAAAAAAAAATTCACAGTCTCCAGAATCTCAGTGCAGTGAAGATACCTTTATCAGCTTTATACATACCTTGAGCCTGTTGCACTCTGAATCTGG
Organism: Potorous gilbertii; assembly: GCA_028658325.1. Lineage (NCBI taxonomy): Eukaryota > Metazoa > Chordata > Mammalia > Diprotodontia > Potoroidae > Potorous > Potorous gilbertii. Next base: position 439,027,157 of record CM053771.1, on the reverse strand, counting down.
GATGCCTGTGGACCCCTGCCTAGGGGCTTTTCTGGGTCCTCCTGGCTTTGGCTTTGGAGTGATTATCAATAATAACTGTTGCTGTTTCCCTTCCAACCTGATGCTTTTCTTTTTCTTGGACTCATTAAAGGGGCCATGTCAGGGCTACTGCTTAACCAGTCTTATTCAATGAATGGGCATAACCTCACCCTTAGTAAGTAACTGCAAAGACCTTGGTCTAAAGGACCCAAGGTCTCCCAGTGCATCCTGGGTCATCACAAGTCATCCTGATGAATATCTGGTCACAGGATTCAGATGGCTCTGGAGGAGGAGTGAGACTGGTGACCGGCAAAGCCCTACCTCACCCAAAACAAAGTCAAGTGCAGGTCATGTCATCATTTCTCTAATGGCATGGTCTTCTTCTTCAATGAAGGGTGAATAAAATACATACATACATACATACACACATACACACATACATACGCAGGTATATATGTGAACATATCAACATATATGTATACATATATATCTGTGTTTATATATATAGATACATATATACACATATAAATATACATATATGTATATGTAAAATATACAAATATACATCTGTCTATGTTTATATCTACTTCTATATCTATATATGTATATTTATATATCTACAAAGCTGTTGTGCTGACCTCATTGTTATATGCTTGTGAAACATGGACTGTCTACCAGGTCCATGCCAAGAAACTGAATCACTTCCATTTGAACTGTCTTAGGAAGATTCTGAGGATCACCTGGCAGGATAAGGTACCAGACACTGAAGTCCTTGTGTGAGTTGAACTGCCAAGTATTCAAACTATGTTTCAGAGAGTGCAACTCTGATGGGCTGGCCTCGTGGTTCGATTGCAAAACATACGCTTGCCAAAGACTATTTTATGGAGAACTCACATGGGGCAGGCAATCACATGGTGATCAGAAGAAATGATACAAGAACACTCTCAAGGTCTCTCTCAAGAACTTTGGATTTGACTGTGCAACATGGGAGACAGTGTCACAGGACCACTCGACAAGAAGGACTCCCATCAGAAAGGGTGGGTGCTGTGCTCTTTGAGCAAAGCAGAATTGAGATAGCAAAAAGGAAACACAGAATGAGAAATTTGAGAAATCAATCCCAAATATTCACACTGACTGTCTGCACCCAACCTGTGGTAGAGCATTCCAAGCTCATATTGTTCTGATAAGCCACAGTTGGAAGCACTGAAATTTCACTTTATTATGGTGATGTCATTTTGGTCCTCTGAAGATGAAGGACAATAATCAAAACAACCATCTATCTATCTATGTATCTATCTATCTATGGCCCTTGATGATGCCCTAAAATCAAAGTTGCACATTCTTATTTTGTTTGACAGAAGATGAGTCTGAAACAAACAAAATGCAAATATATATATGAAATAACACTCCTGCAAATAAGTACACACACACACAAACACACACACGTAGCTAAATTTTAATATGAATAGGCAATTTCTTCCTAATGCAATTAATAAAATTTACAGAAGCTGGCAAAGTGAAATATAGAAAGAAAAAGAAAGAACAGAATGAATGAGAAGGAACAGAATGATGTTGATCATGTCACTTCTCGAGCATTGAAAAATTTTTGAATATAAAGCATTTTACAAACAGTCCAAGAATTCCTTTTAAGGAAAAAAAGTCCCTACAGTTAAACATTTATATGATACATTTTAAGAAATATATAGTGATGTTTTGGAGGAAGGGGATGGCTACTACATTATTGATTTTCTTTTAAAAATCTTGCCTCTTAGTTCTGTTTTCAAATGTGTTGCCTGATAAAATAGGGCATGGAAACTGGCATGGCAATTTAAAGCAGATTCTTATTATTGCACAGCACAAATTACATGCAAGTAAGGAAATATTTTATTTATATATTAACATAGTGGGTGTAATATTATGCTTGTGCTCAAGAAGATCTGAATAATTAGTTGTGAATGTGAAAACTATCATGAGTAATTTTATGTTTATATGTTTTAGATTCCTAGTACAATAGAATTCTCTTGACACAAAAGACTATTTTTCATGTTATCTATATTTTTAGATGCTGTTTTACTATTGTCTATATAACATGTGTTTAATGAATATATGCTGGATTGCATTGAAATGCATTTTGAATTTTTGTTTTCCAAGTGTGTTGATGAGTGGATGAAATACCCTTTCACTTAGTCACATTTCAATATGGAAGGTGGCTTTCTAGGTCTCAATGACAAATAGAACACATGGAGATCAAACCCACTACCTTGTTCTCAATTATATCATGTGTTGGTTTACACTAAAGATAAAGCAGACAGTTTATTAAAACTCCAGATTTTCCCCCATATTGCAGTTTAATTTTATAACTGGTTCTGCTTTTTCTATGTGCCATACCTTTCTCCTCAAGTTATGGTATTTAGAATATTTGACCTTGAAGAAAAAATTGTACATATTTTCTGCCTTTTTCACAGTATCCCTCTTCAAAATTCTAGTCAAAACCATTCTTGACAGAATAAAGTGATCTTTGATACTAGCGCAGCATTCATTGTTGCCGTGAAATGTATTTCTATTGACAAATTTACAGTCAATTGGATTTGGTCCTCTGACCCATTTGTTGACCTTGACATCAAGCAGAGCAACACAAAAGAATAGTTTTCCCTTAATCATAGTGTGCATTTCTATGTGAATGGAGAAATTTTTACAGCAGGGTAATTAGTTACATTTTGGCTTTACATCAACTTTCATGCACTTCCTCTTCATGAAAAAGCCAGGCAACAAAAGGATTTAACTATACATTTGGCAACATTTTTCCTGATAACTATTTATTAAGAAGTTATTAAAATAATCACATATCATCCTCTAGATAAAGTAGAAGTTAATGTACAAAATGCTTTTTCTTTAAAACATAAGTTTAGTTCCATATAACTGCCAAAAATGAACGTTAGATAATATTGGTTAAACAAAAGTAAAATATCTTTAAATTATTCAACCCCTATTCTTAGGTCAATTTCACCTGCCATTTTTTAGTTTTTACTTTTGATCTTTATAAATAGCTGATGAACTTTAATATATTTTTAAGTGTATGAATTTGAGAGTGAGATAAGATTTTGTTTCCTTCCTTAATAAAAGAATAAATCAATTTGTGGCAATATTTAGCTGATATCATTGGTGTTAATTTCCTGATGAATTCTCTATCTTTGTTTCTTAAATCCTATAATTCATTTAATGGAAAACATGAAAATGGTTATGCATTATTTTCTGCCTCTAAAGTAACCAGGATACATATTAGTCAACTTTAGGTCATTCTCTTGAGAAACTCCTTTCTCTTTTAAGTTGCTAGAATCTCCTGTCTCCTCTTATGCACATTATTATAAAGTTTCAATATAAGGAGAATCATTCTTTATTGAAAGAATAGAAGAAAATAATGTATGATGAGAAACAGAAATCATTTTTCTTATTGTTCATCACAATTTTTGTTTTTAATAATATTACTACATTAATAGAAGTCCTCAGTTTGAAAATTAGCAATGGCAAACATTCAGGTCTTCTGGGTTCACTCTGGCATTCCACAAAAGAAAGAAAATGCCTTTTCTGGTGGAGGTTATGCTAAATCACTACCCTAAAAACAAGGAAGGAGGAAGAGAAAGAAAATAAAGAGGAGCAATGGCATGAGCTTTTGAGATGTGGGGAATACATTAGAACCTATACTCTTCAGTAGTAATAAATGTGACTGAGATGTTTTAGATGCTTTACAGTAGAAATAGAACATCAAATGTAGAAAGTGAATAGTTGCATAAGAAGATGTCACTGAAGAAATATACTTCAGATGATAAGATGGTGCTCTTCTGACCAGGACTAGATTTTAGCTAACAGGAATGAGAAAAAAATATATTAGTCAAATAATTGTGAATATGAATGTTATAAATTGAAAATAGAGAGGAATTTTTTCAAGAGTAAAAGTTAGGCTATAGAAGAGCTGTGGAAAACTTGTGTCAAGGAGAAAAAAAAGAGAAAAGGACTTCTTGGCTCCCCAAAAATATTTATAATAGCTCTTTCAGTGGTGGTTAAGAATTAGAAATCTAAGATATACCCACCTTTTGAAGAATGGCTGAACAAGTAGTAATATATAATTGTAAAGCAATATTATTTTGCTAGAAGAAATGACAAGCAAAATAATTACAGAAAATCTTGGAACTGAGAGAAAGTAAAGTGATGAGAAGCAGGAGAATGTTGACTATAACAATAGCAATATTGTACAATGAAGAACTGTGAATAATTTAGCTATTTTTAGCAATATAATGATCCAACTCAACCCCAAATGACTCTTGATGAAGCATGTTATCTATCCCCAGACAAAGAATTTGTATTGTCTGAATACAATCAGAAGCATACCATTTATTTTTTACTTTCTTTGTTTCTTTCTTTCTGAGTTTTCTTGAGCAAAATGGGTAAGAAATATTTTACATGACTGTATGCATATTATCAATATCAGAATCAAGGGTGGGAGAGAGAAATAGAATTTTGAATTAATGATATATATGTAATTGTTTTTTACATGTAATATGGGAAAAAATATTATTACAAAATAACTTTACTACCGGCTTCACTAATTCTGGATTCCACCTGCTCCAGGGCACCTGCCTCTCTCTCCCATATCCCATTCTCATCATGTTTTTTATTGTCTTCCTCCTTCCCTTAGCATGTAAAATGCTTGAGAACAGGGACGGGGTTAAGTTGCTGAATTTGCATTCTCAATATTTAGTCCAGTGCCTGGCACATAAAAATACTTAAAAAAAAATTTGTTTTATATATATATATAAAACTTGACACAAGTTTTCCATAGCTCATATCTATATGTCTATATCTATATCTATATATATATATAAATAGAAAATTAATAAAAGTTGTAATGCTTGCTTTGATGGCAGACTTTAAATACCCAAGACTGGTATGGAAGGTTTTATTTAATTAAAAAAATTGACCATGTACTAGGGCATAAAACATTACAATTCAGTGCAGAAAAGCAGAGATAATCAATGCATCCTTTTCAGATCAAACTGAAATCAAAACCATATATAAAAAAGGACCAAAATTAATTTAAAACTAAATAATATAATCCTAAAAAATGAGTTAGTTAAATGACAAACCAGAGAAACAATCAATATTTTCATTCATGAGGATAACAGTAATGAAACAACCTACCAAAACTTATGAGATTCTGTAAAATAAGTTCTTAGGGAAAGTTTTATATATGTTAATGCCTGTTTGAATAAAATAGAGAAAGAAGAGATTAATGAATTGGGCATGCAGCTGAAAAAGGTAGAAAAAAACAAATTAAAACTCTCTAAGTAAATACGAAATTAGAAATAATGAAATTCAAAGGAAAGATTAATAAATTTGAAATTTAGAAAATTAGTGAACAATTAAATAAAACTAAATGTTGATACTATGAAAAAAACAATAAAATTGATAAACCTTTGGTTAATTTGATTTAAAAAAAGAAAGAAAAAACAAAACTAGCAATATAAAAAATTAAAAGCAATAACTCACCTCCAATGAGGAGGAAATCAAAACAATAATTAGAAACTATTTTGCCAAACTGTATGCCCACAAATTTGACAATCTAATTGAAATGTGTGAATATTTTAAAAAATACAAATTGCCCACACCAACAGAAAAGGATGTTAAATACATAAATGACCTCTTCTCTGAAAAACTAATTGAACAAATTATCAATGAACTAAATGCAAAAAAAAATTCTCCAGGGTCTGATGGATTTAAAAATGATTTCTATCAAACATTTAAAGAACAATTATTTCCAATATTATATAGACTATTTAGAAAAATAGGTGGAGTCCAACTAAAATTTTTTTATGATACAAATATAATTCTGATGCCTAAAATAGAAAGAATCAATGTGGAAAAATAAAATTTAATGCCTGTTTCACTAAAGAATATGGAAGCAAAAATATTAAACAAAACATTAGCAAAAAGATAAGAGCAAACTATCATGAGAATAATGCATTATGATGAGGTAGGATTTACAACAGCTATGCAGGGTTGGTATAATATTAGAAAAATCGTCAGCATTACTGACCTTTCCACAACAAAGAACCATATGATTATCTCAATAGATGAAGAAAAAAATCTTTTTGCAAAACACGACACACATTCCCACTGAAAACATTGGAGGGCATAAGAATAAATAGAACCATCCTTAACATAATAAGTATTATCTACGTAAAATCATCAGCAAGCATTATATGTAATAGGGACAAACTAGAGGCATTTCCAATAAAGTTGGAGTAAAATAAGGATGTGAATTATCACCACTCTTATTCAATATGATACTAGAAATGTTAGCTAGAAATGAGAAGAAAAGAAATTGAAGGAATAAGAATAGGCAAGGAATAAAGAAATTTCTCAGTCTTTGCAGATGATATGATGATATGCTCAAAGAATCCTACAGGATATAAGAAAAAATTTCTTGAAGCAGTAAACAGCTTTGGTAAAGTAGCAGGTTACAGAATAAACCTATACAATTCACTTGCATTTCTATATATTACTAACAAAGTCCAACAACAAGAGATAGAAAGAGAAATCCCATTTACGAATTACGAAACACTTTTCAAACAAATAAAGTCAGATATAAGTAAGTGGAAAAATTACATCAATTTATGATGAGTAGCCTGAGGTAATATAATAAAAATGATCATTCTACCCAAATTAATTTACTTATTCAGTGCCGTACCAATCAGACCACCAGAAAACTATTTCCTAAAGCTAGGAAAAAATAGTATCATAATTTATCTGGAAGAACAAAAGGTCCAGAATTTCAATGGAATTAATGAAAAAGAAATGTTAAGGCAGGTTGTCTAGTCATACCAGGTCCAAAATTGTTTTATGAAACAATAATCATTAAAAACCATTTAGTACTGGCTAATAAGTAGAGAATTATATCTGTGGAATAGATTTGATACTCAAGAGAGAGTAGTCAAAGAATATAGCAGTCTACTGTTTGATAAAACCAAGAACCCCAGCTTCTGGGATAAGAACTCACTGTTCAATAAAATCTGCTGGGAAAACTGGTTAATAGTGTGGTGGAAAGAGGACATAGACCAATACCTTCTACCGCACACAAGAATGAAGTCCAAATGGTTTCATGATATAGACATAAAAGCTGATGATATAAATATATTATATGAGCAAAGGATAGTGTATCTGACAGATTAATGGAGAAAGAAGAAATTTATGACCAAACAAGAGATAGAGAACATTATGAAATGAAAAATGGATAATTTTGATTACATTAAATTGAAAAGTTTTTGCACAAACTCAGTGCAAACAAGATTAGGAGGGAAACAGAAAACTGGGAAACAATCTTTGCAAATAGTGTCAGGGACAAAGGTCTCATTTCTAAAATATGTAGAGAAATGAGTCAAGTGTACAAGAGTACAAGTCATTCCCCAATTGATAAATGGTCAAAGGATATGAATAGGGAGTTTTCAGAGGAAGAAATTGAAGTCATATAGTTATATGAAAAAATGCTCTAAATCACTATTGATAAGAGAGATGGAAATCAAAATAACTCTGAGGTACCACTTCACAACAATCAGATTGTCTAACATGTCAAAAGAGGAAGATGAAATGCTGAAGAAGTGGCAGAGTTGGAACACTAATTCATTGTTGGTGGAGCTGCGAGCTGATCTAACCATAGTGAAGAACAATTTGCAACTATGCCCAAAGGGCTACAAAAATGTGCATACATTTTGACTCAGCAATATCGCTTCTAGAACTGTGTCCCAAAGGATTATAAAAATTGGAAAATGTCCAATAAATAGAAAAATATTTATAGCGTTACTTGTTGTGCTGTACAAGAACTGGACATCTAAGGAATGCTCATCAATTAGAGAATGACTGAACAAATTGTGGTGTATGAATGTAGTGGAATACTATTGTGCTATAAGAGGTGACAAACAGGTGGACTTCATAAAATCCTGGAAAGACTTAATATGAACTGATCTGAGTGAAAAGAGAAGAATCAGGAGAACATTATACACATTAATAGCCACAGTGTTTCTGAGAGGCTAAGCCCTTCAAAGCAATTTAAGGACATAAATCATTTCCCCGAAGTCATTTCAGGCAAAATGCCATCCACATCCAGAGAAAAAAAATAAAATAAAAAAAAAAAACAACAATGGAACTGAAACACAGATTGAAGCATACTTTTTTCTCTTCTGTTGTGTTTGTTTCGATTTCTTTTTTTCATGTTTTTTCCCATTCATTTTAATTAGTCTATGCAACATGACTAATGTGAAAATGTGTTTAATAAAAATATATGTGTGGAAGCCATATAAGTATGCGTGCCATTTAAGGAAAGAAATGAAGGGTGAGGGAGAAAAATTAAGATTTATGGAAGTGATTGCTGAAAATTGAAAACAAAACTAATGTAATTTTTAAGGGGGAAAATGGAAATTCAATGGAATAGAGGATTTTCAAGCATTCTTTATGAAGAGACCAGAGCTGAATAGAAAATTTGACTTTCAACTGCAAGAATCAAGAGAAGCATGAAAAGGTAAAGAAGAAAGAGAATTTATAAAGGACTTACTAAATTTGAATTGTTTACATTCCTACATAGAAAGATGATATTTGTAACTGATGAGACCTTTCTCAGTATTAAGGTAGTTGGAGGAAACAGATAGATTGGTAGACAGATAGATAGATAGACAGACTGATAGAAAGATTGAGTGATAGTGGGCATAAAATGAGTTGAACATTATGGAAAGTTATCTAAAAATAAAATTAAGGGATGAGAAAGGAATATATTGGGAGAAGGATAAAAGTGAAATGGAATGGAGTAAATTACCTCACCTAAAAGAGAAAAGTGTGAGGGAATCAGTGAATCTTACTTTCATTGCATTTGACTTAAAGTGGGAATGACATACACACTCAATTGACTATATTTTCTTACAAGATGATTTCTAGCTTCTTTTGTTGATTACAGCTTTTGGGTAGTCCAAACATTTTTACACTATCTCTCCCATATCCATTTTCCACTTCAGCGGCTTTTTCAATGAGGTATTTCACATTGTCTTCTTTTCCTTTTTTTTAATTTTGGTTCTCTTTTATAGTTTCTTGATTTCTCATTTAGTCATTATTTTCCATTTGCTCCATTGTAATTTTGAAAGAATTGTTTTCTTCAGTGAGCTTTAGGAACTCATTTTCCATTTGGCCAATATTGCTTTTCAGGGCATTTTCAGGACTCACATACAGAAAAATTGAGTGTTTATGGGTTGTGTGATTGTGTGTGTGTGAGTGTGTGTGTGTGTGTGTGTGTATTATGACCAAGTTGACTATGTTATTTTTTTAAAATTATTTCTTTTTAACATTCATTAAATAAATATAATTTTCTTTTTTTCCACTTTTATTGCTATTTTTTTTTTGTTTTGAGATGGTAATATTTAATTTTTTAAAATTAATTAATTAATTAATTTTGACCTTCAACATGTTAGCGTTTTTTTTAAATATAAATTTATTTATTTAAACTTTTACATTCATTTTCACAAAATTTTGGGTTCCAAAATTTTCTCTCCATTTGTCCCCTCACCCCCAGTACACTGAGCATTCAAATTTCCCCTATCACCAATCTTCCCTCTCTTCTATCATCCCTCCCTTCTCTTGTCCCCATCTTCTCTTTTGTCCTGTAGGGCCAGATAACATTTTATTCCCCATTACTTGTATTTCTTATTTCCTAGTAGCAAGAACAATACTCAACAGTTGTGCCGAAAACTGTGAGTTCCAACTTCTCCCCATCCCTCCTTCTCCATCCATTTCCTTTGGGAAGGCAGGCAATTCAATACAAGCTGTATCTGTGTAGTTTTGTAAATGACTTCCATAATAGTCGTGCTGTGTAAGACTAGCTATATTTCCCTCCATCCTATCCTGCCGCCCATTGTTACTATTCTCTCTTTTGATCCTGTCCCTCCCCAAGGGTGTTGACTTCAAATTGTTCCCTCTTCCCACTGCCCTCCCTTCCATCTTCCCCCCCCCACCCTGCTTATCCCCTTCTCTCCCACTTTTCTGTATGGTAAGATAGGTTTTCATACCAAAATGAATGTGCATTTTATTCCTTTCTTTAGTCGAATGTGATGAGAGTAAACTTCATGTTTTCTTTTTCTCAGCTCTCCTCCTTTTCCCTTCACAAAAAAGTCTCCTGCTTGCCTCTTCTATGAGAGATAATTTACACCAGTCCATTTCACCCTCTCTCC
>CM053771.1:439001001-439016377 GCA_028658325.1 Potorous gilbertii | reverse complement strand
TATGAAATTGTGGACAAAACACAAGGTGAAGAGATATGGATAGTTGCAATCTACTCTAATGGAGGCAGCACTCCAATCAATGAAAAATATATTGTTTTATCAATATCAGTAAACAAAGATTTAATAAGCACCTATTTATTATATGTCAGGCACTATGATAGGAACTAGGCATATAAATTTAAAAATAAGACTTTTTATTCTCAAAAAAGTGTGGAATCACAATGTATAGAAAAGGTTACTAAAATTAATGCTCTTCAAGTCCTTCCTTCATGTGGTGCTGTCAGCTGCCATCTTATTTATCTAAATTTGATGTCAACACTGTCCCTGAACTTAATTAAAAGAAGTGTTGAAGTTAATCAAACAGCTAAATTGCTTTGACTACATGTGTCATTGAGGCAACCTTTGATGTACATCAAAAGACATGAGTATATCTTTTATAGCAAATAAGTCAAATAAAGTCACTTTTTCTTTACCAAATACTGTTTCTATATAATATCTAAGAGAAGAAACGACATGATAGATCATACCATGGACAGCAATAAAATTATTTTTAAAAATAAAATCTCCCCCAAATCTTTAAATAAAACATATGAGAAAACGAGGCATATTTAGCCATGATGCTGCTTTGAAGTGATTCCAAGAAGAAACTCTAGAGAAAACTTTACCTCCTCTCTCAGTCAGTATGGCAGATAACGAGTTTGTGAGAAGCTGCAGGTTACTGATCACTCAACTCCTATAAGTAGGACTACTGTAGAGGTGACCTTTTCAGTCTCTTACAATTTGCATCATTCTCCAGTAATTTGGAGAAGCAGCAGCATTAGTATCAGCCTCAGGAGAGGATAGTCGTTCTGCCTGACCTCCCAGCTGGGCACAGAGCAACTGTGGTGATGCATGAGCCAAAGGTAAGTACTGGAGATATAGAAAAAGGGACAAAAACAAAATACCTCCCTTCAAAATCAGATCTGGACAATGTAGTTTTTATAATGAAAGAACAACAAAAAGAAATGAATGCTCTTCAAATATGTTTATATAAGACATTGCATAAGGTCTTAGAGAATTAATTTATATGAGACTTGGCCAGAGTCAGGTAGCTGCAGTAAATCGAAACAGCAACTCCCTTTTTCTCTTTATCCTGAACCACCTGTGATAATAACACTGGCCAGCTTTTATTCCTGTGCCAGGAAAAGGGATGCCAAGAATATGTCTTATAATCAGAGCCCAACTCATATACTAGGAGAAGCTCTTCCTGGCCAAATGCAGCATTGATTTATGAATATCCATTGCTACAAGGTTGTACATTGAACTTCAAGTATGACTTTTTTTATTCATTTAACGAAATAATATTGTTAAGTCAGACAAAGCATGCAATAAGCAAATCTCTACAATTCTGTTTTATGATCTATGACTGATACTTATGCCAATAATTATCTGTGGCATGAGAAGGAAGCTGAGTTCTTAAAGCATGTGTCAGTGGAGTCAGGTAATATAAAGCTGAAAATGTTTCAATTATCATACAGTTAAAGCAACACTTCCCCTCAAATATGTGCAATGAAAGTGCTAGGCACTGTTAAGATAAAAACAATGAGAAATAGCCCTATCTTCCAGGATTTGGCTACTTAGGTGGCATAGTGGATTTAACTCTGGAATAGAGAGCAGGAAGACCTATGTTCAAATCCTATCTTTGGTATTTATAAGCTCCATGAACTACGGAAAGTCATTTACTCTCTATCTGACTCAGCTTTCCTATTTATAAAATGTGGATAATAGAATTTATAAATAAAAAACCCCAGAACTGTGAGAATAAAAATTTGGCAATATATAAAAACCTTACAATTGTTATTGTTTCATTTTATAGATGATAAAAGTGAGACAGACTTAAGAAATGTTATTTAACCATTACTTAAAATGATGGTAATGTTTGAAGTAAAAAACACACAAAATAAATAAACAAATAAATGAATGGATAAAAAATAGATACATTAGATACATAAATTCATTCAAATAATAAATACATACAGTGGTTTTTGTTGTTGTGCAGTCATTTTTTCAGTCATGTTAATCTCTTTATGATTCTATTTGGGTGTTTTTTGGCAGAGTTAATGTCATGTAACCATTTTCCTCTCTAGTTTATTTTACAGATGAGAGACTGGGGCACATAGGATTAAGTAACTTGCCCAAAGTCAAACAGCTAGTCAGTTTCTAAGGCCTCATTTGAACTCAGAAAAATGACTCTTCCTGACTGGTTATTTATACACTGTGCTATCTGATTCATCTATGTATCTCTCTATGCATGCACATGTCCATATACACACACGTGTATACATATACATGTATGCATATATGCATATGCTTACATATATATATACACACACACATATACACACAAACATTTTTCATCACAGTAGAATGTTAATTTTATAAGGGACATGACTTTCTTTTTCATTCTTGTATGCCCAGTGTCTAGCACAGTTCTTTACTACCTAGTGAAAAGAAAGACATATGCTTGTTAAAGTCCAACATACTATAGCGGATAATGGTCTTGGATCAAGTAATGGTGGTGCTTGAATGCATACTTAACATCTGTGTGACCCTGGACAAGTCAGGTAATCTCTATCAGATGAAATTTCTCAATCTATACATTCATGATAACGATTCCCACCTCATGGGATTGTTGTGAGGTTTTTACAAACCATGCAAACATTCTGCAAAATTATAGCAGGAATATCATCTCCATCAGTAGGGAGTGTCCTCACAATGACATCACAAATTCTTTAAATTCTGACAAGTTGTTTACTCAAATTGTAGCATAAGATTTGAACTTCTCTTAGGTAAAAAAGAAAAAATACTGCTTTGAAATCTCACTTAAGGCACTGCCTCCAACATGAGGTTCTTCCACTTATCTGTTTCTCATTTTTAAAACTCATCTTTTCACTTTAATGTACCAGTCACTAAAATAAGTATTGAAATCAAAAGGAAAATAGAAAGTAACAATCACTATCCTCAAGATGCTTAAAGATTCCAATGCGGATGAGGGCAGTGTGAAAGGCATTCAAAAAAGTGCAGATGTATATATTACATATGGTACATGTTTCGCACCACCCCCAAGAATCTAAACACCTTTAGGGCAGTGTTTACTTCCTTGCTTTTCTTGTTTTGTTTTGTTATTTTTGCTTTGCATTGTCATTGCTTTACATAATATCTTGTAAATAATAGGTACTTTATATTGTATTGAATGGAATGGAATTGAATTAGGAAAACAAGTTATAATCTTAATGTAGCATATAGAAATGACAGACTTTGGAGAAAAAAATGTAGACATACAGAATGTAAATAAACACTTAAAGGGTTCAATATATAAATGAATTCACTCTTTCAATTTGGTGACTGATTGGTAACTGAAGTCACTTAAGGATTTTCAGATAACAAGCCTTTGGCTGTCTTGAATTGCAAAACTGAGTGCAAGAAACTATAACTTGTGTGAAACTATTTTCTTTCCAAAAATGATAGTAATTATAATTAAAATAATGGTGATGACGGTGTTGAAGAGAAAGAGAGGAAGAGAACAAACACGTATGAAACAGCTGTTATGTGCCGAACGCTAATCACTTTATTAGTATCATCCCGTTTGTTTTCATCATTTCAGTTATGTCTGACTCTTTATGACTCCATTTACGATTTAAAAATTAAATTAGCAAATTTATACAATTTAAATTCAAATAAAATTATTAATATATTTAAAATTAATGTTTTTTCTCTTATTCCCTTAGATCCTCACAACATCCCTGTGAGGTAGGTGCTATTATTGTTCCATTTTATAGATGAGAAAAGTGAGACAGACTTAAGAAATTTATTTCTCTTGGATTCTGGTCTGTCTGTATTAGAAGTAAGGAAGTGAAGAACTTGGTGGGACTTTAATGGAAGAAGCAAATTTGGGAAAGATTAAATGGCTCTAACTCTAAAGGAAACCAATAGGGAGGGGATGGTAGGGGTTCTTCAGTGGTGAGGCAGGGAAGGAGAAGAATGGGGAAAATGAAAGGGAGAAGTTGCAGATTGGGGTCTGCAATCAAAGGAAGGGTTTAAGACAGAAAACTAGCAGAAAAGGACTCAGGACAGCATTCAGTGGAAGTGTGAGGAGACATCAGGGACTACTTCAGTTGCATGTAGATGACAAACATCACTCCATTCCAGGATCCCAAGCAGATTAAGGAAGGCATGAACCTTTTGTATAAGACTTGAAATTCCTCCTTCCAAAGCATGGTAAGCGTGCAGTGACCATCACTGGCATACTGACTGGCAGCAGAGTTTATGTGTCTCAACTTGATCATATACATGGGGGAGGCAAAGATGGTAATACAGATGACAGCCCCAAAGGCTGGTGTAAAATGTCAGGGAATATCATCTATCAAGAGGTGGACATTCAGGAGGACATCTTTGATATGCTCATAGGTCACCAGTTCATTATAATTGATGACAGAATTGTGGAAAACACTTGGTGAAGTTCCTTTTCATAGGTTCTGAAGCCATCTCTTGGGAGATACTCTTACAGGCACCTACCACACCCTGGTATCTCTGGCTGCCACTGGAATGATTCTGGGACTGGAAATGTTCTTTCACCATAACTCTGGGTTGGAGCTTTGTCAACGGCCAGTGTCCCTGTCAAGGCATCCTGCCAGAGAGTGGTTCCCAATGCCTGAATGCTCAGATCCCTTAGTGTAGAACGCTTGACAGTCACAGAGGCCAATGTAGACAGAAGCAAAATTCATTTGGGCTACAACCCACTCAGCAGACTGACAGGGACTTCAGTCTTCAGCATGGTCAGAATGTGCCCATGAGATCCCCAGGCAGTGGTGAAGAAGCTTAGATGGCCCTCATCTCTCTCCTTGATTCGGCAGCCAGATTCTGGTGATGTCCAGTATGAAGATGATGAGGTCAGCGATTCAAAGAGCAGTGTCAACAATAAGGAATTTTATAATGGCTGTTGGGAACATATCCGTAGGGTTAAATGTAACCATGATGCAATTCTGGCTTTCTGCTACTTCCCAGGAGGCAGAATAGAAATGTAAAGACAGACTCCAATGATTAAGCAAGACAAGATAGAAAAACTCTTTCTGAATTCTTACTTGGAGGGTTATTTTTCCATTACATTACTGGACTCATTCCTTTTTTGATTCTCCTTCGATGATCTAGAAAATTTTTGTTTCCTGACCCTAAAATTACAATACATAAGTGACACAGAGGTAGAATAGAGGTACCAAAGGACATTTTCCATTAAGTCAACTTTTCCATTTTGTGCATTTCTTATATGGAAAATCTCTGTATTAGGAATAATATGTGACTTATAACATGAACTAGTTACTCAAATGCACTATATACACATTCCCTAAGTCACGAGGTTGGTAGAATGTTTTGCATGATCTGCAAAATTTATTTTGTAGTCTGTCATTATAATGTAATGCTCTTACATCCAATTGTACTCACTGGTGCTACATTTAAAATTATCATAATAATGACAATATTGTATAATAATAATTATTTTCATCTTTAAGTTCATTAGTAGCATGTTTTTTAAGAAAGCAGTGAAAGAATATACGTTGGACTTGGTGCCCAAAAAGTTGCTTGGAAACATGGTCATTCAAGGAGAAATATTTGTTAGATCTCCCGTTAAGGAGTTTGCATGCTAGTAGTATTCATGCTTGCAACTTTTAATATAAAGCTTTCTACATTTCATATTTTGCACCTGATACTATCATTTTCATTAGTGTATATTCCTATGATGATATATGTGCTTTTTTTCAGTTTTGCAAGAATATGAGGCAAATGCCTTATGAGAGGATCAGATAAATGTTAAGTAATAATTGGGAAAGATAAAAATTCAATCTAACCCTAGAAGACAATGAAAGGGTCTCCTTCTTTTCCCAACTCTACCATGCAAGAGCCAGCACTCAGTGTTAATCAGTGAGAAGCAATTACAGCATTCATAATCCTTACATTTCTTGGCTAAGTAATGACCAAAATAGATTGAAAAGATTTGGTGTGTTGAAAGTGACTTGGATTTTTTTTGTATCAGATTAAAATTGATTGTAACCAATTAAAACTTAGAATCTTAAGGTAGAATATTTTAAAACTTCCTTTCAGCATATTTTTTTTTTCCTCACTAAATGATTCAGTCAAGGAGAAAGAACAAAAGGAAATTTAAGAGATAGCCCATATTCTGGTTAAGGACTTTAACTATCTTAATTGATGCCCACGGAGAAAGAATTCATCCATTAAAATGTTGTGAAAATATGTCAAAGAAATAAAGGAATTATGTTATGCCAGTGTTGTCACAATTACAGTAGGTCTGTACCTGTGACATCTCGGTCATGAATGGACATGAAACAAAGGTGATCTGATGATATTTTCCTACTTTTAACAAGAATGTGCATTGCTTCAAAGTAATTAAGTATTTGTAACATGAAATTAAGTCAAATTAAATACTGGGCTTATCAACGCATTATATCTATGCAGTAAGAAAAACTTATTTCAGTTTACAGTGGCAGTATTCTGCTAAAAACAGCTTTTTATCTGGTGCCTGGCACAGCATCTTCCTTTACAACTTTTAAAACTACATATTTAAGCAGAACTTAATGTGCACTAGGGTGGCCTGAAAACTGTGGCACACTGATAAGCTTGGTCAGCTAAGATTGATTGACTCCTAGGACTTCAAATGCAGGTGTGTTGAAGGATTTGACTTGTGAGGCACAGATTGTTGACTGCAAATTTAGATTAAACCACTAATCTTGAAATTCTATTACAAGCATAATTATGGCTAATAAATTTAAAGTTGTTCTAGTTACCAATATTACATAGAGATTATTTATTTTTCAGTTGGCAAGTAGAAACACTACAGGAAAAGGAGAACACGAGTATCCATGGTTCTTGTTTTATTTGCTATAATAATTTCTGAGAGTTTCTCTTTTTTATGAAAACACAAATAATCCAAATGCAAAGTTGAATCTGAGAAAAATGTTCATTTGTCTGTTCTCAAATGTCACAGTGATAATAGTTCTAAGCGAAAACAGAGAACACACATTAAGATAACATTGGCTTTCTTTGAGAATTTTCTGATACTTTCCACAAAAAAAGAGGGAAAATCCATTCAGAAATATTCTTACTGGAAACTAATGGAAAGTTTGACTTGGGAAACCAAGTATTGGAAATATTGAGGAACCAACTCTTTTGAACAAAGTAACAATCAAAGAATACTGTACATGGATTCCTATGTGAGCAAGAATTATCAGTGCTATGCCTATTTCTGTTCCAACATTGGCTGTTAATGAACTGGAGAATCCAACCTGTCAATCAGCAATTTGAATATACTGCTTATATGGATTCCTGGATTAAAAAGAAATGAAGCACATCTCCCAGAGGAAGCTGCCATTTTATTTGTGTGTTTATTTTTTGTTTGCTATTGATTTTTGGCCACTGTTAAAACTTCGTGGTTTGAGTTATCAGAGTGTACCTTAAGCCGACATGAATAAATATCCAGCCATGGGACCAAAAAAAGCATTCTGTAAAACTAGAAATTAACTTTTAATATACCTTAGGTAATAAAAATGTACACCTGCTCACCTACTAATATTTTCAAAGGAAAAGAAGAAGGAGTGAAAATTGGCCATAATTAAAATGCAGAATGTATTTTTAAAGTCTATTGATTTTCACCCAAATTTTTCAGTGATGAATTTCTTTCATTTAGTTTTTTTTTCTAGGAAGTCAACTATATCTGTGATGAGTAATTTTGAAACTTCTATTATGATTTATCCATAAGAAGTAAATGATTATTATGTCAAAATTTATGTCCACAAATATATACGGACCACAGTACTCTGCTAGCACCAAGTCTACTTTTACTATTTTCATTATTTACTTCACATCCGTTTTCAACTATTCCCTCTGCATATGCTCTTGTCTTCCTCTCTGTCAACGATCTCAACTTCTTCTATAGACCATCGTTTATTGTGGCTATTTATTTGTGCCAGAGGATGCATGGTGAATTGTTTTTTGTTGGGATTTTTTTGTTTTTATAAATTTTTCCAAATGTCCTTCCACTGTGTGGGTGATGTTCAGAAAATACCTTCCTCTTTTCAGTCTCGCTAACTTTAAAATCCAATTTAAACTTGTCTGCTAGTGAAAACAGTTCAGAAACAAAATAAAGTTTGCTTACTAGCATAACTCATATTTTTGTTGTATCTAAACACTTTCTTATAATTTAAATTAAGGTGTGCATAAAAAGAAGTGGTGTTATCACTATATGGTATAGAAAACCTGCTTTTCTGTGAATTTGAGAGATGAAAACATGTTATTAGGTATTTTTCCGTATGTCTATATGCACATTAAATGATGAATGGAATGACTACTTACTCTAAGGTCTATTTAGCAGACAATATTAGAAAAATGATGGCAAATATTTATTTTCATTCAAGGAGAAAGGTCAGATTTCAGTTTATTTTGTTTTAAAAGTAAACTTAAATTTTGGTCCACAGGAAAAAAAAACTGTCAGAAAAGATTAAATAACTAAATGCAACACAGTTTGATTAAAAACATCCCAAGTTTGAAATTAAAAAGCCCTAGGACTGAATTTTAGCGGTGCTACTTCCTCTTTCTGTGACATTAGGTGGATCATTTAATTTAACTTAGTCACTATTTTTTTGTCTATAAAATGGAAGAATTGAATTAATTACTCTTTGAGGCCCACTTCATCTCTAGAACCTATGCTAAACTATCCATTTTTCTGTTTTTAATATAATTTATTTTCAGTTTTAAACATTCATTTCACAAGATTTCAAATTCTAAAATTTCTCCCCATCTTTCCCCTCCCCCCTACCAGGACAGTGTGTGCCCCATCTACCCTTTCCCCAATCTGCCATCCTTTCTGTCACACCACCCCACCCCTTCCCACATCCTGTAGGCAAAGTTGGGCTTGTATACTCTATTGCCTGTACAACTTATTTCCCAGATGCATGCAAAAACAATTTTTAACAATCATTTTAAACTTTTAAGTTCCACATTCTTTCCCTTCCTCCTTTGTAACCCTCATGGAGACAGGAAGCAATTCAATAAAAGTCATACATGCATAGTTATACAAAACATTTCCGTAACATTTATGTTGCAAAAGACTAACAACATTTCCCTCTATCCTGTCCTGTCATCCATGTATTTCATTCTCTCCCATGACCTTTCCCCCTACAATAGTGTTTATTTCTGATTACCCCTTCCCCTAATATACTATCCCTTCTATTTTCCTCCCTCTGTTAATCCCCTTCCTCCCTGTCTTCCAGAATGGTAAGATAGAATTCCATACTCAAGTAAATGTGTGTTATTCTATCTGTAAGACAAATCCAAAGAAAGTATAAGTCTCATTTATTCTCTCTCACTAATTACCCTCTTCCCCTCCATTGTAAAAGCTCTTTTTGGCCTCTTTTGTGTGAGATGTTTTATTGCATTACACCTCTTTCTTTCTCTTTCTACCAGTACATTCCTCTTAACACTGAATTTTATTTTTAGTTATCCTACCTTTACATTCAGCTCACTCTGTGCTCCCTGTCTATACAAACATACATATAAATACACATATACACATGTATAACTATATATGCACATATAATATATATGTGTACACACAAATAAACCAAACATAAATATGTATGTGTTTGTATGTATTGTATGTATATATATGTATATATATATAGCTATATTCTCTCTTAGTACCCTAACACAGACAAAGGTTTCTTAAGTTACAAATATCATCTTTACATGTAGGAATGTAAATAGTTCAACTTTAATGACTCCCTTATGATTTCTATTTCCTGTTTAACTTTTTATGTTTCTCTTGATTCTAGTATTCAAAGCCAAATTTTGTATTGAGCTCGGGTCTTTTGAACAAGAATGCTTGGAAGTCCTCTATTTCATTGAAATTCTATTTTTTTCCCTGAATTATTATACTCAGCTTTGCTGAGCAGGTGGTTATTATTTTTAATCTTAGTTCCTTTGACATCTCAAATACCATATTCTAAGCCCTCTGATCCCTTAGTGTAGAAGTTATTCATCTTATGCTATCCAGATTGTATTTCCACAATAATTGAATTGTTTCTTTCTGGCTGCTTATAATATTTTCTCCTTGATCTGAGAACTCTGGAGTTTGACTAGAATATCCCTAGGCATTTTCATTTTTGTAACTCATTCAGGAGGAGATTTGTGGATTTCTTCCACTTCTATTTTACCCTCTGGTTCTAGAATATCAGGGCAGTTTTCCTTTATAATTTCTTAAAAGGTGATATCTACATTTTTTTTGATCATGGTTTTCAAGTAGACCATTAATTTTTAAATTATCTCTTCTGGATCTCTTTCTAGATCATTTGTTTTTCCAGTGAGATATTCCACATTGTCTTCTATTTTTCCATTCTTTTGATTTTCTTTTATATTGTCTTGATTTCTCCTGAGGTCATTAGCTTACATTTCTTCCTTTATAATTTTTAAGGAATTATTTTCTTCAGTGAACTTTTGGACCTCCATTCCCATTTGGCCTTATCTGCTTCTTAAGGCATTCTCCTCATTTTCTTTCTGACCTCTTTTGCTATTTGGGTGAGTCTATTCTAAGATGCATTATTTTCACAGAATTTTTGGGTCTCCTTTAGTAAGTTGTTGACTCTTTTTTCGTAATTTTCTTGCATCACTCTCATGTCTCTTCCCAATTTTTCCTCTGGTTCTCTTACTTGGTTTTCCAAATCCTTTTTGAGCTCTTTCATGGTCTAAGACTGTCATGTTTTGCTTGGAGATGGTAAACCTTGATGTCTTCCTGTGGTTGTATGGTTTTTCTTCCTCTGTTTGCATGCTTTCATTTATCTTGTAAGAAAATGCCTTTTCGCAAAGAAAATAACATTCAATATACTTATTTTTCCCTTTTTGATCATTTTCCCAGCCTCTTACTTGACTTTTGAGCTCTTTGTTAAGTGCAGGCTGTACTGCTCCACGTTTCAGGGGTTTTGTGCATCCATTTTCAGAGATATCTCTAGGAACCTGTAATTTCTCAGATTCTCCAAAGGTATGATCAAAGGAGAAGTGTTTCTTCTTCTCCAGCCATGCACTCTTGTCTGTGAGCAATTACAAACACTCTTTTCTGCACTGCAAATGTGAGTAGGATTCTTTCTACACAGCTGCCACCAGCTCTGCCAGGCCAGCACTCCTCCTTACCCAGGACTGTGACCTAGATCAGAATCTTGATTCCATCACTGTCTGTAGACTAAGAGCCCCAGAAGCAGCTGGCTCTGTAGTAGTGTCTGCTCCCCTGGAACTGAGACCAGAGCATGTTCCTCTTTCACTCTGTTGAGAGAGCTTTCTCATTGACATATAAAGCTGTCTTTGGTGTTTGTGGACTGCAAAGCCTGAAAACTGTTGACGCTATTAATTCATCCTCCTGAGACCTGTTTTAGTCGCATCTGCGCTTACATTGGCCATTTTAGGCTGTGCTCTGCCCCAAGTCCAGTGCAATAGACTCTTCCTGTCATTCTTCCATATTGCCTTGGACAGAAAATCTGTCTCACTGTCATTTTTGTGGCTGTTGCTGCTCTAGAATTTGTTTAGAGTGATTTTTACAGGTATTTTGAGGGATTTGGAGGGTGAGTTCAAGCAAGTCCTTGATTCTACTCAGTCATCTCGTCTCCATTCCCAAATAATCTTCATTTTAAAATGTACTTTAGTATTTCTTATTAAAATGTTATGGTCATGCAATGAGGAGTACCATCAATACTGCATTTCGTGATTACGTATTTTTGTTACTCAAGAAGGAAAGAGTTCAGTAAAATAACAAGAGAGTTAATTTTCTTTCATTTTATTAGGGATAAAAAGTAAGAAGGACGTTTGGTAGAGGAGAGAGGAGGGTATCGTTTTACATCCAGCTTGCATTTTAGTGGGAAAAAAATGGGGATATTTACATACAAAGAATTTTGAAGTCTTAGCAAAAATGCATCTTTCTCCTAGAAGGAGATGAACATTCAAAACCCCCATAGAGTTCTTCAGGTAACATCTGCTTCAATTATATATTCATAAAAGCTCACTGTTTTGGTATCTGTCAATGGAAACCATATTTGAACCTCTGATTCAGCTAATCCCTCGGCAAATTGTTATTTTATTGTTTGGTGCTATCATAGAAAATATGTTTTTAAGTGTGAACTTTTTTACTTTTCCAAAGCAATTGCTTCTGTCAATTGTAATTTTGAATGGGTTCAAAGATAAAAAAGGAAAGATCTAAGCAGACAGTTGTCAAAAATATGCATCCTGAAAATAAAAAATTGAGTACAGTTCACAATTCAACAACATGACTTTACTTAAGCATTTGCATTTTTTAATGTAAGCAAGAGCTACTTTTTAGTTAGAGGATCATTTTAGAAACTTTAAACTCTTTAGGCAGTTTAACAAGATATATTTTCAGAAAATGTTAAAAGTGACATGTAAAGATTTCCCATAATCAAGTTTTAAAAGTAAGAAACTTTCATTTGACCTATTGTTGAGAGGCTGTACAGCTGAATTCTAAAAACAATAAACTGAGTCATGCGATATGACCTATCAGTAATGTCTTATGCCTTTTGACAAGTTCACTAAGATTTTGGCTGTTAGTCTCTTCTGTAAAAAAAAAAGAGTGGATAGTGGAGTCTCTCTCAATTTCTAAAATTTAAAGTCTCATTACACACTAAGAACATCAAGTTTGAAATAAAAACATCTAGGTCCTAAGAACTGCTGGTGTTATCTAAGTAAATGACATAAGCATTTTTGCCTCACTTTTTTCCTCTATAAATAGTGTTGAACAATATAACTTGTAAAGTCCCTTGCAGCTCTAGATTCATAATCGAATCTACCATAGCTCGTTATTTGTACAACGACATTTTTACGATCTCTTAGGGATACAGTCGTAGATGTAGTATTTCTAGGTCAAAGGGTATGAACATATTTATAGCCCTTTGGGCATAATTCCAAATTGCTCTCCAGAATGGTTGGATTAGCTCACAGCTCCACCAATAATGAATTAGTGTTCCAACTCTCATATATCTTCTCCAACATCTATCATCATCTTGTTTGTCATGAAAGTCAATCTGGTAGCTATGAAGTAGTATCTCAGAGTTGTTTGGATTTGCATCTCTCTAATCAATAGCGATTCAGAGCATTTTTTCCTATGACTATGGATAGTTTTAATTTCTTCTGAAAAATGCCTGTTCGTATCTTTTGGCCATTTATCAACTGAGGAATGATTTGTATTCTTGTACATTTAACTCAGTTCTCTATATATTTTAGAAATGAGGCCTTTATCACAGATATCAGTCGAAGAAATTCTTTTCCAGTTTTCTACTTCTCTCTTAATGTTGGTTTCATTGGGTTTGTTTCTGCAAAAACGTTTCAATATACTGTAATCAAAATCGTTGATTTTGTACCTCATAATGTTTTCTTTCTCTTGGTTAGTCAAAAATATTTCCCTTCTCCATAAAACGGAAAAATACACTGTTCCTTGCTCAACTAATTTGTTTATAGAATCAATCTTTATACCCAGATCATGTACTCATTTGGACTTTATTCTTGTGTAGGGTGTCAGGCATTGGTCTATTCCTAGCTTCCACCAAACTGTTAGCAGTTTTCCCAACAATCTTTGTTGAGTACTGAGTTCTTAACCCAAAAGGTGAGATCCTTGGGTTTATCAAACAGTAGATTGCTATATTAATTGATTACTGTGCCTTGAGTACCTACCTTCTTCCACTGATCTACCATTCTATTTCTTTGCTATTACTGAGTGGTTTCAGTAATTGCTGCTTTACAATAAAAATCGAGATCTGGTAGATATAGGCCAGTTTCCATAGCATTACTTTTCATTCGTTCCCTTTATATTCTGAACTTTTTGCTCTTTCAGATGAATTGTGATATTATTTTTTCTACCTCCACAAAATAAGTATCCAATAGTTTAGTTGGTATGTCACAGACTAAATAAATTAATTTAGGGAAAATTGTTATTTGTATTATATTGACTCAGTCCACCGACTAACACCTGAAGTTTTTCCAGTTACTTAGATATGACCTTAACTATGTGAAATGTTTTGTAATTGTATTCATATTGTCCCAGGGTTTGTTTTGGCAGGTAGATTCCCAAATATATTATAGTCCCTAAAGTAGTTTTAAATGTTATTTCTCTTTCTATCTCTTGCTGTTGACCTTTGTTGGTAATATATAGAAATGCGGAAGATTTGGTTGGATTTATTTTGTAATCTTCAACATTACCAAAGTTGGTTATCATTTCAAGTAGTGTTTTACTCATTCTCTGGGATTCTCTAAGTATATCACCATATCATCTGGAAAGAATAATTACTTAGTCTCTTCTTTGCTATTATAGTTACTTCAATTTGTCTTTCTTGTCTTACTATTACAGCTAACACTTTTAGTACTATATTGAAAAATAGTGAAGATAATAGACATTTTTGCTTCATCCCTGACTTTATTGGAAATGCATCTAGTTAATCCTCATTGAATATAATGCTTCCTGATAGTTTTAGATACTGCTTATGATTTTGTGGAAAGTTCCATTTATTCCTATATTCTTCAGTGTTTTCTTTTTCTTAATATAAATTTATTTATTTAACTTTTTACAATAATTTTCACAAGATATTGGGTTCCAAAATTTTATCCCCACTTGTCCCCTCCCCCAATCCAGTACACAAAGCATTCTAACTTTCCCTATCACCAATCTGCCCTCTCTTCTATCATCCCTCGCTTCTCTTGTCCCCATCTTCTCTTTTGTCCTGTAGGGCCAGATAATTTTCTATTCCCCATTACCTGTATTATATATTTCCTAGTAGCAAGAATAATACTCAACAGTTGTTCCTAAAATTTTGAGTTCCAACTTCTCCCCAACCCTCTCTCCCCAGCCATTTGGGAAGGCAGGCAATTCAATGTAGGCAGTATCTGTGTAGTTTTTCAAGTGACTCCCATAATAGTCATGTTGTGTAAGACTAACTATATTTCCCTCCATCTTATCCTGCCCCTCATTGTTGCTATTCTCTCTTTTGATCCTGTCCCTCCGAAGAGTGTTGACACTAAATTTCTCCCTCCTCCCATCACCCTCCCTTACATCATGCCCACCCCCACCCTGATTATCTCCTTCTCCCCCACTTTTCTGTATTGTAAGTTAGATTTTCATACCAAAGTGAGTGTGTATTTTATTCCTTCCTTTAGTCGAATATGATGAGAGTAAACTTCATGTTTTTTTTCCTCAGCTCTCCTCTTTCTCCCTCCACTAAAAAGTCTCCTGCTTGCCCCTTCTATGAGAGATAATTTACCCCATTCCATTTCACCCTTTCTCCTC
>CM053771.1:438983035-439000501 GCA_028658325.1 Potorous gilbertii | reverse complement strand
ATGTGTGTGTGTAGTCCCACCAACTACCCAGATACTGAAAAATTTCAGGAGTTACAAATATTGTCTTTCCATATAGGGATGTAGACAGTTCAACTTTGGTAAGTCCCTTATGACTTCTCTTTGCTGTTTACTTTTTCATGCTTCTTCTCATTCTTTTGTTTGAAAGTCAAATTTTCTTTTCAACTCTGGTCTTTTCATCAAGAATGCTTGAAAGCCCTCTATTTCATTGAAAGACCATATTTTCCTCTGAAGTATTATACTCAGTTTTGCTGGGTAGGTGATTCTTGGTTTTAGACCTAGTTCCTTTGACTTCTGGAATATCTTATTTCACGCCCTTCAATGCCTTAATGTAGAAGCTGATAGATGTTGTGTTATACTGATTGTACTTCCACAATACTGCAATTATTTCTTTCTAGCTGCTTGAAATATTTTCTCCTTGACCTATGAACTCTGGAATTTGACCACAATGTTCCTAGGAGTTTCTCTTTTTGGATCTCTTTCAGATGGTGATTGGTGGATTCCTTGAATTCTTGTTTTGTCCTCTGGTTCTAGAATATCGGGGCAGATTTCCTTGATAATTTCTTGAAAGATGATGTCTAGGCTCTTTTTTTGATCATAGCTTTCAGGTAGTCCCATAATTTTTAAATTGTCTCTCCTGGATCTATTTTGAAGGTCAATTGTTTTTCCAATGACATATTTCACATTCTCTTCCATTTTTTCATTCTTTTGGTTTTGTTTTGTGATTTCTTGGTTTTTCAGAAAGTCATTAGCCTCCATCCCTTCCATTCTAATTTTGAGAGAGCTTTTTTCTTCAGTGAGCTTTTGCACCTCTTTTTCCACTTGGCTAATTCTGCTTTTGAAAGCATTCTTTTCCTCATTGGCTTTTTGAGCCTCTTTTGTCAATTGAGGTCGTTTATCAAGGGGTTATTTTCTTCAGCATTTTTTTAGGTCTCCTTTATTAAGGTATTGTCCCATTTTTCATGCTTTTCTTGCATCTCTCTCATTTCTCTTCCTAGTTTTTCTTCCACCTGTCTAACTTGATTTTCAACATCCTTTTTGAGCTCTTCCATGGCCTAAGCTCATTTGACATCTATTTCAGATGTTTGGGATACAGCAGCCTTGAATCTTATGTCTTTACCTGATGGTAAGCAGTTTTCTTCCTGCTCACAGAGGAAAGTTGGAATCATTTGTTCACCAAGAAAATAAACTTATATGGTCTTATTTTTTTTCCCTTTTCTGGGCATTTTTCCAGCCAGTTACTTAATGTCCTCTCCACCCCCACTTAGGTCTCTCTAGCTAGTCCTTGGGCGTGAGATTTAAATGCTGCTCCCCAGCCTCAGGGATTTCTGCGGCTGGCCAGCTGCTATTCAGGGTAAGATTAAATCAGGTTCTCAGGTGGGAACAGAGCCGCCTCCCAGTCTCAGTTCCCTTAGGGGTTTTATGCAGAGACCTTCTGTAATGCAGCTGCTGCAGTGCTCCTGCCTGCTCTGGGAGCCTCTGCCTGCCTGCTGCCTCTGGTCCTGCCTCCCAAGGGGGCCCGACTTATGGAGACACCCCGCTCCCCTCTCAGCCCGTGCAGATGTCTCTTTCACTGACCTGTGCATCTGTGGGTGGAGGAACCCTTGCGTCCGCTCGAGATTCTGTCCCTGAAGCCTGCTCGGATCTCCTCGCTCCTCTCAGTGCCTAGTGGCTGGGGCAGGACAGGGCTCCTCTCCCGTTTGGTGCATGATGGACCTTTGGGATCAGTTGTTCAGTGCTTTCTGGAACGGAAATCTCCTTCACTGTGTTGCTGCGTGGCTTCCACTGTTCCAGAATTTGTTGGGAGTTCTTTTTAGGGGAAATCCATAGGCTGTGCGTTCAGAGCTAGCATATTTGAGTCTTTCTACTCCTCCATCTTGGCTCTGCCCCCCGTTCAGTGTTTTTAATGAGAATGAGTGTTGTATGTTGTCAAAAGTTCTTTCTGCATCTATTGAGATAATCATGTGGTTTCTGTTAGATTTGCTGCTTATATGATCAATAATGCTAATAGTTTTCCTAATATTCAACTAGCCCTACCTTCCTGGTACGAATTATTTGTGTGATAACATGCTGTATTCTTTATGGTAAAACCTTATTTAAAATTTGTTGCATCTAAATTCATTAGAGAAATTGGTCTATAAATTTCTTTCTCTGTTTTGACTTTTCTTGTTTTAGGTATCAAAACTGTATTTGAATCAGAAAAAAAATTTTGGAGGATTCCTTCTCCATTTTTCCCAGTAGTCTATATAGTATTGGAATTAATTACTCTTTTTTGGGGGGTGTGGGGGGGAAATGCCATTTATTTATTCATTTATTGTTCATTTATTTATTTTTAAATACTCCACAATCACTTCCTTAAAATTAAGATTTTATCCCCCCACCACTAACCCCCTCCCTCCCCATGACAGCGTATCATTCTGTATAGGTTCTACATATACTTTCCTTTTGAGCACATTTTCACTGTAGTAATGCTATATAGTCACACTAAAATAAATGGAAAAAATCATATAACAAATCAAAACATTATACACTAAAAACCCCCAACACACAAACATGATCTGCTACATTCTGTGAATGACTTGCATATTTCTTTCTCTGAGTGTGGAAGGCATTTTACCTTAGAAAATCGTCATCGAGATTTATTTTTTTCAGGAAGTTCTTGTGTTATTACAAAGTTTCACGTCTACCAGAAAAAACTCTCGCACACTTTGTTCATTGCTGTGCACAAAGTTCTCCTGGTTCTGCCCCTTTCGCTCAGCATCAGATAATATAAGCCCTTCCAGGCCTCCCTGAAGTCTTCTTGTTCAACATTTCTTATGGTGAAATAATACTACATTATATTCATATACCATAATTTATTAAGCCATTCCCCAATTGATGGGCATCCCCCTGATTTCCAGTTCTTGCCTCCCACAAAGAGTGCTGCTACAAATATTTTTGTACATGTGGGACCCTTTCCCATTTTTGTAATCTCTTGGGGATACAGTCCTAGTACTGATATTGCTGGGTCAAAGGGAATGCACATTTTTGTAGCCCTTTGGGCATAGTTCCAAATTGCTCTCCAGCATGATTGGATCAGCTCACAGCTCCACCAGCAATGAATTAGTGTTCCAACTCTCCCACATCCTCTCCAGCATTTATCATTTTCTTGTTCTATATTTGCCAATCTTATAAGCGTGATGTGGTACTTCAGAGTTGTTTTGATTTTCATCTCTCTAATTAGTAGTGATTTAGAGCACTTTTTCATATGATTATAGATATCTTTAATTTCTTCCACTGAAAATTTCCTGTTCATGTCCTTTTACCATTTATCAATTGGGGAATGACTTGTATGGTTTTATATTTGAGTCAGTTCTCTATATATTCTAGAAATGATGCTTTTATCCCCGAGTTCAGTTGTAAAAATTTTTCCCAAGTTACTACATCCCTCTGAATTTTGGATGCATTGAGTTTCATTGTTCAAAAACTCTTCAGTTTAAAGTAATCAAAATTTTCCATCTTGCATTTCATAATGCTTTCTATCATTTCTTTAGAAAAAAAATTCTTCCCCTCTCCATAAATCTGATAAATACACCATTCTTTACTTCTTCAGTTTATTCATGGTATTAATCTTTATACCTAAATCATGTAACCATCTGGACTTTATTCTTGCATACGGTGTCAGGCATGGGTCTATGCCTAATTTCTGCCACACAGTTAATCAGTTTTCCCAGCAATTTTTGTCGAACAATCAGTTCTTATCCCAGTAGCTGGGGTCTTTGTGTTTATCAAACAGGTGCTATATTCCTTGCCTACTGTGTCTTGGGTCCCAAGTCTATTCCATTTGTCTACCCCTGTGTTTCTTTGCCAATACCAAGTGGTTTTAATAATTGCTGCTTTGTACTGCAATTTGAGGTCTGGTAGCACTTGGCCACCTTCCCAAGCATTTCTTTTCACTAGTCCCTTTGATATTCTGGACCTTTTGTTTTTCCAAATGAGTTTTGATATTATTTTATACAGCTCTAGAAAATAATTATCTGATAGTTTAATTGGTATGGCACTAAATAAGTAAATTAATTTAGGTAGAATTTTCATTTTTATTATTTTAGCTTGGCCTACCCATGAACAACTGATGTTTTTCCACTTACATAAATCTGACTTTATTTGTGCAAAAAGTGTCTTCTAATTGTGTTCATATAATCCCTGGGTTTGTTTTGGCAGGTAAACTCCTAAGTATTTCATAGTGTCTACTGGAGCTTTAAATGTGATTTCTCTTTCTATCTCTTGCTGTTGGACTTTGTTGCTAAAATATAGGAATGCAGAAAATTTGTGTGAGTTTATTTTGTAACCTGCAACTTTGCCAAAGTTGTTTATTATTTCAAGTAGTTTTTTACTTGAATCTCTGGGATTCTCTAAGTATGTCATCATATCATCTGCAAAGAGTGATAACTTAGTTTCTTCTTTGGATATTTTTATTCTTTCAATTTCTTTATCTTTTCTAATTGCTACCACTAACATTTGTAGTACCATATTGAATAATAGTGGTGATAGTGGGCATCCTTGTTTCACCCCTGACCCTATTAGAAATGCTTCTAGCTTATCCCCATTGCATATGATGCTTGCTGAAGGTTCTAGGTAGATACTGCTTATTATTTTATGGAAAGTTCCCTTTATTCCTATGTTCTCCTGTGTTTGTAATAGGAATGGGTGTTGTATTTTGTCGAAAGCTATTTCTGCATCTATTGAGATGATCATGTGGTTTTTGTTAGTTTTGTTGTTGATATGATCAATAATGCCAATAATTTTCCTAATATTGAACCAGTCCTGCATTCCTCGTGTGAAACCTACCTGATCTTAATGTATTATTCTCTTGATAAGATGCTGTATTCGTTTTGCTAAAATCTTGGTGAAAATTTTTGCATCTATATATATTAGAGAAATTGGTGCACAATTTTCTTTCTCTGTTTTGTCTCTTCCAGGTTTGGGTATCAAAACCATATTTGTATTATAGAAAAAATTTGGGAGGACTCCTTCCCCAATTTTCAAAAATAGTCTATATAGTATTGGAATTAACTGTTCTTTAAATGTTTGATAGAATTCACTTGTGAATCCATCTGGTGCCTGGAGATTTTTTTTTAGGGAGTTCGTTGATGGCTTGTTTAATTTCTTTTTCTGAGATAGGGTTGTTTAAGTATTCACCTTCCTTTTCTGTTAATCTGGGCAATTTGTATTTTATAAGATATTTATCCATCGTTTAGATTATCGAATATGTGGGCATAAAGTTGGGCAAAGTAATGTATTATTATTGTTTTAATTTTCTCATTTGAGGTGAGTTCACCCATTTCATTTTGATATTGTTAATTTGGTTATCTTCTTTCTTTTTATTAAATCAAATTTTAGAAAAGTTTATCAATTTTATTGGTTTTTTTCATAAAACCAACACTTAGTTTTATTTATTAGTTCAATAGTTTTCTTAATTTCAATTTTCTTAATTTCTCCTTTTGTTTGCAATATTTTTTATTTGGTATTTACCTGGGGATTTATAATGTATCCTTTTTTCAGCTCCCTTCCCAATTCATTTTCTCTATTTTGTTCATTCAAATACATAAAACTTCCCCTAAGAACTGCTTTTGTATTATCCCATAAGATTCAGTAGGTTGTCTCATTGTTATCATTCTCTTGAATTAAGTTGCTGATTGTTTCTACAATTTGCTTTTTAACCCACCTATTCTTTAGGATTAGAGTGTTTAGTTTCCGATTACTTTTCATTTATATTTCCATGGTCTTTGATTACATTTAAGTTTTGTTGCATTATTATCTGATAAGTATGTATTGACTATCTCTGCCTTAATGCACTGGATTGTGAGGTATTGTCTAATACATGGTCAATTTTTGTACATGTGCCATGCACTAATGAAAAAAAAGGCATATTCCTTTCTACCCCTATTCAATTTTCTCCAGAGATTTATCATATCTACCTTATCCAGAGTTTTGTTCACCTCCTTAACTTCTTATTTATTTTGAGATTAGATTTATTGAGTTCAGAGAGGGGATGGTTGTAGTCCCCCACTATTATAGTTTCACTGTATTTCTTCCTGTAACTGTCTTAACTTCTCTAAGTATCTGGATGCTTCACCACTTGGAACATATATGTTTAGCAATGAAACTTTTTCATTGTCTGTGGTGGATTCTTTTGATTACTATTTTGCCCTCTGGATCTAATTATGCGTTAACTTTTGTGAGAATCACCTTTCTACAATGTGTTGAGGTTTCAATCATTTCTCATTAAGTTTCAGAAATTGGACTGTTAATGAACCCATAAAT
Organism: Potorous gilbertii; assembly: GCA_028658325.1. Classification (NCBI taxonomy): domain Eukaryota; kingdom Metazoa; phylum Chordata; class Mammalia; order Diprotodontia; family Potoroidae; genus Potorous; species Potorous gilbertii. Next base: position 438,994,180 of record CM053771.1, on the reverse strand, counting down.
GTTGTAGAAATTTTAATAGGGTCCACAAGTCAACATTTTGGAGTAACTTGCAATTGCTCTCTCCGTCCCCTTGTTGACCTTGAGTAGCCAAGAGTATATCTCCCTGGGAAATCCCTGAAACACTGGAAGCAGGAGAAGGGGTAAACTATCTCTTCACCTTTGATGCTAGAAAAATCTCTAAGGAGGGTCCATCTTGTGCACTGAAGGAGACCAGTGCATGACCAAAGCTATCCCAGACAGGTCTACCTCAGCAAACCAGGTATCCTGAGCCCAAAGTAGGTGAAACCTGTCTTAGTCAACACCAGGACCTCAGGAGTTCCCCAGTAACCAGGAAAATTGGGAGGACACCAGCACAGTTGGGATCACCAACCTCTGTGCTTGCCTACACTCTAGCTCAGCAGAGGAGATCTCCTATGGCCAGACGACCCATCACCCACATATAATGAGCTAGTTCCAGAGTAACTACAGGCAAACCCAAAAAGTCCTCACCTGGTCTCTGCATTCCAACACTAACCATATCATCACCAGGTAAACTGCAGCATGTTAGCTTCTAATAGAAAGAACCAGAGGCCACAACACACAAAACCTCAAGTTTTAGGCACAAGAATTGTGAAACAGAGCCCAATGTGCCCTAGATGCAGATGTCTATTTTAAAATCTAGGAAATGGGTGATTATCAGGAGTAAGAAGCAAAGCAGAAGAGAAAAGTCCAGAGAATCTTTCTGTGGAGACAAGGATCAAATCATAAATATCAACGAGGTCAGCATTGAAATGTACTCCCTTCTGAAAATTAAGAAGGGAATATGAGCTGGTCTGAAGCACAAAGAGTCTTCTTGGAAGCGTTAAGAAAGGGATTTAAAAGTCAAATTAGAGGAAAGAAAGAAAAACTGACCAATGACTTTAGAATATGAAAAACTAAATCTAAGGAGAATTTAAAAGGACAAGTTGAAAAACGGAAAAGGAAGTACAAAACCTAACTGGAGAAAATAACTCTTTTAAAGGAACATTTGACAGATGGAAAAGGAGGTACAAAAGCTAACTGAGGAAAACAATTGGATAAAAATTAAAATCAGACAGTTAGAAGCTAGTGACTATATGAGACACCAAGAATCAGTCAAACGGAGTCTAAAGAATGAAAAGATAAAAGAAAAGGTAAAATATCAAATTGGAAAAACAAATAACCTGGAAAATAGATCCAGGAGAGAAAAATCTAAGGATTATTTGTCTCCAGGAAAGCCTGCATAATATCATCCAAGCAATCATCAAGTAAAATTGCCCAGAACTCCTAGATCCAGAGGGCAAAATAGTCATCAAAAAAATCCACCATTCACCTCCTAAAAGGGAACCCAAAATGAAAACACCAAAAAATAGAGATGCAAAATTACAGAACTATCACGGAAGAAGAAAATACTGTAGGCCCTCAGGAAAAAGTCAAATATTGACAAGCTACAGTCAGGATCACACAGGACTTTGCAGTTTCTACATTAAAAGATCAAAGGAATTGGAATACAATATTATGTAAGGCAAAGAAGTTGGGACAACAAGTAATTATTTCCCCGGCAAAGTTGAGCATAATATTTCAGGCAAGTAGATGGACATTCAATGAAATAAGGGATTTCCAAATCTTCCTAATGAAGAGGCCATCACTCAATAAAAAATGTGATCTTCAAACACAGTTCTCAAGAGAGACATAGAAAGGTAAAGAGGGGGAAATAGCTTGTTGTTCAATATGGACAAACTGTTTACATCTCTATATAGGAAGATGTTATGTATTAATCTTGATAATTGTATAGTTGTTATGATATATTAAAGGAATATACAAAGAGAGAAGGAGTGATATAAGGTAAATTATGTCACAATAAAAATGTGATTTAAGAGTGTGTAAGAATTGTAATCAGAGATGCAGAAAGGAGGAATCAGGAAAATGGAAATTACATAACAGGAAGAGGTACAAAAGTATATTACAGTAGAGGGAAATAGGAAAGGAAGATGAACATTGTTTGAGAGCTACACTCATCTCATTGGGGTCAAGGAGGGAGCAAGACCTCAGTTAGGGATAGAAATATAACTAGCTCAATAGGGAGTAAGATGGAAAGGGGGAAAGAAAAGGCAGGGGAGGCTGAAAGTGAGGGAAAAGTAGAAAGGGAAAGGGGACTAAAAAGGAGGAGGGCTGAAAGAAGGGAGGGAAGACTAAGGGAGGCAGTATTCAGAAATTAAACTCTATTGTGAAGGGGAAGGGAGAATGGAGAACTAAAAGCATAAACAGGAGAGGTGGGAAGGAGATGGAGGGAAAGACACAGATGGTAATCATAACTGTGAATATGAATGGGATGAAGTCTCCCATAAAACGGAGGTAAGAGAATGGATTAGAAACCATAATCCAACAATATATTTTCAAGAGACACATTTGAAACATGGGTATACACACAGGGTAAAGGTAAAAATTTGGAGCATATTATATTGTGATTCAGCTGATGTAAATAAAAACAGTGATGGCAACCCTAATCTCAGCAAAGAAAAAGCAGAAATTTATCAAATTACAAGAAATAAAGAAGGAATCTATGACCTGCTATAAGGCACCATAATCAACGAAGCAATTTCATTACTAAATATATATGTCCCACATGGCATAGTGGCCAGATTCTTAGAGGAGAAGTTAAGGGTGCTACAGGAAGAAATAGACAGAAGTATACTAGTGGGGGACCTCAACCTCCCCCTCTTGTAATTTGATAAATCTAATCTCAAAATAAGAAGGAAGCTAAAAATTTGAAGAAAACTGGTTAGGGTAGATATAATAGATCTCTGGAGAAAATTGAATGGGGATGGAAAGGAATATACCTTTTTCTCAGAGGTTCATGGCATATATACAAAAATTGACCATGTACTAGACAATAAAAATATCACAATCCAGTGCAGAAAGGCAAAGATACTCAATGCATCCTTTTCAGATAATAATGCAATAAATATTACATATAATAAAATGTCTTGGAAGAATAGAACAAAAATTAATTGGAAACTAAATAACCTAATCCTAAAAAATGAGTGGGTTAAACAACAAATCAAAGAAACAATCAACAACTTCATTCAGCTGAATGACAATAACGAGACAACATACCAAATTTTATGTGGTGCTGCAAAAAGAGTTCTTAGGAGAAGCTTTATATCTTTGAATGCCTACATCAATAAAATAGAAAAAGAGGAGATAAATGAATTGGACATGCAGCTGAAAATGCTGCAAAGGAACAAATTTAAAATCTACATGTAAATACCAAATTAGAAATACTGGGAGAAATACAGGGAGAGATCAATAACATTGAAATAAAAAATATATTGAACTAATAAATAAAACTAAGAGTTTTATGAAAAAACCAATAAAATTGCTAATCATCATTTGGTTAATTTGATTAAAACAGAAGGAAGGAAACCAAGTTACCAATATCAAAAATGAAAATTTTGAACTCACCTCCAATGAGGATGAAATTAAAACAATAATTAGAAATTACTTTGCCTCACTATATGCCCATGAATTCAGCAATCTAAATGAGATGGATGATTATTTTTAAAAGATATATAAATTGCCCAGATTAACAGAAGAAGGAACTGAATATATAAATAACCTCAAATCAGAAAAAGAAATTGAACAAGCCACCAATGAACTCCCTAGGAAAAAATCTCTAGGGCCAGATATATTTACAAGTGAATTCCATCAAACATTTGAAGAACAGTTAGTTCCAATACTATATAGATTATTTGGGAAAATTGGAGAAGAAGGAATCCTCCCAAATTCATTTTATGATACAAATTATTGTTTTTATACCCAAACAAGGAAGAGTCAAAAAATAAAAAAGAAATTATAGACCAATTTCTTTAATGGATATAGAAGCAAAAATTTTAAATAAAATTGTAGCAAAAAGAATACAGTAACTTATCACAAGAATAATACATTATGATCAGGGAAGATTTATATCAGGAAGGCAGGTCTGGTGCAATATTTGGAAAACTATTAGCATTACTGATCATATCCATAAAAAAGTAACAGAAATCAAGTGATTATCACAATAGATGCAGGAAAAGCTTTGACAAAACACAACACTCACTCCTATTGCAAAAACTGGAGAGCATAGGAATAAATGGAACTTTTCATAAAATAATAAGCGGGATCCACCTCAACCCTTCAACAATCATTATGTGCAATGAAGATAAGCCAGATCCATTTCCAGTAAAATTAGAGGTTAAAAAAGTATGTCCAGTATCACCATCATGATTCATTATGGTACAAGAAATGATAGCTGAGCAAAAGGAGAAGAAAAGAAATTGAAGGAATTAGAATAGGCAAGGAAGTAACTACATTTTCACTCTTTGCAGACAATGTGATAATACACTTAGAGAATCCCAGAGATTCAAGTAAAAAAAAAACTACTTGAAATAATAAACAACTTTTGTAAAGTTGCAGCGTATAAAATAAATCCACACAAATCTTTTGCATTTCTATATATTACTAACAAATTCCAACAGCAAAGAATAGAAAGAGAAATCCCATTTCAAGCCAGGGTAGCAATATGAAATGTTTGGGAGTCTACCAGCCAAAACAAATCCAGGGACTCTATGAACACAATTACAAAACACTTTTCCCACCAACAAGGTCAGATCTAAGTAAGTGGAAAAACACCTATTGCTTGTGGGTAGGCCTAACTAATATAATAAAGATTACAGTTCCGCCTAAATTAATTTATTTATTTAATGTCATACTAATCAAACTACCAGATAATATTTTTTTTCCTAGAACTAGAAAAAAGAATATCAAAATTCTTCTGGAAAAACAATAGGTCCAGAATATTAAGGGAACTAGTGAAAAAAAAGCTAAGGAAGGTGGTCTAGTCTTAACAGATCTCAAATAGTACTATAAAGCAGCACTCCTCAAAACTACTTGGTGCTGGCTAAGAAACAGAGGGGTATACCAGGGGAATACATTAGGTACTCAAGACACAGTAGTTAATGAATATAGCAATCTTGTGTTTGATAAACCCAAGGGCCCCAGCTTCTGGAATGAGAACTCAATGTTTGACAAAGTTTGCTGGAAAAACTGAATAATAGTGTGGTGGAAACTTGTCATAGACCAATTCCTGACACTGTATGCAAGAATAAAGTTCAAATGGATACATGATCTATAAAAGTTGATACAATAAACAAATTAAGGGAGCAAGGAATTGTGTATTTGACAGATTTATGGAGAATGGAAAAATTTATGACCAAATAAGAGAAAGAGAACATTATGAAGTCCAAAATGGATAATTTTGATTACATTAAACAGAAAAGATTTTGTACAAAATGTCCTATGCAACCAGAGAATTATGGAATTGGATCAGAGATAGAAACAAACCATTTTCTTCTGTATTATGTTTTATTTTATTTTATGGTTTCTCCCATTCATTTTTATTCTTCTATTTGACATGTATTCAGTAGGTAATTATGTGTAGAACCTATATAGGATCATACGTCATCCTAGGGAGGGAGTGGGGAGAGAGTGGTGCATAAAGGTGAGGGAGAGGGAAAAATTTAACATGTATCAAAATGATTGTTGAACACTGAAAACAAATAAAATAATTTAATTTAAAAAAAGGCTTAATCTTTCGTTTTTATATATACACTGTAAGAAATCTATGTGAAAAAGTGGTTAGAATATTTGCTCTGACTTCCTTTTTCTTAGATTTGTATATTTGTGAGCTATACAAATTAAAATGTATAGAAAAATATTGAAAGGAAATTTCCTCTTTTTTGGTCAAAATAGTTTTGTTTTTCAGTAATCAGTTTTGCTGAGGATCTTTTTAACCCTAGGTACTTATTGAATGAACTCAGTATTTACTGGTTTCTTATTTTCCATTAATATATTCCCTGAACTAAGGTTAAAATCAAAATAACAGTAACATCCCATTTCGATTTGTTTGTTCGTATTAGCTAAAATTGGAAGTACCCTTTATATTATTCCTGTTCCCTCAATCAATGTGTATTTAGCATCTACCTGAAGTATAGGGGACTTGTTTGTTTTTTTTATCCTAGTTTTTCTTACTCGCCTTCCTATGGGCTATTAAGGACCGCAGGATAATGAGTTTGTTAAATAAAGAAAGGCAGCCACAAACTTTCATTTATTTGAAGAACTTTCTTTAACCAGTCACTTCTAAATTCTCAAAACATTTTCCCTGAATATTAACCATCATCACTAGTGTTGCAAACAATTATCAACTACACCATTTAATAGAAAATTTATCTAGGAAAAGAATACATATTGATGAATCCTCCCCAAACTTAGTACTTGCTACTGTAATGGAGAAAGGTATAATATATAACAAAATTATCTTAAGACTGAAGGAAACAATTAAATTCGTTATCTGGTAATGTTCTTCACAAGATATCACTTTCTAAAATGAATATCTGAACTTAGCAGACTTAAGTGGTAAGTCATTTGATCACATTCCATTAAATGGGGAATAAATAAAATTCTGGGTTTTGTTTGCTATGCCACAACATTTCAATCATTTTTGAGAGAAGAACTAATGAGACTTTCGATAAATTGATCAAGAATTTGTTGAAATGATCAAATTATATGGCACTTTTTTCTGGTAACTGTTTTAGCATTGCTACACAAATATACAGAACGTTAAATTATTGTTTTTGTTTTATGATAGATTGGTTGCATTTCAACAGTTTACTGCAAAACATTTTTTGGCAAAAGTAAAACCAATGATATATAGACATAGCTTATTAACCACAGCTAAAAGATCAAACACATCATTTAGAATTTAGAGCTAAGCTTTCTTGGGGGATCATTTTAGAAGCTGCATTTTTGTCTGTCATTTTTTTTTATCATTAGTAGTAGTAGTAGTATTGTCATCAACAAGCAACAAACTATGTTTAAACTGAATCTTACTGCAAATTGTGTCGATTAAAGAAAAAAAAAACTTCTGGAAATTTCCTTTAAAGTATTCTACATGTTCCTCAAAATATCCTCATACAGGGCATTCATAGATTATTTTCATGAAGATTTTGTAAGTTTGAAAAAGTATAAATCTGGGTCAAAAATTGTTGATATCATCTAAATTATTTTTATAAGTAAAAAAGACACTCTGTGATTTCAGACATGAAAACAGACTAATGAACCATAGCTCTAGTACTGATCCTAATATAGTTTGAGTATCTATATTATTTTCATATTTTCTCTTTCCTGTGATAATTTTAAAAATAATTCCCAAGAGTTTTTATAGCAAATTTCTCTGGTGTTTTTGGTTTAGCTACATCATTTTTGCAAAGGTTTTCTTAATGACAAGTTCTAGCTTATTTAATCATGAAACGAGGGATTAGGATTCAGTTATTATATGCATAAATGATGAAGTCAATAATTAAGAATGGCAATTACATTCTGTTTTTAAAATTTATTGCCTTCCTAGCATTATTACCTATGTATACCTTTGAGATTAATAGAAACTAGTTTTGTCTAATATCAAACTTTGCATAGACTTGTGTTCAATCCTCCAGCTTGTGAGTAGCACCTAGGATAGTAAAGAGAAATATGAAATAGTATTCAGTTAAACCCGCTGTCAAACCTTCCTTTGAATACTGACCAGATTTTGGAACTTGGAAAGTCATTAAGCCTGTTTTTTTGTTAGTTGTTTGTTTTTTGTCTTTTTTTTTGTTTTTTCTTTTTCCTTATTTGGACAATAGGAATGATAATAACTATAACACTTAGCTGATAATGTAAGCTGGGATAGCAAATGAGATAATGTAAAATTCTTTGAAAACCTTATGTAAATGTCAGTTATTATTCCCCATGGCTGCTATCTCGTTGCAGAGAGATCAAGAGTTTGCTCATCAAGGTGATTTGACTTTCTTAGCCTTCTTGCTGTGCTGATTGCTTAACATACATTTGAATTTGACCAAAAAAACAGTAACAGGGAAGACCAATATTTTGTATTTGTTTTTGTTTTCGTTCCTTCCTTCTTTCTTTTTCTTTCTTTCTTTCTTTTCTTCCTTCCTTCCTTCCTTCCTTCCTTCCTTCCTTCCTTCCTTCCTTCTTTCTTTCTTTCTTTCTTTCTTTCTTTCTTTCTTTCTTTCTTTCTTTCTTTCACTTTTTTCTCTCTTCTTTCCTTCCTTGACTTTTCTTCATCCCTTCCTTCCACCATTGACTGCTTATTCTTTTCCATCTTTCCTCCCTCTCTCCTTCCATCCTTTTAATTCTTTATTTCTCTCTCTCTCTCTCTCCATATAGATATAGATATAGATATATATGAAATGCTGTTTTGGAACATACATTCTTCATAGCATCTCTTTATCTCTTCTGTATTTACCTCTATAGCTGATTGGTGCACAGGATAGCTTTACTTTAATGGTGCCCTTTTTGTTATCCTTTTCATGAACATTGCAAAGTATGATGACCAGCTATTCCATGGAATATTATTTTTAATTATTCAAGGATACTCATGGTATCATAGATAGAATGCTGGTGCCAGAGTCCAGAATATCTGAGTTCAAGTCTAGCTTCAGATATTCACTGTAATATCCAAGACAATTCATTTGACCTGTAAAACAGGGATAATAAGTGTGCCCACCTCACAATATTGTTTTAAGAATTAGATGAGGCAGTAATTGCAAAAGGCTCCAAACACGTCTGGAGTATTGATTTTTGTTTTGTTCTGTTTTGTTTTTGTTCAGTTGAGTCCAATTCTTCATAATTGCTTATGGGTTTTTTGGCAAAGATACTGGAATGACTTTTCATTTCCTTCTCCATCTCATTTTACAGATGAGGAAACTGAGGTAGACAGGGTTAAGATTGTTAACCAGGGTCACACAGCTAGTAAGTGTCTGAAGTCATTTCACAACTTAGGAAGATTCATCTTCCTGATTCAAGTCCAGAATTCTATCCACTGTGCCATCTAGCTGCCTTGGAACACTGTAGACACTATACAAACGCTTACTCCATTCCCTTTCATCACACAATTACAGTAAACAGTTCATTTTCCTTTTTGAATCATAAGAATGTCAATATTGATGCTACTGTAAAACGTGTTTTTAATATTCTTCAAACAACATGTATATTCTTATTGATCTGTCATTCCCACTATCTCCCCAAAAGAAAATTTAAAAGAACCAAAAATTCTTCGATGCACAGCAACATAGTTCAGCCAAACTAATTCTTACATTAACAATGTACAAAACTGTATGGTTGTCAAATTTTTGTCAAGTGGTGAGTGATACATTTTGGCTTCATTCTTTTTAATTTCCGCTTTATGATTTTGCGAAACTTAGTTTTAAAGTCTTTTAAAGTTGTTTTTGCTCTGTAATGTTTTTATGGTTTGTTTTTTCCTCTATAATGTTTTTGCTCTCTTAGCTTGTTAGAACCACATATTTATTAAAATTTGCATTTCTCTATTAGTGATATGGGGAAAAAATCACAATTATTATTTTCCTGTACATCTTATCTTAAAATTTGCATTCATATCTTTTGACTTTCTGCCTATTAGGGAACGGGTTGTAGTCTTATGCTTGAATAATTTCTTTATATAACTAGGAAATGAGACCTTAATTAGAAAAACTTACTATAAATAATAGGGGGAGATTTCATGAGTTAGTGCTAGAGAGTATCATTCAAATTAAATCATAAATTTATATAAAATTTAAATGCTTTCAAACAAATGAATTTAATGCAGTAAAAATTAAGAAAAAACAATTTACTCCAATATATGTGTACCTTTCTATGTTTTTCTTAGAGCCTGCAAATCTATTTTAACTTCTCTCCTGAATTCTTATCTTTTTATCTGCATAATTAGGAATTCCCAATTCAATTAAAATGTGTTTTAATCAGTTTTTTTAGAAATACTTACTAAATATGTATTATTTTAAGTTTGACAGTTTTTTTTTTCAGATGTTACCTCAATTTTGTAAGAGTTGTGAACTCTTCTGACAATCCAGAAAAGCTGTCAACTTTACTAATATCACAGTGGTAGAGACAGAATTTGAATCCAAAATACTTGGCTCAAAGCAGTGCTGTTTCTGCTACACTTTGGTTCCTTCTAGTGATATATTGTTATCCAGATTTTCATCATGCCAAATAGCAAACAGTTGAATATATATTGCATGCATATTTTGAGACAAATGTTTAGAAATTATCTCTTAAAATATCCCTGAGTAATTTGATTGTATATTCCTAGTGGATGAATCCTACTTGACATGACTAAAACACTATTAATAGAAAACTCACAGATTTTTTCTTAATTAAAAACACTAGACACCAAAATGTTTAATATTTTTTGATACAATTATTTTCTGTAAAATAGACCTTTCTCTGTAGTGTCACAAATCAAATGTGAAAACAAAAAAACAGAATTGGAAGAGTATTCTGTTCAAGCTATTCTTTTCATTAACTTAGTTATTATTAAAATATTATCTGAATCATAAAAATTATATATTTTAAATTACAGATATCAAAATAATGTTCAAGGATACTAAAACTTAGTCATTTATCCTAAAAACATGACCCTTAAATTTTCTATTATTTGTTATCAAAAGAATGAACAACACAGCATCAACTCTGGGAGAAATGACTTTAAAAGGTCAATATTCTTCATATAAGCATAACCTCAATGGTAGAAGTAATCATTGGATTTAAAAATGTTTACAAAAAAACACTATTGTTTAATGCCAAAGTTCCTAAAAATGTATGCATGATAAACTTTTAAGTTTAATCTCTTTTGTTAACATTTTCTTCATCACTTTCTTAAATCTAGAACTAAATTTAAACAAGCAATAAAACAAAAAAAATAAAGTCTAGGTTTATAACATTGGCTGATTTTTATATAGAAATGTCACACATAAACATGTGATAGTGAATTCTTTTTTTTTAAAATAAATTTATTTAACTTTTTACATTCATTTTCACAAGATTTTGGGTTCCAAAATTTTCTCCCGATTTGACCCCTCCCCCCTCCCCAATACACTGGACATTCTAATTACCCATAACACCAATCTGCCCTCTCTTCTATCATCCCTCCCTTGCGGTATCCCATCTTCTCTTTTTTCCTGTAGGGCCAGATAACTTTCTATTCCCCATTACCTGTATTTCTTATTTCCTAGTAGCAAGAATAATACTCAACAGTTG
>CM053771.1:438948116-438982535 GCA_028658325.1 Potorous gilbertii | reverse complement strand
GAGATTCAAATGCTGTTCCCCAGCCTCAGGACTTTTGGCAGCAGGCTTGACTGCTCTTCAATGGGGGCTTATCTGCTGGTTCTCAGGTGGGGGCAGGGCCGCCTCTCTGGCTGAGTTCCCTCAGGGGGTTTATACAGAGATCCTTTGTAGTTGAGCTGGGGTGGAGCTCCAGCCTGCTCTGGGAGTCTCTGGCTGAGCTGCCTCTGCCTCTGGCCCAGCTGCCTCAGCCTCTGCCTCAGCGGCTGCTTCCCAGGGGGTCCGAGTTCCGGAGATCCCCCACTCTCCTCTCAGCCCGTCTCTCTCACTGACCTGTGCGTCTGTGGGTGGAGGGACCTTCGCGGCCGCCCGGAGATTCAGGTCCCTGATGCCTGCTTGGGTCTGCTGGCTCCTCTCAGTGCCGTGTGGCCGGGGCGGAGGAGGGGAGCGCTCGGCAGGACAGGACTCCTCTCCTGTGTCCGGAGTACCTTTGGAGTCGGTTTTTCAGGGCTCTCTGCAGCAGAAGTCTCCTTCACTGTGTTGCTGCGCGGCTTCCACTGTTCCAGAATTTGCCAGGAGTTCTTTTTACAGGAAATCTATGGGCTGTTGGTTCAGACCTAGCATAGGTGAGTCTTTCTACTCCACCATCTTGGCTCCGCCCCGTGATAGTGAATTCTTACAAGTTGCTTTGAACTGACTTCAGTATGCCGCTGCTTCTAATTACAAAAATTTTAAAAATCAGATATGGACAACTTAAAAAATCAGCACGTCTTACTGCAGGTATATAATCTACTTTTTAATTACAAACACTATTATCAAACACCAAAATTATATATAAGGAATCTCCCATAAAGGTGTATAAGCAGATTTGAGTTAATGAATAGTTAAAGTATTATGTAAACTATTACTTTGATTATCAGTTATGTCAGTAATGTGGCACTCCCTTCAGTTATGCGTGTTGAAAGCCATATGTGCATTGAAGCCTACACAACTCTTGTCCATGCCTTACAACACAAATGTGCCATAAGGGATACACTCTTCTTTTTAGAATCTTCCTTTATAGTTCTTGACTTTGCATGAATATAGTTTAAATATTTCCTATCCTTTGCATTATTGAGTGATCAGTCATCTTTTTTTTTTTTTTTGTTCTAGTCACACGTTTCTCTGGTGGCAACTTTCATGTTATTCTTCCTAAACAAATCTTTATTTTGAATGGTATAGCCTGCTATTCTTCTAACTTATCCAAGTATTTTCCCTTTTCTCTTGCTTGACTTGACATTTTTGGCATTTATTCAGTGGTGTTGGTTAATCTAAACAGTGTCAAGGTCTCTAAAAGACCACTCTTAAAATATAAATCCAATATTTAAGATAAGACAGATCCCTAGATCTCTCTTGGAAGAAGGTTATCAGGAATTTATCAGTTAACGTACTTTAAATTTGGAAGCTAACATGAGTGTATCCTTTAAGAGATGATTTATATACATATATATGTATGTATATATATACATATATACATACACATATATTTCAAATAACTTTTAATTGGAATATAGGGTTGGGTGGAGGTGGGGGCAAAACTAGAACCACAACAATAGCCCTTTGGGAGCTGATGAGTATTAGATATGTTAATAAGGGTAGATAGAGCTGCTTCAATGAAGACTCTGAGGATCTGATGAAAAAGCTGGTGATGGTAGGCCTCCCAAAGAAATGCAAGTAAACAAGAAGTCCAATAGTGCAATGCGAGATGGTGATCACAAGAGACCAACTTCACCTACTTTTCAACTTCTATTTATGCTAATGAAATCATAGGTCCTCACCACCATCTCCCCCCTCAAACACCACCACCTCCCCCTGAAAAAAACCTCAAATCATTTAAAGCTATGTCTATGAAATAACTAAGAAAATTATAGTTTTGAATTTAGAATAAAGAGATTTCAAGGACTCAATGCTTTTTAAAAGAAATCTGCAAAATGGACTATCACTACAGACATTTTAAATAGCTGGATCAAGTACTCATCTGACTCACTTAAACATTGTAATTATATTTTTTGTCAGCAGAGACAAAGCAAAAGGTATATTCTGCAGTATGACTGATGCAACTATTTATAGTGGCTTCTTTTTCATATCCACCAAGGGTCTTATATGGCAGGCCCTATATCACATAGGGTATTGTTTGGTCCTTCGAATCCTTCAGAGAAAATGAGGAGTCATATCAGTCCAGCTGCTCAAATCATTGTTTCCTTCCCCTCTTTCTATCACATATATACAATTGTGAAGAATCTAAAGCTTTCAAAGAGGTTAATTAACTCACAAGATAGACACCTAACTGCTTTCCTCCAGTTTTGCCTTTAAACAATCTAAACTTCTTACTTAGAGATTTTTAACTTTTCAAAATATACTTCTTTCAATGGTTAATGAAACTTATGAATATTTCCTCAAAATAAACTTTTAAATAAATAAAATGAAGTATATAGAAGGAAGCCTATTTTTTGAAAAAAATGATCATGATTTTGATAAACAAAAATTGTCATGATATCTCATTGACTACATTCATCATGGAAGCAAGTGCTAAATTTTATTTAGTTTATCAAAGACAAAAATATAATTTTCCCCCTGCTCTTTTCATAGACCTGAAAAATATCCATACTTTCAAGATCGAGAATTCAAGCTCTAAAAATTATCTTCCCCACATTACCATTACTTTATATCATTTTGATGCTGAGTCAAATTCCTCCCTCCTGCCTACCCAAATATCCCCTAAATATGTTGCAATCTACCTTCCTGATTTGATATTGCCATTGAACTCCCCCATAGCAAACTTTACCTAAATTTCTGTAGGAGTGCAAAATTTTTGGTTTGTTGGTTGGGCCTATCATAATTAACAATCCATAAGTTCAAATATAAACCTCCTGGGCACACTGCATCTTTGATGTTGCCTTCTGCTAACCCTGTTAAAACCCTGTGGATATATGAAATATCAAAAAAAAAATCTTAAGATGCAAATTTAACCCCAATGTGTGCAGATTTTTCTGCCTAAGATTACAACATTTTAAATAGAATGAAAACATAACTTTACAGTAAACTAATGTAGGAATAGTATTAATACATGAAGCAACTCATAGTCACAAGCACTATAGAAACATAGACAGCAAGGAAAATTATGAGGGAACGAATTAATGCAGTGAAGGTCTGGCAGGTATGACATCCATGGGAAAAATCAAGGAAAGAAGGAAAAAGCAAGATGAGAGGTGTAAAGAGAGTAGCAGGAAGTTTCCCCTTCTACATAATCATGCAAAGTGGGAATATATATCTGTGGTAAAAGCATCTAAAATATTTTAGGAAAAAAGCAGGGTGATTCTCTCTCCTAGTGCTACATTTTAGCCATGGTCACTTTCATTTATCATACGACTCCCATGGGCTCAAATATAGTGCAGGAAAATTAAGCTAGATATTAATGACCACCACTTGTCTTTTTTTTTTTGGTTGGTACTTTGTTTCATTATGACTTATTTTTTATTTTTTCATTTCCTATTGCACTAAAGAAATTTCAGGAAATGTTTGTGTATTTAGTAGCCCTCAGAGGTGAAAGAACAAGGAAACTATATTACTCACAGAGTCAAGGAATTTACATTCCTGCCTTACTTTGTGTCTGAACAGTGGTCTATGCTGCTGATTCTGACTATAGGTTGTAAGCCCAGTATATTCATGGAAATTAGAATTGTTCTACATAAGGGTTCTAAAGGCTGAGTTTACCAATGAGTAAAAAACAAAAATGAAACAAACAAAAAACCCCCAAAAACCAAAGCCTAGAGAGCAGCCATATGTGGCCACAGTTTTACTGAACAGAAGCAATGATGAAATGGATTATAGACTCCACTAGCCAATATGTAGAGAACGATTTGCTTTCTGAGGTTCTTTCCTTTTTTTCCCCTTGAATTCAATTCAATAATCATTTATTACATCTTCATTCTATACACTTCACTGAGATCAGAGATCAGAGCTGGAGATACAAAAATGAATTAAGGGACAGTGTCTAACTTAGAGAGACTTACAATATACTAGAATGGTAAGATGTGTACACAAAAAGAGTTATAATGCAAGACAGTGTATAATTAGTTGAAAGGACATGGTCAAAGGATTGAGTTTTGAAAGAAGAGATATGAGGTAGATTTTGAAATAAATGAGAAATTTCAACAACTGGAAGATCTATAATTTTCTTGAAATGAATATTGCTTTCATTAAAGAAACTGATATCTGAACTTATGATACTCTAGCTGCTTTTCCTGTGGTAGTATTCTCAGATTATAGAGAGAGAATGGCACCCAGGAGACATTCAAAGGAATAAATTTGAGTGTAATTCCCATAAAGTTTAGGAGTGGAATCGCTGAGATATGAGTAACCTTTGCAGGGCTATTCCCATCATGGTCAGATTTGCCTCTGTGTCAATAGGTTTTCTCCCATTGAAAGTTCTCCAAGTCAGCAGAAATGCTTTCAAATGAAGTTACAGTAGTAAAGCTCTGACAGATAGAAAAGAAATGGGCATTGAGTCAATTTCAGGCGCATACAATGAGGTATGAGCAACAGCACAGAGATGACAGAGGAGATAAAAATGGTGAATGTTACTATTGCTCTAATTTGGCTTGACTATTGCATATTCATGTGAACGCAGGAAGTGCTACATAAAATGAGTTACTCAAGTTAAATTATGGTCTTTAAAGTTCATAATCAATACAATCTGGTATGATGGATGAGTGGAATTGATTGGGTACATATTATGAAAAAATAAATGATCATAAAATTCTAGTGTTTGACAATCCCAAAGTTCCAACCTTTTGGAACAATAGCTCACTATTTTACAAAAACTGGTAGGAAAACTAGAAAGCAGTTCAATAGAAACTAAGTAGAGACCATTATCCCACACTATATGGTAAGAAAAAGCCAAAATGGGTGTATATTATAGACAAAAAGGGTGATATCATAAGCAACTTAGGGGAGCATGGAAATTTTACCTGTCATATCTATGAATTTAGGAAGAATTGATTGCCAAATAAAAGAGCATTATGAGATGCAAAATGGAAAATTATGATTACATTAAATTCAATTTGTGTACAAACAAAACCAATGTAGCCAAAATTAAAAGGAAATAAGGAAACGGGGGAGGTGGAGAGATTTACAGAAATTTTCTCTGATAAAAATTTTATTCCTCAAATACATAGGCAAGTGAGTCAAATGTATAAGAATACATATCATGGTAAATGGTTAGAGAATATAAACAAGCAGTTTTCAGAAGAAGAAATCAAAGACAACATAAAATTGCTACATCATTATTGATCAGAACAGTACAAATTTTAAATAATTCTGAAGTAATACCTCATGTCTTTTAGATTGCCTAATATAACAGAAAGAGAGAAAGGTAAATGTTGTAGGAGATATGGAAAAATTGGGTTTTGATGCACTATTGGCAGAATATTTGAGTGATTCAACCACTCTGGGGAACAATTGGAAACTATATCCAAATTGTACAGACCTTTGGACCAACAATACTCTTAGTAGGTCTGTATTCCAAAGAGATAAAATATAAGATTGTATAAATACAATGATATTTTAGCAGCTCTTTCTTTTTTAGTGGTGACAAAATATAAGAAATTAAAAGGATGCTCCCAACTGGGGAATGACTAAGGAAGTGTTTTGTGATTGTGATGGAATAATATTGTATTATAAGGGATGATAAACAGAATAGTTTCAGAAAAATAATCTAGGAAAACTTAAAGACATGAAAAGTGAAGTGAAGAGGAAGAGGAGAACTTTATACATAATAAGAGTAATACCTGTATGATGATTAACTGTATCACTTAGTTATTCCCAGCAATGCAATGATCCAAGACAACTCCAAACGATGTATGATTAAAAATTGCTATCCCCCTCCAGTGAAAGAACTGATAGAGGTTGGATGCAGATTAAATCATATTTGGGGGGGGGTCTGGTTTTTTTTCATTTCTAACATGGCTGATCTGGAAATGCTTTTCATAACTGGACATATATATCTGTATCAAATTGCTTGTCTTCTCAAGGGTAGAAGAAGAGAATTTTTAACTTATTTTTAAATCGAAGTTTTTATGTGTAATTGAGAAAAAAAATTAAATTTTTAAAATGTCAGAAAATAATTCTTGAAGGACAACTCAATAGTTTTCATTCTACCAGGCAGCAAATGATCAGCCATTTGAATTTTTGATTGGAATAACAATCAGACAGAATAATATGATAATATAACAGCTCCAAAATTATTAGCTAATAATATGAAAGTGGGTCAGAATGAAAAGAAAATAGAGCTAGAAAGGCAAGGTGGAATACTATGGTAATAGTTCAGTCAGTAGGTGATGAGTGTTTGAACTGGGATGATTGCTGTTGAGATCTTGGTCAAAGGGAATAATTCCAGAGGCTTGAGAATTATCAGTCATTCTCATTGATTAAGCAACATTTGTAATCAAGTGATCCTAAATAGATCGCGTTTTCCTAAAAATCATCATTGTGTTACAAAGGTGAAAGGTGATTTAAACACGAGTTGCACTTTCTGGTGGGGTTTATTGAAAAACATATTATAGCTAACCAGGTCCCAAACAGATGGTCCTGAAATATAACTGCTTCTAATATTACTTCTGTTTCTATGATGACCCTGTGTCTTGTCAGTCCTCATGATTGGGAAGGCAGATAGTAGCTAATTTTATGGTCTGATTCTCTAGAACAATAGTGCTTTTCAGCTGGATATTCTTTGAGGCTAAGTTGTTTTTGCTTATATACGAAAAAAGTCCTATTTCTGATGTCAACCTTGTGAAGATTCTTTTTGATCTAAGATTGAAGGTTTGGGAGGACTGCTTAACTAGGGTGTGATTACTGAGTTGAATTCATTAAGAAAAACCTGGGAAGAATTTGGTTTTACCTTAAAACATCAATAGGTGAAGGGCCAAGTGAGGTTTTGTTGTTTTTGGTTTGGTTTTGTTTTGGGGTTTTTTGAAGAAGTTACACAAGGAAAAAAAAACTACATTATTATGATTTTTTTTCTTATCAAAGACAGGGAACAATTTAATTTTAAAGTAAAATCATAGAAGAGACAGCCTTTTTTTTTCCTATGTAGATTTTACCTTCTCTGTAACTTACAAGTTTAGTGTTTCCCAGAGTATATTCAGAATTAATGAGACATGATTTGAACTTTGAAAGCCACAGGATGAAGTCCTCACTTTAATGAACACTGATATTTATGAGCAAACAGAAAATGGTTTTCAAAACAAAAAAAAATTAATGCAAGTATTTCTCTTCTAGTACTTAGGAAGAGACTGTCCTGAAATTGTGTTGCACTGTTGATTTCAGTATTCACTAAAGAATAAGTAGATCCAGTCTCTCAGTGGATCAGTATTGGTTCATCATTTATTCTCATTTCTACAGGCACAAATCCAAACTTTAACTGTACCTCACATTAAAAAGTGAGTTACAGTTATCACTGGCCAAGAAAAAGACCACCCAAATAGTATCCTATGAAACTGTACAAGATGGAAATAAGTGGGCTAGTTTCAAGTACATTTGGCACTGTTTGAATGAGAGGACCCCAGAGTACTCATTAATGAGTCAAAGTAAACTTGGCAGCACACTGGACTATAATCTCAGAGATTTTTTCCTTGGTCTTCTACTCTTCAATGTTTATCAGCAACTTGAATAAAGGCAAAGATAATAGATTTGTCAGCTATGCAGAAGAGATATCAGAAGGACAGCTACTAAATACTTGAGATACAGAAACAACTGAGGACTATAGAATGATGAACTGAATCTAATATATTATAAATTATTATATTCTGCAAAATTTAGTAATGGGTAATTATTTATTGTGTAGTCTATTGCGTAATCATTTTAGTCATATCTGATTCTTTATGACTGCATTTGAGGATTTTTTGTCAAGGATATTAGAATAATTTCTCATTTAATTCTCCAGCTCATTTTACAGATGAAGTAATTGAGGCAAACAGGGTTAAGTGACTTGCTCACAGTCATACAGCTAATTAGTGTCTGAGGCCAGATTTGAACTCAGGAAGATGATTCTTCCTGATTCTAGATATTGCACTCTATCCCCTTTGCCACTTATCTGCCCAACATTTATACAGGTCATTATTTTTGTAAAGCAATTATATATTCCATTTGATTGAATCCTCATAATAATTCTTGGAGGTAGACTCTCAAAGTGGCAGAACATTTAGTTCCTTAAATGACACACTGTTCTACTAATCACAGTGAGAGTTACAAACACTTTATCCACCCTCTAACCTCCCATGGAATCCCCATCTGTTGCTCTCTCATATTTCGCTGAAAATTTTTGAAATAATTCTTATTAGTATTTTTATTTTTACCCAGTTACATGTAGAAGCAATTTTTAACAATCCTTTTTAAAACATTGAGTTCCAATTTTCTCTGTTCCTCCCTCCCTATGTTTCTTCTTTGGGAAGACAACCAAGTTGATATCGATGAGACATGTATAATCATGCAAAACATTCCCATAACAATCATGTTCTGAAAGAAATCATAGACAAAAAGAAATCCAGCTGCCCTCCTTTCTATCATCCACATACCTTACCCTTTCCCCTCCTACTTTTCTGTAGTTTAACAGATTTCTATGCCTGACTGAGTGTATAGGTTATTCCCTTTTTCATCCAGTTTTGATTAGACTAAGGTTCACTGACTCCTCTTCACTGTTGTCCTTTTTCCCTCTAGTGTAAAAGCTTTTTAAACCTGACTCCTTTATGTGAGAGATATTCTTCTTCTCCTTTTCCCTTCCTTCTGCATATTCCTCTATCATCCCTTAATTTTATTTTTTAGATATTATCCTGTCATATTTAATTCATTTCTGTGCCCTCTGTCTATACATACTCCTAACCACCCTAAAACTGACAAAGTTCTTATGAGTCACCAGGATCATCTTCCTATATAGTAATTTAAAGGGTTTAACCTTATTAAGTCCATTATGATTTCCCTTTCTGATAAAGGTTTTTTTTTTTTTAATGCTTTACCTGAGTCTTATATTTGAAAGTCAAATTTTCTGTTCAGCTCTACTCTTTACATCAAGAATCCTTGAAATTTCTCAATTTCATTGAATGTCTGCTTTTCCCCCTGAAGAATTGTATTCTGTTTGGCTGAGTAGGAGACTGTTGATTTTAAAACTAGCTTTTTTGCCCTTCAGAATATTATATTTAAATCCTCTGATCATTTAATAAAGAAGTTGCTAAATCTTGTGTTACTATGACTGTGGCTCCATTATACTTGAATTGTTTCTTTCTGGATGCTTGCAATATTGGAATATCTGAAATTGGGCTTTAATATACATCAGCAAGTTTTCATTTTGGAATTTCTTTAAGGAGATAAATGGTGAATTCTTTCTATTTCTATTTTACTCTCTTGTTTTAGAATATCAGAATAGTTTTCCTGGATAATTTGTTTAAAAATTATGTCTAGGCCTTTTTTATCACAATTTTCAGGTAGTAAAATATGCTCCCCCCTAATTATCTCTCCTAGACCTTGTTCTTTTTACAATGAGATATTTCACACTGTCTTCTTTATTCATTCATTTGGCTTTGTTCATTGTGTTTCGGTTTTTCATAAAGTCATTATTTTCCACCTGCACAATTCTAATTGCTAAGAAATTATTTTCATCAGTGAACTTTTGTATGTCCACTTCCATTTGACCAATTATACTTTTAAGGGATTTTTTTGCCTTCAGTGAATTTTTGTTAATTTTTCCATTTGGGAAATTAACTTTTTAAAGACTTTCATTGAGTTTTTTGTACCTCTTTCACCAGTCTACTTTTTAAAATAATATTTTTCTCGGTATTTTTTGTGTCTTCTTTGTCAAGATGCTGACTCCTGTTTTCACAATTTTCTCACATCACTCTCATTTCTCTTCTCATTTTTTCCTATATCTATTTTACTTGATATACAAAATCCTTTTTGAGGTCTTCCATGTCCTGAGACCAATTCATATTTTTCTTGGAGATGTTGAATGTAGAAATTTTGACTTTACTTTCTAAATCCATTAAAACAACTCAGCCTTGCTAGTGCTCCTCCTTACCCTGGAACTGCTTCCCTGTAGTATGGTCCAGATTTGAGTATGCATATAAACAGAGTCCTGCCTCAGTGCAAGTAAAAAACACTTGTAATCACTTTATGATCAGTAGTTTGACACCTTTACCCTCCCTAGACTGACAGTTCTGGGAGCAAATGCTGTTGCTAATGGTTCAGTGGCTCCCAAGGCCTAGTTTGCTGTGACCAGAGCTGTGTTGGCAAGGGCTTTGCTGGACTGTGGCACATTCCCACCTAGGTGTAAATGATCTTTCCTGCTGATCTTCTAAGTTGTGTTGAGCTGGGAAAAAGTTGCACCATCTTTTTGTGGGTTCTGCCACTCTATAATTTGTTTACAATTATTACTTAAATATATTTGGAGAGGTTTGGAGAGAGCTCAAAACAGTTCATGCCTTTACTATTCCTTCTTGACTCAACCTCATTTTAAGCTATTTTATTCTGACTCATTTTGCCTTTTTCATATCTCATATTCTGTAGATGTCATCTTTCTCTACCTCTTCTTTATCCATTCTACAATACGGTCTTTCTCCACATACAAGTAAATCCTTTATAAGTGAAAATGTTTCCAATTATGCAAAAAAAAAATCAAAGAACTCTGAGATACCGTATCATACCTATCATCTTGGCTAACATTACAAAACAGGAAAATGATAAATGTTGGAGAAGATGTGGGAGAGTTGGAACACTAATTCATTGTTGGTGAAGCTGTGAGCTAATCCAACCATTCTGGAGAGCAATTTGAAATTATGCAGAAAGGGCTAAAAAATGGTGCCTATTTTTTGATCCAGCAATACCACTTCTGGGACTGTATCACCAACAGATCACAAAAATGGGAAAGGGTCCAACATGTACAAAAATATTTATAACAGCTCTCTTTGTGGTGGCAACAAACTGGAAATCAAAGGGATGCCCACTAATTGAGGAATGACTGAATAAATTATGGTATATGAATGTAATGGTATACTATTGTGCTATAAGAAATGATGAACAGGAAGGCTTCAGAGAGGCTTGGAAAGACTTACATGAACTGAGGCTGAGTGAAAAGATGAGAACCAGAAGAACTTTGTACACAGCAACAACCACAGTAGGTGAGGATTTTTTTCTGGTAGACTTAGCACTTCACTGCAATGCAACTACTTAAAAAATTCCCAACACAAAATGCATTAAAGCAAAATACCTTCCACATCCAGAGAAAAAGCTGTGGAATTTGATCATTGAATGATGCATACTGTTTTCTTTTGTATCACATTTAGTTTTGTTTTATTATTTCTCCCAATCATTTTAATTCTTCCATGCAACATGACTAAGATGAAAATGCACTGGATAGGAATGTACGTGTGCTACCTATATAAAACTGTATACCATCTCAGGGAGGGAAAGGAGAGGGGGGAGGAAAGATGGAGAGGGAGGGTGAAAAATCAAAGATACATGGAAATGATTGTGGAACACTGAAAACAAATAAAATAATTTAATTTACAAAAAATTAAATGATTCCTTCTCATCTCATCTTCTCCCACAAATAGTTCTATCATTTCTATTCTCATTTTTACTTTCTGTCTCTTCCTGACTACTAGATGCTGTGTATAAATAAGCCCATTTATCCCCCACGTTTAAAGACCTTATCTTGATCCTTTTAGTATCATTAATAAGTGTCCTATAGCTCTTCCTTCCCAATGGCTAATCTCCTTGAAAAAGTCATCTACAATGATTATCTTCACTTCTTTTCCTATAAATCTCTTTTTAAGTCTCTGCAAATAATGGTGAATATTTATCCATTTTTTCTTTGTAACCATGATGTGTAATTCTGTGTGTCTTATAGTAAATGATTGATAATTTTTGTTAATTGATTTATTGATGAATGCACACTTTTAATATTACACATTTCTCTGCATAGACTGAGATTGAGTGAGTAAAGTTTTACTATGTTATAAACCTATAACTTCATTTTCTAATTCTTCAGAATTTTGTATATTCAATCCCATAATAGCACACACTATTTTGATGATAAAACAAAAAAAAGTGTATTCATCTTAAGAAATCACATTTCTGAGGCATGGAAGGAAATTGCATTGCAGTGTTTAGGATTTTTAAATGTGATTGTATATTTTTAATTTAAATGAGAAAAAATTTTGCTTAAATCACACGGAAGCCTAAGTTGTATTTGGTGGGAGGAACTTGTGAAATGAGTGGAACAGGAATGATGGAGCAGGGCTGGGAGAACTTTGGCCAGGCGAGTCAGAGCTGGGAAGGACATAGGCAAGCAGACATAGTTGGATCCTGTGTGTTTGTTTGTATTTTTTTTGTTTGTTTGTTTGTTTTTGTGGGAAGGCCCTGGTAGAGGGGAGGCTTGGAGATGCTTTTGTCCCCTGCAGTGATAATGTGCATTGACTTCTTGGCTACTATGACTAATTTGGCTTTCTGCTTTTGGGATTTGCCCTTCTGGTGTCTGAATAAATGTTTTTCTTCTGCCTTCTAAAGAGCTAATTATTTTGTGATTGAGAACTAAGATGGTATATTAATAGTCACCACCAATGCTGTGAATATTGTCTTAGTAATACATTTGGCATGGCAGAAAGAATTTAGAGGAAGAAACTGACATCCCAAGATTGGAAAATTAATGATATTCCTCCCTAGAAACAGAATGGGTTTATAAGGACTAAACCCTGCCAAACATGGGAACTGAAATTACAGGAGGGGAAATGTAGAGATGTGAAAATGTGTTTGCAAGGAACACCAATAAAACCAAGGAAAGCACTGGCAGGGGTATGCAGGAGAGGTTGCATTTTATTAACAGGTTACCTTATTATGTTTAAAAGCAACAATGAGCTAGTGAGGAAAAAAAAAGTTGAGATAGAGAAAGAACTGACTAGTTTTTATAGGAATTTTCAGCATTTGGGCTCTCCTTTAAAAAGCAAGCTGAGGAGTCTTAGGTGGAAAAAAGTGTTAGTCATTTAACTATGAAGAAGGAGAAGGCTGGGAAAAGAAGAGTGCATACAAACTTTCTCCGCAACCTTGTTGTCATGATGACAACTGCCAAGAAAGTGAATGAGCAGAAAATGTAACTAAATTAGAGTTAGAAAATGAAACAACTTTGAAGGACACATCTCAGGCCAAAACTGGCCCCAAATTTAGGTGAAATCAAGAAAACCAAAGAGGGAACAGTGTTAAGGCAGATAATTGTGGATTTTACTCAACAGGATGTCACAGGTATTTTGAGTTGGTTCATCAATGGACAGGAAAATCATTAATATGTGGGATGGTGAGAATCAGTGATGAAGGGGTTGGAGGAGTATCTAGAGATGGCATGGGTTGCTTGAAATTCATAGATATCAGTCCAATTATTTTGTACAGCAAGCCTTTAGAGATTACAATATGCAAAGAAGTAACAATGCAACTAATCTGTCACTTCTGGCTGCAGAAGGAGGCAGTAATCAGTATACTGCTGAATCTATGTGGTCTTGTGGAGATAGACCCTAGTATTCACTTCGGGGTTATATAGAAAGTTAAAGGAGGACTTAATGAAGAATGGCATAGTGATCAGAAACACAGATGCATACTATGATAACTCTTTAGCAGGTTCCCATGGGAATAGGATAGTGAAGATGACTCCTTCTATTTAAAAACACCTAATTTTAACTCTAATAGTTGAGGACATAGGGACCCTCTTAAGGAGATGCTAGACAAGATTTCACAATAAAGTTACTTAAGGGATTGGGGAAAAGATAAATTTCCTTGAGAGAGAAGAATAAATAGTCAGTGGATTTAAAGTCAGAATACATTGACAAGAATCGTTCCTTGCTCTATTGAGAACAAGGAAAGATTGGAAGCAAAGTGATCCAACTAGAAGATATACAGAATGTATCAAAAAAGGGGGATTGATACTACACAGAAGAGAGAAGTGAGAACTGCCCCCTACAAAGACCTTCCTGAAACGTTTTATCCAAGTTTGTCTCACCGTCAGGGAGAACAGGAAATTGGCTGAGCCCCAGATTAGATTAAAGAAATACATAGATAGAGGACTTTCAAGCACTCTTGATGAAAAGACCAGAAATGAAAAGAAAATTTGACTTTCAAACACAAGAATGAGAAGAAGCATGAAAAAGTAAACAGCAAAGAGAAGTCATAAGGAACTTACCAAAGTTGAACTGTTTACATTCCTATATGGAAAGACAATATTTGTAACTCTTGAAACTTTTCAGTATCTGGGTAGTTGGTGTGATTACACACACACACACACACGCACACACACATGCAAACACACATGTTCATTCATGGGCATGCATGCACACATGCACACACTCAGAGAGACAGAGAGCACAGGGTGAATTGAACAGGATGGGATCATATCTTAAAAGAAATTAAGGTAAAGGGTGAGAGATAAATGTAGTGGGATGAGAGAAGGTGAAATGGAATGGGGTAAATTATCTCTCATAGAAGAGGCAAGCAGGAGACTTCTTAGTGGAGGGAAAAAAAGGAGAGCTGAGAAAAAATACATGAAGTTTACTCTCAGCACATTCGACTAAAGGAAGGAATAAAATGCCCACTCATTTTGGTATGAAAACCTATCTCACAATGTAGGAAAGTGGGCGAGAAGGAGATAAGCAGGGTGGGTGGGATGATGGAAGGGAGGTCAATGGGAGGAGGGAGCAATTTGAAGTCAACACTCTTGGGGAGGGACAGAATCAAAAGAGAGAACAGAAACAATGGGGAGCAGGATAGGATGGAGGGAAATAGTTTTACACAACACGACTTTTATCGAAGTCATTTGCAAAACTACACAGATATGGCCTGTATTGAATTTCAGGCCTTTCCAAAGGGAATGGGTGGGGAGGAAGGGATGTGGAGAAGTTGGAACTCAAAGTTTTAGGAACAACTCTTGAGTAATGTTCTTGCTACTAGGAAATAAGAAATACAGGTAATGGGGAATAGAAAGTTATCTGGCCCTACAGGACAAAAGAGAAGATGGGGACAAGAAAAGGGATGGATGATGGAAGAGAGGGCAGATTGGTGATAGGGGAAATTAGAATGCTGGGTGTATTGGGCTGGGGGTAGGGCACAAAGGGGAAGAAAGTTTGGAACCCAAAATTTTGTGAAAATTAATGTAAAAAGTTAAATAAATAAATTTATATTAAAAAAGAGAAATATACAGATGAGATTACAGATCCCATATCTATTTGATCATATATGGGAAAAAGCTCTCCCTTACATATGGAAATCCTGTTACGTTTAAGCATGGAACTCTTATCACCATCACAAGAGGGAGAGGGATTGAAATTTCAGCCAGACAAGTCAATCTAATGATGAATATTGGGCAATTGCCTAAGAAAGAATACACTGTGGTAATTGTACCCATTCTTGAATACATCATTGGAAAACATATATTGTGATGTATGGCTCTAAATTTACCTGAGGGGAGATGCAATCTGCAATAAGGAAGATAGGAACTAATAAAGTTTTAGTGGCTAAAATGAAAATGGACACAATCACTTTACCTGAACCTTCTACATTAATTACTTTAAAGCAATGTCATGTGCCATCTGGGAAAGATGAAGTTAATTGTACTATAAAAGAATATGTTGAGGCAGGTGTCTTAGTCCCTACAACCACTCAATGGAATAGATCTGTCTGACCAGTATGAAAGGCAGGTTTAGTGGGTTATAGATAATTGAATAAGGTGATTTCTTCCTTGTATGGTTCTCTTCCATATATCATTACTTTAACAGAAAGATCCTGAAATATGATGGGTCTTGGTACACAGTTATTGATTTAGCAAATATTTTCTTCATTACTCCATTAGATTCTAAACAACGGGACCAATTTGCTTTCAGTTGTCAGGACTGACAGTATATTACACGCTTGCAATGAGGATATCTACATAGTCCCAATATTTGTCATAGGGTTGTGGTTGAACTTTTGGATGAATTAACCCTACCTGGTGTACAGGTCACCCACTACACAGATGATGTTATAATACAGGGGAAAATTGTAAATTAAGTGGAGAAGTGTTTGATGATTTTAATTGTGCATATGAAGAGCAAACACTCCAAAAATAACACTTCAAAGATTCACTGACCAGCTCAAACCATAAAATTTAGGGGTATACAATGGAATAGGGGGCTGTGAGAGATTCTCCTTCAAGCCCAACAAAAGATTCAGGATTTTCCTATCCTTACCAATAAGAAGAAGGCTCAAAAGTTTATAGGATTATTTGGAAATCGGGCAAATCACATACCCTATCTAGGACAAATTTTGAAGCATATATAAAATTATTAGGACAAAAATATGATAGAGTAAAGTTTTTGAACAAGCAAAGACCACTATACAATGGACACTGGATTTATGGCCTATACATAGTGACCTAGTGGAATACAGGTTATTTTATAGTATAAATATGCAACTATAGTTTATGAAAGCAGAAATAATTAGGTCAAAAAGTATTCTTAGTATTTTGATCTAAGAAACTCCCTTTATCTGGGGTATAGTATATCCCTGTTGAAAAGAAATTGTTAGTTGCATATTGGGCTTTGGTAAAGACTGAATGACTGACTTTTGGTGATGAGGTAATATTAAGGTCTAGAATCCTGATTATTCACGGGGTAAGGAGGACCCCAACTTTTCACAGTATTGAACATTATCAAGAGCATAATTAAATGGAAATGGCATATTCAAAATAGATCAAAAGCAGTGAACAGTGGAGTTTCTGCTTTACGTGAATCTATAGCAAACATTGTTACTGAGGGAAATGATACACCCCCTGAACCAAAGTAAGAGTTGGTACAATCCTTGGTAAAATGGAATGAGTGATATGATGAATCAGCTGAAGAATAAAAGAGACATGCATTGTTTACTGATGAGACAGCAACATATTTGGGCCACAAAAGATATTGGAAACTCGTAGCCCATAATCCATGTATTAGGCAGACATTGGAAAGCACTGGGATAGGTGGAAGAAGTCAATATGCTGAACTTATGGCAATACACCAAACTATCAAAACAGAAAAAGGAGTACAGTGTCATACATTCACTGATTCATGGGCTAACGGATTAGTTACATGGATGTCCATGTGGAAAAATCAAAATTAGGACATTCATAGCAGACAGGTCTGCAGCTAAGAATTATAGAAAGACATATGGGCCATGTCTTTGGGTATAATTTGTCAGATTTTCATGTGGATGCTTATGTGACCCTCACTATGACAGAAGGTGAGTACGATGCACATGCAGATTGATTAGCAAAGATTGCTACTCAAAATATTGTCACTACCCTGACACCAACTGATGATTCAGTGCTGGCAAAATGGGTGCGTCAAATCAGCTGACCATTTAGGCATTCAGGTTACACACCAGTGTACACATGACTGAGGTAATAGTATTTCTCACTCATTGTTAAAATAAGTAGCTGAAGAATGCTATAAATGTTAATTGGAAAAGAAATGAATTGTTCCTTGCGTTGTAACTGGAGAGATACCAAGGGAAAAAGTCCCAGTCCATATTTGGCAAGTAGATTATATTGAAACCCTACCCCAAAATAAAGATGCAAATTTACATGTTATTTTATTATATTGTATTATATTCACCTATTCAGGTGTGCTAGTGACTTGTCCTTATAAGAATGCAACCCAGAAGTACACCTATAAAACTCTAGATATCATAATTCTATATTATGAAACTCCAATTCAGATCCAATGAGTCATACTTCAAAGGTAATGAAAAGAACAAATATTGTATATTTACCAACACAGAATTGTTATATGATATTCCATATTATTCACAAGCATCTATATTATTTGAAAGAATAAATGGATCATTGAAAGAATAAGTAGGGAAGTTAAGTTCTAAAAACTCTTATCAACATTAAAAAGATAATTTCTTTATTGTTTGCATAATTTGAATAATAGAACATTAGGAGGAATTACACCTCTAGCCAGAATGATGATCAAAAATATGCAAATTAGAAAACAACAAACATACAAGATCCCCAAAATTGAGTATTAGATTGTGAGGCCAGATGTCCTAGCACTATTTCCAGGGAAAACAGGTCCAGCAGGATATGATTTACATTGTTTAGAGGAATTTAGGCTGAAAAGAAAGAAGAAAAATCAATACTGAAATATGTATGAGAATCCCCCAAAATAATTTTAGATGGATATTACCTAAATCTAGATTAGCAGTTCAAGGAATACATGTATTGGCTAGAGTGACAGGTTTTAATTATCAAGGAGAAATTATTGTGACATCCAAAGTTTAGGTGATGAACTCATAGAATTCTGTGAAAATAATAGTTCCAATGATTATTATTCCTCGTGAAACAATACCCTTTATGGAAACTGATCCTCCTTCCAAAATTACTAGCATGAACCTGAAGGATTGATTTCCACTGATAGAATAAAATTTAGAGCTAAAGTGTGGGTAAAATGGAAACCAGATGATGTTCCAAAGGCTGTACAAATTATACCACATGGGAAAGATAATACTGAAACTTTTGTTTACTCAGAAGAAGATGAGTATGAAATTGAACCCTTACCTCATACATTCTGTAGTGAATGAGGCTATGATAGAGGATTCGTGGTCTCCAGAAGCATAACTGACTCTATATTGCTCTGTTTCTGCTTATTGCTTCCTTTATTCTTTTTTTTCTTTTTGTCTGTTAAACTTGTTTACTCCATTTGTTTTCTGTGCACTTACTACCCTCTACCCAGAGATGCCTAATTCCTTAAATTGATGTTACCCATGTTCACAACTGTGATGTGTCACCCCTTTACCTGGAGTCAACCAAGTTCCAGAAGAAGCTAAAGAACTGATGCCTCAGGCAAAGTCAAGGTGATGGAGTAACAGCACAGACTTGCTGTTGCTCTTTCCACAAACGCAGTTATTTTCCTGTAAATAATGACTCTAAACAAATTCTGGAGCTGCAAAACCCACAGAATGACAGAGTGAAGCAAATATCCAGCTCTAGACAGCCTGGAGTGTTTCTGAGAAATGTCTACTGCACCACTCTGAGAGCAGAGCACGATCTAGTGTGTATTGTGCTGGCACAGACAGAAAGTGAGGAAGCCTTGGGGGAATGAGTCTAGGCCATTTGTGGTGATTTCCAGACTTCATGATCTCACAACCCAAAGACAAATTGGAAAGTCAGTGGAAAAACCCTGTGGGACCTGTGTAAGAGAGTAGAGTGGTTGGGTCCCAGCCCCAGAGTGGCAGAGGGGGTGGAAGAACCCGTGGAGGATGAAGCCACAGCAAAACAATTCGGAGCAGGGGAAGCAGCAACAGCAGAGAAACTACCTTGCCAAAGAGCTCAAGTAAAAAATGGGGAAAAAATCAGACTATAGAATCTTACTTTGGTGACAAGAAGACCAAGGTATGCAAACAGAAGAAGACAATGAAGTCAAAGTTCATACAACCAAAGCATCCAAGAAAAATATTAATTGATCTCAGGTCATGGAAGAGCAAAAAAGGGATTTTGAAAATCAAGAAAGAGAGTAGAGTAAAAATTTAGAAGAGAAATGAAAAATGAAAGAAAATTATGAAGAAAGAGTGAAGTGATTGCTAAAGGAGACCCCAAATATGCTGAAGGAAACAGTACTTTAAAAAATAGAAAAATCCAAATGGCAAAATATATCCAAAATGTCAATGAGAAGAAGCATGCAACAAAATGAAAACAAAACAAAACAAAAAAACAGAATTGGCCAGATGGAAAAGGAGGTACAAAAACTTACTGAAGAAAATAATTCCTTAAAGATCAGAATGGAGCAGATGGAATGTAATAACTTTATGAAAAATCAAGAAATTATAAAACAAAGGCAAGGGAATGAAAAAATGAAGACAATGTGAAAAATCTCATTGTACCAAAATCTGACCTAGAAAATGGATCCAGGAGAAAGAATTTAAAACTTATTGAACTACTGGAAAGTCATGATCAAAAAAAATAAAAAAGATCTCAGACATCATCTTTCAAGAAATTATCAAGGAAAACTGCCGTGATGTTCTAGAATCAGAGGGTAAAATAGATATTGAAAGAATCCACTGATCACCTCCTGAAAGACATCACAAAAGAAAAGCTCATTGGAATATTGTAACCAAATGCCAAAGCTCTCAAGTCAAAGAGAAAATGTTGCAAGCACCCAGAAAGAAACAATTTAAGTGTTGTGGAAATACAACGAGTAGAACAAAAGATCCAGCAGCTTCTACATTAAGGGATCTAAGGGACTGGAATATGATATTCCAGAGATCAAAGGAGTTGAGATTAAAACCAAGAAGCACCTTTGCAGCAAAACTGAGTATAAGATTTCAAAGGGGAAAATAGTAATTGAATGAAATAGAAGATTTTCAAACATTCTTGATGAAAAGACCGGAGATGAATAGAAAATTTGACTTTCAAGCTCAAGAATCAAGAGAAATATGAAAAGGTAAACAGGAGAGAGAAATCATAAGGGACTTATTAAAGCTGAAGTGTTTATATTCCTACATTGGAAAATCGTATTTTTAACTCTTGAGACTCTCTCAGCATTGGAGTAATTGGAAGGATTATATAAATATAGACAGAGGATATGAGTTGAATAGGTAGGAATCATATCTACAAAAATAAAATTAAAGACTGAGAGAGGAATATAATGAGAGGAGAAAGGGAGAAATAGATTGGGACAAATTATCTCACTTAAAATAGGCAAGACAAAGTTTTTTCAATGGAGCAGAAGATGAGGGAGGTGAGAAAGAAAGAATGAACCTTATTCTTATCATATTTGGCTTAACAGGGGAATAACAACTCAATTTGGTATGAAAAATGTAGCTTGTATTATAGGAAAGTAGGAGGAAGGGAATAACTGGGGTGTGGAAGGGATGACAGAAGGGAGGACAAATGGGAGAAGAATGCAATTAGAAGTAACGCTTTTGAGGAGGTATAGGGTCAAAAGAGAGAATAAAATAAATGGGGACAGGATAGGATGGAAAGAAATGTAGTTAGTCTTTCACAATATGACTGGTATGAAAGTGTTTGCATAGCTACACATACATAGCCTATATTGAATTGCTTGCCTTGTCAGCAGGTATGGGTGGGGAGGGAGGAGGAGAAAGAAGTTGGAATTCAAACTTTAAAAAAAAATGCTCAAAATTATTTTTACATGCAAGTGTTAAATAAGTTATACAGGCAATGGGCTATAAAAATCTACAAGAAAATAGAGGGAATGGGGATAAGAGAGAGGAGGGGTGTGATGAAAGAGAGGGCATACTGGGGCAAGTGGTAATCAAAAGGCATGCTGTCTTGGGGTGGGTGGAAGGAAGAGGTGAGAAAATTTGAAACTCAAAATCTTCTGAAAATGTGTCTGTTGAAAATCAAAAATAAATTAATTAATTTAAAAAAGTGTTATAGCTGCTATACTCTAATAGAGGAAGTGTCCTTACTGAGGCTTCCTTAAACCAAGGAAATCACATATCCAGTCTAAAAAAAGTGCAATAAATAAACTCTAAATCGTTTTGACATGTGGATACAAATATGTTTAATACTTGATTTCTACTTTTGCATTTCTTTTTTTAAACTAAATTTTTAATGATATAAAAAAAGACTTTGCAAATGGGGTCCCTTGGGTCAGGGACATCCCTATATCCAATCTCAGCAAGAAGTAGCTATGGAAGAAGAGGCTTTTGTCTCTTACCCAGGATTTTGGATCCCATTCCTTTGAAGGGGGGTATGGGGTGCTTGTGCTCAAGCTCCAACCTAAGATAGTTTTATGTGCTTATTTTGTGTGATCACTGCTATATTATTGTAAACTTCTGTTGACAACAGTTGCTTTAGGTAGTGTTTTATATCCTTATTTTCTGTTATTCCAGTTAAAAGTTCTGTTGATACCAGTTGCCCCATTGATCTAAGTAACAAATACAAAAGATCGAAGGAGCTCATGTAATAGTAATTTAAATGGGGAGATCTTTCATTTTCATTAATAGACCTATGTGATCTACCTGGTACACATGGAAACCTGAGTTACATGAGTCTGAGTCACATGGAGCCTGTGGTAGGAGGAGTTCGGGAAATGAGGGAACAGGAAGTGTGCAACAAGAAGAGCGGAGCTAGAGCAGAGCTGAGAATATAATCTGGAGAGGAAGTTAGTCATGAACGCAATCAGAACTGAAGGATGCAGACAACCCTGAAGCCGATTGAGTGTGAGAAGAGGCTTTTTTTAAAGAGGAGACTGTTTGTGATTGGTTTAAGGAAAGCCAGCTTGTGATTTCTTTAAGGGAGCTGGTTGGTGGGCAGCATAGCTGGAGGAAGTCTTGGGGCTGGCTTTGTCTTCTACGTTTTTATCATATACAGTTTTGGGATTTTTTTTTGTTTGTTTTTGTTTTGTTGCTCTGATGAATTTGGTTTTCTGTTTTCTGACTAAATATTTTGATTCTGTCTTCCATGTGGATCGTCTGTTGTATTTTGTGACTCAGAATTTTACGTCAATATTGATGGCCACTGTGGAAACTATGAATATCACATTGGTGCTACAGGTAGGAAAAGTAATGTATAGCCCTTCTTTCCTCACCAATGCTGTGTTTCTGCTCAAATTCAAAATAACTGTTTCCCTAAAATAGACTAGTAAGAATCATATTCTAAACTTCTCCAGGTTAAGTTGTGAGTCTACAGTAAGCTGTTTTATAGATATTTAGGAAATGACTGTGGCCTGTGACTACAGTGACAAATGACTCCACTTGAAAAATTTCCATCCCAAACTGGGCTTACATGTTTGAAACAAAGAATGTCTAAATTGAGCAAAATAATGGGAGAGATATGCTTTGATACTCTGATCATATTCACACAATCCCCACTTTCTACTATTATCTGCTTTGACCTCAACACTAAAGGGCTACTTGTTGTTCCCTATAAAGACTAGTAATAGAGATAGAAAAAGTATAGAACAGGTTACAGATACCTTCATCTAAAACTAATGTACCTGGATTACTGGGCTTCTGATATTATCTGATAAGATAGTAGTTTAATCATTTCTGTCAAAGTTCCATTTCTTCTAATATATCATTTTAATAGAAAATATGGTATATGTTCAGCTTTAGAATACCATTGAAGCAATTAAAATTAATTATTGTATTTAGATAGCAATTTTTAGGTGGTTTGGATGTGTTGGAGGGAAAGGAGAGATAAGAGTTTCATAACTTACATCTTCAGTTTTCTTGGTGAATAAGAGCAGTGTTCTATAGATGAAATACTTTAGATGAAAAGTGCTGCCCATTGTGATATAGAAAAGAACCTAAGGTATTCCATCCAAAAATTCACTAAAATTGTTATCAGCACAAAGAAATATTTCTGTGCTATAAAGAAAGCCAATGCAACCAAGATTCAAAGGAAAGTAGAGAGCTGGGAAATGATTTTTATGGTGTCTGATAAAAGTCTCATTTCTAACATATATAGAGAACTGA
The DNA here is from genome assembly GCA_028658325.1 of Potorous gilbertii. NCBI lineage: Eukaryota > Metazoa > Chordata > Mammalia > Diprotodontia > Potoroidae > Potorous > Potorous gilbertii. The sequence goes on along the minus strand of CM053771.1, from coordinate 438,959,033 downwards.
ATCAAATATATAAGAATACAAGTCATTCCCTAATTGATAACTGGTCAAAAATATGAACATGCAGTTTCCAGATGAAGAAATCAAAGATATATATATATTCATATGAACAGATACTTTCAATCACTATTGACTAGAAAAATGAAAATTAAAACAAGTCTGAGGTACCACCTCACTCCCATCAGACTGGCTAACATGACAAAACAGGAAAATGACAAATGTTGGAGAAGACATAGGAAAAAAACTGATGAAGTGTTGGTGGAGTTGTGAACTGATGCAAGCATACTGGAGAACATTTTGGAACCATGTCCAACAGGGCTACAAAACTGTGTATGCCCTTTGATCCATCAGTACCAGTTATTAGGTCTGTATCTCAAATAGATCAAAAAAAGGAGAAAAGTACCCACATGTCCAAAAAAAGATTTATAGTTGTGGATTTTGTGGTGGCAAAAAATTGGAAATTGAGGGGATGCCCAGCAATTGGGAAATGGCTGAATAAGTTGTGGTATATGATTTTAACATTATAATATTGTTCTGTAGGAAATGATGAACAGACAGATTTCAGAAAAACTTGGAAAGATTTACATGAACTGATGCTGAGTGAAGTGAGAAGAACCAGAACATTCTACCTGGTAAGTACAACACTGTGCAGTAACCAACTCTAACAGATGTAGCACTTATCAGAAATACAATGTTCTAAGACATTTCCAAAAGAATAAATATGGAATATGCTATACAAATCAAAAGAAAGAAGTCTAATGCAGAAAGGAGTCTAATGCAGATAAAAGCCCTCTAGTCTCTGTACTTTTTTCTCTTTCTCATGTTTCCCCACTTTGCTCTGATTTTTCTTTCACCACATGATTAATATGGAAATGTCTTTAATATGATTGCACACATATAGCCTATGTTACATTGCATGCTGTATTCTGGTGGGGGAACTGGAGGAAGGGAGAAAAAAATCGAACTCAAAATCTTTTTAAAGTGAATGATGAAAACTCTCTTTACATGTAATTTGAAAAAAAAATATTAAGAAAAAAAAAGACTACCAACAAAAAAAGGAAAAAAAGCCAAACAAACCAAAAAACCTTGTGCTGAAGAAGCCATCCTAGTAAAGCAAAGCAAACTATCACTTGATCTCAAGAAAGATTTCAACAGAAGGAGGGAAATGGGTAAACAGAGGTGAGAGAAGGCAAGATTTTCAGTACTCTCATTTCATCTTTATTAATGCTTTCTTGCTTTGTCTTATTTGCCTTGGGACTTATGATTACCCCAGACCAATAAGATACAATCACACTAAAATTTTAGAATATGAAATGTTCCTTTATTAAACACTCAAAATAGCTGTTCCTTTTGCACTTGTTCTGTAGAATTTTTTTCTAATCATAATCCTTATGCTATCACCAAGTCTTAAGGATCAGCTTAATGGCATTCCTTTTTTTCTTTAGCCACACTTTAGATATTTTTATTTCTTCCTTCCTTCCTTCCACCATTCTTTCTACCATTCCTCCTTCCCCCTTCTACCTTTCCTCTGGCACTTATATTAGAGGGTATTTGATTTAGAATTCAGTCTCAGATGCTAACTATTGGTGTAACTGAAAAAATTTAATTAAACTTTCTTAGATACAGTCTACTAATATGAAAAAAGAGATGTCATCTGCATCACGTTTCTTGTGAAATTCAAATGAAATGATGAATGTGAAACAACTTTATGTTAAAACTTAAAGATTATGTGTGTGAGAGTTTATGTGTGTATGCAAGAATTCATCCTTAAATTTATAATTCTTCCATCTACAGAACTGAAAACTTACTATCTTTAACTAAAACTCATTTACCTTCAAAACTGCTATTTTTATTTAAAATGCTACCATTCCTGTATTCTGAAATTCAAAACCACAATAACATACTTGCCTCTTTAGTTGTAATATATATGGGTGTGTATATACACATGTATAGACATTATGCTCATACATACATATACACACATGTAGACATGCATATTTATATGACTTTTTTCCAAATATTGAAATTTCTATCTATATAAAGTCTCTCACATGTGATCTCCTCCCTATTTACACAGAAACCACTTATTTCTATCCTATATTATCTCTCTCCTGAATTATTTCTGTAGCTATACTCATTGCATATTGCCCATCTCCCATTTTCTGTGATGCACCCTAATTTTTTTCACACATGGCACTCAATTTCTATTATCTGAATCTTTACACCAATCATGTTCTTTGCCTCAAATACACTCTTTTATCACTCCTGTTTCACAATATTCCTTTTTTCATGACAAGGTACCTTCAATCTTAACTTTTTTAGTTTCCCCAACTACTAGTGTAACATTTTTCTGTGAATCATGAAAACATTTTGTATATTGGTGATACCTCTTCTGATACTTTAAGTAAGACTATGTATCAAACTACCAAGAATTCAAATTGCCTTAACAAGCCATGCAAAGTTACCTGATGTCAAAAAGGAATTTACTTAGTATCATGTGATACACTGGAGAAAAAGCACATTTCAGAGACAAGAAATTGTGGGATCCAATGTTAGTGGTGCATGATGCTAGGGAAGTCACCTAAGCTCTCTATCTCTGTTATTTCACATGTAGTCTATGTGGACCTGAACAAGGAATTTAATCTCTAAGTTCCCTGGTCACATTTTATGACTATAAATTATAATAGTAATCCTAATCTACTAGGGTAGAGGTAATTTTTGTACTAGGTGTTCCCTATAGCAATAAAAACACAGGCCCAATAAAAACATGAACAAACCATGAAATGTAGATTAGTTAATTACCAATGGTGTTTTGAGTGTACATAGGTATATGTGTGTGTGTGTGTGTGTGTGTGTGTGTGTGTGTGTGTGTGTGTGTGTATCTGAAGCAAAAAGATTTTGTTGGTAAAATAGTGTTGATACTATCATTTAATGAGATTACAAAATAACAGATATCAATGGAAATAAACAGTATAACATGAAAATTTAAAAGACGTTGAAATACAATTCCAACATGTTAGGCATATCCTTTATGGTAGATTTATTGGAGAAGAACAAAAATCACAGGGGATGAGGAATTGGGGATGTACTATAATCTATAGTTCTTTAGAGAGTACTTCTACCAATGAGCCTGAGTATTGTTAAGAGCATTTGTTTAGGATCAGCAGAAGAAAGAAAGAATATTGTGGTTGCCATATATTAGAGACTGCCTTACTAGTCAAAAGAAATGGATGATGTGTTACATCATCATAACACTAGTCTCATGTCAGGATGTGATAATGAAGGGTGATTTTAAGTATCTGGAAGTATACTATAGGGAAAGTCTCATTCTATGTAAAGTAAAATAGATGAGAATGCCTTGTCTTTTGTTACAATTAAGTTCATACTTTAGAAAATAAAGGAAATAGAAAGGTAAACTACACTCTGAATAACAGCCTGGTCAATAAGGAAGAATTATTTTACGAAAAAGAAATGATTAAAAATAATACATTGGAGTTTATGATTGATAAGGGGGGAAGCATTAAGTATATTGTACAATATAAGCAAAACTCCAGAAGAGCTGATTTCAATGAGTTCAGGAAAAAGAATACAAAAATTCCCATGACCTGAGATTCTAAAGGAGAAGTTGTCTTCAGAAGCATGTGAAGTGCTCAAGGATGAATTCTGATGACAAAAACATAAATCATTTCACTCAGGGAGAAAGAAAGCAGCTGTGTAAAAATGTGGCTGTAAGGGAAATTGATTAACCTAACATTTATAAGAAAAAAAACAACAACAACAAAGGGAAGTTATTACCACCCAGACAAAGAAATGAAGCATCAACTAAATTTTTTTTGAAGATCTGCATTAAAACTATAAAATTCTGACATCCAAGATATATTGGAACTGACACAAATACAAAAGACTGAGTCCCCCCATGTATGTAAAAGATTAAAATGAATTAGAAATAATTATATAATGTCATGTAATTAAAAAATAACACTGAAAATATGCTCTAAGTTAATACTAATAAAATGTATATAAATTGAAACCAAATTTAAGATTTTATAACAACTAATAAATGAGTAAAAATTATTTTAAAATAGAGATAGAAAATACTAAAGTGGTTTTAGGGAAATAGATGCACAAATACACTGCTATTGATGAATTGGTCATAACTTTCCAGAAATAATTTGGAATTATTGGTGAAAAAAATCACTAAATTACATATACACACACATACTCACATGTGGGTATGTATATGTATGCATGCATGTGTATACATAAATGCACACATTATTTGTATATATGTGTGTGTTCGTCCTTCACTGCCAAAGAAGACCACACCCTCAGAGAAATAATGACATGACTTGCACTTGAATTTGTTTTGAGTGAGGGAGGGCTGTGCAGGTCACTAGCCTCACTTCTCCCGCAGAGTCATCTGAATTCAGTAACTGGATCAGAATCAGGATGACTGCAGATGACCCAAGTGACTTGCCCAAGGTCACACAGCTAGTGAGTGTCAAGTGTCTGAGGTGAGATTTGAACTTAGGTGATCCTGACTTCTGCCCTGGTACTCTATCCACTGTACCACCTATCTGCCCCAAAGCATCAGTAAATTTGTTCAAAGACTAAATCTAAAAAAAAGGGAATTGAACTCTGAGAAAATAAAACATGATCTTGTTCTTGCAGTATCAGTAATGAAACACCTCTCTCTTCTCAATTATTTGTTGATGGTGTAGCTGTGGAATAGGATACACATTGTCAAGTTTCAATCATTGTGTCTATTGGCTTTATTTAAACACTAGTCTTTGATAGAACAAAAGGTTCACTTACCCCCTCCAAAAGAAAAAGTAAAGAAAAAGAAAGAGTTTAAAAGTGTTGTGAAGAGATGGAGGGGTAATTAAGGAGAAACAAATTAATTCTTCCCATTATACCTCTTTATCTTCTTTAGGTAATGTTTAAAGGAACATCAATGAATAGCAAGAAGGAACCTTTGAAATTGTCTGAGTCTTCATCCTCCCTCCCTCATTTTGCTTATATCATATCCATTCTATTATTTTTAACTGTCAAAAAATGGAATAGGGTTCATGTATGCTTAAAGTAATGTCTTGAGCTCAATTATTGTAAAAGGAGCAGAGAGACTTATGTTCTGTGTTCCTAATCATAGAGTGATAAATTCTCATGGAAAGTACATTTGAAATCATCTCATCTATCTCTACTTTCACCCATTGCCCTAGATGCTTCTTTCTTTTCAGGAACCTGATTCAAACTGTGGCAGTGCCATTTACTACCTTCATACACATGAGGAATTCAATAACTCTCTCTCTGTAGAGATCATTCCATGATATTATTACTTTAAAGACCTGGAGAAATTTAGCTAAGAGGAGAGACTTGGGAGGAACATGATAGCCATATTCAAGTATTTGAAAGATTGTCATTTGGAAGAAGGGATAGATTTTTTCTTCCTGGTCCCTAAAACCAGAAGTAGACTAGGAACATTGTTGAGGGAGGGTGTTAATCTTATGTTGAGAGTCCTCAAAAGGAAATATTTTTTTAAACTTCTGTGTCCTCATATTGTGTTGAAATAGTATCAACTACACACATTATATTTTCCCAAGTAAGTCATTTGTTCCTCTAGATAATATATTTTAATTGTATGTCTCAAAACATCTACCTTGATTTTTGCCAGAAAAGAAAACAAAACAAAAATTATAAAAATGAATTCATGTGGTCACTAAAGCATGTACCAAGGTTTCAGGAACAAATTGAGTATGTTTACTTAAAAGAATTGACAGGGTGTAAGGACAGCACAGAATGGTTTTGTGAGAAGACGCATGCTGAAGTTTCAATAATATTTCATTTTATTCATTTTATGTGGAATCTTTTCAAAAAATCTTGTCACAAGAAAAAATATACGAACTTTAGACAATATGTCACAATACTATGTCAACATTGCATATGCATTGACTCACTGACATATTTTCATAAAATTTGAGAGAAAACATGTGGTTATATAAAATATATGAAATCAATCCTATGAAAGTCATTAATTTTAAACTTATAATCATAGTTGGTGAATAATCTAATATGCATAAACATCTTGTTTTATTTACCACTCTGTAAATTATATATTTTGTAACTCTTTCAAACTGCATATTAGCAAGTCAAATAATTATTCTTCAAAGTCAATAAAGGAATATCCTCTATAGTTATATGTTAATACTCTTAGTCAAAGACCTTGCCTTAACTCTTTCACCTCTGATACCTATTGGGACCCTATCATTCTGATTGGTGGCATTCTCATAGGACTCATTATTTTACTCTAGTCCCAACCATATTTTATATCACTTTCTTTCTGCATTCCTGTGTATTATAGCTTCAGTAATCTATCTACCTTCTATCTTACTCTCTCTACATCTCTATTTCTGGAGTCATGATTGAATAAATTCTCTCTATTCCTAAAAGCTTGGGTATCAAACCAGGCCTATTTGTTCTCATGCATTCCCCCTAAAACTTTCTCTATGACCTCACAAACCATCCCTGCACGTTTCAGAATATAGCAGACATCTCTGGACACAATTCCCTTATGCATATTGTTTATTCTCAATAAAATATAGCCTTTCAGAGGAGTGGACTGAGAAAATCATATTACATACCATCATATTGTACTTTTAAAGACTTGCCCTGAAGATGATTTTGTGTGCTCATTTAAAATAGAAATTTACTCAATTTGCTTGTTTTAGTAAATCATGATATGTTTGATTTAAAGAGATTTGGAAACTCCTGAGTAATCTTTGATAAGAAATCTGTTTTGAATCTCAGCCTAGAACCACATGGCATGCTCCTACTTGTTCTTCAAAATAATAGCATTATTCACAATCAACAGAGTTTCTCCAGGTCCCTGCTTTGTATTATCTAAATTGAACCAGGTGTTCTAAATACTGTATCTATGAATATGTTAGTTATAAGTCACCCTGGCTAACGGGGAGTCAGGATAACCTATTTTTAGAAAACTGAAAGGTTTTGTTTCACATTGCATTATTTCCCGTATATAAAATTATTTTTCCATTGCACACATAATGACTAGGAATTACTGGGCTGATAGGTCTCGTTTTGGTTTCATTTCCACATGAACAGTGCAAAATATGTATTTAGATCAATCACAGAATAATTCCCTCCTCTTTATGATTGAAAAGGGACAGAGATTTTAGGTTATATTCCCCTTTTAATCTGATGACACTATGCCTCTAACAGATATAGTCTCAATTAGAGATGCCATTGAAATTGATGTTTTACTGGCCATAAAGTATAGTACATAGACAGTGACAATGATATTTGTCTAACTTTATAAGGTTGGGATTTTATACTGAGAGAAAAGATAATTCTTATTTTAAGAAAAATATATTCTTTTTTTTGGTAAATAACCTGGAGAAAGGTCTTAATAAAATGAATTAATTTGAAATATTTTTCACTCTTTAGAAAATATTTTCTCTCAGTTCCTTTAGCAAGCTTACACTGTTGAGATTTTCCATACTAAATTCCATGTGGGGCCAACAACTATGAAAATCTAAATTATATGTAGGGTAATTGACAATATTGGATTGATCCTAATTAAATCCTGAGCTTTGACTCTAGTATCATAGGACAGAATTTCTATTTTGCAAAATTAAATTTCAGAATGGATTCTAAGTAGTTTGTAATTTTTCACTTCTCTTCATTAATACATTCATTTAAAGCACACACAGAATAACAAAAAAAAAATCCACTTCTCATTTTGTTATTTGTTATATCCAACACTTCCTTCACCACTCAATGCCAAAGATATTCTACAGATTTGCCATTTCTTTCTGAAGCTCATTTTATAGCTGAGGAAGTGAAGCAAGCAGGATTAAGTGACTTGTCCAGGATCACACAGCTAGCAAGTGTCTGAGGTCAGATTTTAATTCAGAAAGATGAAGCTAAATGACCCCAGGCTGGTGCTGTCACCACCACACCATCCAGCTACCCAGGAATTTGCATTTACAACTTCATAATCCCAGAACACTGCTGAATTTTTACATGAAGTTTATTATTATTATTGTATCTTTGTGTTCTAAGAAACTCATCAGAAAAGTTGAATACTAACTCAATAGAAGAAATTAATGTAAATAATCAATTTTATAAAACACATAAATAATTTACTTTTGCCTAATTGTATTGATGTGTGTAGAAGATATTAGAAGACTAAAATTTCATTCTTTTGCTGTCTATGTATTACAACAGTTGAAAGAAAAAAGTCAGTTCTATTAAGCAGTTTTATCTACATAAATTCAAATATTTTGTGTTGCCATAGGGGCAAATAATAAATTGGAGGGAAATTTATGGAATATGGGGGGAAGATTAAGAGTTAATTAATAGTTTCCCCATATCAATTCTTTTACTGATTCTCTTATTTATTTATTTTTTGAAGATCAAAACTAAAAATGGTTTGTCTTAATTGCATAGTTTTTTGATCTAGGTTATTCTAAATTTCCTTTTTAATAAATAGCATATTTTCCACTTTGGCTAGATATAATTAACTTATGATCTACTAATAAGAATTAAAATATTGAGAACATAATGAATTTAAAATAAAACAACTGTAAAGAAAGGAATTAGTAGGACCTAAGAGAAGAAGTTTGAATAAATATTAGACTTCATCATGAAGAATAATTTCTTTTTTAGTATTCTCACAGAATTAACCAAATAACTAGATGGTGAAATACATCAAATAATTACAATCTACATTTTTCCTTTTAAATTGTTACAACTGCTAATTTTATCAAAGTTTTTATCAAAACATGAAAATATTCAAATTCATTGCATTAGAGGGCTCATTTGCAATAATTCTCAAAGAACTACAAAAGGTGTAAAGTAGCAGAATAGACATGAATCAGAGAAGTATAATCAAATTGCAATATGGAGCTGAAGGGTAATGGTTTCTGATGAGTATATCAAAGAAGTCTTGATGCAGGATATAAACACTGACTTATCTGTTTATATAATAAATGCCTCTGGTAGAATATTAGTTCCTTAAAATTAAGAGTATTTCAGTTTTACTTGGTAAATCCAACACCTGGTATAGTCTAAAATGGTTGAGTAGATAGATACATAGACAGAGACATCTAGCTAGCTAGCTAGCTAGGTAGATATTTGACATAGAAGCATTTGGAAAAGAACTATGGCACTGTAGATAGAAATCTGGCCTCCATGTGAGAAAGAATTGGAATCAGGTCCTTACTTTGACATATTCTGGTTGTTTGACACTGCACAAGTCTCGTAAAAGTTTAGTGCCATAGGACAACAATCTAAGTTAAGAATAACAGCAGGTAGAAATTTACATGGGTCATTTCCCATTCAGAATTCATTATGGTAAGGTAATCACAGATACAATAAGTAATTTTTTAAAAAATTAAACTGTATTGTAGAAAGAAAAAGTTTGAGGAAAAGACAACTCAGTTTGTGATTTCTAAGTTAAAGGTACCTATGAGTCACTCATACATATCCAAAACTCAAAGGATGATCAGGAAGGACTGCACATGCCATTTTGTTCAACACCCTAGTTTTACTAATGAGGTAGAGATGTCATAGGCAGAACAAGCTCATAGTTTTCTTAATAAATTTATTTATTCAACTTTTTACATTCATTTTCACACAATTTTGGCTTCCAAGTTTTCTCCCCATTTGTCCTCTCCCCCCACCCCCAAACATCAAGCATTCCAATTTCCCCTTTCACCAATCTACCCTCTCTTCTACCATCCCTCCCTTCTCTTGTCCCATCTTCTCTTTTGTCCTGTAGGGCCAGATAACTTTTTATTCCCCGTTACCTGTATTTCTTATGTCCTAGTAGCAAGAACAATACTCAACAATTGTTCCTAAAACTTTGAATTCCAACCTCTCCCCATCCCTGTCTTCCTACTTATTCCCTTCGGGAAGGCAGGCAATTCAATATAGGCAATATTTGTGTAGTTTTGTAAAAGACTTCCATAATAGTTGTGTTGTGTAAGGCTAACTATATTCCCCTCCATCCTATCCTTCCCCTCATTGCTTCTATTCTCTCTTTTGATTCTGTCCCTCACCAAGAATGTTGATTTCAAATTGCTCCCTCCTCCCATTGCCCTCCCTTCCATCATCCCCCTACCCTGCTTATCACCTTCTCCCCCACTTTTTGGTACTGCAAGATAGGTTTTCATACCAAAATGAGTGAGCATTTTATTCTGTCTTTTAGTCGAATGTGATGAGAGGAAACTTCATGTTTTTCTCTCACCTCTCCTCTTTTTCTCTCCATGAAAAAGTCTCCTGCTTGCCTCTTTTATGAGAGATAATTTACACTATTCCATTTCTCCCTCTCTCCTCCCAAAACATTTCTCTCACCGTTTACCTTCATTCTTTAAAGATATGATCCTATCCTATACAATTCACTCTGTGCTCTCTGTCTATGTGTGTACGTGTGTGTATGTGTGATCCCACCAACTACCCAGATACTGAAAAGTTTCAAGAGTTACAAATATTGTCTTTCCATATAGGATTGTAAACAGTTCAACTTTTATAAGTCCCTGATGACTTCTCTTTGCTGTTTCCTTTTTCATTCTTCTTCTCATTCTTGTGATTGAAAGTCAAATTTTCTTTTCAGCTCTGGTCTTTTCATCAAGAATGCTTTAAAGTCCTCTATCTCATTGAAAGACCAAATGTTTTCCTGAAGTATTATACTCAGTTTTGCTGGGTAGGTGATTCTTGGTTTTAGACCTAGTTCTTTGACTTCTGGAATATCCAATTGCACGCCCTTCCATCCCTTAATGTAGAAGCTGCTAGATCTTGTGTTATCCTGATTGTATTTCCACAGTACTGGAATTGTTTCTTTCTAGCTGCTTGAAATATTTTCTCCATGACCTGGAAATTGTGGAATTTGGCTACAAACTA